>CM032177.1:15477603-15518252 GCA_018908115.1 Anopheles rivulorum
CAAATTAAAGCAAAACAGCCCACCGACAGCCGCTTACACGACGCTAATTCACCTGGCTGAAGATGCACCGAAACAACGGCCCGCGGGAATGCTTCTGCTTAATCGGCTGCTTCTTGCCGTTGTTGCCACATGTCGACACACACAGCAAAAAAGGTGAATAGCCTGTGTGCCTTTTTCATTTCGTCTGTCTGAGTGTGTGCGTGTGCTGTTTAGCCGATCCTCTGATCTTCCGCACGGTCTTGTTGGGCCTGTTCGATTTTCTGGTGCGATTTTCACTGCCATGGGAACGAAGTGACCGATCTGTATAAGGATTCAAGAAATTGCCAAACTTATCGCATCGGCTCTTCCCGTTCCTGCATTCGCATTCGCTCCCGCTCCACCGACCACGACCGTAGTGCACTCGAAACTCGAACCAAAAACAACAACAAAAAAATCAAACAAACAAGAAGCAAAATAGCAAACTACACATCCCACCAAATTCGATTCGATTGCATCTCGAACCACGACAATAAAAACGAGAGAGAAGAACGCTGCATCAAAAATACAGCTACAAACAAAAAAAAAACGACAAAACAACAAGACACACACGCGCGCACATTGGCATGCATCCCCTTCCGCACCGCACCGTGGGTGTTTCCCGCGATCATTCGCAACGGAATGATCACCGAATTGCCACCCCGGGGTGGCGGGTTGGGGGGAGGGTGAGGGAGTTGAGTTCTGGGAGAGGGTGACCGGGTAGGAAGCGAATAAGTCATTATAAATTCTAAAATGTAGTCCATACTTCCATTTCAGCACGTCCTAAAATTCTCTTGATAGCGAATACCTTTTTTTGCGTGCTGGGGCTATGATTGGACAAGGAAAAGTATTGTAATCGTATGGAACAAAAATTGCAACACATGTTTCAAAATGTACAGATGAAAATCATTCCGCAAGATATAAAACACATTCGCAACCACACTCGTTTAGTTGTCGAATTACAGTCGATCAATCTGGACTAAGGAGATGCTGGTTGATCGGATGCTATCAAAATGAGTATCGAACAACAAACTTCGGTTTGTTAAAACGAACGTTAATGCTCGTTACCATGGGAACGATTAGATTGCTGAGAGAAGCATGCGTACGGAGTATAGATGTTCAACCTGAGTTAGAGTGAGCATGAGTGAACTGTGAGTGAGCAGTGAGTGAACTCAGCATGAAGAGTTTTTTTTGTAAATAAAACTTTACATTTCATTACATTGTAAAATAGTAAATATACTTTTTTTTTAATCTAAAGAACATGCTTTAAAAGTTAAGCACTATAGAATTAAAAAAACATAAAAATTGATTCGAAAACACCAAAGATATCAATATTCATTTTGTACGAAAGCTCGTTTGAAACATTTAAATGCCATACAAATTATGTAAAATGCATGTCCCCCCAATATTTTGTCTGCAAACGTCCTATCCCGTACGTGTCCACAAAGTGCTCCGATTGCGTTATTAATTCCTTCACATTCCTTTATCCAGAAGGTGCACGGCCGGACAGCTCTGCCGGCTATTATTACCAATCCAACGTGTTAAAATCATTTGCGTGGATTGTTTGCTGCTGCTGCCAGCAACTTTTTGACATTGGCATACTCCTTGCTTCTGCAGTTTCCGTCTTTTCTCGGCTGCAAAGAAGCACAGAAAGTGGAAGATTTATAGGCGACAGAGGCGTCAAATATATGTTCCTTTGCTTGCTGCTACTATACGGTTCGATAAAAGGTGTGATAATAAGAGTTGAATGTGCAATACGGCCAGGCCGTTCTTTATGAATAAAAAAAAAAAAAAGAGTTGAATGTGTTTTGAATATTAAAACAAGGTACGGTAAATGGTAATGCATACATTAATCCTTTGTGACCGAACCATTCCGGTCACCGGTAAATCATTTGTGTTGGACACCTCTGACCATGTAGGTGAAAGACGAGAGCATCCTCATGATTGACAGCATTAGATGGGGTTGTGATTTTACACCAAATTTTCCGTCCCATTTTGTCTGCCCTTTTGTGTTTTGTTTCACACTCACACGCTCATCACCTTGAGTTAGAACATGACCACTTTCAGGCTGTGGCGCGTAGCAGCAGACCACACGATCTTCTTCATCATCGCACGTCAAACTGCGTGCACATCATCGCCCTCGGAAATGTGCAGCCCCGCCAGCGAATACCATGTGGGAATCTGCACATTCTCGAGGGCCCATGACCACGCACACACAAACACACACACACACACACACACATTCTAGACAAGGGAGCCCAACGGGGACATGGGGTCGCTCGGGACACCATTTGTGTGGCGAGCTGCGTGCGTGTATGTGTGCGGTTTGTGTGATTAAGTGGGTTTAACAACGGTAGCAACGGCTATGTCAAGTGCATCGTCTCATCCAGGACACCCCCCCCGCCCCCGCCCCATTCTATCCACTCCTTCCACCCATTCCATCACCCCGTTTTGTTAGCATCTTTGTTTCTCTCTCTCTCTCTCTCTCTCTCTGCTTCTCATCCGCCCGGGTCGCATCCTACTGCTCGGTCGATCGCAATCTGATCATGGACATGGACGAAATGAAAAGCTAAAGACCGACCAACCCGTTGCGTACCCGCACCGCACACACCAAGCGCCCAGGGGACGGTTGGAATGTGTGTAGACGTGGCTCCAAAAAGGGAAGCTTCAGGTGATCTTCTGCTGCATTTCTGCTTCTTTGCTGCAACTGCTCCGTTTTGCTGCAACCGCCACCGGTCGCCGGTCGCTTTCACGGGTGCAGCCAAGGTTCGAGTTCAAGGCTAACGATATTCTAACTCTCTAACCTTCATCACTCTCGGTTTTTATTTCCCTTTTCCTTGTATTGCAGCCATCGCGAGCCGTTCGCATCCCGTGGCCCAATGTTAGCTAATTTTACACACTTGTTTACCTGTATCGCCCGTCCGTCCATCTTTATTGAGCGTGTAAAAAAAAGCGTTGGTTTTACATAAGGAATTGCATTTTGTATTACGGGTCAGGTGATTTAATAATACCTATTATTTTATAATGTATCTACGGTTGTTTAGACACCTTATAGGTGTCTAAGCGTTCGTCTACAAAAGATATAAAATTAATTATTTAGCTTTAAACATGCTATTTATGGTAAAGATTATTGCAAATTAACTCTAGGAAGGGCATATGCAAGCGATGCGAGATCCATTTCTGAATGCTAAAGATGGGGAATCTTCGCTACATTCTAGACTATGTTCAGAAATAGAAGTGATTTTTTTAAGTAAATAAAAGTGATTAATTTTTCTTAACTTATGCATGAAAGTCATAACAGAATCGATTTGAACTATCAAAAGTGTAAGGTATAATGATANACGGTTGGAATGTGTGTAGACGTGGCTCCAAAAAGGGAAGCTTCAGGTGATCTTCTGCTGCATTTCTGCTTCTTTGCTGCAACTGCTCCGTTTTGCTGCAACCGCCATCGGTCGCCGGTCGCTTTCACGGGTGCAGCCAAGTTTCGAGTTCAAGGCTAACGATATTCTAACTCTCTAACCTTCATCACTCTCGGTTTTTATTTCCCTTTTCCTTGTATTGCAGCCATCGCGAGCCGTTCGCATCCCGTGGCCCAATGTTAGCTAATTTTACACACTTGTTTACCTGTATCGCCCGTCCGTCCATCTTTATTGAGCGTGTAAAAAAAAGCGTTGGTTTTACATAAGGAATTGCATTTTGT
Source organism: Anopheles rivulorum (assembly GCA_018908115.1). Taxonomy (NCBI): domain Eukaryota; kingdom Metazoa; phylum Arthropoda; class Insecta; order Diptera; family Culicidae; genus Anopheles; species Anopheles rivulorum. Next base: position 15,481,319 of record CM032177.1, read on the forward strand.
ATTACGGGTCAGGTGATTTAATAATACCTATTATTTTATAATGTATCTACGGTTGTTTAGACATCTTAGAGGTCTCTAAACGTTCGTCTACAAAAGATATAAAATTAATTATTTAGCTTTAAACATGCTATTTATGGTAAAGATTATTGCAAATTAACTCTAGGAAGGGCATATGCAAGCGGTGTGAGATCCATTTCTGAATACTAGAGATGGAGAATCTTCGCTACATTCTAGACTATGTTCAGAAATAAAAATGATTTTTTTAAGTAAATAAAAGTGATCAATTGTTCTTAACTTATGCATGAAAGTTTGGCACAGAATCGATTTGAACTATCAAAAGTGTAAGGTATAATGATACCTCATTTAATTTAAATGAATCTAGGCGGACTTCAACATTGCAAATGTGTTATGCTCTTGATTCTATAAACGATTTATTAAGATGTACGATCGTTCTTGCTAGAATAAAATAAATAACTAAATGTATATATAAAGAAAGAAATATATAAATAAATGAGGGGCGGCCCGGTGGTGCATTTGGCAACGGCGCCAGTTCCTAACACGACCGGACCGGGTTCAAATCCCATTCGGACCGTCCCCCCGTAGCACGGTCTGACTAGCCTGCTACGTGGTAAAATTAGTCCACTACGGCCTGGTCCGTTCTAAAATACTAAAAAAAATATATATATATATAAATAAATGAATAAATAAATAAATAAATGAATAAACAATTATGATTAACAAATTCACGCGAATGAAAAACATTTTAAACTTGAAAACCTCAAGAGCATGATGTTTTGCAGAGTTTTCTAGTTTGGATGGTAATCTGTAATCATTTAGATAATAATAATATATTAATCTTTCCCAGTTGCTAGATTTTTTGCAAACTCGAGTGTGCTTTAAATTTGATCGGCAAGTGCACGGTAGACAAATTGAGAAAGCTTTAAAAGAAATTGATTTAAGAAATATATAAAAAAAAGAAATATATAAGAGAATATAAACTTTAAACACGATCAAATTTTTAATAGGGCTTAAGTAGATTTAACACACTTAATGATATGCTTATGTAGAACACTAGTAGAATCGTATAACTGATTAATAATAGTTTCAAATAACATACATTCGTTGAAAGGAAAAACGGCTAGCCTGATTTTCTTAAAAAAATAATAATAAATGTGTATGATGTTATCATATTCGAAGAAGAAATTCAAATAACCGCAGCACCACAGAGAGCACCACATCGAAAAGCACATCAAAAAATCGTTCACTGCTTCTTACCGTAAATTGCACGAAGGCCAACAGAAAGAGTAAACATTGCAGTAGCGTGCAATAACGATGACTAATGGGTAGTTTTGCTGGCTAGCGTTTAGCACAAGACTTGTACCACCATGCTTTTCACGGCAGTTGCTATTAAAATGTGGGTCACTGAAAAGTACTCGCACGTACTGCTTAGAAAGCAATCCTAACTACATTATACCGTTCGTCCGTAAGTTTGCTGGAACGATAAAATTAAAACTAAAGCTGCACCATTTTCACATTTCAATAATGATGGACAAACCTGGAACCGATTTAATGGAAAGATACGGGCCAGAAGTTTTCACCACAGATTTATACTCCACCTTCACATCTTGGAAAGAAACACACACACAAAAAAAAAAAAGAAAGAAAGAAATAAAACTCCATTTGGCAGCACTCGGTGCACACGATGCAGATGTGCCAATCAAAACAAACAAACAAACATTTCCCCATTACCGAGATCCGACGCGCATTGGAGCACCCTGTGTCAACACACGTGGGAGACATCCAAGTTGGGGGAATTGCGGGAATTTAGCCCTTGAAATCGACGCTTGCATTCATTTGTCACCCTGATCTCCCTTGTCCAACACACGGTTGCCCTCCCGAAAGGGACAAACGGGAAGCCAATGGAAGGTAGAGGAGAACACAAAAAACAAAACGAAACAACAGCGGCAAATCCCTCGCATACCAATCGCTTCGAAGGTTTTATTGCACAAATTGCAGCATCATCAGGCAGCCCGTAGTACACCGTGCGGTACGGTGCATCCATATCCCTGCGTATGCAACATAAACACCAAATGCCCCCAAGCCAAAGTGTTCCAAATAAACCAATGTACTTTCTTTCACTCTCTCTCTTTCTCTCTCTCTCTCTCTCTCTCTCTCTCTCTCTCTCTCTATCCTCACCGCTTTTCCAATCGAATGTTCCACCCACTTCTACCCAACCGAACCGGCCCCATTTTGGTTCGGGATGCAATTTATGCACATTCATTCGTGGCAGGAATCGTTTAATTTCCTTATGCACACAAACAGATGCGATGCGACCCAGATTGGCCGCGAAAGACAAGAACGCGCATGAGAGGTTATGATTGAAGCGCAATCTGCAAACGGATGACGATTGATTTTGCCGGTGGCCATTTTTCCAACATCAAACACACACACACACATTGGTGACACGGGATGATGGTTAAGCTTATGATGGTTTTCCCTCGAATCGCAATTTGCACCAGCAAAGGTTTGGTTTCCCTTCGGTCGGCGACTATGTACATGTAATGAAACATTTCATAATGCTCACGCTTAATCGTTTGATGTTGGTGTTGCGTTTTGACGGGATTGGGCGTAACTATTCAACTGTAACTCATTAAACATTTTCGGTGTATATTTCCGATTCAGTTGTACAGGGCTTACCACTGGCAGAGGAGAATTCATTTCTAGATACTGTTCGAATAATATAAACCTAAAATATGTCGAGATTGATCTAGAGTCTTTCATGCTTGTCAGGATCTTGTTCAAAAAGAAGCTAAAACTTTCGATTGAAAACTTGACACAGAACTCATAAATAGCCCCGATTTTGTCAGTTACACGTTTAGTACATGCAAAATCTGGAATGTTTTTTACAACAACGAGTTCCAACCATTTCTGGATTCTGTTCAAGTAGAGTTGGAATGCAGGGTTAAGGGTTAACGAGTTTTCAAGGGTCTTGAGCATGAGTCGATGTTATTTCGGAATTCTTTTAAAATAGAATGCAACTAAATCCTTCATAATTGCAGAATCTTGCTCGAAAGGAAGCTAACACCTCTTCGATTTCTCTTCGTCGCATCATACAAAGCTTTGCAAATGAGTTTATACTAAGTTTTAAATGTTTCAGGTAAATAGTTAAGCTTTGAACACAAGCAGCTTTGAACAAATGTCCTTTGTAAAATTTCCACTTGATCTCGGTACATGACAGTTCTATTTGAGCGGAATTAGACTTTCTAAGAGAAACATGTAAAACCCTGGTTTCTACCTAAGTAGATCTTTCTCATTTTATGGAATTTAGGCAAACAGATATCGATTTTATTTGAAACTTCCTCAATTCACTCATTTACCCAATAGACAATTATAGACAATTTTATTGAAATACCATTTCCGTTGGAAATACAAACCATAAAATGTGTCAATCGAGTCATATGACTAAAGTTCAACTAAGTGAAAGTGAGAAGAATTTCAAATCTGTCTCGATACATTCAAGTTCTAGGTCGACTTGAATAGAAATCTAGAAATGACTACAACTTTCTACCACTCTAACGCAAAAAAAACCCTGTACACTGGCATTGGCAACTTAAAAAAGAGGTCGCAAGAGAACTGATGATATAGTGCAACGAGCAGTACGAACGGCCCACAACAGTCCACAAGTGTCCATGCCCATCACTGTTAATGATTCACGGTTAAGCAAATACGCTGCATTTGCATCTCGTGAAGTTCATTACCATCAAATAAGGAAAGGTTTGCTGTCGTTTGCCAGTGTGGTCAAGGATTGGGGATTTACTGATCAGGAAACTACAGGTACGTGCGTGTTTATGGATGTTTTGTTTAACTTCCGTAACCTTCCCTGTTCTTGGTATAAATGTAAAGTAATTAAAATGAAGTGTAAAAACTTATAGTTGTTCTTACGTTTATTGTTTAAGAACACTTTAATACAGTTTTAAAAATAAAAATCCAAATCATAAAGAAGGTAGCTTGAAATTCACAATAATGTCACCCTACACAGCTCCCGTTCGGTGCAGTCGTCCGCCACTGCAATGACACCGTGGGCTTCCTGGCACTTATATGGCTAGGTAACCACCCTGGACCGGCCATCCGACGGGGTGCGAACATCGTACCGGACACACGCAAATGTCTAAGATTGGTGCACATGCAATCGAACGGCCAACTCCATTGTCCGACAACCAGGAATAAATAATAAAGACAAAAACGAAAGAGAAGCACCCTCCGCTGCGAGGACAGTGGATACCAAGTCAGGAATATCGGGGCCTTGTGTGGCCGGGTTGTTCGGCGTGTTTTCCCATTGGTTTGCAAAAGTTGCTGGCCCTGGCGTCAACGAAGGACCGTTTTCTAACGCATGAGAGGATGAAGTCACTTTCCCGCAGTTGTTTCGTCGAGCACGGGTTGGTTTGGGCGGGTTGCGGTTTGATTTATTCCTGCCTTGACGCAACGTTTCTGTAACCGCAGTTGTAACGCGGCTCAGGAACCAGGCGGACTGCGCTGGTAGCGTTTTTTGCTTTTCCGGCACGGCGGCGACCCCAAGAAGCGTCGCTGGAAGGTAACTTTCGTTGCAGTGATTTCTGGTTTTTCGTTTTGTCCGGCAGGCGATTGACTAATAGTTGCGAGGTATCGACCGTCGATAATGATAATCAGTTTAGACAAACTCTGGACGAAAACTCAGAGATTTTAAGCCACATAGCCGCTATCTTTTTACATTTGTTTTTTAATGGTTTATTATGTCCAACATTTATTATGGAAAACTGTTGTGTTTGTGTAATTCTTGAATGCGTTTTATCTAATTTTTTGATTTAATTATAATTGTTATAAAAAGGAGTCCCTCTTTTATCATATTTTATCATATCTATTCCACTATTTCACACAATAGAATCCTTCACCATGATTTTCTATAATGAAAAATTCTTCACTCATGTCACATCTACTGAGGAGTTTTAAAATGTAGCACTACCACTACTATTAACGCTCATTATAACTAATCAACCAAACTCCTTCCTATATTACCACTCTCTCTCTCTCACATACGCGCGCGCGCATAACGATATCGGATCAGGTCCGATGATTAACCGCTAACCGCAAAACGTCAATCAATGGAAGTAGTATCAATCAAGTAGTACTCAAACCATGGTTTTTTATTCTCCACTTTTCCAATCATTGCTGCACGCTGGTCTAGCTGGCCCGCGGTCAGAATGTTGCCCGATGCATACCAATGGTAACGGATTACGCTTATGCAAGTCATGGACAGATTGGAGTCTAAAATATTTCAAATAAAAAATGTCTCACCACACACACACACACACATACACCACGCAACTGGCTAGAACAGGCCATCCGTAGTGCCTTATTTGTGTACTTTTGCGGTAACCGAAACGGGACACCCTGTACCAGCACGATAAATCGACTGAAAAGTGGCTAAAAATGAAAACACACGCGATTTAAAACATGCAACGGAAATCCGTCACTATCTCTCATCCCCTCCCGGTGCACGGTGAAGGGCAAAAAAACATGAGTACGCGCGCATGTTATGAGTGTCATTTGTCAAACATCAACTGGATCGGAAAATGGTTGGCCCGTCAGCAGCGCAACCGAGATCTTGCAAACCGGTGCCAGTTGCTGCACTTTAATGCTGCACCTGTGACTCCTGCACGAACCAGCGTGGGGACCATTTGAGCCGGCTGGGAAGGGGATGAAGGGGCAGGTGGAGTTGCGGGGTTGCTCCAATCGATCCTTCATCAATCAATCGGTCGGTCGGGTCGCACTGTCGTGTGGGCCCGCGTACACGGTAATTGTGAATCTGTGCTGTCAGAATTTGTCAATCTAGATGGCGCACACTGGACGGACGGATGGATAGTAACGGGTGCAATAATCGATTCTAGATACGTTCAAATGAAGTTGTGAGTTTTATACAAAGGGTGAATTGGCCAAAGGCTGCGAATAAAGTGGGCAAACCTTAGCATGGGTAGCAATCGGGTTTGAAAAATTATAAATCCCAGCTCTAAATTAAAACGCTTAATCGTGTGTGATAAAACATAACAGAAAGCTATTGTTCTGGCTATATTTTTTCTTTACCTCGTCTTGGAACTAGGAAATATGCTAGTTCTGCAAAACACAACTCTTACCGTGCCGTGTCCACCTTTGCCAGACAGGCGACAGTTTAAACGCACTGTGTCTGTGAAACAGCGAAACAGCGGACTTCTCATGTTCTACCATTAGGATTTCACCTAACTCTAAGCATCAGCTTAACGCCACTTGAAAACTTCCGGAAGATGCTACCCAACACCAGCTACCCACCAGAACGTCTGCCGGCGTGCTTGAACCGCAGACTAGAGCGAGACGATCTTCGCAGGCTCTCAGCCACACGCCTTACTTCAGGGTGGTATTTTTTGTTAGCTTATTATTTTTTTGTTAAATCTATTCAACAATTTTTGTTGTAAGAGTTTGTACATACAATTTGTTTGTTATTATAATCATATAGCAAAACAAAAACTTATACCAAATGGAGCTTATCCTTCATAAACACGCACGATCACGCATTGATGATGGATGAGGACGATGATTAAGATCAATACAAACCAAATCAGGAGCGAAAGAGAGAAAGAAAGAGAGAGAGAGAGAGAGAGAGAAAAAGAGCGAAAAACAATAGAATAGAGAAGCTGCGAGCAAAAGAACGGGAGCAATCCAACGGTGCTGAGCGTATACGGTTGACAAATTCGCTCTCGTTTCATTGGGTGTGTAAATATGAAACCGGAATGAAAATACTGAAAATAAAATTTAAGAAATCACTTATTTGGCTGAAACATTTCAATGTATCTTTCACAAAAAGCGTTATCAAATAATGAAATGATTGATTTAACAAAATAATTCTATTGCAACACACGATGCATGGCACATTCGACGCGCAAACGCGTGTAGTACGTAACAGATCGGTTTCATATTTACGCAGCAAGCGTTTGCATGAGTATTGGCGCTAATGCACCAGCAGCAGGAGCAGCAGCAGCACTAGCAGTACCGACAGGAGCAGCACTGGGGCAACACTGGAGCTACCACGCACAAAAAGGCTTCATTCTGCCATCGACAACGCGGCCACGCGGTTGTGTCCGTCTGCACGCTTGCTCGCACTGAGTTGCAATTCGCTGGCATTGCTGGTGGATGCAATTTGTGTGTGTGTGTGTCTGTCTGTATTTTCTTGCGCTTCGTCCGTTCGCTCGTTAGTGTCGGTGCTTGTTTGATCCGTGTGTGTCATTTCGGGTTGGTTGTGTGCGGTATCGCCGAAAGCCTTCAGGCGTGTTGTTGCTCCTACATCGTGCGATGGTGATTTTGCTGCAACGAAAAAAAAAAAAAATTAGCAAAACGGCCACCAGCTAGCGTAACACACGTGCCGGGGTATTAGCCGGGGAATGGATAATTAGGTGTCGGTTGCAGAAGATTTCCGATAGGGTTCGGGTACGGGTCCCTGTTGTTGTGTGCCGGGTGCGAAAGAACTTGAGGACAGCCTCGGTTCCATCTCGAGTGTTTGGCGTGCTGGGAATGTGAATGGGACACATAAGGGTGTCGCAAAAGCTCTCCCCAAACCGGGGAGCTGCCGTGGCATCATCATCGAACGCTAGATCCATCTATCGATGCCCGTAGTGTTGTTGTGTGCTGTAATCACGCGCTATCACACCATATCATCCCGCCGAGTGCCGAGTGCGTGGTGAAACAAAAACGCACCAGCCGCTGCTGTGCTGCGAAGCATGAAAAGTGTCCTTCTCGAAAGATGTTTTTTTAACCGAACCCACGTTAATTGCAGTGTGTACTTACTTTAAGTGGTCATTTCGCGCTGGTGAACCTATACCGGACGTCCTATGTATACCCCTTTACGCTTAAAACCTGATGACGCGAGGGTTTTTGCACTTTCTACGTGCTATTCCTGTCCGTTTATGCAACCCATAAACGATACGTACTCGCTGCCGTCGTGAAAGCAGTCGCGCGATGCGATGCAGCAAAAATGCATTCCACACCCGAGGATCGAAGATACGTTTGCCAGTGAGCGGTTTTGTTTGGCGTTGCAGTAGAAGCGGTACAGTGTGTCGTGAAGCAAAGTAAATAATTTTATCGACGCCCCTTTTCGGTTGTTTTGTTCCCGATGTGTTGTTCCCGATCAATGGTGCGGGCTGAATCGTTGAAACAAATAAATTAAGAAAGAGCAACAACAAAAGCCAAGACGTTGTCGACCTCACACACACTCGGTTCATCTCGACCACCATCGGGGCCCGGGTGTCGCTAAAGTTTATCTGCAGAGTGTGTGTGTGTGTGTCTGTTTTTTTTTTTTTTGATGGCAAAGTGGGGAGTTTGATATGCAGTAGCAAGCGCATCCGAAGAAACGTCCGAGACCACACACAGGCCGAACAGTACGGCTCCGATGCAATAGCACATACTACACCACGTTGCAGTGTGCCGCAGTGCCAAAGGAACAACCAAACGCCACCACCCTCAGTAGGTCAAGGTAAGGGATGACTTTCTTTTCGCCCAGGCGGCGGCCCTCCCACGAGCTTCCATTCGGAAGACCATCATTATTGTTTCTGTTGCTTGCGAAGGTAATGAGGGTACGGACAGTTTCTTGTCTTATGCATTGCTATTTATCATCCTTTCGCTCCATCATCAACTTTGTGAAACAGAATGATATGCAGCGATGTATGGAAAATGAGCAAAATAATAATACAATTTTTTGTTTGAGCACGATCGTGATCGGTAATGATCGTCTCGTGATGGACGTATCTATAACAACACTAAAACACTGTCATTTTGTGTAAATTTGAACATTTACCCTAAAAGAATCTAATTATGTTTAATGTAAAGTGATAAGTAAGGTTTTAAAACAATATTTTAACCTTTTCCCTTTACTTTGCATGTTATAACATGGATACTTTTTTCTAGATATAAATAGTAATACAATCGTTTTCTTTTTATTATAATTATTATAAATATTTTTCGAGACTTACAACTAACTATTCGAGAGTGAGTCCTTTTTTTAAAACATTGTGGTTCTGCATTCATTGTAAATGAAAAATTGTAGCAAAGGAAAATAGTTATCATTATAGTACCACAAAACGTTCACGAGGTCTTGACCTGCCATTTCTGACTTTCCTTGACTTTCGTTATCTCCATGACGTCATAATGGTCTGGCAGGGATTTCATTCCCCGGTCCTGTCGTGGGATATTGTTATTGTCTATTATTTATCATAAATTTATCAATATATTGGTTTGTTTAGTGAATTATTTTCATCACATGAACAAAGAACGAATGAAATGTGGATATGATTTTCCCGAAACTATACTTAAAATGTTAAGAATTTTGTTGTGTTCTGATTCTACAAAATGTTTTATTTTTCTCTTCCATCGTTATTGTTTATTATTATCTTCGAACGATAATATTTAACTGATAGGGTTTTTCAATATTCCATTTCATTGCAACAAATTAACAATACACGGGAAAACTGGTTTGTACAATTGCACTAAAACAAAAACAACATTTTTGTTCACCCAGTTTTGTTTTCATTGCATTAATTAAATCATTGACCAGTAAATGCTACCGCACATTGTCGCAATGCATTAATTGGTAGCTCAAATACACCGAGACGCCTTGGCCACGCGCATACACGTGCAACTAAAAACTGCCATGGATTGCATTACATCGTATCGATCAACTTTCAAACTTAACTCAAAAACACATAAAATGCTCCTCCTTCCAGCACCGGCACCGTCACCGACCGGGTGACGAGAAATGTGCCCAGGCAGGTGAATTTTTAGCATCGCTTTGCACTAATTTGTGCAACTAAATACACAGAAAAAGGAACGTGTCTTATACGGACCAAACACAGCAACAAAAAAAGAAGCATAATGAATAAAGTTAAGAAAAAATCCTTATACACCATACCGACGGTACGGTTGAGCAAGTGCAGATGCAAAAGCAGGGGAGCAAGTAGCAAGTAGGAATCTGACCAGTTATTTGTCTTACGTTTTTGCTTGTCAAAGTCTGCATGCTTGTTGTAAAATGAGTCGCGTTGACCACGCTCAAGGGCGTGGAAGATTCGAGGGTGATACCATCGTACCAGCTATGCGTGTGTATCCTGGTGCCGAGGTCGAGCCCTTCGCAGTTCGCAGTCGCCGATCGTTTTCTCACGGACCGTTTGACCATTCTAGCACACCGCAAACCGGGCGCGAATACCGATGTTAACAAAACGCTGAAAATGAGGCTATTAAATTTAACCTTTTTACCGTTCCGGAGACTCCGGCCGGAGAGTATTATGCGCTTCTAGGGTGACGTTTATGGGCTTCTCGTGTGGTGCGGGCTTTGTCGTGCGTGTACATACGGTACGATTATTTATACATTTCGTTTGTCGTTCGCTTGTTTCTGACTTCTGGCAATTTTTATGCTGTCGGTGCACTATTACGGTATGGTAAAACGCGTGCCATTGCAGCTACTTTATGATGCAACCGCTTTTCCTGCCCTTCCTGCTAAACGTGTCAACCGGCATGTACGCTACGGTTCGTTGCCGGTCGTGAACTTGTGCGCCAATGCTACTATTGTTAGTTGCACCTGATTCGTCCGATATAAATCCTTAAAGCATGCGGTGGCAACCGTTTTTTTTTGTTTTTTGGGAAATGTTGTCGCATTCTATAGTTTGCCTGTAAAGCAAACGGCGATATATGAGCCAAGCAAGCACAAACATCAATCGACTTGTACCAATCGAATCAGCTTTTTTATTTACTTTAGTTGTTTCTTACAGGCATATCTTGCGCCAGCTTTGGCTTTATACTCGTTCAGAAGAAAGTTGTACAATCCTTTTAATGATTTTTGCATTTGGAACATCAAGGGAACTTATCGATACAATTGACAAGATTTTGAAAAATTTAATAGGAATTGTGTGAGACAGTAATTAGGCATTTTCATAATAGTAGCTTCAAAATAGTAGCACTTACTCGTTTAAACGTTATGTACATATAAGATAAAATGATGCTCAAATTCATTTAGTTGTACAAATAAAAATGATCAGTATAGAGTGATCGATAAGTAAGGAACTTAAAATATTTTATAAATTAAAATATAATATAAAATATTTTTATAAATTATACTTTTTACCTTTAAAATGTTTAAATAATTTAAATTAAACATATTTTAATATATGCTTTGACTAATGTTCGGTTAAGTAATCAAAAAGATCGATCTAATATCTGAAAATCCTCCCAAGGTACACGGAACTCTAGTGTTCGATGCACTTATTTGAGCTCTAATTCTGTAAAATTGAGCTCCTGCTTTTTATCCAGAGTGCCTTGGACATTCTCAATAAAATGAGCTGAGCAATTGAGGTACTTCATTTGTGCTCATAAACGATCAGCAATACTTTACCCCTATTTGCTCGAATAAATTATCAAAGGATCAACGACAGGCAAACCGATGATCATTACACCATCATTATGTGCAAAAACCTGGGGTTACTTAAAGGAATGAAATTTCAATTCCCTTTCCATCGAGAGGCTGAAGAGATCATAGACAAATCTATCGTCTCAGTGCGTGACATAGAAAGAAGTAAGGGACCATTAAAGCATCTCTCCAACATCTCCTGGAATACTGTGTTTTTCGTGGCCATGGTTGTTCTTTCTGATCTGATCATTGTTCGATGTACAGAAAAAATATCTTGTTGATGGTATTGCACATCGTTAATTCCGTGACTGTCCTGTACCTAATACTACCTTCAAATTGCCTTATTTTATTTTTCTTAAATATTTTTAAAGTATTCCAAGGACACCTCGACTATTTTCTAAAGCTTCTACAATGGTTTTCCTTTTTTTTTTGTATTAATTCCAGATGCTCCAAGGCAAAGTGACGCTGGTAAAACTAGCGATAGTTCATCACTTTTTCCTCTACATTCCGTTAGTTGTTTTCGCTTCTAGCTTAGTTAGTATGAGCGACACCGATAATCTACTCACTGCAAGGTGTCGATCAAACTGTACCTACGATAAACAGGTGCGTATTGTCGAGATGCAATTCAAAGCCATAGCTCCATTCTAAGTAATTGTGTTCCTTCCTCCGTTCTTCGTCCTATACAACAGTGCTACAGCAAGTGCATGCGCAACTATCTGGAGAACTCGGCGTACAAGAAGTACGGAGACTGTCCACCGAAACCACCGTCCAAACTCGACAGCTTGTGTCTCAACACCTGCGATGGACTGGATTACAAGTGTCCGGGCGTGGAAAAGTGTTGCGAACATTCGTGCGGTCACAGCTGCCAGAGCCCGGACGGATTGGACCTTGTCGCGGGCTTACCCTCTGTACCGACGCACGTGCAACTGTCGAAGATGGAGCGGGTCTTTCGCACCGCCCAGATCCGGTGGGACATGAAGGTGGAGAACGAACAGAGCCCGACGTACTACATCATCGAGTCACGGTTTCACATTGGCACCATGTATGCGGAACACAAGATGGAGAACGATTGGCAGCTACACCAGCTGGAAACGTTCACGCAGTACAATATGGGCACGGTGAAGCGCTACGTTGGTGAAATAAAGCTAAAGCCGGGTCGATGGTATCAGGTGCGGGTGGCTGCTGTCAACGGGATGGGTACACGTGGCTACTCTGCATCGTCTCGCCATTTTCAGCTAAGCAAAAGTACGTGCAGCCAATTGATAAGGAACACGTGTATTATTACGCCGGGTGGTGTCTTAAGTAGGAGAGTCGAAAGACAGCACGAAAAACAACGACCATTGCATACCTTTAGGCGTTTGTCTAAGACTGAAGACACAACCTGTAGGCTTTTCTGGAACAGTCGTTCTCAGTACACTTGGTATATTTCATCCACCTAATTCAGGGTTACCTTACATTCTATTACGTACAGGGCCAAATCCACCACAACCCCCGAAAAGTCTCACCGTTGGCTCGCTAGAACTGAACGAGAATCGAACATATACATGCCGCGTGTCATGGAGTTTGCCTCGCTCCGATCTTCCGGTGGAAAAATATAAACTCAGCTGGAGTCTTCACCTGAACTTTACCAGCAATCGGTCGAAAACGGACAAATCTTCACTGTTCAAGGAGATGGCTACTATATCGGCCGTAAGTAATACCGTATTCGAAACTGACTGACGCAGTACTGACCGGATTTAATCGTTTACCAATCATTTTTCCTACAGCCTACCCGACACTATGACATCCAGGGTTTATTACCGGACCGGTACTACTACCTGCAGATTCAAGCTATCAGTGTTTATGGCAAGCAACGGCTCAAATCTGCGGCCAACCATTTGCTGGTGAACACTTCTGCTGCAGCGTCCGGTCAGGACCGTACTCCGGTAAACCTGGACAACTTGCTCATGGGTGATGCCGGCTACCGACGCACGAAGGGCCATCCGAGCCTCAAAGAAGGTTTACATTCATCGTCAACATCAGCGGCCAGTGGTAGCCGAATGATCGCTAATGGGATGCAATCGACAGGCACAATACGGTACCAGTTTGCGCTACGAAGATCAGGCCTTGCGGTACGACTCAGCTGGTCCGAGCGTGGTTATGGGCGATATCGAGTACACATCTGTCGTGGTAATCGAGATTGCCTCACTCTAGCGCGTGGAACTACAGGCACAAGCAGCCATTGGCAGGATGTTGTTCTGCGACGCAACGCGTACGAGTTCGGTAAGTTGGAATTCAACACCCGGTACACGGCTGGCGTACGAATAGGAGGACATCGGCGTAACACTCCGGGCTACGACATTGTCCGATCGTTCACCACTCCCAAATGTGAAAAGTTTCGCGATCAACAGTTGCTACCAACGGAGTGTAACGTTTGAGCGCGCAAAGGGAGCACACGCTACTGGTGTTAACTGTACTAAATAATTGCAATAGATTTTGTCACCATTCCGGTTGTCCTCTGTGTCCCATGTTTTCCTGTCGCCATCTTAAGTACCATAGATCAATTGAGCTGCCATCGTTAGATTTTTAAGCTATGTTTTGTATTCTAAGAGATGTCTAGTTGAAATAACTAAATATATGTGATTGTGACCGTTGACAAAAAGATCACTCCATTTAAAAAAATATATACAAAATTTAAATGCACCATATCCGAAACTATTACAACTTCAATTCGATTTTATCGGTGTACTAAAGGTAAATCGCACGATAGTACACTTTGAGAATTCTTTCAAATTTTTAGGAGACCTAAGAAAAATGATATTAACATGATATTTAAAAAAAACTCTTCATTTACTCTGCAGTAATATATTACTCGCTTGATTCATTTTATTAGTACAAAATATTGCAATCCAAGACACAAACCTTTATTTAGTACGCAAACCGACACGGTGCTAAAACGTCGTATTTTTTTCAATAGGTTCTTGTCTGCTATGAATTTTCGATGTTTTATGTTGCAGTTTTCAGTTCTCCTAGATCGTTGTGTTTCGAAACGATTTTCTTATTCAAATTTATTTGATTTCGTGCAAACTTTGAGCAGATGTAGTAATAACAACATGATGGCAACTACTCTAATGAGAAATTTGGAACGAAACTCATTATTTTCAGTGGCAAATCACAGCAGTATTTATGTTATTTGCATATCGTCGTTTTCGCGATGGGCTTTTTCTGTATGACAGCATCATTTAAATGTTACCAACGACACGTGAAAATGTTTATAAAAACAAAAATTAAACAAAACATTACATTATCCTTTGAAAATAAAGTTCCCTAAAAGAGAATTTATTGCAAATTAAACTCTATATAGAATATTGGCACTAAAATAACATAACAATCAATAGCTAAAACAGACCTTTCGAGACCGTAACAATATGAAACAGAAGAAAAACACCAATTTACATACGCTAACCCTGGATAAACTTGGCAACTAGAGTATTAAATTCGTTTGCATAGCGTAGATGAATGTTGTGCTTGCCATCCGGGAACACATGCAGACTGTGGAAAAGAAAACAAACGAAAGTTTGAGCAAAACAGCGACAGCCAAACTGACGAAATGTCTTACTCGGTATTGTTGATGTTATTTAGCAGGTAAGGCACATGATCAGGAATGATCATCGGATCCTTTGCACCGTGTACGACTAGCGTCGGTGCTTTAATGTGTTTCAGCTTCCCGGAACAAATGTCACCCTTGCGCTCGTGGTAAATGCGCAACAATCCATCCACCCAGGCCGACCACAACTTGGGGAAGTAATCCACGCCATACACTTGCTCCATCGGTTCTCGCATTCTGGCTGACCATTTCCGAACATCTCGTATATCTAAGCAGGCGATGAAATGCAATCGTTAGTGAGCTAAAACTGTTTGCTGACATCATGCTGCCACCGTGAACGCTTCTTGTTTACCTTCGTAAATTTTTACTTCTGTGTCCGATATATAGGAGTTTGATCCCCAAACTACCAGCTTTTCTACCCGTTCCGGTTGTTTGGCTGCTAGCACCAGTCCGGTAATACCACCATCGCTCCAGCCTAGGATGCTGTACTTTTGAAAGCCTAGTTTCTGCATGAGCTCGCCGGCAGCTGCCGCATCGCGCTCGAAAAAGTCGACCGTAAATTCCTTCTCCGGCGGACGAGATTTGCCATAACCGGGTGGATCCCAAGCAATCACTCGATGGTGTGGAAGCAACGCTGGTAATCCTTCGATTTGCGGTTTGAAATCTGTCCAAGCGGTACCAAGCGCACCTGGCAACAGTATGACGCCGCGGTTACCATGGCCAGCCTCCACGAAGTGTACGGAATTCGAGCCGATTTGCAACTGGTGCTCCTTTACCATCGGAATGGCACTGCACATCGAACGTGCCGGTATACCTACCAAAAGCGAGGGAAAACAGGATAACGACGTTGTTTTGGTGAAGTGTACTGCTAAACCGCTGTGCGCAGCAACCGAGGACGCCAACAATCGCATCATTTTGACGGCCGCTGTTTTGTATTGTGCTGTGTTTTGGTTAGTGCAGACACTGTCCCACTCGGTAGAAGCTAATTAGGGTGGCACTATGAAAAGATAAACAATTCTGAACAATGCTGGTTGCAAGGCAACTCTGATGCAATTGATAAGCATTTTGTGTATGTGTGTTTGAGTGTGTTTTTTTCAGGGAGAATATGACAGACGTCTTTCAAATGAGCTTTTTTTTGCATAGATCTTGACAAAAACAACTTTTTTCTCGGATTTGCTACAGTGCGTTTAATGCTAAGCGTCGCTATTTTATCGCAAAATACATTTTTCTATAGAACTGCCCATTAATGGGCAGTAATCGCATGGTATTATGCATTATTAGAGAAAAACACTTTGTTAGTATTTTTTATATATTTTCATCGCCTTAGAGTAGTTTTAATTCGGCCATTCATGTTGATTCTGTTGAAAACTCATTTTAATAAAAGACGCTAACCAAAAAGCAACCCAAGCCAAGCCAAGTTTGTAACCGTTATTTTACAACACAAATGCCAAATGCTATCTATCTCTTTTTCCCCTACTATTGCAAGCTATTCCTTCGGCGTTCCGCTGAATACAGTGAGACAAATATATTACCGTTATTTTTCAAATAAATGCGCCTATATTTCTGGTGACAGAAAGATTTACAGCTGGTTTGATGTATTTTATTGTTTTATTTTAGCGAAAATTTACTACAAATACGATGAATTGTTAATTTTGAGCAGAATAAAACGCAAAAACACCCAATTAAATGTTATTCAGCAGTTTGAATTGGATGGCGTCCTCTAATTTTTATAGCAACACTGCTGCTGTCAAACCGTTGCTGTCATCGGCTGCTCTTCCTGTGCAGTGCCGTGGACGGTGAACCAAGCCGACGCCATCACCATCATTTGTGAAGAAACTGTGCTTGGGGCTGGACGCCGTCGCTCCGCTGTGCGTGTGTGTGAATTTTTTTTATTCCTAGACTTGGTGTTAAGTTCCACTAAAATTCAGTGTGATAGGTGAATTTAAGGTAAGTAACAAGAAATAGTGCATAATAGTGCGCAGTTTGATGTAGTTTTAGTTGTAATTCGCTTGAAATTGGGTCGACAGTGCCCGAGTGCCCACGGCGTAGCGCTAGCGCTACCGCATACCAAACTAGCCGCCATATTACTTTTTCACCACTTGGTCGAAAAATCGATGTCGGGAAAATGGCGGCGCTAAACTGTGCAGTGTGCTCGATTTGTGGATGTTCGAAAGCGACGCGTAGGACATTTTTTCGAGAGCTCTTTACATTTCGAGTGCTTTTGGCGAGTTTGGTCGATTGTTTTGATTTGGAAGAAATTTGAAAACAATTTGCATAAAATTATTTAGCATGTAGCTCTTGTAATAAAGTCGCTTACAATCTTTTTTTTCCCAATTAAGTTGAAATTACGTCGTATCTTTGGCGTAGCGTTACTTCCATCGCCATGTTAGCTGATGAAGCTAATAGTCGGGTGTTTTTTTTTTTAATTCTGCCAACTGCTTAGAGAAAATTGTTATTTAAGATTGTTTTATGCTTCAATAAACGAATATTTTAGTAATTTTATGCTCTTTTGGTATTTCATTTGCTAGCGTCATTGACTGAAGCGGGAAACGGTAGCGTCCTCCAAGATGGCGGACGATGAGCAATTCTCTCTGTGTTGGAATAATTTCAACTCCAACTTATCAGCGGGGTTCCATGATTCCCTGCAGCGTGGCGATTTGGTGGATGTGACATTGGCTGCCGAAGGCCAATTAGTCCAAGCACATCGTCTCGTTCTATCAGTATGTTCTCCGTATTTTCGGAAAATGTTCAACCAAATGCCTAAGAACCAGCATGCTTTCGGTAAGTACTAATTTTGTTTATTTTTTTGGAAATCGTCTATCTACAATGGTTAATTAAATTATTTTGAAGTAATTTGAAATGCTCATTTCTAGCGTAAGACTCGAAGTTTTGCTTAAGTTTTAACAGAAATGCTTCAAATTATAAAAACAATAAACTATTCTTGATATCGATTAGCAAAAGATGTACAGCTCTTAGTGCGCAGAATCTCCACGCACGGAGAGTTTTTTTTTATTGTGAGTTTTTAATAATGCTTTTGGGTGATGTGGGTACAATTGCAGTTTTCCTGAAAGATGTTACCTACGCGGCGCTTCAGGATCTCATACAGTTTATGTACTGTGGGGAGGTTAACGTGAAACAGGATGCCCTACCCGCCTTTATCAGTACCGCCGAAGCATTGCATATAAAAGGATTAACAGAAACGGTATGTACTTCATTAGATTGGGCTTAAAGCACGCTGAAAAAGTGCATAATAACTATACATATATATGTATTTCACTCATTTTCGAATACAGGGTGACAGCGCACCACCACAACAGTCGCCCGTCAAGGAAGACGTTTCTGCGGTCCCTGCGACGACAGCCAGTATTTCCACCACCGTCTCAGCGGCTTCCCAACGAACAAAGGGTCAGCGTAATCGCGTTCAATCGTACAAAATAGAATCGGAAGAGAGTGGCGATGACAAGATCGTACACATACAAGCCAGCAGCTCTCATCAAGTGTCGCAGCAACTCCAAGCACAGACAAACATTAGCTCTCAAAAACGTACCATGCCACAGCGTGGTATTACAAGCCATACGATTAAGCGCCCAAAAATTTCGATCAGCGCTAGCAGCGACGGAATGGACACTTCGGACAACACGCACGTACCGTCACAGACACAGACCGTGCAGACTGTGCAAATAGTGAAACAAATTCCTGCGCAAGTGATCGAACCGGAATACATTGAACTACCGATGGAATCAATGCACCCCAAGGCAGAACCAGACTATACGGATGAGACGGCTGAGATCGAGACGGTTGATGCGGAAACGGAACAGGAACACAAACTATCGGAACATGACCAGGGAGACGGCGACGATGAAGGACACTACGTTGAAGATGAAACGTACGGAGACATGGCAATGGGCAAATATGAGGAATCATATCTGACGGAAGGCGAGGATGGAGCGAAACCTGGGGCATCTGGATTTGTGGATTCTTATACATCGGACGGAGGAACTGGCACGGAACAATCGACACAAGGTAGGTGTTTGAGACATATTATTTTAAAACGAGCATGAAATCAGTGGCGCTGACCGAAACTTCTCAATGGCTCTAGCTGGTAATGGTTTGAAGAGGGTTGATCTTTTTCCCATCCTACTTTTAATATTGTGTGATAAAATGGATGTATCGCGAGAAAATAGCAGAAGTGGTATCATAGACAATTTAAAGAGTGTATGTGTGTGTAATCTTGGAAAAAGGTGATGATAAATACGGTCTCTCGTAGGATCAACACGATCGTACGAAGTGAGGAATCAATTTTGAAGACAAAATCGATTATGCATAATATCGGTGCGTTGTGAAGAAGTTCTGAATTCTTCCTAAGTTGAGTTAGTTCTGTTCAGTATTTAAGACTTGCATATATACAATGAGGAAATGTAATTAGAAACAAAACTGGTGTGTGCGCGATTAAGATGTGTCCCGTGAGTGTTGCGTCCTACAGAGTCTTCGACGGTTGGTGTTCAGGGTCGCTATTGTCCTTCCAAAGCTGTACAGGGCAAAACGGTGATATTATGAGGTACGTAATTCTATGGGGAAAAGATCAAACACTCTCAAGCCACTACGCGAAACATCTGTTTGAAACACGGTTATTAGGAAGCCGATTATTTTATATCATAAGGCTAGATAGAAATATTTGAAAGTCAAGAGAAGTTATCATTGGCAAGACTTTTTTCGTGCAACAGCCTATAAGAGGGAGCAGTCCTAATAGGTTGTTTTGGTTCATAAAACCAAGTTTTAAATGTTTATATTATATTTTGAATCCTATATGAACGCATATTTATTTATATTGTCTATAGTTAAGCTGTCAATGTGCGCGATTTACATCATTATATTTTCAATTTAATTAATTTAATTTATGATTTCATCCATACGAAGTAATTTTTGTTTTCCGGAAACGTGAAAAAATACAAGAAGTTTAAATCGTGACGCGTTTATGAGTAGGTCGTATTTTTTATACTTTTTTTAAAGCTAGAGCTTCTTCCGCGGCACAATTAAACTATCATTTCGTAAAGTGTTTTGTTATAACGGGTTTATGATTTACTGCCGGGATAATGATCATCGTTCGTACTATGCTTTACTTCGAGACGTATACTATTCGCGTTACTGTTTTTAATCGGGACGAGTAAAATTCGGAGCTAAAGGTTCATATCGGGTCGTTTTATTTTTTAATTTTTTGCGTGTAATAAGAAAACGAAAGATGATGATCGCCATGTCGCGATCATCTTCCTCGAATGCGTGCTCTGTGGTGTTGAAACTGTGAAAGTGTTGAACCACGTGCCTTAAATGGTACTGGCAAATATTATTGGTAAGTATAACGATGTGTTGAAGGCGACAGAGGAGACACCGAGGACATCTGTAGGTCAACTCTCTTTACGGAGTTCAACTATGCAGAATCGATGGGGTATGCATTTGGAATGTATTCAAAGCCTAAAGAAGATGTAACGAAGATCTGGTCCAGGATCTTCCAACGATTGGTAAAAGGTAGCAGGTGGGTATGATCTTTATTTATGTTATACCTAGACGTTAATGGTGTAGAATAGGATTATTGAACATATGAGAAAATCGTTCGAGAGCATCATCGTCGAGATAATGGATATTTCGCCTCGTTTTCATTCCTGCTGTCGTGCGATAGGTAAATGTCTGTCCCCTAATATCCTGAAATCTGTTCAGTGAATTTCAATCATTCTCTTTGATGGTTGTGAAGTGAGTTGAGAGAAAAAATCTAAGTAATTCATTGTTATCTTGCCTTTTGCGTAACGTATTTGAATTTTGGTAACCTGTACGGAGTACGGTTGTAATATAAGAGTTTTCATGGCTGTTAGAGACAAACCTTTACCTATCACAGAAACAAGCATGTCATTTTCAACGTCATATCTGAATTAAATAAATCGAAACTGTGATGGAAGGAAACACGTAAGTATGTAGCATCTTTAGAACGCGGGGGTTTCAAAAAATATTTATTTAAAAAAGGATTGTAGAAAAGAAATCTACAGATCAGGAGGACGGTCCACACACAAACACTTGAAAATGATGTTGATCGGAAGGAACATTTTGCATTCACCGCTGAATTTGTTTGTTGCATTTTTTGATACATTGAAAATATTTGTCATTCGATACAAATATTTCTTCATTTTTAGGATGCTATTGACACATGGACACGCCCTGAAGTGAAGATAGCTAGATGAAGAGTCGTACTCCGCGTGAGATTACGAATGATTTGTATCTATCAATGAAGTGTGTGTAAAATATGTGCCCTAGATTCGGGCATTAAAACTGTAGCTTGGTTTTGTAAGCGAAATACAGTTCCTTTAGCTAAGTGTGATCAGTGTTGATTTATTCCTTTGATTGAGCATCAGCCAAAACGATAATACTGCACGTCATTTGTTGTTGAACTAAGCGTGTTAGGTTATTTTGCCTTCCCCCTATAACAAACAATATTTGTGAATCTCACGCTATCGCTGTTTACTGTAAATTATACATTTACAGATCTAGGATCACTTTTGCGGTCCACTAGGGTAGATGCTTGCATTTCCGGTACTGAGATGGATTTATTGAAAACGATCAAGAAGGAAGAAGATTCCATTGTGAAGGACGAGTGCTTGGACAATTCCCAGTTCCCTTTGCGCAGTTTTAATGCCAATGAGGCGGCCAGTTCCACCGCCACGAATTGGGCCGACGAAGCAGATGCTACACCAAAATCACTTAGCGTTGCTTCTACGCGTAACAGCACGAGGCTGATGGCAAGGAAAGATAAAACTCTCTTACCTCGAGAGAAATGCAAGCTGGACGATAGTTCAACAATGAGCAAGTATCACGAACTACAGAAGAGCAGTGGCTCCCCGGCACAACGCAGCAGATGCGTGACTTGCTTTAACAGGAACATTATGGAATCGGAGCGAATGCCCAAGCCCAAAACTAAATGGGTCACCACGTTCTGTGCCGATTGTCCGGGGCAACCATTTCTATGCATTCTCTGTTTCAGCAGAATACATTGCAACAATAGAATAGGTATTAGGGAAGTATTATAGTACTCGCTGGTACGATCATGTTTTAACTCCCTTCCGCACAGTTTACGTAGTAGAAGGGTAAATGTTGCTACATTTTCCATCATAAATTCATTCCTTTAAAATGCGTTGTACGATAACATTTTTACGGACTTTGGTTCGATTTTGACTTCCGGAGAATATTTACGTGCAAGGGAAATGAGACCAAAATTTCTTTAATATAGAAAACGATTGATACCCTTTTGGAAATGGATAATGAACTGCATTAGCACTTCACTCTCTAGTTGTTATTCTAAGTTAATTTCAACGTACAAGTGTATGAGTGTATTGTTGTTTTCGAACAACGAATTCAGAGAACTTGTTGGTCACTAATGCCGAAAATGCGTTAAGGATAAAACGACAGCATGTCTTGTAGAATCACGGCTTGTGAGCTTTTTTTTTTCTCAGAAAGGATGCACTATTCGGCTTGGCTCGGCTTGTACTAAAGTTTAGATAAGCGAAATCGTAGACATGATTCACGACGCTCTTTATCGGTCCTGTTCCCAATAAGAATAACAATCGAAGCCGTGTTCGGTTCCTTCCTGCTGTGCGGGTATAGATTGGATTATTCACAGTGCTATCATTGAATAGCACTTTAAAATTACATTTCAGTTATGCTCGTGCCTCCGAAGTTGAAAATTCCAGTAGATAGAACATCCAAACAAGAATATTATGCGTATTTTCAGCAGCGCGTATATTGCGCATGTGTGCCTTGATATCTGCTCGTATATTGATATATTCTAAAATATGTAATGTTTGAAAATAAAACGGAATAATAAAGCAGACAATAGTGTCTATGAAGAACTTAATCTTGTCCTGTGCATAGTTATTCAGCGTGTCCTATCGTCCGAAATTAAGATCAGGGCGTATGGATGGGGTTGTAACTAATTTGTTTGCATGTGTGTCTTCCTGTTAATCGATATATCGAATGTCGATTCCTGTTTTATTCATTGTTGTCTAAATTCCCTTCGTTGTGTCAACACTTGTACTTCAGTTCGATTTTTCTTCTTCGCTCTTGTGATCTCGATTCTTTTTAGGACTTTCTTCCACTTCTGCACAGCATCATCATGGTTATAGTTCGGATGCCGAGAGAGCAACTATTGTTTTACCTAAGAACTGCAGTTTACGACCGATAACAACTAGTACGAAGTGTAACTATTTGATACCGTCAACCGCCACGCCAAAACAATCTCCCAAAGTAAACCTGCCTCCCAGACCAATGGTGCCGTCTGCAAGGCTACAAAGCACCAATGTTAACGTAGATATGAAGCACGCTACCGGCATAGTAAGATTCATAAGATCACAGAAAAAGTGTGCCCAGCTAGTGTACCAAGGATATGTTTACAATCGGAAAACCCTACACCAGAACGGTCGTACAACATGGCGCTGCACGGATCTGCTGAAGTACCATTGCAAAGCAAGCTGTGTGACAAAATTCAATCGGTTGATTAGCAAGCGGAGCGAGCATAATCATGAAGACCATTCGGCAAAGATAGCCGATAAAGCGCTGTATGACTATCCCGAGGATTTGGAAGAATATATGAACATCCGCACGCGAGACCCGATTAATATTGAAAAACACGAATTGGACGTGATCGATACTGGTGCGGAATTTAAGGTTGTTCTTCGAGGTCACGACAATACCGAAGGGCATTCTGCCTCTGTTCTAGTACAACGAGACGCGTTGATAAAAGATCTACTTGCGTTAAGGCACCAATAGGTACGCCAACGTAGCAACATACATTACACGATGAGCGGAAATCATGCGAAAACCTTCAACTACATTACCACTCTACCGTAGTTTTCTTATCCTAATTTATTCTTTAATGCGCGCCATTTAATTCCATTTCGTACACGTAAACAATATTCTGCAAATGCGTGGTTGATTAAAGTTAGTCGAGGATTGTTTTGTTTGGTTTAGTTAGTAATATTCTAAGAATCATCGCAACACACACAAAAAAAAACTACAACTTAGTAGTGCCACCACGAATGGTGTGACAATTTGCTTTGATCGATTGTGTGTAACAAAAGCTAATAAAAAAAAAGCGTCAAAATCAAATATATGTTGAAAATCTCGTAGCAGGTTCCGTTGGGTCTTTAATGTAGAAAATCATATAAACCTGTACATGCGCATATCGCTGTAATTTAATAGCAAACATTGTTAAATTTCATTCTGCACTCTATAATGGTTGATCCCTCGCCCTCTCAGAAGTCGACGACAATTGTCTCTTCGGCTTAGACATAAAACGACCAACGGTGGCGCACGGCAAACATTTGTTCCTCAGCAGCCGAAAGGGCGGAATGCAGCTGGTGCACGACAACTATCTGTACCGCTCGAACCTTCGCCGGCAGGGACGCAATGGGGACGTTATCTATTGGGAATGTATCTACAACCGGGGCAAGAAGTGTCGCGGTCGGCTGAAAACCATCGGGAACAGCATCTATGTTACGAATGGCGAAGGTATGTGCGTGTGTGTGTGTGTGTTAAGGGCGGCTTTTCAACCTTTCCTGCTTCATGGATGTGCATGCTTAATTTTGCTTTGTATCTTTTTTTTTTTTTTACAGTGGAGCATAATCACCCGAACGATCACAGGCGGATTGTTAATGCGACGCTGTGCCAAACCGTTACGCTCAAAGACATATGGTCGTTGTAAAGCTCCAATATGTAGTTACATTTATAAGTGGGCCTCCCGTTTTAGGGTATCGGAATCGGAGCGGAATTTTACAACGCGCGCCATGTATTTAAATTCGAACTAACTCCATTTTATGTTTCCAATGGAAAAAAAACAATCCCCGAAATAATGATCACACCGTTCCATTTACGCTTGCGAGAGGAGAGTGTTAAGTTATCTTTGCAACACCCGTACATGGGTAGCAGAACAATTTGAACAATATTTTTGTTTCATACAATTGTGATCGATGTGTATTTGTGGTGTCTGTGCCGTTGTTGCCAAACAATGGCTAAATGTTCCAAAAAAGAATAAACATAATATTTTATGTAAAATTAAATTAAAAAAAAAACCATAATTCAGTTTGTGTTTGTAATTTCTGTTCATATAGTTATGGAAACCGTTTCCTTTTCATCCCTAGAAGCTCTAAAATTTCAATTTGTAATTTTTCCTTGTAATCACAGACATCTGCAATGCGAATAGTGCAACCCATACGCGGCAATATGAACACAACTCGGGCAAATCCATTCTCACGATCAAGCACGAAACGCCCAAGAAGATGATGTTTGTCCGCAGCTCGTGGGGTCGAAAGCATCTGCTGTACGATGGGTATACGTATGCTTCGAACAAGCGTATCGAGTCGACGAACACCACCTACTGGCGTTGTACGTTGTTCCATCGTCGGAATGTGAAGGTGCCGTGTGAGGTGCGTTGCACGGTGCGTGATGGAAAGTTGGTCAAAATGTTCGGCAAGCATAATCATCCACCGGAAGCGACGAAGCTGGATGGGAAGGAATTGGAAACAGAGTACTGTATTCGTGATCCATGAAGATAATAAATAAAAGAGATCCAGAGAAACGTTAAAGGAGGTAGCGATGCAACAGTTTTATGATATCTGCTATAATAGGGGTGTTGAGACGAATTTCAGTAAATCATACTATAATTTGCACTACATCCGATTGCCCGTACCGAAATGTACCGAACCGAACCAAAAGGAGGTTGAAAGTACCATAACACTAAAAGAGTAGTGATGAAACATACTTACCAGTAATGTTTTTTTTCTTTTCTTCCAATGAACACCGTATGATGGAATACAAGCAGCACCAGTGTCGTCGGCAACAATCAGCAACGGTCAAGCGTCCAGTTGCCCGATGACATCCATGCCGGACACTGCGGACGAGTTGAAGTTCATCAAGAGCCCCTGGTCAACACCGTGCTTGGTGTTGAACAATTTTCTGTACAACTGTCACAGTACGCGGGGCGATATAGGTTACTGGCGATGTCACAACTATTCGCGCAAGGTAAAGGAAGAACGGTGTCGCGCTCGGTGCGTGGTAAAAGGTGGGCGACTCAGTGCGCTCACCGGAGCTCAGCACAATCATCCACCGCACACAGAGAAAATTGAACGAATAGAACGCCGCAATCATGCCGACGAGTTGCAGGGACAGGAAATGATACGTATCCATCAGCAGCAGCAGCAACACCAGCACCAGCAACAACAGCAACAACAGCAACCGCAACAGGATCTTCAATGTTACCAAGTGGAAGAAGGACTAAAGTCACAGGCCCACATGCAGAGTGGCAAAAATATTGTGCTGCTAATGGCTGCAGCACCGCCAGCTGAGTGCACTGGAGCGAATCCTCCAAGCGCACCCGATGCAGACCAGGAAGGCCACCGACAACATAGCGCGCTGGATGTTACTAGCGCACCGCTGATATCATCTGTTACAACCGTGCTTCCGCCTGCCCTAACTGATCTCATTAAAATGGAAGATTATGATTTACCAACGGTGGAGTTGTAGTGTCTAGCGACGGGTTGGGATATTGACAGGATCATGCCATAACAGTACCAAAAAAGCGCGAAGCAGCCAAAAAAAAACGTTAGATTTGTTTCGGAACCCGGCGGACGGTTTAGTTTGAGCCAACAGCAACAGGCACTAGAAGCAATAATTGATTGTAAATGGTGCAATAATTAACAGTTTAATAAGTAAGACGATAATGTTAGTGGGAAACATGAACGGTAAGACGTTCCAGATGCAATATTAGTACAGTATAAATTTTGTGCAAGACCTTGACAATGAACAAGCCAGCGCAGTACAGCAGTATTTACCTCTGAGCCAGAATTTCTTAGAATAAAATTAATGTAATCTATTTATTCGCGCGGAGGTGTGCCTCATCAAAGCAAAACCAAACCATGTACGTTCCGTTATTGAGTTTAGCAACATCTTGAAAAATATGATCGATTTTTTTTCCATCCCCCCCCCCGATAGCCTAGGGTAGGAGTAAACTGGTAATGCTAATGAGTAACCATTCTCTTCTCTCTTTCTCTTTCTGCAATCGACAGTTCCAAACGTCCGCACAAAGCTAGATGCGATAGGTTCGTACGATAAAGAGGAAGGGCACATGTTCATACGCAGCCAGCGCGGTCTGCCACTGCTGGCGCGGCATAATTTCATCTATCGATGCGAACGGGCGCGTAACCATCGTTCCTACTGGCTGTGCATCCGGTACAAGACGAACCAGTGCAAAGGGCGCATCATCTGTCAGAACAATACGGTGCTAAAGGAAACGAAACACTGCCATCCGGATGATCACCGCCGGCTGAACCGTTCCGATATGGCATTCGTCAATCTGTCCACCATCAATATCGATGCCTGGGTTAAGTCCGTTTGCCCCGTGCCGAAGAAAGTGCGCAACACGGCTAAACAGATGCTGCTAGAACCGAACACAGATCAATCTGCTCCGACGGTCCCCATACACCAGCGCGATTAGTGGCGCAGCATATGAAGTAAACTATAATTGAACTTGATCATGCCATGAGCAGAAGCATAAAAGCACACATTTTGCCTACACACCCTGTTAACATCACATTCGGTTTCCAGGCTGTCCTAAATAAATTGTGCCAATTATTGCTGAAGAACCGGTGCTTCCTTTTACAACCGTGTTTTGCTGTATGTTGCTCATTTTTTAATAGAAAATTGAGTGTGTCCTCTTTGTTTACATGACTAATTGCGTACTAATTATGAACGATTTTGTTTCCAAACTTTCTCCACTTAGAGTACATACTCAGTCAACGAGGCTATCCGCTGCTGGTGATGAAGAATTTTCTATTTAGAAAAAATCGCGGCCGATACTGGCGATGCATACGGTAAGCATTGAAAGCATTCCGATACTTTCGCTTCTAAATCTTATTCGACTGTAGTCGCCGCCGCCAGGGGCCTTACGCTATTAATACGACTGTAATTGCAGCTGCACGAAATTCAAATGTCGCAGCCGCGTAACGTTGAAGGACAACGGTGTGGTTTTGTACAGCGGAAAGCATACGCACGGTCCGGAAACGGCCAAGATACAAATGGGACGCAAAGTACGGGACAGTGAAGCGCAACATGCCGGCAACGACGGTAGCCCGTATCGGTATTACATGGCGAGACAACCGCACTGCAAGGTGGATTTTGAACCATTATCCGTAAAAAAGGAGTGCAAGGATGCGTAACGTATTATGTGTATGTGCTTGTTTTGTTTGTTTTTTTTTTTATATCAGTTGTGTGGTTCTAAGTGATAAATAATGTTCTAATTATTCCTATGTTTTTTTGCTTTTCTTTTTTTTCAGTCCGTATTAGTACAAAAAAAGTTGGCCGGTCCAGTTGTTTGAGGATATATATGAAACATTGAATGACATCGTGAAATGCCGAAGGACTTTTAGAGAGAGAGAGAGAGAAAGTTTACATTTCCGGGATTAAATGTGGGAAAACAATGGTCTAGTTCTGCTGTAAAAGTAAACAGCAATACAAAAGACACTTTCAAGGCAGATGTTTGTATGGAGGGAAATTTCAAACTACGATTTAAAACGGATCATAAGCATTAAGAACATTCGTCCGGTTATGAAATAAATAAACTAACCAGAAGTGACTCTGTTTGTAGTGTTGCAAAATGTTGAAGAAACCTTCAGCAGGTTGAATAATTCACTCCCCTAGATTGCCTTTCACTTGTACAAGGTGATAAGAAATTAAAATAATCCAGCTCTTGCCTTTGCTTTGTATGCTTTTCAGCACAGCGGACGAACAAATCGCGCCGGGACTCGTTCAATTACGATTTGCCATACGAAATGATCAATAATCGCAAGGGTGGCTTAAATCTCCATTTCCGCGGCTATGTCTACCGGCGGAAAACGAATTTCACGCAGACAACCAACTGGGTGTGCGCGAACCCGCTGACGTATCGCAACGACAATGCGTTGAGTTATCTGGGCCCTTGTGCCGCACGTTGCACCACGGACGGTGCCGGTGGCATTCGGTTTAGTAGAAAATGGCACAATCATGGCCCAATCGCGGTACTCACAGATGTCGACGAAGGATAAGGTCCGAACGCTTCTTCGGACAGTTAGCTGTAAATAAATATAAAGTTTGCCACAGTACACCCGTTTCCCGTTTCTATAATTTAAATGTGTGTATAATCATTTGTGTGTGTGTGTGTGTCCCCTTGTAATTGTGTGGTGATGTACTCTGAATTAATTAATTGTGTATTTGTAGCGCTACAGGACGAAGCTTTGTTAGACCGGCACGGCGTTTGGATCGATCATCTGCCGTACAACGTTATGCTGGATGCGCAAGGAAATCGGATGCACTTGCTAGGCTACACGTACCGGAAGGCAGCCAGCTTTCGAACCACAACCGATTGGGTTTGTGTTAGGAACGAACCGAATGCTCTTGCCCACGACGGTGGTGTTCGTGATGGTGGTCCCACGGAACGTCACCGCTGCCTGGCGCGACTGGTACAGCGGATGGAAGATGGCGCATTAAAGTTAAACCGACACAAACACAATCATGAACGGGAACAGCAATAGGCACAACACAAGCCCGGTGAATGGTGGCTGCTCGATAGCAAAACTATGTATGTAATTGATGACAACAAAAGATAAATAAGATGGTCACCGTGTGTGCGTGTGATGGCTGCGCAAATGCGAGTGTGTGATTAACATTCGATAATGTTCTATGTCCTATCTGTTGTTACATTAACTGTAGACTTTAAGTAATCTTAGGTAAATTAACCTTTCCAGTAACGTAAATCCGCTTTACACATCATTTTATTAACGTGTTTTTCCTTTTCTTTATCTGTTTCTCCCATCCTTACAGCATTGCGGGACAGACGTAACATTGCGAAGCGCGACTGTGGCGATTGGGACGAAAACGTAGCAATCTTTTCGACGACGATGCGCGGCAAAGATCAGCTCATTTATATGGGCCAACCGTTTGTGTTCGAAAAGCTCGTCCTCATGCAGACGGGCCAGTCGAAAAAGATATGGCGCTGCAACCAGTGGTGGAATCAGAAGTGTAGGGCGCGTGTGTACACCATTGATCAGCAGGTTACACCCCTTAATAGTTACCACACGCACATGGAAATCGTGAAACGAAAGCAACGTGTGGTGAAGCGCGATAAAACGGGCTGTGGTGCGGAGACAGGCAACGCAAAACGGGCGAATACGGGTAGTGCAAAGGAGTCAGCGTAAAGGGGAGGGTGGCCCAACAGCAAGCCGCCCACTAGCATTCTTTCCTGGCCTAATTGTTGAGAAATTGCTGGCTAACAAAAGGTTGAGCGGCTAAAAAAGAAGAAGACAGAACAGAAAAAAACGTAAGAATATCAGATTGATCTTGCTACATTTTAAAGCAAATTTAACATGCAATAAACGTAGGACATGTGTTTGTTATATTTATATCTTCTTCATAAAATTATCATAAGTTTAACAAGTTTATATTATTCTGTCAACGAAGCACACATTTTTTTTCCTGTTTCGTTATTAATGAACTAATTAATTGTAACTATTTCTATGCACTTTCTTCAATACAGGAAACAACGAGAGCACCAAAATTGCGCCCAAAACAGCTGCTGTTCAGGTGCAACCCAAATCGGTCCAACAACCTCCACCCAATGCCACTCATCCGATCGCTGCATCGACGTCGGCTGGTGGTCGGAGCTTAGCGCCACATACACCAAAAGAAAAGCAAGTAGTTGCCAAAAAACAGATACCGCTGCATGAACTGCATGAAAAAAGCATGAACAAAATCATAGACAAGGTTCCGCTGCACGCCGGAAGCTCCGTGTACATCGCGACAAAGGATCTGTTTTCGATTTACTCCTCAAAACCGGCAGTTTACACCGGTCGGCTCATCGAGCTGATGTATGGCGTGGAAACGTTAAAGATCAGTTGCATTGATTGTGATGAGAAAACGGACGCCACCTTAGTACCGCTCGATCCGACCATACTGGATGCAGTAATAAGTAAGTGTTTCGCTTTGTTGCTGCACTTTCCCGATCGCTCGTTCTCCGATGATCAACACTCTGTTGTTACTCTTCTTGCAGCTCACATCGTTCACGTTTTCCAGCAGCAGCAGCAACACATCACTAACGGTATGGTGAAGAATTTCATTCGCAATCGTTTGGAACTTTTGCGTACGAATCTAACTGCTGCTGGTGGTGGCCATCAGTCGTCAAGAAGGGAATCGTCCAAACAGGCAAAAAACACTGGCAGTAAAGTTTGATTGCGCGGGTGTGTGCTACACATTAGCTGACGAATTAATTTACTTACTAGTGAGTGAGGTTATCTAACGATGGCAATGAAGAAATAAAATTAAAATAGCAATTGTTTTTATCCAAGCACAGATGGTGTCTGTAAGTGGGTGTATTTTTTTAAAATTTAACTCGCTCTTTTTGCAAACGGTTTCTTGCAGCAAGCGATAATTAAAAATCAATTCAAACAGCTAAAATTTACTATATTTTCCCTTTTTTTTTGTTTTGCAGTGGAGAAGAAATTAACGAATCGTAAAGGTGCCCAGCTTTTCTCTATGATCGACAACAAGCATGTGGTGTTCTCCGACACGCCCAACGGTGGCCAACAGCTGACGTACAAAAGTTACATCTATCATCGAAACATAAAAACGGGCGACACCGTGTACTGGCGCTGCTCGAAAGCGATGCGACTGAAGTGTAAGGCGACGATCGTCACCAAGGGCGATCTGATGCGCGTCAGCGACATCGCCCACAATCACGTCCCGATGCGCCGGTTAACGTACGGGTTGGGTGTGAACGAGAAGCGGAAGCTTAGAAGGCATAGCGAACAATTTAGCGAAGGCAAAAACAAATAAAATCCGTTGCACAGATCAGCGGGGGGGGACAAGGTGTCGTCCCTGTTACTGGATCAATTTATATGATATTATTTACATGATACACCATACATTACCTACCCCCTCAGCCACAGGTCGTCACGTGCTTTGTTTTGTTTGTGTGGAAGAGTTCGGTTACTGATTCATCCTTTTGGTGCTTTCCTTTTCAGCCATCTTCATAGCGATTAGCCCCGAACGGCAATTGATACGTCTGCGAGATAAGTTGTACCAAAAAACGATTGGGCGCGCTTACAGAAGTGTATGGATGTGCATTGAGTACGGGTGCCCGGGGGAGATTGTGCTGCGGGAACTGAAGGGTGGT
The DNA here is from genome assembly GCA_018908115.1 of Anopheles rivulorum. Classification (NCBI taxonomy): domain Eukaryota; kingdom Metazoa; phylum Arthropoda; class Insecta; order Diptera; family Culicidae; genus Anopheles; species Anopheles rivulorum. The sequence goes on from CM032177.1 coordinate 15,513,590, forward strand.
CAGATCAAAATTACCAGCGCGCACAATGACGACTGCACGTCCGATTACTTTAAAAATCGCCCAGCCACCCAGATGCATCTGAACGAGAGCGAGATTACGCAGTTAGAATTAAGCATGGCAAACAGAATGCATGACCACGGTAATGTGGCAGCTAATTCTGTGCTGGATATCACTCACTACCAATGCGCAAGGGAAACACCCAGGAAGTGAGTGTGTGTCTGTGTGTGTGAGAGAGAGAGAGTGGCAGAAGAATTGAAATAAATATTCCGACTTTCGCGCATTTTGCAAACATTTGTTCAAACGCTAATGCACATACGAGTGTTCTTTCACTACCAACCACTTTTTGCATAGTAATCGTAAGCCAACACACACACATATATACGCAGTCATTGTTAATTCTTACACATTGTCCTTGTTTTTTTTTTTTTTGATGTTGCAGAACCAGCCCGGTATATCGTTGGCGTTCGTGGCAGCCGCAAGCTAAAGATCGGCGAATATAGCTTCACCAAAAACAAGGAGTGTCACGACAAAACGTACTGGTCCTGTGCACGTGCGGGAATGCATCGGTGTAAAGCGCGTGTGCTTACGTACAACAACAGAAACGGCGAGCAAACGTACATTGTGCGCAACGGAACGCACAATCACGATCCATTTTAAGCGAAAATGGTGCACACGCGCCCCCCCCCCGTGAATGTTATCACTTTTCCGTGGTAATGTGGAATTTTACTATCATCTCTCTGCCCTGCAAGAAGGACATTTCTCTAGTGTAATTATAGCAGAAGTTTGCTAGGGAACGAGATCTGTGGTTTAAGCAAATAAAATCATATAAAAAGTACGCTCTAGTAGTGATCATGATCACGTTGACATTTACTGCCGGTGATCATGATGTGTGTGTGTTTATGAATGTAAAGAACAATGCACACAGCTTCGTACATCAAAATGTAACGCGTAACGCTTACTCTAGTTCTCTGCATCCTTTTTTGTTTCTTCTATTTTGTTTTCACCGTAGATAACAAGGTGGTGTACATAGTTGGGCAGCGTGGCAGCATTCTACTGTCAGTGAATGGACATCGCTACGTTAAGAATCGTAAAGGCCTAACGAAAACTTACTGGATTTGCGCGAAAAAGGTACGTCGTCGGGGAGCAAAGGTTCCGGGTACTATTGTCTGTATCATAATGGCTTTCGTCATTCGTTGCACACGTTGTCATTGTAGGGAAGCTTGGGATGTCGAGCGCGCGTCACCACTACCTTGTCGGAATACGATCGCAACACACCGAAGGTGATACTAACCTCTGGCACGCACAACCACGAACGGACAACCAATTTCCAGCGCATTCCACCGTTCGATGCGGTTATGCTGCCGGCGGCTGTACGGATAAAGCAGCGTCTCCCGGCAGTGTTGTGCACACGGCCACAGAAAACGTTGAATGCTAAAAAGTTTGTGTACAAGCCATCACGTGCCGTTGTCAAATCGGAAAACCATACAAAGCCGGAAACGTCGCCTTTGTTGTCACGCAAGACACTGGAAAATGCTAGCAGTGGCAGCAGCGGTAGTAGCATTACCGCGAGAAACAAAAGTTCATCATCAAAGGTGCAGGCGAACACGGGTGAAATGTCGAAAAGCGACACCAAACCATCGTATTCAATGGTTCCAAAATCGGAACCATCAGTATGATTTGATGGATTTTACTAGTGCTAACAACAAACTGCACGTCGTGTGGCATTATTGGAGTTCGGAACCGGTTAACCGTTACCGGCGTAGATAAGATACATCCGCAAACAAATCCTGCTTTAATAAAAATGTGCTCATACTGTCTAAACGCGACAGACAGTAGCGATTACAACTGCCAAGGATGTTTCGTTTATGTATGAATGTGAAATGCCTTGGGCTTTTGGTTTGATTGTGCTAAGATTCTGCTAATCAGTTTCATTTATTTCTTTTCCATTCTCTGCAGGCAACATAAAAAGGAACAAGAGACAAAGCCCCACCGTGACGGCATACGAGCTATCGTACACCAGCAAGGGTAATCCGTGCTTGAAGGAAATGAAACGTGAACAGCAACCGCACACGAAAGGGGAGAGCGTAGTACATTCAGCCCCAGTAAGGAAGGAAAAAGTTCACCACAACCTTTCGCCACTTGCATTCCGCAAGCTGAACAGCCCGGTCACGGTTGACGGTGGCAAAATACAGTACACCAACGGCCGTGGTAACAGTGTGCTGATATACAATGGCCATCGCTACATCAAGAACAATTGCTACGGTGGTAAAATGTACTGGAAATGTAGCAAATGGCATACGCATTGTAAGGCCCGTGCGATTACTTCCATGATGGATCCGAACCAGTGCGTGCTGAAAAATTCCCACAACCACGATATACCGGGAGAAGACATTAAGATCAATGTGCCGGAGGACTGGAGATAAAATGATGATTGTTCTTGTGTGTGTATGTGTGTGTGTGTTGTTGACTGTGTAAAGCAATTTTTTTACCAACGGGAAAGGACAACAAGGACAGCTGTAATTAATTTATATTTTATTTGCGTACACGTTAAGTTAAGCGATTGCCTAATAAAACGAACCGATACACATAAATCTTGCTTACCGAGGGAAATGTGGTTCAGAGAGTAAAATTCGCAAATGCTGAAAACATGACGCGCATATGTTTTTTGTATACCTTCTATTAACAAAGCTTTTGTTTGGTGTCTCTTTGCAGCTGACATGCCGTATATGTATTCCCAGCGACATTCAATGCGTGCTTCCCTACCACAGCCACAAACGCCCGAGTACACGTACAAACCGTCCCAGCGCAATGGCGGGTTGCTGCTCGTCGTGAATGGGGTCACATTTTTTCGCAACCGGCAACGGAACGGGAAACACTACTGGAAATGTAATCAGTACTACAAATGCAAGTGTCCCTGTATTGTGTTGGTCAACGAAAATACGTCCCAGCTAATCGTGAAACATTTCCACAACCATGAAGGTGATTCTTCCTCACAACCGTCTGGTGCTGTTGTGAGAAGATGAATCATTAGCAGGGAAGGATGGACGGCGGAGCAGAACTAAATTGGGAACAATCAATTCAATATTCACCATCATCGATCGTGTGTCGCTTGCCATTTTACCACACAACCATAATACCGTACCGGAGGGCCTCTGTAAGCTTTGTGAGTTGATTTCACACATTTGACCGTTCGTTAAGCTAGCTCGGGCTCGGCCGGTTCTGCGTGATCGGTACGTGCCTTTATTTGATCTTCATTGTAGAGCAGGTGGCAAAACGATTCATAATGATTAAAAAATATAATGAAACATGATGGATGATGACCCATCCAATTATCGAATAAAACAACATTGATGACGCTATGATGAAATATGCTGTACATGACGGACGGGTGATGCATGATGCTTTTTTGTTTATGTTTCTATGCGCATCGACGTTTACTGCACCCTACCATACACTAACTTTGCTTTCTTTCGTATATACTTTCATTTACCCGTGTCACTAGAGACCCGCCAGGTAGAGATATTCACGACCAAATCGTTCCGCGGACGGCCGGCCATCATCGTCGACAAGCAAAAGTATTTGCTAATGTCGGACAAAAGAAATCGTACCATTTGGCGCTGTTCCTCCATGGCCACCGCTAAGCTAAAATGTCCCGCCCGCATCATACAGTACAAAGACACGGATCAGTATTCGTTCCCGGCGAAAAGCGTACACCAGCACGCACCATTGAAGCGGTACAGGACAATCCAGTGTCACACGTCCTACGAGACGATGATGGATCGCTAGCTCACCGCCGAGTGAACGTAAGTTGTGGAAACAATTTGGAAAATAAAATGCAACAAAACACCATCCCTTCTAAAAACCGAAACCAAAACTTTATGCTACCAACTAAACTTAAGTCAAACAAATCAGTAACAATAATCATTATGTATTGGAAAGTTTGCTCGTCTATTAATTAATTATTTTCTTCTCTGTTTGCAGCCAATGTGCCGTTGCTCCAACATCCAATCGGCGGAGAAAACCACAACAGGAACAATTATATTTATTTACATTTACAAACACACCAGACGTGGACGTGAATAATATGTTTCGCTAACACAAACGCACACAACATATGTCCGTCATAAGGATGAGCTGTATAGATTGTAATGAAGACATATTTTAAAGGCAAATTACATTTTACATGAATACGAATATAGGGATACGTTATCTTGTACGTTCGGCGATGATGTTTTTAAAAGGATGATAACAAAAGACTTTACATTATGTTGTTGAAATACGCTAGCTGTTCCATTTTAAGTAGAACGGTTAGAGCACCGAAGAAGGGTTAAAATGTGCTAAATAACATCCGTATATTTGTGTGTTTTGTTTCAAGTCTAAAAACCCTCTTAACATTGGACCATTTAAAAGAAATGTCTTAAGCAAAACAATTGTTAATTTTAGATTTAAAGGTGTAAATGTTCCATACGAACTGTTCTGCATGTGGAAGAGTTAAAATGTTGTTTGACCAGAGGGTTTGTACATAAAGTCATGGCCAAATGAAATGGAACCATACGAAGAAGTGAATAATAAAGCATTCTCTGAACACCGTCAACAGCGATTCGTACGTAGTGCCGAGTACTTGGTTCTTGGCCGTATTTGTGTGTTTCCTTTTCATCTTCTA
>CM032177.1:15607097-15670891 GCA_018908115.1 Anopheles rivulorum
TTCACGCACACGCACACACAGACGTATGCACACCCACCGTACACTGAGCAACGCCAACGCCAGGGAAGTAAGGCAGGCGAGCGAGCTAAAGTAACACGCACACTAGACATCAATAGCTTTTGAGCCAGCGTTTCGAACGCACAAACGTTCGTGTCGTGTTGTTTCGTGGGAGTTATACATTGCGAACAAGCGACTCACGGTAACGCACTATCAACGGAGCGACGGGTTTCGTTTCTGGAACGGCAGCATCATCCAAAAGGAACAGAAAAGAAACTCAACCGTGCTCTGATCCGGAAGACCTAACCATAAGCAACATTGGCAGCCAACCCGCTGTTCGTCCAGCCCGCCGAAGCACCTAGTTATGGATTCAATATGGCTGACGACACACGTAAAGTTCGTGTCGAAGAGCAACTGAAGATCAAAATAGGTAAGTGGTGATTGATCCGTGTGGTGGCGGCTGTGGGTTTGCATGTTCACAAAAATCGTAGCAACCCATTTGTATGCTGCTGTATGCCATTGTTGCCCAGTGCCAGTGAGGGTTTGTCGAAGTAGGCGAAACGATCCAGCAGCCAACCTTCCAGAAGTGATTTAAATTCTGCAGAGAACCATTCAAGATGATTGGGTGGGGGTCGAAGGTGGTGATTTGATCGAGAAAAAGTGTATGTGCGTGTGTGTGTGTGTGTGTGTGTGTGTAGGTATGTGTTCGCTATTCGCGCCGTTAGTATCGACCGATTGTGTTGTGTGTTCCAAACCGAAACGAAACCGCACAGTTTGGGAAGGTTTGGAACAATTTTCGCTACTTGTACGCTGTGAACAACGGCCAGAACAACGTATGTACAACAACGGAAGTACGTGATTAGTAACGGGTGAAATCTGCAGTGCAGTGCGTGCGAGAGACGTCAGTTGTGATGTTTTGTCAAGAAAGAACGGGTTTTTAAACCACGCGTGTGACAGTTAAAAAACACACGAAAACATAATTATGCTTGCGAATCACAGCGAGTCTAGTCGAAGGAAACCGATGCGAGAGGGCATTATTCAGTGCGCATGAAACGGTGGGGAACCAAGGATGGAACGAATCACTACAGAAGCGAATGGGGTTGGGGTGGTGGTTTGGTGGGTGAGTGGGTCGATCGGTTGTGGCGGTTGTCGAGATTGGTGTGAGTTACGTGCGGAATCGTTGTGTTCCAGTGTGTGCGTGTGTATGAAGCAAGAACGCGTGTAGGCCGAGAGAATGCTCCGTTACGCTAAAGGGGGTTGTTATGTTGCATTGTGTTGGAGGAATTATGTGGAACGAGTGCAAGGGGATGGGTGCGAAAGGGTATGAATGGGGTTTGCGTTGATTTCCCGTAAGTCGATTGAGTTGAGCCCAGTTCAGTACAGTGGAGATTGAATGTCAACAGAACCCACCGATGTGTGTATGTTCTCCACCTGCAAGCTTAATGTAAACCGCGTGAGAACGGAATGGAAGCTGCACAACATTATCATTACCCAAAGAATGTGACCAGCGTGTGCGAATGTATGTACCAAACGGCGAAGAAACACTCTTTCCGTAGTTATGACAATCGAGTGCTATTGAAGAGTCTTTCGTCATTTGCTTGCACCTACGAAAAGTGACGCGGTTTCCATCCTACGAGAACAACCCGCACAGTGAAGTGGAAAAAACGAACAAAAAACAAGAACCTTTGCGTTGAAAAAGTGATTGCATTAATTACACGCACAAGTATTCCCATTTGTTTCCGGTGCAGCAGCACCAGCGTGGTCGACAAAAACCGCAGAAAGGCAAACAAATCAAGGATCAAAACCGGTCGAAACCGAGAGAGCAGGTGGTGTGGTGCGAGTGGTGGTTTCCATTTCCGGATCGAATAACCGTGGGAAGCATCGCCAAAGGACAGCTGTAAACGTGGTGCACAGGAAGTACAGGCAACAACAAGAAAAAAAACATGCTTCCCTGGATCGTTGTCCAAGCCACTTACTCCCTCATTCACTTTCGCTTTTTGTTTTCCTCATTTTCATTGATGTGTCAGTGGGACTGTCAAAAAAGTAAATCCTGCAAACAATTAAAATGCTGAAAACATATTTCACTTTCTCCCATTCGCGCTCGCTTCATCGCTCCGGAATGGATAAAACGTGTGACAGAGTTAGGAATGGTAGAAGGAATAATATTGGCCATCCGCACCTAGTAAACCGATTGCACGGGAAGACCATTTCCTTCCAAGGTGTGATAGACGAGGAAAAACACAATGCACAATGGAATAGTGTGCGGTTTTTGGGGCCATTTCCCATGGTACGGGTTTCTCCCCGGGTGACGATGCGGCACTAGCACTAGTAAATTTTTCATCTCCAGCCAACAATCGGTACCTGGGTGGAATTTTTCCCGCTCTGCATTGATTTAACAAGCACTGGCAGTGAAAACATAATCTTGTCCGCTGTCTCGCAGTTGAAAGTGAGAAAAATTAAGAAACCAACACGCATGCCAATTAGCTGTGTGCTTCGTTGCTGTGGTTACCTCTGTCGCTAGCAGCTCGCCCGTGCAATGCTGCACACGAAATAAGAAAACTTCTCATCTCGAGCCCGAAGAAAGCGTACCTGTATCGTGTTTTCTACGATCTGCAACCGGTTGCAAACGTGTTCTTGGTAGAAAGCACTGCCTTATTGTCCTGCTCTGCAAGCGATGCCTACAAATGTCGACGAAAGTGCCCGCTACAATGTCACCAGCCGAGCTACTACGATGCTGCTCTTTCACCAGTTTTTGTTGTCGTTGTTCGCTCGCTGCTGTGGTTGTTGATGCGCTCGCAAGTGCAATATTCTGCTCGTCGGGATTTCCTTCCACTCTGTGGTCAGCATCGGGTCCGCTGCTGTGGTGTGAACAACGGGTGAAAAACACAAAAGAAGGGATAAAATACACGTAGCTTCGTAATTAATCCCAATGAAATAGAAAGTGGCAAATTGGTGCGAGAGATGTTAATTGACGTTGATGAACGACGTTGTGGACGTTGGTCTGCTGTGACGTCAACGTGCATTGGGGAGGGAACTACTGTCCTCGAGTGAAATCGGTCCACACGAAACAAAACGCCCAAATGAGGACGAGCTCATGCTGCATCATAGTTAGCAACGAAGTAAAAAAAACGTGCTCATCCGTTTCAAAAGCAGAACTTGTTGAACTTTAGATACATTATTTATTGAAAACAAAGAATTCCGTTTTATGTGATACTAAACGTTGGGTACGATACTTATTATCCGTCATAGTGAGCTGTTAGGATCCAGTGCAACTAACTTTATTGCACATTCCTATCGTATCCGTCATGCTCCAACCAGGTTTTGGAGGTTGGAAGTCATGTTATTGTTGCCATCAAGCTTAAAGCATTATTTTATTCAGCTAATATCCTCTCTCCCATTCTATAATAGTAGCGATACAAACTTAATTTACCTTGTGCATGCGGTAAAATGGAAAAGATAATTTCTTTGTTTAGTCATTTTTCCCCCTTTTTTTCAATCTGCCAGTTCGGTTGATCATTACGGTTCATCAAATCCGGTACTGTAACACATTTTCTATGTAATGAGCTAATGGAAAGAATTATACAGCACGGTTCATGCTCACGAATGTCAATTCAACGTCAACGTTCTGTCATTATGACGATCGTTGTTAGATCACTTGACACAGAACGGGAAGCACTTATTAACAATACAACCATACCCGTGTACACTGCGCTACCATATGATGAACTGTGCGGCGTTAACAAGACGCACTGTATGTGTGTTTTTTTTTTTTTTTTTGTTTGTCTTAATGATGGGACAGCAACGAAATATGTGACTCATGTAAAGTACGATGCCGCCAACACACTACGCGACGGTTAGTAACTTAGATCACGACACTAGTTCGACCGCGAATCGGTGGTATCTGACGGACGCGTCCAACGCGTAAAAGACCATTGTGTCGGTCCAGGTCATGCCGTATTGGGATTTTGCCGATGAATCATCATTGAGTTTATGATGCGTATCGAACAAGCTGTTGGCTCGCTGATATTTTTCTCGCCTCGCCGAGCGCTAATCCTGATCGCAACAAAGAAAGACAACTTAAACTGTATTTAGGGAAATTCTACTGCTGAACGGGTAATTGGAATAGGAAAAACGACAATTTCCGAAGCTCCATTAAACTGAACCGTGTCCAATAAAACCATCTCGTGAACCGTGGAAAGGCTCGGTTTTCTTCAAAGTAAGCGCCAAGTGGCAATGTGGATCATATGGTTGGAGCAAGAAAGCAAACAAAAAGTTCGACCCCACAAGCCACAAAATAATTTAGCCATAGTATCAAACCTGATGTGCTAGCAAAATTAAGTGAACGTTGCTGAGTTATTAAATGTGCATTTCAAAGTAGTTTTTACCGTACTTTCTTTACCGTTTTTTTTTTATGTCATTTCTTCTTTAATTCGCTACGACTCGAGACACAGCAAGCAACTACAGGACAAAAAAGCGTCTACTCTCGGCCTTTGTGCCAAATGACTCGATCAGTATAACCGGCTGTCAATCGTTGGTGGATGGATGGTGTCGGTAACAGTAACAGTACCCTTCGAGTGACCTGGTTACAGGACGCACCATCCGCATGCGGGGTAGGCTTTTAAAGCCTATTTTCCATCGCCATTTTACCAATTGAGCCGGTTTGGGGCAAGTGTGCTATTTTTTTTTCTTCTTTCTTTCTGTGCGCTGCGGTTGTTACAGATTTTCTTTTAATGTTCGTACATATTTCCCCCCCCCCCTCCCCCCCCCCCCCCCCCCCCTCTTCTCCGGGCGAATCCGGGCTACCGTCGAATCGGTATCGGAACCAGCTGTACGTGCCTTACCTTTAATGGTTTAATTAGCACATACACCGACCGCTGCTACCACCCATCCATCGCCATGCAGCCATGTATGATGGAGGTGTTCCGAAATATCGGAACCGGGACTTACCGCTGCTGGACGCAATAGGCGCAAGGTGCTGTTTGCTGCGCCTCGCCGATCGAGCGTAGGCCGATTATATGATAGCAATCTTGGTGGCCGCAACTCCGTACTAACGGAGTTCCGCGCCCTGGTAACTGATTTTCTCAAGTTGTCGCGCGCAATAAGACACTTTTCCTTCTTTTCCTCCTGCTCGCACTGTGGCACAGTGTCGGTTTCCTGCCGAACTAGTCGGCAGGTGGTGTTTGCTACCTACTAGCTGCGTCAGAGTGGGCTAAAGCATTTAAATTTGCGAATGCATAATTTAACTCGCTTGCGTCGTTGGCGTTCCACGCGAATTCACGTGGGAAAAACTAATCAATAACACACGGACGAAGGAAAATGTTAACATTTTGTTGTTTATTATGTAATTTGCTACGATCTGCCTTAAAGTAATTCTTAAAGTAATGAAAACGATGATAACAACACTTGGAAAGATCTACATTGAAAGTACTTTAAGACTTTTTGAATTCTTTGGAATTAATGTACAATAAATTTCTCTAATTCCACCAACTCAAAAGATTGAAAAATGCAGTCAAATCATGGAAATTCGTAGACCGAATATTTGTAATTGTCAGCTGGTATTATCGATCATAAAACTGGCTGGTCGTTTCAACGCCCAGGCACAACCAAAGCGATTACATATATTTGCATTTAGTGGCAACGTTTCCGTAGGACGATACTGCCCATTCGAAGCGCATATTGGATTATTCATTCCTATCCCGTATGGTGCGGGCGCCTTGAACCACGAGCACTGTTCGTTGTGGGCAGCGTTTGGTCGCTTTGGTCTACGAAGCATCCAGCCGTGGGGAGACAGCATCAAATCCAGATTTGTCGCGCGTCGTTTCAACCTCGTCTGGCAGCAGGCCAGGTAGGCAGGTATATGCGTTCATCCCACGGATATATGAGCAACGCCCGCAGAAGAAACTTTCAGTTTTTCGAAAGTTTTTTTTTTCGTACTACACCCGAAGCCTTCGATTTTCATCATTACTGCCATCGTGATCAGCAGCTCGGCAGCCGTCACATTCGCCGTCAATGTATGCGACGATGGACATGTCGCGATCGAGCGAGACTCATCAAGCGAACGACAACGCATCGGTTGGCTGTTCAACATGGATGTGGCGCTCGGTGTTGTAGAAGAACGTGTTCGTGTAGCCACCGGTTACCGTAGCAAAACATGCCGACTTGCGCCTTACTTAAACCCACCCGAAGCCCGTTTATGCGACATTTATTCATGCCGCCTTCACTCACCGATCGCTTTCTCCCATTGTGCCATGAGTGCGAAATAAAATATCTTTACTGCAGAAGATTACCGGGCACATGTGAACCTTTATTGAGCTAGTTCGAGGCTGTTGTGCACCAAAACAGTACAGCAAGGCTTCTAGCTAACACACGTTACAAGTGCCCGAAGAATAAGGTATTTACAGAGAAATTGCCGTCATTTGAAGCGGTAATGGTACGCAAGTTTCGTAACGATTAATCGTAGTTGAAGGTGACAATAATCGTAAGGCAGCGACACAATACCGTCATCAGCATTTTCATGCGCATGATTTACACCATCAGGCGTCCGTGTCGCCTTTCTGCTGCGTCCCACGGAATGTCACGTAGCGGCGGAGTTGCGTTTATTAGGAGATGATGAGCCTGTTTTTTTTTTCTTTTTCTCTCTTTTAGACGTTGTCAATGCTCCAACGCCTCCGTGCTTGAAATCGATCGGTGTCGTACATTACGCAAAAAGAAATCAGCGGAAGTGTGGCCGAATAGGAAGCGATTTAGAAAGAGCAGTCGTGTGCAACGTAATAGTGTAGCGCACTGTTTCTGGACCTGTCGTGGTCAATTTGGTGAACAAATTAGTATCCACATGGGATGGGGGCGACGGTGAAATGCATTTGAGTCGGTGGGCATTTGGATTGATCGATCGAGCATTCCACCAATAAGCTCCATTAAAAGATGCCTGCCAGTAGCATACATGGGACGTTGGGGACACACCTGAAGCCTCCGGAGTGCATGCGTGGGCCACGTTTAATCGTCTGACGAAACCACACCCCCAACTTTAAACGTGTTGTTTCACAGTGTGTCGCTAAGAGGTACGTGCGGCACCGTTTGATCCAACAAACCCAAGGAAAAACAGCCGATGCTACCACTACTCTCCACCAAACATTCCTAGTCTGACGAAGCTTGGCATACGTGTGCGCACGTATCAGCGGCGTTAGACACCAGGTTAGCAGTGTGCGGTGGAGTGAGTAGTAGTGTGTCATTTCCGGTGGTCGTTACAAACGATAAACCGGCCCACATTGGCACCGGTAGCGTTTCCGACCCGACGCCATTTACCCATCATCATCATCATCATCATCACGGCGAAGAAGAATTCATCTCCTCCTGCATTAGGTTGTGTTAAGCGAAAGCAGAGGCAAATTCAATCTAACAGGCGGCAAGCAAACGCAACAACGCCAAATTCTCCAATATTACCAACAGCAACCGGTCTGACGGCCGGAAGTGTTGCTGATACAACCGTAGGTTGATAAAGTATGAACGGCAAGAGAGGATGGCAGCGAGATTGCGCGAAGACGAGTTCCCTTCGAACTGGTGCCGTTGTATGTGCGCCACTTATCGGTCAGGAAATTACTTTATCTCCCATGCGTTCTCGAGCCTCTCAACACACGATGAGACATGCTCGTGTCCGATCGGCGGCCGCAGTTGTCTTAACCTCCGCACGTATTACCGCACACGGATGGACAGCAGAATGTTTCACCTCGGAGGAGGTCAACATTAATATGCGAGATGATGTGCGAAGCAGCATCTGAACAATGTTTGAAGAATGGTAGTTTCCTCCACAAACAGTTTGTTAATTGTTTATTATTTCTTCTTGTTTCGTACCCAGCTAGCAAAGTATAGAGTCGGGATGTTGAAGATCCATGTTTTATTAGTTTCATATGAGTAGTACAATGTTAGTAAAACACACTGTAAACACACTGTGTTACTAACGTAATGTCATATGATGCTGCGCTGTTCCTGGAGGGATTAAGCCCAGCTGAACACAATTCTTGATTTGTATTGCCTTCCATCAGTTCAGATGAGATTCGAACCATGACCTACCGTGGTATGAGACCGAACGGCGAGGCACACGACCATATGTCCTACCTACCAGTGGTTATAGCATTCTTTGTTAGTAAATGACTCATTTGCAGCAACAGCAGGCTTTACACCGACGATATGAATTTAAATAGGAGGTTTTCCCTTATGCCGTCCAAAAAAAGCACGAATCGTAAAATGGTTTGACAGGAAATGTTTTATTATAACCATAGTCACACGTCTCACGTATAAGGCTATTTCTCGTGCAAGGAAGTAGCAATGACTTCCGATAGGGTCGTAGGAAACGTATTGGAAGACACACACACATACATAAGCAAAAAAAGCCTCCCGGTAGGGTAGGGTAGGAGTAACGTAAACATGATAATTGTGAATCCATTTATCACCATTTCCCGTGGTACGCCTGGTAGTGGTGTGATACATTTAATGCATTTTCGTAACGAAATGCAAAACTTGTTTGAACGTGATATCTTTAATGCGTAATTAATGCTTATTTACATTAATTTGAATGAGTTTAAAAATAGCCCGCAATCAACATTGATATGTTTTTACACATTTTAGTTTACAGTGTGGCGCTATTTGACGAAATCTTTCCCTGTTTTACCTATATTTGTATCACAAAAGATAACTTGTCCAATGGCACACATATGGTGTGTGAGTATGGCGTGTCATTTACTTATTGTTTTATTATATTTTGTTGTTGTTGTTGTTGATCTGACTCATTCCCATCGGCCTGTGTGGTGCTGGAGTGATGCAGCAAAACGGCATGGGAGAAGGTAAAACAAAAACCCAACCATCCGAATCGTAACTTAGTAGTTGGGCTTCTTGGTAAAAAGAAAGAAAGAAAAAAAACAACATGCTACCCTGCAAACAGGAAAAAAAGCCCACCAAGCCGGTAGAACGCAAGGGAATCCGGGAAGGAAGCCGAACCATTGCTTGGTTGTAATTTGATACACAATCGGCGGCATTTCCTTCTGCTGCTGCTGCTGCTGCCTTTAGTACGCGGTGCATTTGCTTGTAGCATGGTGTAATGGTGGGCCCGACGCTGTCGTATGGCGGGCAGGCCCACGTTTGAGTTCTTTTAAACGTTCCTTAATGAACGTAAACTATATCGTGTCTCCGGTCCGGCAGCCAAAGCAATTGGTTCTTGCAACGTCAGGGCCGGAGGACGCGTACATGTTGTGTTTCTTTTACACATTCTGGTGGTTGTGCCGGTAGCGATTGGTCGAACGGTGTCTGGGCTCTGCTGTCGCACAACATACAGTAGAATGTAGAATGGAAGGTTCCCGATTAGCTCATCGAAACGCACGTTGTGTGGTTCGGGCTGTTTGGTAAACGCTCACCATTCGCACCAAACAAGCGTGAGATGTACTGTGCTGCTAAAGAATTTATTTCCGGCTCCGCGTTGAACGTAAGTTATTGCCGTTTCCTGTCGTTTGCGGGCTAAAAAATCTCCATCTATAAGCCATCGAGTAGTGGATGTGTTTCGCGTAATTAAGGGCCGGGGTTTTTTTTCCGTAAATATTCCACTCCTATACGTAGCCCGTCCCCACTCACTGTTCAGTTGTGTGTCACAGTAAAGTAAATATTATGACCAGTAGGATCCTGTCGCAACACGGTCGCACGTACTCGCAGCAAAGCGGAGTTAGTAGTTCTGATTGATGCTAAGCTCTCCTGCTAGATTGAGGAGGCTAGATTGAATGAAGAGGAAAAGACATAATCAGTTCCTTCCCGAGTGCATTCACTATTGCAGCGATCGCATTGCATCATCTTGATTGTTGCCACATGATATGTTGGCGCTTTGCTCGCACTCCACCACTTTAGTTAGTGACAACACTATCTCCAACCACCAGCGAGTGGCTTGCCCCGCTGTAGGTCGGTCCAGTATGAGTGGTTGTAGTGTATACAGGGCCCCATGCCATTGGGGAAGTGTAATTCATCGCTTCCGGTCCGATAAGCCACTGCGCTGGTAATCGGACCCAGTTACCCGTGAACAATCGGGTTCGGTTGGGCGGGCTGAAGAAAAAAAAGCAAACAACTTCAAGTTTGAATCGGTCGATTCAGTCACCCGTTCTCCGTCCCGATGTACGAAAGCGATCGGAGATGTGTTCACTCCTAGTGCCGCCACCAGCAAGGTGGTGCTGGTTGTGTAATTTAAATAAGAACCCCGAGAGAGAGAGAGAGAGGGAGCGAGAGAGAGAGGGAGAGGGAGAGAGAGAGAGAGTATGGTTGAGGGAAGCGAAGGAGTGTGCCAAGGCGTAGTAGCTCGCATGCAGATGTTAATGAGTTTCATTCACCAAAACGTTCGCCACAGCAGTTTGCTACAGCAGGGCGTGAAATAGGGGTGGTTGTTGTTGTATTTTTTTGTTTGCTTTTGTTTTGTGTGAAACACTCAAACCCCTTCAGTTCAATAACCACCCGTGGGGTGGGGGAGGAGAAGAAGGAGAGAAGGAGGGGGGGAGGGGAGGGGAGGTGGAACGCAATCGAGTCGTTCGAGAAAGCAGACAGACGTGCGGGCGGGCGTGCGAAAACATCCGAAACGATCAGTTTTCGGAGCGTAACGAGTTTATTTGGATTTCGATTTGAAGTGCTAAAGTGTCACCATCCAACTTTGACTTTGACCGGTTCGGCATGTTTGGATGTGGTACACCATCACCACCACCACCACCACCACCACCACCCTGGTCGAAAGATTAATTTCCAACAAATTTTAGTCACTTTGCTATCAAATTTGATGGCAAGTTGTTGTGCCAACAGTAAGACGATCAGTGTGCGATGAGTGCAACGAGCCAAACAACGATTGGGCATGCGGTGGTTGGTTTATGCTTTTCCAGGCACGTTTTGCAAGTTTTGCATCAAGCTGTACAACACACACACACACACACACACACACACACACACATACACACGTATATCATTACATTCATTCAACACCTCCAGTGGCAGTGTCACTTGAGAGTTGATTTGTTTTCTTGTTATTTGGTCGCTGTTTGGTTGTGTGTTGTGTTGCCCTCATGTGTTCCATTACGCTTTGCGCAATCGGTAACGGCAGCGATGGTCACAAGGTCACGCGTTCGAAGACTTCGTACCATGCCGAGCGCAAACACGCGCATATGCGCCGGAAAGTGGTGGAGTTGGTGGCAGCCAAAAACTCGGCAACACTAACAAAACACACACACACACATCTCAGGCCCATCCCAGGGAGCGATTCGGTCCCAGCGTGTAACAGTTGGAGCAATGTTTTGGAAGTGTTTATAAGTACATGCTGAAATGAAAGTTAGTTTATCACTTATGTGAAGTTTTTCTTTTCCCAGATACACACACACACACACACACACACACACACACACACACACACACACACACACACACACACACACACACACACACACCTGTTGGTGAGATGTCTAATGTTGCACGATGCGTTTAATGTTCCGCGTCGCGATACACTTATCATTGGGTAAGATGTTCAGAAAAGGGAGCAACAAAAAGCCCAAATGAAGCAAGTTGCCCTTCCAAAGCTTGTGGCAAATCATTAACCTTGAAGGAACACACCGAACGCACCCCGGCAGTGAAACATTTGACCTTTAGAGGAAGAATTCTCACACGTGTCCTGCCACTGCTGTAGGAGGAAGCACTTGGTAAGCAACACCCTACAAAAGTCCTTCAGCAACGGAATATATTTTAACGGAAAAAAAGCAAGCGAAGTAATAGTCTTTCCCGACATAAGCTTCCGTTCGTGAATGTTACGGTTGGATGCTATCATCTGCTATTTTTATTTTTTTTCGTATTTTGTTGTTACCGTTTTTTTTCCATCATTCCACCGTTCCGAACTGGAAATCGATCGAAACTGTGTGGGTGGTGTAGAATGGCGAGCAACGTTATGAATGGAGATTAATATTGACAGCTGAATGCGTGACCAGACATACAGAGGAAGAGGCCTTGTGCTGGGGGATGACGAGCAAAGGGACAAGATATTCACCACCACTCGTCGTTCGAACACTGGTTCCCCACGGCGGAACCCATGGATGGTTGGATTGGGAGGGAAATTTTCAACGATGCTTTCCTTTGACGGCTTTATTTATTGTCAATTATTGTCAATCGTATGTAGATACATGTCGCTTTTGCCATCAAACCGACCATTTAACGTTACCGACACGTTTTGATGCAATTTGCCCTGCCACTTTATCGTGTATCGTTCCGTTTCGTTCGCAACCGAGAATGGCAAACGCTACAGATACTCTGTCCAGAGACATGCGCAGACGCCCACGAGGATATTATGGTGAATCAAGCTCTTGGCGATGATTGTTTCATTCATAACGTAATGCAGAAGCAGCACTGTGCTGTTGTGATATTCAATCATTTACACCGAGCGAAAAATCCCATACCGAGTTCCATTTATTGATCCCATTCTGCAGTGACCTTTCGCGATTCGATTGTGTATTTATTTTGCCAACATTGAAACTACCGCTCCACTGACAGAATCGCTGAACAGCTCCGAAACTAAGATATTCCGTCGACGAGTCACCAAACGAGTGCTTTTTTTTGCATTAATGATTCATTTGCTTCTGGAAAACGGAAGCGTTCGAAGCGACCATGCTGACACGAATAGGACGGAACACCCATAACCCTTCTCCGTTTAAACATCACAACTACCGACAAATCGTGTACCGCGTGATCGACAAGGCTAATAGCAAATGACATCACGTATTCGTGCCTTCCAAGCACACATATACGACTACAACAGCAAGCTAGCGTCGCCTGCGGGTCTGTTGAAGCAGCCGTCGCTGGTTGTCGTCGCCGCGTGCTGTAAACGTGTCGGCAAAAACCTTATCAATTTCCCATATCCGCGTCAAGAATACCCTTTTCCTTCCTGTTTCGCTGCTACCACCCTTTACTACGGGCACAGTGGAGGTTCTCTCTCTGAACCACCTAATATGCAATGCTTCTGGACGTGAGTTTCAAGGTGACAAAGAATGAATCCAACTGCTAGCGAAATATGGAGCACGTGCATGAAGCTATAATTGAAACAATTCGAACATAGCAGAACATATTCGGGAACAAGCGCCAAATGTTTCAAAATGTGATTGTATTGATTGTAAAAATATTCGCATAACGTATGAAATGAAATGTTTTTTTTTTTACGCGTTTAACTGCAATCCGTTTTTTTTTCTTTCTTTTTTTGCATTCTTCGCAGGGGAAGCAAAAAGTCTCGTGGGACGTAGCAGCAATGGTGGTACCACGTCATCGAAAGAAAACCGAGATGTGTACTGTACGATCGCGCTCGACCAGGAGGAAATTTGCCGGACGCCCACCATCGAGCGTACGCTTTCGCCCTTCTTCGGTGAGGAGTACCAGTTCGAAATACCGCGACCCTTTCGGTACCTTTCGGTCTACGTGTGGGACCGCGATCGGCACTTAAAGCAGGACAAACCGTACGGCAAGATAGCGATCCGGCGCGAAGATCTGCACCAGTACAACCATAAGGATCACTGGTTTCCGCTGCGCCCCGTCGATGAGGACTCGGAGGTGCAGGGTATGGCACATCTGCTTATCAACATTGATGACGGTGTGGGCAACCTGAAACAGCACACCGGAGAGTTCGAAGACTATCGGTATCTTCCACAGCCGACGCCACTGTCGTGGTTTCATCAGCAGCACCACCAGCAGCAGCAGCAGCAGCAACAGCAACAGCAGCTTCTTCACCAAAATCATCTAAACCAGCACAATCTGCACCATCATCATCTGAACGTGCACAACACATCGGGTACCAGTGGGGGTGGTATTTTGGCGGGCAGCGAGTCGAAGGAGAACAGTGGCATTCTGCCCTACCCGACCGCCCACTCGCCAAACCCATCGTCCAACAATGCGTTGATGTCGGTTCAGCTAAATAATTCTGTCGCTAGTACAAATTTAAAATTATTTTACCCAACCAAGGGTAGCAACACGCACACACTCCTCGGCGCGTCGGTGGAAGGTGGAGGCGGTGGCGGTGGCGGTGGTGGTGGTAGCCAGATGACGCCGCTATTGAAACTTTTCGATTCCAACCACACCTCGCCCCTGCTGCTGTCACTGTACACCAATGGTACAGGCAATGGGGAGCTCGTGCACGGGCACGTGTCCGGTGGTATGTTGGTCGGTGGCGGTGTCACCAGTCGGATCACGATCAAGCTAACGGAGTGTTTGGATTTGGCACGCAAAAACGGTCTCTGCGATCCGTACGCGATCGTCGTGGCACACTACTCGAACAAAAAAACCATCACAAAGCGCACGAAGGTGCGCAAAAAGACGATCAACCCGTCGTTCGACGAAACGTTCTGCTTTGATCTGTGTATCGATGCGTGCGGGAGCGACTCCTCGAAAAGTGACAGTAATAACATGTACACGGTAATGCCGCTCGGTGGTGCGGATCTCTGCGAAGTCGTCATTAGCTTCAAGCACGCCAGCCCAGGCATGGGAGACGACGTATTTTTGGGCGAAATTCGCATACCGGTGCGGGGGAAGCAGCAACAGAATGCGGTGCAACCGAGCGCTTGGTACTTTCTCCAACCGCGCACCAGCCAATCGCGACCCATGCGCACGTGTGCAACGCCACCCGGAACGCGGCTGTCCTGCGACAATTCGCTCGGCTCGTTGCGGCTGAAGCTGAACTATACCTCCGATCATGTGTTTCCGTTAGCGACCTACGATCAGCTGTACAACGTGCTGATACAATCGATCGATCAAAAACCGATCACAGCCAGTGCGGTACACATTCTCGGTGAGATCAGTCACAACAAGACGGAGGTCGCGCAACCACTGGTACGTCTGTTCACGCACAACAATGTAATTGCGCCGATGATAAAAGCGTTGGCTGACCATGAAATTTCGAAGCTCACCGATTCGACGACGATCTTCCGCGGCAACACGCTAGTGTCAAAGATGATGGACGAGGCGATGCGGTTGTCCGGTTTGCACTATCTGCACGCAACATTGCGCCCGATCGTGGAAGAGATCTTTGCCGAGAAGAAACCGTGCGAAATCGATCCGTCCCGGGTGAAGGATGTCAGTGCCATCGAGGGCAACCTGCACAACCTGCAGGACTACGTCGGGAAGGTGTTCGAAGCGATCACGAAAAGTGCGGTCAAGTGTCCGGCGATACTGTGCGAAATCTTTCACAATCTGCGCGAGTGTGCCGCCAAGTACTTCCCGCAGAACAAGGAGGTACGCTACTCCGTGGTGTCGGGGTTCATCTTTTTGCGGTTTTTTGCACCGGCAATTCTGGGACCGAAGCTGTTCGATCTGACAACCGAACCAGTGGTGAGTACATGCGTGTCTTGATTTTGTGATGTAAGTGCAATTTAAGTCAATAGCAATGCACATTTGCGAATTGGTAATACATTTAGACCAACAGTGGAAACATTAGCGAAATCTGGTCCCAACCACAACGTCGCCCGTAAATTGGAACTTCCGATTCGCCTAGTGATGAACCGCTAATGTTGTAACAATGCCGTTTGGGTTTTGTTATCTTATTTGAAGAAGTAAACACCGCACTTCCTGTTTCCTTTGTCCAAAACCGATTAACACGTGGGAAAGGTGATTAGATTTATGGGACAAAAATAGTGTTACCGTACGTGGCACGACAAAAGGGGAGAATTATTTTCGGCTATTTTCGGTGCTGTTCATGTTGTTGCTCCAGACAAAATCGCGGTTTATTTTACGCCAACGATATCAGGACCATTTTATTTATTTTTTTTAACAAACCGAAAGGATTAAGAAGCTTATCTTATCAAGAACGCGCTGGGGTTTTGCGCTCGCACTGTGAAAGTGTCGTTCCATTCATTGATGCTTTGCCACTTCTTCGTTTGCGTTAGATAAGACATCTGCTGGTGAGGTAGAAACCCTCCACGTTTGTGAATGAAGCATCGCCGATGTTTCGTTAGGGCACGCGCACCAACCACACGATGTTGGCATGTTTTCTTGATAAGACGATTCTTAGTAAAATAGCAGCTGCTGTGTTATATACAATGTAGGTTCCAATGCTGATTAATTTGAAACTACCAAAAAAATATTCTACCACTTTGCGTTCTATCGCGTCTCTTGACATTTATGCACAGAGCTCATATAGTGCTATAGTGGTTATGTTTTCCGTTCACTTATCGCTTCTTTTCATCTTTCACGGCATCTGTACACTACCGTAGGACGAACAGACGACGCGCACCTTAACGCTGATCTCCAAAACAATCCAATCGATGGGTAACCTGGTCAGCTCGCGATCGGCACAGCAACCGTGCAAAGAGAAGTACACCGAGCAGCTGTATAAGAAGTTTTGTACGGAGCAGCACGTCGAAGCGATTAAGCACTTCCTCGAGGTGATTTCTACCGTCGGCGCTACCAATACCGGCGAAGGCCAATCGAGCATACTAGAACCAGTGGTGCTGAAAGAAGGGTAAGTAGAGCATCGGTGCGAAAGTATGAGACCATCTCACACATCCTTTACTCTGTTGTCCCAGGTGTGTTACTAGTATGCTCTAGTGTCTTCTGAATATTCCCTTCTAAAATGTTCCTCGTTACATTTGTCTCTTTCCCCTCGTGATCACGAATGTTTGTCCCCACCACCAACTCCTCAATCTGTGTGTGACCAATATTCTGTAACAAAATTAAAAATTGTGTACCAAATTTGATCGTCAACCAATCGGCAATAAGAAAATCAACAACTTCTCATGTACATGTATGCCCGCTGGATGTTGGTGTAATATATTGCAAATGTTATTATTCTATAAAAGTTGTGATCTTTCCAATTTCCATTTCCATCGTTTATGTCTCTATATTTTCTTCTATTTTTCTTCCCCCTTTTATCTTCATCTCTCTATCGTCTATGTTGCACTACGATGTGCACGAAACGTTACCGAACAATTGATGCCTTACATTGAAATAATTGGACACAAATCTTATCGATCGACCGGAAATGTCGTCGACAAAATTCGTATTGCAAATTACAAACTTCGTGAACAAAAACGCACGCCTTTGTGCGTGAATGCAAACGCATCACTGCTATCACTAATCTAATCTGGTGGGAACGTTTCGTTAAATCCATCGGGAAGAGAATGGTAAGTGTGGCTGAACATATAGTTGCTGACCCGTTCCGTTAGGTTCTGTTTCGTTGACAACTGCTGTATGATCATTCGATTTTAAACAATCGATTCATCCTTTGTTTGGTTGTTTATTTCGTTTAACAGTTTTATAGCTTGATTTTGTGAAATCATCTAATTGCAAATGTTTTTATTTTTACATATTTGTTAACCATTTGTGATCACACGAACATCTTTATTGGCTCCTGATGTTATCTTTTGTTTAACGTATTTTGTTTTTTTGCATTTCCTTGATATGTATGTCTGTTCCTGCGACATTTAGCACCTATCTTCAGCAACACGAGCCCATTGTTGCTTGGGTAGTAGTATTGTTTTTGCTCAACCGCGCATGTAACCAGCGAACGGACGGAGTGCCTAAAACGATGAGATCTCTGTTCACCGGTTCATCCCGCTTGATAGCTCGCACTCTTATCCTTCGTGTATTGTACCACCTCCGTCATTTTGTTTCGCTATCAATGTATGACAATTATCTTTGGCAATTTGCTTCACTCAATGCTGCTTCAAATGCGATTGCACATGTGAAAAAAACGGAATGAAAATACGTCTTACGACCTTCTAATTGTAATTTTGGGTGTATTTTAATAATGGCCAAAGCCCTGTTCGTTACGTTTTGTTATGTTTTAGTGTTACATGTTTTTGTTTGTGATTCTCATTCATATTGCTTGTTACTAGAAGTACACAATAAAGCATTTCACACGTATCGCGATTAGCGTGTAATGTAGCTTCCTAGCTGATGATGATGATGATGATGGCTTTTGGATGATTTATACATTAACACCAAGTACGAACAAAAAAATACTCACATAAAGTTTTCTCTTTCTGTTTCTGCCCTTTACGCACGCTCGGCTGTTCCAACGAACGAATCAACAACGCAGGATGATGACAAAACGCGCCCAAGGACGGAAACGGTTTGGTAGGCGGAACTTCAAGCAGCGCTACTTCCGGCTGACGACACAATCGCTAAGCTATGCAAAGGCCAAGGGAAAACGACCCATCTGTGATATACCGCTAGCTGATATACTGGCTGTCGAACGGCTCAACGAAAGGAGCTTCAAGATGCAAAATATTTTTCAGGTGAGTGACATTCGCGTTGCATTTTTTTTTAATTTCCCCAAATCGATGACAAAATTAAAGAGTTGCGTGTGGATTTTCTTTGAACGAAAACATACTCTGGGGCAATAGGGCACACGTTGCATGCATCGATTTCTTCTCCTATTTGTGCTTATAAACCATTCGTCTACACTTCCCGCATAATGTTATGGGAGCACGTACGGGTTTCAATTGTAAAGTGCATATGTTGCTAGTTGCTGTTGAAGAAAATGTGTGTTTCTTTACACTGGCAAAACATTAAAGGTGGTGCATGAGCGTATGCTTTAAAAGCTTTTTTAAACAGAAGGTAGGTGGAACAAAAAGACGCCTTTATTCACTTGCTGTGGGAGAGGGTAACACACAAGGGGAGGAAAAAGAGGGCACATAATCAACATAATTGTGGGAATGCTAAGGCAAAAAATGCGCCAATCGCTTTATGCTTCAGCTCCGGCATCCATATGCTATGTGTTGGCCCACATTACACCCAACATAAGAATGGAGTTGAATGAAATAAAAGAATTTACCATCAGTGGGTAAGAGATACACACACATGAAGGCTTGACAGGCTGCATGCAAACGTTGCCGTGACTGAAGATTTCCAAATGAATGTAAAAGCCGGAGCAAACGATGGAGCGATAGCGACTGTCCAAAAAAAAAAAAAAAAAAAACACGCGCCCAAGCGGGATAGTCGTAGGAAAGAAGATTAACAATAGTTTGAGAAAACAATTGAATGGGACGCGGCCGGCGTCGGTAAATTACACGCCCAAGAAAGAGACACATTGACGAGATGAACATCACCCTCGCCTTCTCGTTGCATCCCACAAAGACTGTTAAAGTTTGAAGTAGTTTCACTTTTATTATTTCCCATAGGCTTCGTTTCAACAAGGTGAGGCAAAGAAAAAAAAGAAGCCCCATCGGATTGAATTGGTGTGTCGTTTTACCGTCAAACGAGCCGCGTATATTGGAGCCACCCGACATTATTTTGCTTTACCCACCCGCATATTCGCACTATGCGCTCTTGGAGCTCAAGCTTCGAGCCAAACGATGGTCCGAACGAATGAAATATGCCGCTGGCGGTTTTCCTCCATAATGTTTTGAGTGCTATGCCACCACGGCCAGCATGCCAGCGCTGGCTGGCCGCTCGTCGTACACCGATAGCGACTTGAATAGTGCGCAAGCGTCCAACAAGTACAGCAGAGTGGGAAAATGTTTTTCCATTCATGAAAACTCCTCTCCCCACAACCGCAAAGCTTTGCTGTCCCGCTCTGGTACATGGTAATGCATGACACACTTCATTCATTGTTCAGTATTGCTTCTCGCAGTGTCGAGTGCGTTGAAGGCTTCGAGTTCATCGCACTAGACGAGAAAGGAAGAATAGCCCGCATCCATTCATGGAACTGGATTGTTATTCCTTTCGGAGGTCGTCCAAGGATGAATGTGCGTTGCCAGCACGAACAAAAGAACATGCGAGAATGAACAGATTGTGTTTCAGCAGAGCGCAGTATCTATCAGCATTAGTGTGCCAAACAACAATCAATGAACCTTTTATTTATCTTTGCACACTTTTAATAAACATTGAAATCTATATTCTATTTACCTCGCGGACGCAACCCGATATCATTCCTTTATTGATAAATGCAAATTAAGTCTAAGCAATGCAGTGTCACAAGTAATATCAACTACTACCGGCAGGCGTCCTATGCAAACGTGTGTAAACCCAATCGAACCGTACTAAAATATGCAAGCGGCAGTATCGATTAAACGCCGATGAGTGGCGTTATTCTGATCACATCTACCGACACACCATTCGTGTGCTCTTATTTGGCGAACCGGCACCATTGGGATACAATCTTGTATCTCCATTTTTCTTCCACTAATGAGCACACGATCCCTCTCATGGCGTTAGCAACCCCTTGTGGGGTAAAGACGACGGTGCATTGCTGCAGGTATGTGCAAATGCATTGCAGATTCCTCTTCGCCTGCGTTTAAGGGAGAGGCGCCTTGAGCAGCAGTCTTAGCAGAATTACGATTTGTTATTAAGAATTATTCACTGCAACACAACAATTGCATCCGCTTTTGAAATTGGGTCATTGAACCGACACGGAACGATTGAGAACGGAAGTTAAGCCAATGTTTGTATTTAGCTTACAATATGGGCATGTAGCTCGCACAAACATTTGAATCACCTTTGTAGCTTTGATAATCTGTTATTTGGCTTATCCTATGATTAGTCAAGACGTTCGGTATGCTACGTCCAGTTTAATTGATATTTGATCTACTCTCATCCAACAAAATATAACGTTGTTAATGTTACAGCACACAACTTAACGACTCATTTCTTAACATTTGCTACTGGTACTTACAGATAATCAAAAAAGATCAGCGACCCCTCTATGTACAAACAGCAAACTGCGTGGAGGAAAAAGAGTGGATTGATCTGCTGAGTAAGATCTGTCAAAGCAACAAAGCCCGGCTCGTATATATACATCCTAGAGCGTATATTAACAGCGCATGGACATGGTAAGTACGGTGTGTGTGTTCTGAGCACTGCCAGTGTTAACACATTCGATTCTCTTTTGCAGTTGCAATGAAAGTGACCAATATGTGCAGGGTTGTACACCCGTATCCTCATCAAGCCCGATCCAAATGGAGCTCGCGACCGCCCTCGATCCGGCGCGCGATCTACAGCGACTGCATTCGCTGATCATTGCCAACATTAACAGTTTGGAAGTGTTGGATCCGACCACGGCCTACGAAGATCCAATGGCAGCGCGCAAAACGATCAAAAAGCTGAACGAAATTGCTACCACGCTCGAGCAGATTCACCGAAAGTACAAGTCGATATTGGCGCGTGACCTCAAGTACGGTAGCCGGCAGGCACCGATCGGTGATGATAACTATCTACACATGCCACGGTCCGGTTTTACGGCGGCAGTTATGGCGGTAGCAAGTGCGGCTGCAGCTACTACCGCCGGCAGTACCGTGAACGGATCGCAATCTGTCAATTCGTCCTGCATGTCGAACACTAACAACAGCACGGTCGGGAACGCTGGTGCTGGTTGTACCGCAGCGCTGGGCAACGGTGGCATTGGCAGTGTAACGCCGATCAGTGTCTCGACCCAGCACTATTCCGATGCCAGCCTAGCGCACTTTTTCCCCCATCGGAATTTGCTAATGCGCAGCGCAGACGGTGGTGATCCCCTGACGCAATGCTAGCGACATGGGCACAATAGGACACCTTGTGGGCGATGCGCGCAATACTCGACGGTGGCGTGTCCGCCGCAGGGGACAATCATCATGAACTCTACTTTCCATTAGTTAACACACACAGAAACACACACAAACACACTGTATTTCGTAGTATGGCCAAAAGAACCATACGGCGAACGGTTTAATTTATTTATTGTACGGAATGAAGAATTTATTAAGTATTGATTTTTGTTTTTACGCGGCTGATCCAACGTTCTGTTGAGGTTTTTCGGGTTTAACCAAAAGGAAAAAAAACAGGCTACACAGTGTTAGAAGTTTTAGTTAACAGTTTTACTTTTACTTCGATGCTTTTTATACACGAGGTGACGCCGCGAGATCGTAAGAGCGAGAGTAAGTGTGTGGATATAATAAGATTTTATCCGTTTCCGATTGTCATGTGCGACAGCTACCAAACAAGGTGTTTATAGGTGAACAATCGTTGGGACTATGGGACGTGATTATTACCAACACCCCAACTCGGTCCATAGTCAGGATACTCCACGGTTGAACCAAGACTCTAGGTGTTCAGCATTCCAAAACCGTTTGTAGAGCAACTCATTTTTGGCCCACAAACTGCTTTCGTCAAGCAATCAGCAAGGTTGTCAGTAGTCGGTACGTACTTCACTGTAAGCAATCCACTCTTTACTAAGTTGGGTACGAAATGGTAACTGAGTGAAAGCTTCTCTTCCAGTCATGATTATAGCGCTCTGGTTATCGCAATGTAGCAAAACACTCTGTAGTTCTCTGAACTGGCGTATGAAACGAAAGAGCCACACAGCTGCCTTTGCAGCATGCGCAATTCCTACATATTCCGCTTCCGTACTGGATACAGCTACACACTGTTGACGTTTGCTTGACCAGACGACAGAACCTTCTGCCAGCTTAAACACGTAACCCGAGAATGATCGACGCTCGTCCGCATCGTTTGTCCAGTCTGCATCCACAAAACCAATCACTGGTTCACCTGAACCACGACGATAAGCAATACCAAGATTGGTTGTTCCTCTCAAATAGCGCATGATCCTTTTTACTGCTATCCAATGTGTTTCGTTGTGATTGTCGTTAAAACGGCTAACATTGCTGACGGCAAATGCTAGGTCCGGCCTTGGCCTTTGTACTTAAAACAACAATGCGCCAACTGCCTCACGATATGGTACATGCATCTGTTGTCCACCATCCGCTCGAGCCGTGAGCTTTTGTGAGACGTCGCATGGCGAAGCTGCTGATTTACAGTTTTGCATGCCAAACCGCTCTAGCACCTCTTCAGCGTATCTGCTTTGGTTAATGTTTATAAAATCCTTCTCATAAGCAATAGTCATTCCTACACATGTTCGTGCTTTCCCCATATCCTTCATTTGAAAAGCGCTGGCTAACTTCTGCTTCAAACCATCACGTACAACAGTATCTTTCCAAAACACTAAGATGTCATCTACGTATATGGCGATGAAAATGATGCTCTCTTTGTTAAAGTAAACACATGGGTCTTCTGCAGATTTTTGTAGACCAAACGACTGTAATGCGTTGTCTAAGCAGTTATTCCAACATCGACCGCTTTGCTTAAGCCCATACATGGCTTTATTAAGTCTATAGACTTTTCCCGAACCGTCGTCGTAGCCTTCCGGTTGCTTAACGTAAATTTCTTCATCTATAGGCCCTTGCAAGTATGCTGATATAGCATCCATTTGATCGATATACATCCCATTCTGGGCTGCTAAGGCTACCAGTAGACGTATAGACTCATAACGCACAACTGGAGAAAATGTTTCCTTGAAGTCTATTCCCGGTTGCTGACTACAACCTTTTGCCACAAGTCGAACCTTGTGCCGCACTACTGAGCCATCTTCCCCACGCTTTCTCTTAAAAACCCACTTGGTTTTTATAGGCTTTCTGCTCGGAGGAAGATTCATCAACGTCCACGATTCGTTTTTGTTTAAAGATTCTAGTTCTTCTTGCATGGCGCTTTTCCATGATACTGCATCATGTGCGTTGGACGCTTGCTCTAGATCCTTTGGGTCTTCAGACTCGCAATCTCTAGTAAAATAAGAAATAAAATCATCACGTACTATGGGACACGGCTTGCGCTGGGACCGTCTAGGTACGTTGACGGGAGACGATACTGCACCTGCGAACTCAAGCTCTGCATCATCTAATGAATCGTCCGATTTTGACACTTCATTCGTTGAATTATCACCAGCCCCAACTGAAGACCCTTCACAGACGTCCTCTGCGCCCACAATGAATCGGTTGGACTGTTTCTCAAAAATTTTGCGTCTCTACTTACGCTTATTCTATTGCTCACCGGATGATAAAATCTCATGTTTTTATCCGCCGTATACCCGACGAATACCATTTTGATGGATTTTGGATCCCATTTTGTTCTCTTGACGCTGGGAACATAAACCATCGCTAGTTCTCCAAATGTTCGCAAAGCTGACAAATCCGGTTTTCTACCTGTCCAGACTTCTTCTGGAGTGCGATTTCCTAATGAACGATTTACTGAAAGGTTAACTAGATATGCCGCATGGTTGACTGCTTCTGCCTAAAGCTTTCTGTCAATCTTCGAATCATGAATCATGCACCTGCCACGTTCTATGAGGGTGCGATTCATTCTTTCAGAAACTCCGTTTTGTTGGGGCGTGTAGGGAACCGTCGTCTCATGTATAATGCCCTTTTGCTTGCACAACTTGTCCATATCGTAGTTGACGAATTCCCCACCGTTGTCCGAACGTAGGCGTTTAACCTTCATACCGGTCTGATTTTCCATCCTTGTTATGAAATCTCGGAAAGCGGGAACCAACGTTGATTTTTCTTCTACAAATGATACGAAAACTTTTCTGGAAAAATCGTCAACAAAAACGGAAAAATACTTTGCACCACCCAAAGACGTGCTCATAGGGCCACAAAGATCTGCGTGTAGCAATTCAAGTATTTGCTTTGACTTGATTAGAGTTTCTTTCTTGTGGAATGCACTTCTAGTTTGCTTGCCTTCGGCACAGGTTTCACAGCTTTCAATCGACTCTCGTATATCGGTAATGTTGATGTTTTTAGCAGCCTTCTGGATCTTTTTGAGCCCCCCAAAATTCAAAAGTCCCATTCTGCGATGCCAATCACCCGTTGCCTCGTTTACTGCAAGTGCACATCTGACATCGACCTTATATGTTCCGCCCGACGACATTGCTTCGATTACAAGCACTCCTGCTGGCTTGTTGAAGATTCGACAAACTCCATTTTCCAATTCAATGCGGTGATTCGATCGCGAAATCGAATCGAGCGACATTAAATTAGCCTTCAAATCGGGCACATATAAAACATCCTTCAGAGTTATTTCACGACCGTTGATCGAAAGACATGCCGTACCAACACCAGCAACATCCAGCTTTCTGTTGTCTGCCACAGAAACACGCTTCACGTTTGCTTCATGAAAATCTCCCAGAATTTCCCGTCTCGATGTCATATGACACGACGCACCGCTGTCTAAATACCAATCGAATTGGATGAATTGGTGCTGCTTCGTCGCCATTAAAAATGCTGACGCATACCTCGCATCAGCCTAAACCGTGCCTTCTCGTTTTCCGGAACCTGACGAATGTTTTGGACATTTGTTTCTGTAATGCCTCGTGTTGCCACACCCGAAGCACTTTACCCGACTCAAATCACGACCCGATCTACTCGACTTCTTCTGTGCTTCCTTCCGGGATGTTCCACTAAAAAACGCCGTACTCTGGTTCTGATGGTTGTCCACAGGAGTCAACTCCAACAACCCAGATTTCACACGCTCTACAGTGATTTTCTGCCCGCTGCCAATGAGACTTTGACGAAATGACTCATAATTAGGACCAAGATTACCCACCATGAATAGCGCCACAATGTTGTCCTCAAAAACGATGCCGACTTCGGTGCAACGTCGCCATGCTTCCATCATCCGTCCGATGAACTCATCATTGGAATCGCACTCCGAGCGATACGTGTGGGACAGCGTCATGACCGCCTGCAGATGCAGACCCTGGCCGGATTTAGCATATGTCTTCCGTAGCAACTCCCATATTTGAAGAGCGAAATCATCCTTCCCAAAATGGTGCGTGACATGATCCTCGCATGCTAGGAAAATCCATCCATCCCGCGTACGAAGAAAAGATAGCATCTTCTTCTCCCAGGTCGAATAATTCGATCGACCATTCAATTTATCGAAATTGATATTGTCTTGACCCATCGTCACTAACACAATTTCACCGATAAAATGGAGAATCCACAAACGATTGCGTAACCCACAAACGCGATGCAAAAATACTTGCTTTCTAAACTTCACGGTCTGGGCCCATAACCTGTTGAGGTTTTTCGGGTTTAACCAAAAGGAAAAAACAGGCTACACAGTGTTAGAAGTTTTAGTTAACAGTTTTACTTTTACTTCGATGCTTTTTATACACGAGGTGACGCCGCGAGATCGTAAGAGCGAGAGTAAGTGTGTGGATATAATAAGATTGTATCCGTTTCCGATTGTCATGTGCGACAGCTACCAAACAAGGTGTTTTTATAGCTGAGCAATCGTTGGGACTATGGGACGTGATTATTACCAACACGTTCGAGGAGGAACTTCTCTTGCCTTAATTATTGGTGATCACTGTTTATCTGCAAACATGATAGAAACGGACAGGAATCATCTATTGTGCTAAAGAGCAGCGAGAAAAAGAAATATGTAACGATCAGCATTATGCAGCACCAAAATTATCGAGTGTTCGTGAGAGAATTGTAAATCATTTTTTCCGTTATTATTTTCTTGTTTTGTTTTACAATTGGGACAGCTTAGTTTAGAATACGTATAGAATGCGCCACATTCTCTTCTCTCAGTAGTTGATATCGTTGTAAAAAAAAAGAGAAGGATGGACACCTAAAACCGGCTGTACACTTAAAGAGTTGAGTAGCATATGTAGTGGTTGAAACGTGTTTTTGCAAACATAATTTCAGTTAAGAGTTAGGTTCCCTTTACCACTTGTAGTTTGTATGGCGTTTCAAGCAAACCAGATGTTCGATGCTCTTGGAAACAGAAAAGAGGGCAAAGAGAATTGATTTTTTTCCGTTTTCGCTACTGATAATATGTATGTATAGCTCTCTACACACATTCATATAGACACACACACGTTGAACTGTGTCAAAGTGGTACACTCTTCCAGTCTGATAATCATTCCACTGCGGGAAACATACTTCTTTCTTCATTTCGTTATTTTTACAGATGCTGTAGCTGTTTTGTGTACTACTTTAGTACCGTTTATGAACTGTAGCATACATTATGTCTCCTCAGAACAAACAAACAAACAAACACACATATACATTCTTCGCGGATGCTTTTTTTATGGTCGGATTTTATTCGTCTTTTTTCCATACAACCGAACCGAACCGAATAATTCCTCCTTGAGGAAGTGGGAGGTGATTGACAGGTGTGATTCAATCACCACCTGTTTATCTGTTGACACTTTCGATACCGGTATTTTTCTTCCCAAACACGCACCACACTGTAGAGTCCTCTGACCACGACCACTATTCACTGGTTTCTCTTTTTAATATTTGATAAGTGTTATTGTTCCCCGGATATAGATACAGTGAAAACTGGCTAATCTTAAGGGCACGGCGTATCAGAAAGATGATACGAACAAAGTTAGGGGAAAGTAGAAGCTGTTTAGATCAGTCCTCCTCTTTACATAAACACATCAGTACATTATTCTTCGAGCCTCTTGCCGAATATTTCGCGACCATCCCTTCTTCCAAAANAGAATCTTTAACTACCATGAGATTAAAGGATGAAGGCAGTGCAAAGGCACCCTCCTTACCCTTCACGTCAATCAAGCGGTCAAGACGCTTTCCCTTCATAAATTCAGAGATTTGTTGTTTTGGGACATGTTGTAAAAAACACATACGTTCCTCCACATCAATAGTCTGTTCTTGATATCTATACCAAGTCTTTACCAAAATAGCGTCGTCGTCACTCACATAGAGCGAGAGACGATGTTTGATAGGACTGTTCGTAGTTGAAATCATTTTCCCGTAGGCAATGAAACTAAGATTCTGAAACGCTTTTCAATAGCTATAAACATTCAAATATTTTTAAGCGGATACTGGTAACAAGATTCTGCCTCAACTATATACAAAACGGTGTTACAAATAGGGTAATCCATCATCAGCCTAAGCAGACGTTACATTACGATACAAAAAAAAAAACGCGCCTAAAATCTGATAATTTAAACTACACTGGCTGCTGGCAATTGCGTACCAACGACTCCGTACCGATGCGGCTTCATGTGCAAGATGTTGTAATCTCAAACTTTTACGTGGTTTACGCGTTCATATTAGATTCTGTTGGTCTGTTGCTTTCTA
The DNA here is from genome assembly GCA_018908115.1 of Anopheles rivulorum. Classification (NCBI taxonomy): domain Eukaryota; kingdom Metazoa; phylum Arthropoda; class Insecta; order Diptera; family Culicidae; genus Anopheles; species Anopheles rivulorum. The sequence goes on from CM032177.1 coordinate 15,634,991, forward strand.
TTTTTCTCTAAACTGCATTCCTAAACTAGGCCGAAATAACCGACGGCTACGACTACTGACGAAACGGAAATGATATTGAAATTTTGTCTTTTTAAAGCACACAAACACACACACACACACACATCCTACCTACAGATGGAGTATGAAATGATTCGAATTTATAATAAGACTCTACACCAATATATTGTGCAAAGAAACGGCGGCGGACAGTTTGTTGTTATTCATTTCCTTTTTTAAATAACCTCTTAACTATTGACATTAAAACCGAGAAAAGCGGGAAGATAAAGCCAGCACCAAAATAACTTATGCACATAAACGCAATTAACTTTATAGGTGAAAATTCGCACTCAAGATGCAACATTTGTATCGAAAGGCGAGTAGATTGTAAGTTGTGAGAGGGTAAAGAATCAAAATCCGGCTTTGTAAAGTTGGCCACACATCACCATAGTGGAGGCGCGCCAAGGAAGGAACAAAAATCGAAGATCGAAGGTGCGATCAACAGCAGGATCCACGCGGACGTACGCGGGTGTACTTGTGTTTACATGAAAATAGAGCCTTGAGATCTCTTTACATCCGTTCAGCTACAACAATTATACATCCTTGTGTGTGATGTAGAACAAATCCTAACAACAACAACAACAACAAAAAACAAACCTCAAAACCTGAATGTAAGATAGAACAGCCTTTTTACCGAAACACCACCATCAACAAATAGCAGATCAATCGAACGACCGGCATGTTGTACCGGAGCGTTACGATTCACGTGCTGTTTCAAACCCCTCCAGGGGAAAGATGTATGATTACTGTTAGTAGATAACTTCCCACCATGGACGTAAATACTAAATTTGCAAACGTATCTCTTCCCTCTGTCATTACTAAAAGCGTATGTGATGTAATCTACATAGATCGAACGGTAAAGCGATGTGACTATTAGAGCAAACAGGGAAAAAAGAGCAGACAGTTCGTAATAGTATTGGGTATTATGTATAGTCCCGTGTGCACCAAGAGCCTTCCGCTGATATCCTTCCGGAATCTCGACATTAGAAGAAAGGGAAAATGCATAGGCAAATGGACGGATGAGATACAATTATAAGGGCAAAACGTTGACAACTTAACAACTATGTGCATGAAGGTGAAAAGTTCTTTGCAAAACAACAAGCAACCAAATCAATTATGCATTCTTCGTTCATTAGCTGCAGGGTATGTGGAACGCAACATCCTTTAAAAACGTAGCAAAACAAACAAAAAGGGAGAAATATTAAGCTTTTTGTATAGTTGTTAGCTTAGCGTTTGGATTTTAATTAAAGACGGTTTAAATTGATAACACAACAGTGAAACAATTCTCTGTTCTATTTCTCTGCACCAACGTTTTGTACAAGTTAAACATTTTGCTTACTAACTTATGCTTTATTTCAATCCGGCACGACACTACCCTACGACCCTACGGATAATGCACGCACGAAAGTATTGCACAAAAACGGTTTTGCTTTTGTTTTGTTTTGTAAAATTGTTATATACGTACAAGCGCAAGGGAGGTATAATATGTGTCAGTCAGCTAACTTCTCTCTAACTCATATACGTACCGTCATCGTCGTCGTCTTTGTCGACGGGTACAGAGCTACGGGGAAACAGGGAATTAAAAGGAAAAAAAGAAAAACAAAATGCGGGCAAACAAAATGGTAAAAGTATACCAGTTGCAGCGGGAAGGGGACAGAGTTTGTATTTTAGATAGGGAAATTTGCTCGAAAATCTACAGGTTTTAAGTGCGCCTGTGAAGAAAGGGCTACGGAATTGTGGAATATTAGGCGTGTATGCTAAAGATGCATATTATTATATACATATTGAATATTATTATTATTATTATTATTATTATTATTAATATTATTAATTTTATTGTAGATGCATTAATAATGTGTCAGTTTTTTTTTGTTAGACAGTAAGTGGACGACCGAACGAAAGATAGATAGAGGATGGATAACTTAAAAACAAACACTGAGTGAACTGTTACAAAACATATTTCACTACTCCTGATTATGAGATAAAGAATAAGAGATCGATCAACTGAAAACATATTTTGTTTTCGTGCTAATTTGTGTGCAATTGAAAGAAAATGGTTCAAATAATTTTATCATCGGAGCTCCTTCGATCGCCTAGGTAGAGGTAAGGTGATCAAGTGCAGGATCAGCTTTCTGTCATTGTAATATTTCATATAGTTGTTCGATATTTGATAATTGAGGTTTTAACCGTGTAATCGCTACTGCTGCATTAGCACGCACTAAACGCAAGCTATAATGCACACTAAAGCGCACTAAAAGGAACTTATTACGATCGTGACTATCATACGCATCATATCGCATTTTTAACGTATGTGTAACATACCCTTTGATTGCTATCGAAGATCTGCTACTATTGACTATATCTACTCATTAAAAGTTATCAGTCGAATGTTGATGTATCGAATGAAACGGAAAGTATCTTTCAACTCTGCTAAACAATTGAAGGAATGTTGTAAGGGAGCTGGTTTTGATGAGATGAAGTATACTTACTTACTTATCCGGCGATGCTACATCTTCGCGGTATTAGCTTGCCACAATAGTCCTCCAAATCGTTCATGGCGGAGCACTGTCGTCAGCCAATTCATTGTCCCAGGCTGAAGATGAAACTATTAAACACTGTCCTAATAAAAACGTATCACTAATAGCCAACATTGGACAATCTCCGATTACAACCAATAGATTTGGCTGTGATCACACATGATCACAAACTTATTAAATCTGGAATTGCAAATCGTTTGAAGAAGCTAATCGTGCCTGATTTTCTATTTGTATAGAACTATTCGTATTCGATTTGTACATTGAAGTTCTTGTTCACCGATCGATGACGCTTTCAATGCGACTATTCTGAAATTACTACTTGCACTTTCTAATTTTTACCGTGAGTCTTAACCTGTTGTTCTGGTGGAATATTGAAGAGTGGATTGAAGATTGCGGTACCAGCATAAAAAGTGATGTCTGTGATGTGGACCATTTATTGCCTTACTCATTTAGCTTTACTAACCTTTTGGTGCAGAAGTAAACAATCCATTATCCTTTCTTTCTGGCAGGGACCTCAACTGACGTTATAATCCATTTTGGTTCATTCCTGTGTACGTGGGTGGCCTAAAAGGAGGGCCAAAAGGTGAATTACCTCGTGTTATCTTAATGGCATGACTAGCCTATGGAAGCCATCCGAGTTTACTTCGTTGCATAACTTGTATAACGAGCAGCAATTATTCTTCACATGTGGGATCAAGCAATCTTCCCAGCATTTCCATTTCTTCTTTTCTTTGAAGGGATTTCGCCAGCTTTGGACACGATTGATTCAAGATAGGTAATAGTTTAGGTTGGAATTCCAAAGTAAGTGCATGAAGCACTTCATCTTATTCTTTTTGGTGTGACAACCTAGGTCATGAGACCGATTTTCTGCTTACTTGGCCCCATAGCTGGATAACCAGTCCATGTTAGTCCTTGGTTTATGAACTCCTGCACATGAAGTACTTACGCACACTACTTTCTATTTTCTCAATTTTCTATTATCATTTCAAGGATTCCGATGTTCTTTTTCCAAACATTCGAGCAGCAACGATGCTTACTTTCCAGTGAAAGTTATTTTTCACGCCACCTACGTCATAGCTCTGTAAAGTTTTAATTTCGGATTAATTATTCCTGTATTATCATAAGATTGACAATGTTTTATTTTTGCTCGTTCAAATAAAATTGACTAATAGGCCTTTGGGGTATTTCACATCAGTTTAAAGGTATATGAGAAAAAATCATACTACTTTGTTAAATATCTTATTCATAATTTACTAGGTAGACTTTATTAGCAGTTTTATGAAATTTCTATTATTTTACTTTTTGACCATGCCTAAACGAATCGTGGTGATCGACTTACAAAACTATCAAGGACCATCATCATTGCACACCTTGCATGTATCAGCGCCGTTGACGGTTGTAGCATTACTTGTATAATTTACTTTACATTATATTCCCTTGGTAGACGGACATTTTCCACCTACATGCGATCATACGTTGCGAACAACTGTTGCACTTACACCTTTGTCTGACCTATCTGTCTGTCCTATTGTATCAAATTCTCAGACGAACGATCCTATAGCCCGGATCAAAACCGATCTTTCTGTTTTATCGTGCTATAATATTATTCGCGCCACCGTGTTTGAGGATAACAATGCGGCAGGGCAGATAATTGTTTGCACGATGCTGAGATGCTACATTTTCAACTCTATGTACGTGATGTTCAAAACTATAGCATAGATTCAAAAATATTAAATAAAAAAAAAAGTGTTACCTAAGTTAAACCTCCAAAAGATTCACAAAACAAAATAAAATAAAACAACACATCTCAGATAAACTAAAGGATGCTCAAAACTCCAAACGTATCACGCTACTGTGAGCTTCCGGTCCTCAATCAATTTCTAACTTAATGGTAGAGAAAATTTTAGCAAAGCTTTATACACACGGTAACTGCTTGTGCACAGGCCATCATCATCGCAGCTGAGAATTGTTGTCATTTTTTTTTTTCATTTCTCTGCTGCGATTACGGTCTGCGTAGAAGCCGCCACCATCCATAGTTCCGATTCAAACATAATTGTCACTTTAAAACGTGATCGAAATGTACACACGATAGTGCTACTCTAGCTGCTTTTGCCAATAGAAGAAACCATTGGCACGATCAAATATCGACTACCATTATTGCCAGATACCTGCATAGTTACCTATCAGCGTGGCCGGCAAGGGTCCGCCAGCAGTGAAGAGTCTGGTACCGCTACTGTCGTAGCAGTGTGTATATATAGCGGGCGAGTACTTGTTCTGTTGGAATCCATCCATTTCTTCGTCTGGAAATTGGGCCTAAAACGAGGAACACATAACACACAGTTACGCTTTGCAAGGCAACGATGTAATGTTGAGCTTTAATATCGCAATCTAAAGGATCGTACGTACCACGTAGCCTTTGCTAGCTTTCAGTACTACCGTTCGGGAAGAATTAATGCACGATTCGAGATATTTCCCGGCTCGTATGTCGAAGAACATCAGCATTCCCATACCGGTGCCAATGGTGAGAATGTTACCCTGAAAACTTGCCGAGCGTATACCGAAGCCGCTATAGCGTGATGCAATCTTTTTCACGGCCTGCAAAAGAATGTATTAAATCGAAAATAACATTAACTTTTGTTTTGTTTTCCGCAAACATTCCATAAATACTGAAAAACAAATATCAAACGAAACTACCTATTTTTACCGCTATTCGTTTTGGAAGGGCTAGGGCTTATTGCTTCTAACTATTGGTAATACAATTTAAGATAAAATTTTGAATGTTTACATGAGTTGGAAGAAATTTTCTACTTTGAAATGGGCACCTTAGCCCTCTGCAATCTGAACCGTGGAAACACATACGATCATTCATATATCACCGTAGTACATATAGGAGCGAAATAACTAATACGATATTAAGACAAACGTACACATTGGACAAGGAAAGACGTGGGGATTACACAGACAAACCAATCATTCGCTCTTCAATACTTAAAAATCACCCGTGTGGGCTTTATCACATAAACCTATCACATGAATCGGGATCCTTCTTGTGTTTCGAACTGAGTCGAACAACGCGGCAACCTTGCAGTTTCGTACTCCACGACAAATCATGGAATCATACACTACTACCCCGTTAAAACCTGTATATATTATTAGTTTTTCCGCGAGTCTCCTAAATCCGTTTATCATCCTCCTAGCTAATTGATCGTGTTCGAACTTGGAAGGTGGTTATTTCACCGTATTAATTACCCATCAAATATAGATTCAAATATTTCCTTTTTTGTCGCCTAACGCTCTACACCTTGTCCTATACGCTGGGAATTACGCCCGTTAAAATATTTCCTAACAATAGGAATTAAAACTCATCTCATTTGTTTCTCTAGTTTGTAGAACTTGCAATGGTTACTACCTGCAGTGTCCGCGGATCCAGTAGCAACGTGTATGAACGACACCCTACCGCGTACAGGCCGTTCGGTTGGCAAGCTATGCACACGTTTTCCTGACAGTTTGGTAGCTTCCGCGACAGTTTTTGTGAGAACGTTTCCGCATTGAACAGATGCATGTAGCCGTTTAGCGAAAGCAGCGCAAGCTCGCGATACTCTTTGTTGAAACAAATTGCCCGAATCTTTTGCGCCCCGCGGCATTCCTTTACGGCAACGGGCGTAATGTGCGCATAGCTTGGCACGTCCTGTTCCTCCTCGCCGTCCTTTACCTCGGGGAACTCCATCAGATCTTCGTTGACGCGCCACAGTGCAAGCTTGGTATCGCGCGATCCGGATACCAGAAACTGATCGTCCAACCAGCACATATCGAACACCCAGTCGCGGTGCGCATTCTCACCGATGCAGAGCGGATCGAGCGTAGGCAACCGGTACAGGGCAATGTCGGCTGAGTGTCTCGCACCGGTCGCAAGTAAACTGTGGCTAGGATTAATCTGACACGCATGTATACCGGACTGCGTATCGGGGCTGGCCCCGTGGCTGTTCGGTAGCGTCGGAATGGCGTCCACCCGTCGCATGTTGACGTCGTACACCATCAGTTTGTTGCACTTGGTACCGAACACGACCTGCCGGTTGCTAAGCCATTGCGAGCAGAACACCTTATTGATGTGGCCCAAGGAGATGGGCGTTTCGCGGAACATATCGTGCGTCAGGATGTGCCTGCTGGCGTACGTCGGATCGATCGATCGCTCATCGTGCAAGTCTGATTCTCTGCTTCTAATGTAGTCTACAAAGTTGTACGATGTGCTAAGGACCTGGTGTTGCTGGCTTGGCGTTTCCTCCTCACTGTCGCTATCTTCGTACGTCACGAAATCGTCCGGTTTGTCGGGCTTTCGGCGCCGTTCCTGGCGCAACGTTCGGTGCCTAATGCGACGCTCGTCCAGCCGATTGGGAATGTAGCAGCTAGGCCGTTCACCAGCCACTGGCCGTTTCCACGTTTTAGACATTCTTCGATGAAGCGCAGCTCGGGGGATGTGCTAGTTCACTGTGCCCTTCGTTCGTTGTATCTACCGATACCCCGTCGTCTAGCCAATCGGTTCACCCTGCTAAAGAATCGATCAGAACACCGAGACCACACTTTTAATTTCGACACCGACATGCAGCGATGTGTTCCGCTGTGCACCAGGAACCATACCACAGCGGATCAGTAGCCAGCAGTTGGATGCACGAAGGGGGAGCAACACAAAAGTTGATGGTAAATGGGACAACAGTGCGGAGGCACAAGCAATCTTAGCTCACTCGCCTACGAAGTAACGGGGCCCACACGCCAATTACACACACATTTTACATCGTCCAGGCACATGCAAAAATTGCGTTAAACTTTTCCTTTTTTTCTTGCTTAATAATATGTAAGCTTAAATTACGAGTCTCTGCTCGCTCGATGCAATTCTAGCTTTCTCTATAAAAAAATTCTTTACTTCGATTTGACAGTCTTCCGCACAGGGTGACTCAAAACGAATGTGTGTTTTCGCTCGGAAACGTCAGACGTTACACCACACCGTCTGACATTTGATTGTAAAGCCATCCGAGATTACACCACTTTGAATATGAAATTTGATAATTTGGAAGATCCTGTTCAAGTGCTTTATTTTTGTGAATAGAGGACACTAATAGATGAAGCATAAGTACAATTGTTTAAATATAATTGTTAACAAGCTTTTTGACTAATTAAAAAAAATGCTGTAATTCCCTCACACGATGGCCGACAGATCGACCTTAGTGCAAACGTTTGCATATGTTTTGTGTAAACAATGCCAAAATTTCGTTTTTGTTTTTAATTTGTGTTTGTGTGCACTTCTTCTACGGCACATTGTTTTTCACAATAATTTGTGTTTGTAATGTACAGGGATTATGAATAACGTAGATGAGATAGAAGATTTTTATGGTGTATATTTGTTGGTAAGCAAAAGCACAAATCCTAAATTTGCCGGCCGCACGTACATCGGCTATACGGTCGATCCGAATCGAAGAATAAAACAGCACAATCGTGGCGAGGATGGGGGCGGTGCAAGACGAACGTCGGACCGAGGTCCCTGGTAAGCCCTTGCCTGTTACGATCCACAATTTGATCGAATGTGTTGCTAGCTAACATAAATATTCTTTCCGATAGGACGATGGTCATGATCGTACACGGATTCCCGAACAACATATCAGCTTTAAGGGTAGGCAGAATGAACAAATTATTCCTATTCGGAAGCTGTGTGAAACTGATGTGCAGAGTTACTTCGTTTCAGTTCGAATGGGCCTGGCAACAGCCACGCGTGTCTAGACGGCTTAAACAAATTCCCGAACTGCAGAAAAAGCTTCGCAAGGAATCTAACTTCGAATACAACTTTCGCATACTTACGGAAATGCTGAGAATTGGACCATGGAATCGGTTGCCACTCGTAATCCGCTGGCTTGCGGATGAATTCCATCGAGAATTTGAAGTATGCATTCTACAGCTTACGGTCACATTCCAATACCACCGCTTCAATCGTTTCGATCGTTTCAGGTAGGAAAAAAGCCTCCCCTACATATGCCCATCTGTTTCGGGCGAATAAAGAAGGTCAAGCGCAAGAAGAAGCTGAATGCGACCGATGAAAAAGCGATACAACCACAAACAACCAGCAAGCGACCCGTGTCGAATCAGGCGAAGAATAGTAAAATAGCCATCAATTACGATTTCGATGAGTACGATCTGCTTGTGATGGGTGGTGAGAAAATCAACGATGATCTAATCCATGCGAGAAAGCCAGTTATACCCGAGACAGTAGTAAGCGATGAGCGTATTATGATTAGTTCCGATTCGGAAAGCGACAAAGATATCGTGGAGGATGTGCCACAAACGACGAGAAAAGATTGTACAATTTGTAGCCGATCGATGGAGCTGAAGGAAATGGAACGGGCGGGTGATTTAGTGTTACGATGCTTACAGTCACGTTGCCCGCTAGTTTGTCATCTCGAATGTTTGGCCGAATTAGTGTTAGAACCAGGTCAGTACGTTCCCGTCGAGGGCGATTGTCCCGTGTGTGAGGCACACTTTCTGTGGGGTGATATGATACGCAAAGCCAACGGGTGTAGCGATTTGGTAGATGATACGGAAAACGTTAACCCACCCGAGGTGGACGATGTAACGGATGAGGAGGGATAGTAAAAAGATATCTCAGGAAGAAGTATGGTTTTAAATTAATGTAAAATTAAGGAAAATAATTGTAAAGCTAAGTGTACTGAAGCTGGTGCGGAACTGTTCATGCAGCGCTAGCATGTCAACATTCTTAGATGAACATTAAAACATATTTTGTTATTTTATGTAATTTTAGTGCTTCCAGTGCGCCTTGTTTTAAAAATTTAATTCAACGACTTCAACGATTCAGGAGATGGGGAATAGGGTTATTCATAGTGAATCAAAACCAATTCTTTAACATGATAGAACTAATCACAAACTTGAACTCTTAAGCTCTTTTTGCTGTTGGATTAATGTTGTGTCGTGAAACCAAATTGTATGGCAAACGCGACAAACAATTCTTTCGGCGAACCAGAAAATCTCTGAAACAGCACCAAAAACATCAGCAGCTACTCAACCACGTGTGTCAATCAGAATTCGACACCCTTGACGCTGACCCTTACGCTCGCGCTCATACCTCCAGTTGAGAGAGCATCTCCAGAGAGCAGAAGCAATAATGTGCGTGATCGAGCTTACCACAGTGCGGATCGTAGCTTTTAGTGATCACTCTAACTCAAGCCTCCAGTGTGATCGGTTCGATCGTCCGCCTTATTCAATACGACGAGCAGAAGACACTTTTCCTTCCGGTTAAAATTGCGCCCAGTGCAAGTGTTGTGATTACTGATCATTTCAACTCGAACACTCGGCACGATCAGATCGACCGTTTGCAGAGAGTGTGGAAGCTTGAATTGTAACCGCCGAAAGCTCTATTCTGTTTTGTCCAGTGTTTCTACGTGCGGGGTTCGTACGTCCCACGATAGTAGCAAGCAACAGCGACAAACATTTTAAGCAACAAACAGTTTAATCTTGCAAGCTGGATGTGAGTTTGTTGAATTGGTGGCAGTGATCGTAGATACAAATCGCTTTTGTGCAGTGTTATTGTAGAACAATTTGAAAAAGGAAAACCTTTGCATCAACATGAACACGCGTCAGTTGCTTGTGGTTGGATTAATCGTCCTGCTTACCGTGGCCAGCATTTGCGATGCACGGCGTCGGTTTCCCAACCGGCGAAGAGGCCCATCGCGGAAAACGCTCAAACAGCTGTACTACGAGTCGCGCGAAACGAACACGCCCAACTTTGTCCGGCTGGTGCTGATGAGGCTGATCTACGGCATTGCGACCCAGATGGGCGTCGAGGAGCGGTTGGACAACGTGTTCGGTGGCGCTTTCGTGCCACCGAATGCCGTCGATGACAGTTCGGACTTTTTCGACGTGCTGAGTGACGAAAGTGGTGAAGATTTTAGCTTCGGTTTGTGAGGTAAGTCGTTGGGAAGAGGCTGGGATGGGATTGGGCGACGAAAGTGGCGCATCTTCCGGAAACCCGTTGCCCTTTGGCACGTGGATCGTGACCTTCTAAAGGAACGAAATAAGGGGTCCCTATGACACAATTGGACGCTTCGCTCAGTATAATGCAAATGGAGAGATGAAAACAGCAGTGAGCCACTACGGTTCCATTTACTCCCCCCTCTGGCAGTATTGTGCTCCCCCATTGCACGATTTCACGCCTGCTTTGGTGGGTCCGAAACCGGTCGATCATTGTTTCGGCGCGTCATCGATCGGCTGTCGATCGGCATTTCTTCTGAGTGGAACGGTATTTGGCGCAAAAGAAAGTGGCTTCTGTGTGGCTTCATTTCGTGTGGTGAATTGCTGGACCGTCTTGTGGGGTAGCGGCAAAGGAACCGCCCGATGGGGCGCTTCATTTGCAGCCCAGGAGCGTTGCGCCATTGAGGACTGTTCGGCCACAAGCTGTGCTGTGCTGTGGCGCAGCATCATTCGCTTCGATCTGCTGACTTGTGCCAGTTTCTTCCGGCTTCTATACCACCGACATAATCGATCAGTGCAAACTGGCCTCAAAGAGGCCTGACGAGGAAGATGGAGAAGGATGGACGGGACAGTTTGGAGGATTTTCATTAAATAACCTTTCCTCTTGCTGCTTTTCTTAACCCCCCTAATCCTTCCTCCGATACGGTACGTTCCGCGATCAAACTGAACGAGAGTAAAAATTCAAATACAAATAATGACGACGCCAACCATTACTGAACTGTGTTGTTCAGCGCTCTGCACCTTTTTTTTTCTTTTATTTGCTGCCGCTTTTTGTTCGGAGGCATATACTCGCCTTTATTTTGTGGTTTTGTTGTGCATTTTTTGTTAATAACCATTCGTCCCGCTTTGTTGCGGTTTCGAATCAGGCGTAAAGTATCGGCGAGCGGATCGGTTGTTCCGTCGCGGGAAAAGTGACCTCGAAAAGCAGCAGCGGCAGCAGCTACGAACCCGCCAACCCAGGACGGGTAAAGGCGTCCCAAAAATAAATCCTCCACACTTGTTCTTGGACGGGCAGTTTGTTTTGTTTCGTTGACCCCATTCCGAACCAATGCGAACGTTATTAGACTTGTGAAGCGATGTAAATAAACCGCGATCTATTGGCCATAATCCGGTGCTGTTATCGCTTTTGTGTGCCTGTTTGGAAGTACTTGGGCGTGCCGGTAGACAGAAGGTATGTAGCGAAGTGCAACTGTAGAACTGTACCAAACAGCATGGTCGGTTGATCTTTGGGTATATTTAACCATCTCATCCCACGAAAAATTTACCGGCAGGTGTGATGGACGTATGTTTGATTAAACATTTTTCAAACACCATTTTTCTTCACTCTCTCTCGAAATGGGAAAAATAAAGTCGCCCAAACAAAACAAACACAAAAGGGACTATTTGCTCGATTTGTTTGTCGTGACGGAAAACGGTACGACGCGATGGTCGCGTTTCGCAAACAGCCTGCCGGCAGTGGACACTGTGAAAGTGGTCACTGTATCTGCAGCGCACTGGCAGCAAGAAATAACTAATAAAGAACCGGGGCGTCGGAATACGGAATTGCTATATCCCACACTCCATCCATTCCAGTTTCACCTTCCCAAACGTTCCGTTTACGTGCACTTACGACAGCATACGACATCGTCCTACGTGATACTGGGAGGAACACACAACTACACAAAAAAAAAAACAAAGCAACCATGTTGACAAATGAAAGTGTCTTTCATTATGATTGCAATGGAAATGGAAATGTGATGGAATATGGTACGGTGTTTCACGAGTGAATATACAAGCTGGAATCGGCACAAGAATAGGTAATTAGTGGACGTTGTAAAAGGAAAACCGTTTGTGGTGATAATAAATTTAAACCCACTCGTAACTGCTACTGCAGCTAAATATGATTTAAATCGTGGAACGGAGTGTTTTTTGTTATACATCATAAACAAACAAATAATAGACGATCTCATAACGTGGAAAACATAAATCTAGTAGCCTTAGGCTTTCATTTGACATGAATGTCATTAGAGATGAAGATGATGCAATGTTTCAATTAAATCGTATTTATATTTACTGTGCAATGAGTTAGTTTTAAACATTTCGCCAATTGTTTACCGTTTTTGCATACATGCAAGAAACATTTTCTTGTCTGTGATGCCCTTCAAACGTCTTAAAAGCGTGTACTTTAAGCGGAAGTTCTCAGCATAGACATGTGGCATGGTTTCCCGGTGCGAAATTTCTCTCAAGCGAAACAGCCAGTCCGAACGAGACGAGCGCCATTATTTTCTCACATTGCGTGCTTAGAATGATGTGTCGTGCATATGCTGTTCTCCACGAACGAGCTTAACGGCTTACAGCACCGTACAGTTCCACCATACCAAGGAACAAGCCCAGAATGGCAATGCACCGGTGCAGAACTGATTTGCTTTCCTCGGGCTGGTCATTCGCCGGTGATAAGATCCATCCCTGTGGCATGCGTACAACGAACCCCCTGCACAGTTGTTCACAGCGTTGTTATCAAGCTCTGCGCAACGATTGTACGAGCGCATAACAGGAAGGGCACGCAATATGCATTGCGGCTCTTTTCTTTTACCACTGCTGCTCAATGGATCTCAAGCATGTTGGAACCGGTAATTCTAAGAAGTCAAGCACAATTGTTAGCCAAAGCTAGGTGGAAGAAACAATGCAACGAACCTGTTCGCTGGCAGCTGTTTTGTGGTACCAGACGATCGTGAAGAACCTTGAAATGCGTAGGAAAATGGAGCCCTGTCTGGAGGGCTGACCGAGCGATAGGCAAGCGATCCAGTCTGTAGACCAACTTACAAATTATCTCAAAAACAAGAGCTCCATATGCTGTGCAGTAATTTATTTTTCGTGTGAGAAAAGATCGAATCCCTGAGCTTGATTGTAGTGAAAGGGAAATAGTCTCGTTATTAAGCAGCAAGCAAAGATAAGAAAACGCACAGAAATTGTTCACTTTGGGGGGAAGAATTATCAATAAGAGAGCAGCAATGGAGCGTTCCCCCCCCCCCCCCCCCCCCCCCCCCCCCCCCCCCCCCCCCCCCCCCCCCCCCCCCCCCCCCCCCCCCCCCCCCGATCCCTTTCCTGTTCCTGGTGCTCGTTCCAATCGCATATGCTTTAAATAAACCGAATGCGAGCGAAAGTACATTCCTTGGTGACGTACATTTTATGATGCACAAAAGTGAATGTATGCGCCAGTTTGCCATCATTTTGGCATCCAAAATTTCGGTACGTCCGGTTTCGGTTTTTTTAAGGTTTTTCTGGTCAATTTTTTGGTGTGAAAAAGTGAAACCGCTTCCCGCTAAATAGCTTCCCTGCGCAAGACCGTTGGGACACTTTCGATGATACCGGTGCGAACGCAAGCTAAACATTGGCCATGGTCCCATAAAAAGGTGGCAGCCAGTTTGTACAGCTGGCTTGTATGTTGGATTTCACGAAACAAAAACCGCCCCAAATGGTCGTCACGGCCGGGCAGTCAAAACCCGTCTCATCACCGATACGGATCGCTTTCAATTGGGAAGCGGAATTCGGAATGGTGAAAATAATCGAAAACGTGATCGGTAAGCATACAGGCTTCAGTTTTCGCCCCGGCACAATTTGCATAACGAATCTAGCGGGCGTACGAAAAATGAAATTCACTCACAAAACGAACGTCGCCGTACGTGCGCTTCCTATAAACGACGAACTGGAGCGGGTTCCTCGCTGACGCTCGCGTTGAAGTCGTTTGATCGAAGCGTATCGCAGTAGGCGCGTCATGTGCATCGATGGCAACGTGACGATTGCTATCCTTTAAGGGAGGAAAAAGTGATAAAAACAATCTCACTTCCGTACTCACATTTCGTTTGTGAATGATATTTAGTAAACTTTTTCTTTAAAAGAACATATTGTTTGTAGATTAAAATAGTTTTTTTTTTAACAAAATCAAAACATTATTTATAAACTGTTCTTAAAGCGATTTAGCAGACCCCATACATCATGGTTTGCCATATTACCATGAATATATACATATTACCATAAAATATATATATATATATATCCATTTGGCATACGCGATCTGTCGATAATCGATGACATCTTATTAGCAAGTGTAAATAAATAAGAGCTTTGATGATAAGCCGGTAAACACTATGCTAATTGGCTAGGAGAAATCAATGATATACTCCCGAAAACTCACCGACACTGTATGCTACTTTCTTCTACACGGGCCAGTTTCACCCGACCAGAAACGCATTAAAGCCCAATCTTACCAATTATAGATTTATGGCTCTACTGATCGATACTGTGTGGTATGCAAATTTAATTATGCCGCCTTCTCCTTCCCCGATCTCGCACAGTTTCTACACGTCTGATAAATCTGATCGTTATTGATCGTTTGTAGTTTTGAGGTTAATGCATCGATGAACTAATTTATTAAAAATGTAAATTTGCTTTGATTTCATTATTATTGTGTGCGTGTGCGTGTGTGTGTCACGAAAATAGTTGCATAAAATTAAGGACAATAATGTAAAGTTGTACCAGTGAAATACTTTCCCCATATGATGATGTCATCGATTTGTCAACAGTTGTAACCGATGTTATAAACTTCCAGTTCTTTACAGTGTTTCAAAAAGGCAGGAGAAAGCTTGAACCAGCGCTCGGGCTAAGAAGATTATTATTAACATATTAGCAGGCAGCAGCTGCAAGATCATGTCATACCGGTGTGGCGATGGAATGGAGAGAGCAAGCGATCGTCAAACGAGCTCTAAATCCCTGCGAGAAATAGGTTTTCCTAGCCTTGCATCGTTTTCATTCTTTTAATGCTGCTGCTGTTGTGGGCATTAGAAACTCCTAAATAGCTTTAGGGTTTCTGTTTCATGCTCCACTAGTGAGGGGGGGGGGGCTAGGGCTGATACTTTGTGCCACACAGAAGCCTAAACCTTGCAGACCAGTAAAACGCTAACAACATCATCAGCAATTATCTTGTTTACTAGCGCTTCAACAGCAGTTTGAGCATTAATTGATATTGCCCGTAACTTTCACTCAGATCGGTGGTGCTGTTTGTTTTGTTTTTGGTTTTTTTTTTTGCAACAAACTCATTCACTAAGCATAACAAAACGGCTTAATGTTTCAGCGTAACTCGCTCCCCAAAATAGCCGCTACAGTAGATCGCATCGCTTAATGCAGAAAAAATTAGCTCGACAATGAGTTAATAAGCATTGGCTTTATAGCATAGATCCACTTTACCGGAAGAGGATGAGCGTTACCATCATTCTGGAGCGTAAATAAAACGTTACTGTTAGCGACAAAGGTGGATTCTTTGAGGTGGCTTCACTTAACGCCTGCTTTACTGATTGCTTCATCATCCTAACGTTACGATGTGGCGTCACGGACGTCTGCATACTGGCAAGCGGTTACGCCAATGGCTTGACACATTTTCTCACATCGCACATCCGAACCACAAGCACAAACCACCGGGGAAACCAGAACACGCGCCAACCGACCGACCGGAGGGCTTGACAAATTGTTTAATAATATATGCCACGTTGATCGTCTGATCGTCTGCTGGGAAGCATTCGGGAAGCGGGTTAGATTGCATGATGATATTTCTAGGTAATTTCAAGACGCCTGCCTCTGCTCGCCACACGTCGGCACGTCTATCCTGCCGCAATTTGTCGTTCTGCCGCATAACTTAACAGCTTTGCCTTAGCGTTGCCTTAGCGTCCACGACGGATGTGGCGAAGAAATTAACCTCGATTGTACGTGAAGAAGCGCTCGAACTGTCTGCCTTACCGTACCGCGTTGAACTTGAACTTGATAAAACGTCTTACAACACCTTCAACCGTGCTGAAAATTGAACCGAATGATGCAATGAAGCGATTAATCGTGACATCATATCGTGGCCGACGGCGTGAAAGGAAGATCCAGAGAGAGCCTAGATGACGATCGATCGACGATCCGTAACGTTGGGCTAAACGTAAATTAGCGTTTCTATCGATTTTAAATTAAAGTCACAACAATTCATTACAATCTGTTGTCCGATCGAAGGGGATGGGAAAGTATCGGGTGGAAAGAAGGGAAGAGGGAGGGAGGAAGGGGGGAAGGGACAACCGTTCCCGTTCGCTGGCGGGCAGAAAGCTCCAGACGCTAACGGAATGTTTACCTCAATTTGGCCCACATTGAAGTAAAGCCGCCAACACTGGGGGTTCTCGGTGCACAGCATTTAACCCCGTTGTACACACCTTGCACGCCTTATTACGGGTGACGGGAACTGTGTGAAAAAGATTATTCGCAACCGGGAGGTTATGTTGGGGGGGTGGGGGACTGTTTACCTTACTGATCATACACGTACAGTATTTATGGGGCGTTTTGGCAGCGGTTCCTTCTTATTCGATAGCAAATCTATAGCTTTATAATAGTAATACAAAAAAGAGTCAAAAATTGTTTAATCTAAAACGGAATCAATGCTTAGCACGATTAAGTTGTGTTTCTAATAGAAATAGCACATTCCAAGTGGTAAAGTGTTGTTTTGTGCAGCTCAATCTCCAAGAAAGTCGTAAAATATGGTTATATTTTGCATTAGGTTTTTTCCTCCTTCCCTTTTTTTTGGTATTCTTTAATAAAAATTTACGCCATCGATACTTTAAGTCAATATTTTGTTGATTAAGCATTTGCTAATAATATTCCATTGTGATACAGAAACATTGTTAGCGGCGATGATTATTTTTATGAGTCTAAACATGGCATATTTCGAGCGTCATTATGCCTATGGTTTGTTGTTTACTTCATGAAATTATTGGAGCAGAATTTAGTACATTCATCGACATTCCGTGAATCGAAGACAAAAAGCACTTCTGACTTGGCTTTGGAGAATGAGCATCCATTCCAAATTTGCATATGGTAGGATTAAAAGGACAAAGTCTGTTTAGCTACATATCTCTCCTTCGGTTAAATATGATTTAAATAGTAGTGGACTTGACACCAATCCGTCTAGCATTGCTGTCGAATGATGAACAGAACACTCTTAGTGGAACACGATTCTTTTTCGATGTTAGTACAAGCTTACACCATTTGATGTTGGATGCTAACGACGAGAATATGTTTTCGTTTTAGAATTTCTTATTTTTTCCGAAAATTAGCAAAAAATGACAGTGTCTAATGGACAAATACTGGAATAAAATCAATACAAAAAGGTTCTAGAACACAGATCACAATAAATTGTGAGCAAACAACCATTTGGAAAACTTGCCTGCACATCCAATATAGTTCGAAGCTACTTACTATCATGCAGGATCCTCTCCACCAGATGTGATGATTGGCCTAAACATGAAACACACTGCCACGCTGTATATTTAATTAACTGCAGCAGNTGTTAGTACAAGCTTACACCATTTGATGTTGGATGCTAACGACGAGAATATGTTTTCGTTTTAGAATTTCTTATTTTTTCCGAAAATTAGCAAAAAATGACAGTGTCTAATGGACAAATACTGGAATAAAATCAATACAAAAAGGTTCTAGAACACAGATCACAATAAATTGTGAGCAAACAACCATTTGGAAAACTTGCCTGCACATCCAATATAGTTCGAAGCTACTTACTATCATGCAGGATCCTCTCCACCAGATGTGATGATTGGCCTAAACATGAAACACACTGCCACGCTGTATATTTAATTAACTGCAGCAGGTTTGATGGAATTTCTATTTCTACAGCAAAAAAAAACAAAGAAGCTCTGATTAACAGCAATTGAACCATCTGCACGTACAAACACACAGAAGAATCAAGATAATAACCGTTCATTAATGTCCCATCCGCACATAACTCCCTTCGGGCATGCCCTTCGCTGAATTTAGAATGTGCTCGTGGAGCGTATATGTGTGTGTGTGTGTGTGCACGGGCAAGTTTTCTTGCTTGCAGCATTCATTGACCGCAACTTCTTTGCATACATTTCCATTGATCTCCCGTACGGAATGCGTAATTTTGTTTTGTTTGTTCGTTGCAAAAGGTACACAGGAGATGGGACGTATTTTTCTTCCCTTTTCCCATCACGTTCCTTCGTTGGTTGGTTTTACACTTCTTAGGTAATGCTAATGTGCGCACCACCGAACCTGCCCCGCGTTGGCCTAATTTCTGCTGAAATCATTTAAATATTCTATGCTCGATCACGGTACCGGCCGTTTGGAAGCAAAAGGGACGCATAATGAAGTCATCAAGGTATGCCCATTTCTCCCCAATCGTGTGTGCTCCTTCAGCCGGACGGATAGAGCAATTTGGAGTGTTTTTTTTCCCTTATTGAGTTAAAAAAAAAAGCTGATCGCACGGGTGGTTTGTTCTGCGCGTTGATAAATGCATGCGTGTGTCCACGTAGCCGTGGACTGTATGTGTTTGCTTTTTGTTGTTGCTAAACTCTTCCCCAACTAATGTGCCTCTTTTTTCTGTTTGTTTGTTGCTATTTCTATTTGCAGGAACGTACAAATGCTGCATGCTCGGTCAACGAGCATAAAACCAACGGAAGCACATCGATTACTGCGCGGATGGCGAAAAAAAAAAACAACAAGAAACAACCACCCATAAGAAGATGATGGTGAAGCAGAGGAGAACACTACTACTAGCTGCACAATAAACTTAATCAGTATTGCGGAAGTGCCCGGGAAGTAACCACCGAAGTAACGCACACGACAGTCCACCACACAGCAGCTGCAGCAGTCTGGCCACTAAACCGGGAACAACGGGTTGCTTGTAATGGGGCTGGCGGCCTGATCATCCCCAACGTTGGCCCGTCGGCAACGCTCTGTCCAGCGGAACGAACCTTTTCCAGTGAAGATAGCGAATGTTTTGCCGTTTTGTTTTACTTATTGTTGCTTTGTTTAATCTCCACTTTCCGGACGGACAACGGTCCGCTTTTATTGCTTTGCTGAAGGTTGGACTGATGGCGCTGAGGATCGGCAAACGATAAGCCACAGCAGGTGTTGCGTGCGAAAGAAGAGGAAAAAAAAAGGTTCCAGGTGGTCTAAACGCTATCTAAAGCTCTAGTTAAAACCACTGCAACGGTGTAGTTAGTAAGAAGCGTTGCTGACTTTTTAAATGATTGTATATTCCACGATCGGAAATGCTAGACGATCGTACGTTTTTTTTTTTTGATTTTGTAGACTCCCAGCACATGGGAGAGCGCAGCAGCGTTAGTGCTTGGCGTTAACGTGGCGAAAGAACAGACGGCAAGCCATCCATCGCTAACTGCTGCTGATTTTGGCAATTAAGCGGTCGAAAAGAAAAGTAAAGCTGCACCCTAATGTTGTGGGAGGATGCTGCTTCTCTTCACATTACATCGGTGGTTCTGTTTTGATCGGTAGCTTGAAAGCTCGGACCGATCAGAATGGAACATTCGATCGTTCAAAAGGGTAAGGGATGATTTTTCCGTTTTTGTGTTTTTGTTTTGGGCTGTTGGTGCCTTTCTCATACAACATTTCCCGAAACCTATTAGCGATAGTGTTTATTTTAAAGAGAACAATTGTTCCACTAACTGTTTTCGGTGATTTACGGCACATATGGGAGTGGAGTGACTGTCCAACTCAAGACGGTGCTACGGGATTCTATCCCAATTTTTACCCACTTCACTCGGCAGTATCGTTTGGTAAGGTTGGCCCTTTCCTTCTCTGTTTATTCCACTCCACTCCATCGAAAAATTAATTTCGATTACGCGTTCTGTGCGAGCAACAAGTACGATCATCGTGCGCACCAATCATTGGGCACAATCGACAGAGAGAGAGAGAGAGAGAGAGAGAGAGAGAAAAAAGAAAGAGAGAGAGCGTGCGTTTTGAACTGTTCTATTGTTAAGCTATTTATTATCGATTATCGATTCACGAAACGAGCGCAAAACCATTAGTGCGTAAGTGTATTGTATTGTATTTATTTGAAATGGCATTGCATACGTCCAAAGCTGTAAATAGTGTAACATATACAAATATACAACTAAGCTACAACTCAGACGCGTAGTGTTTGTGTTATAATTTTTACCATAAAAGTAAATATGAAAAAGATTAAATTAATGGAAAGAAAAAAGGGCAACACGTTGAGTTCTCTTTTTGAGAGATACAATCGCTTTACTACAGTTTCTTCAGTTACCATGTAGCAAACAAATGAGAAATGAATAGAAAGAAAATTGTACGAGTTTTTCTAAAATAAAAAATACAATCTTTCCTTTTGATTAAATAAGCTTAAAGTGGAAGGAAAACTGGCAACAAATTGGAAATGTCAAACATGCTAACGGTTTAGCGTCGCAGCAAGCACAAGCACCCACAAAATTCATCCCATGTTACACTTACGCACTGAGGTACAACTAATGAGCTGTACCGAACGGAAAGTTGGCCAAATGGTTTTCCTGCAAACTATTTTAATTAGCTAAACTGTTCAAATGTGCCACCAAATTTGAACATGCAAAAGGATGAATTAAATGCGGAATTTAATTAACGATGTATGCATGGCATGGAGGTGATTAATTATGTTGTCCCTGCTACTAGCGGTTATTGGGTGGCGAAAGTGACTACTATTTGGAATTTAAATTTCTTCCGGTAAGGTCTTCGAGAGCCACTAGTGGAGGTCTTGTGAAATACTCCTTTACACGGTACCTTACGGTGTCGGTGCCTACCGAGCGGATGACACGTTTTCTTACCGAAACAGGGAATAACCGCTCACTTGCTTGCGGAATTTCGCACACAGATCGTGACGGCACCGTTTTCTCTTTCGCCTGTATGTCTAGAATTTCTCCACCAAACATCATCTGCCGAGAAGGCGAACGGGCAGGCAGCATCGCCGGGCCCTTGTCATTTTCCTTGTGTGTGTGTGCACAGCTGGAAAACTCCCCATCTACATCGTACTATCGCGGACGGATGACGATATTCAATCGGCATCACCACACCATTCCCGCCGGTTCGTTCGATTCGAAACGAATCGTGAAAGAAAGTGTCATCTTTACCGCGCAAGTCTAGGTCACCGTAGGGTTTAACGTTGACCTTTGTTTGGTTTTCCCTGCCGTGCCATTGATGTCACTGGCCGGGCTCCAAGTTCCGACAAACAGTGAAAGCGAACGTTGTCACTGTTCGCGCTCGGTGGGAAGAAGATATGTTCCTTAACGATAGTGCTACAGGAAATCGATTAAACAATGCAACTCGATGAAAGGAAATAATTTTTACTTTATTTTCCTCGTTTTCGATCGATCGAAATTAATGCACATAACGTTGTGCCCAGGAATGAAAAAAGGTGTATGGGAGAATGGTTAGACCGGTTTTCCCGAATGTACTAATTAAAAATAAAACCTTCAAACAGTGCACGTGCACGACGGTAAAGGCACCACTATCACCCATTAGAGGTGCTTTATGTCGTATTGATTTAGCGTATTTTATGCTGATCTCATTTTTCGAGTGTCATCAAATCTAACTGCAAATACCCCGTTTTCGTGCGAGTTCCGATTGCCATAGCCGTGCCATACATTCCGTACGCCTATGTACGGAAAGTGATTTTTTGGGCGACCGTTAATGAACAAACAAAACTACACTGCCCAATGGGCCCCGTGCAACAAACAGTAACGTGATGTGTTTATGTGATTTTTTTCTCCTCTTTTTTGCCACCGCTCTGTTATTTGCTTTCGTGCACAAAAATCATCGATCGTTCACCTGGCGGTTGGGATACAAACCGATTAATATCGGAACACCCGTTAGATCTCGTTACCTGGTGAGGTTGGCCTCAGTAGGGCACGAACATTTCCACTTGTCGATAACTGATCAATATTGGTGGAAATTGGGAAATGGCGATGAGGAAAGGCCAATCGTTGATGTGAGATTTGGAATTGTTTTTCAAATGCTTCGATACAAATGTTGCGGCCAATAATGGTACGCGTGCAGTGTGGTATGTGCATTTTTATGTATTTCTCATGTTAAGATCGTCTTTAGCTTCGAAAAATTGAAGCTAGTGGAGTGATCAAACCATGAACCATGAAAATGAAGAGCATCCTTTTATGTTGCATTTTAATTGTACGATTTAAAGGATTATTATTTACATGGCTATTGTTCAGGAAATTCACTTCATTTGTCTCTAATTTACACTCCAAACGACTTGCAATAGGTTGACTTAGAGGCATCTGTACAATTGGCTGGCACAGAGGAACTTATTAGAAGGTTCTTTATGGTACGGAATGAGAATCGACTAAGTGGACAACTTTTTACGCCAATTTGTTGTTAATACTGTTGAATCAACACCTGGGGGCGGCCCGGTGGTGTATTTGGCAACGGCGCTAGCTCCCTACACGACCGGACTGGGTTCAAATCCCATCTGGACTGTTTCCCCGCAGTGAGCAGTGACTATGCAACTACGTGGTATTAAATAGTCCAGTAAGCCATTTGATGGCCAGCATGACCTGGTAGGTCATTAAGCCAAAGAGAGAGAGAGAGAGACTGTTGAATCAATATTCTATATTGTTTAATTTGATTAATGCATAAGGTGGTATTGGTAATTAATATTAAAAAAAACCTTTACCGAACTTCTTTCTCATTCATAAATCCAATATCCTCATTCAATACCATACACCTAGCCTAATCATCCCCTCAGTACTTTCTTCTTTTTGGGATATTCAGGGTTTAGCACGTCGTGCCGACATGGCCAAGTCACCAAGCCGTTTCCAGGAAACTCTATCCATGGATGCATCCATCCCCGGTTGCATCCGATCTCCGACAGGTTAGACTCCACCTCAGCTCAGCTAGCTCATCTCCTTCTTCACACGCCCTGCTCACATACACCGCCAAAGACAGTCCTCAATACCCGCGGTTCAAAAATGGCGAGTGCATTAACGTCCTCCGTTAGTAAAATCCAGGACTCGTACCCGTAGAGTACTATCGGTCGTATCAGTGTGCGGTATATCGTGCATTTTGTGTGTTGTTGGAATCTGCTGGATCGCAGGAATTTGTGGAACCCGTAGTAAGCACGATTTCCCTGAACAATGCGACTCCAGATTTCGCTATTTACGTTGTTGCCTGAAGTTACGATCGTACCAAGGTAGGAGAACTCCTCTACCACCTCAAGATCATCGCCGTCCGAGATCGTTCTGAGTCGAGCTCTATCGTGGTCAGAACCTTCGGCGAGCAGGTATTTTGTCTTTATCGCATTGATTCTCGCAGTACCTAAGTTCCACCAAATTACTGTTAGCATTCGACAAAGTTATTGAGAAACTACATTTAACAGTTTAATAAATTAGGTTCAACCAGCTTCACAATTAATAAAAAAATACTTTACAGGATGAACATGTCTGAAGTGAGAGGTTTGAATATATTTTACTTTATACCCAAAAGCAAACATTTTCAGGAATAATTGGACAACATATGTTCAATGTTCAAATGTGTTGTTAAAAAGAAAAAGAATGTATCGCATGTCCACACCAAAAATTTATCAAAAACAAGTGAAATTGACTGTATTTTCACTTCACCAACAACGATGTGTAATCGAATTTGATCGAAAATTTAAAGTTTAGCGTCAAAAGATTGTGATTTTATGACTGATTAAAAAAAATCAATTTGGCTCTACAATTACTAAAATTTAATATATTCTTCCGATGATATATTCGAGGAATCTCGAATAACATAATATATGCCGTACCGGCAGTTTTTTTTCTCAACATCAAATAATACCACAAACAAAGCTCGGCAATATGTTTAATTGTGTCTATTATTATTTTTAAGATCTACACTGTACGCTATGTAATATTTCTAAAAAAAAAACAGTCTTTATACAACCAGCGACAACCAACATTCCTATACGTTTTGCAAACGCGTGCATTATAGCATTGCATTTTTAACTATTGGTTGACCATTTGGAGAACGTTACGCTTAAGGAACTTTTTGATTGATGCCTCCGCCAGGTATACCGCTTCCGCTGCCGATCGTACCCAACGGATTGCCCAGCATACTGCTACCNCCACCACCACCACCTCCTCCTCCTCCTCCGCCTCCGACACCGTTGTGCTGCGTTATTCCGGCACCATTTTGCTGCTGCTGCTGCTGGCCTACCGATGTTGGCACATTCACGTTGCCACTGTTTGGACCGTTGTTGCTGCTACCATTATTGTTGCTCCCGATGCCACCGACACCACTGTTGGCACCACCATTGTTGCTGATGCTGTTTCCATTATTGCTACCATTATTACTACTGTTGGGCATGATGGCTGGATCGTTCGAGAGCAGTGTGCCCTGGACTCCGCCACCGACCGGCTGGCCACCGACTGCCAATCCCGTAAGGCTTGTGGTTCCGAGCGCCGTAAGCCGTGTGCGCCGACGGGTGTAGTGCTGCCAGAGCAGGATGGCTTGATCGTCGATAAATTTACAACACTGCGCGCTTACGATTTCGCGCCGGAAGTGTTCGTATTGTAGAAGATCCAGAAAATATAGACACATGGGAAATTTGAGGTATTTCGCGTACTCCGGTTCCTTCCAGTACAGTAGATATTTTAAGTAGTTTACAAATGCGGCATCCTTAAAGTATCCTCGTTGAGCTAAAACTAATCAACAAGGAAATAGACAATTAGTAGTAAAATTTTCGAAATGTTTACATGATGGAAATCTGTGTAACGGTACTTACAATGCAAATAGTTAGGATTGGCCAAACATTGCACAAATTCTAGCTCAACCTGAAATCTTAGCTTTTGTGCATCTTCCGATTCAACCGGCACTGCAAGACACCGTCAGGAAAGGAAAACAAAAAGACAATTCATACATGCATTAGTTCCACGTTGCTTTAGATCATTCGAAATCGGCACCAGGACAGGAGGCAAAATAAAGAGAAATGTTAGCTGTACGTGTACCGATTGTGCATGCCAATTTTTGAACAGGGTTAGATGCAGGTGACAAACATTACAACGTATAAACGGTTAGCTATCGAAACAAAATTTTCAGATTTGGAGCATACAACACGCTAATCGCTACTAAACATTGTAATTTTTAAATACATTTCGGTGCATATACTTATGATTAATTACAAAAAGGTAGATAGAAGTTAGAAAAAGTAGAATAACATAAAGTACTTACATTTACCCTTCCCGACCATTTTATTAGCCATGGCGTTTTAATGTGTGTGTGTTTGTTTTTTGTATCGATATGTATGTGTGTGTGTGTGTGGGTGTATGTGTGTATGATTGGTATGTGCTTTATCTTGACTTGTGCGCAAAGATCCTCAAAGGCTAAATAGGGGGATCTCTGCAGTGATCGTTTTCACGATATAGAGTAATGTGCTGGGTTTAAATCTATACTGGACCTCTAATGTTCTATGCTTTCCAGTTTGAACAAGGTAACGAAAGGGAAGCTTGAATCCAAAACAATAATGTAGAAACAAACAGGGATACACCAGCGGAACCACTAAGCGTAGCGATCGCCGCAAATTAAGCACAAAACGATGTTTACAGAAGGTGGATTACACTGGGAGATCTAACGAGAAGGATATTGCATGGGAAGGAGTTGCACTATTCACTTGCTATCCGCTTCTTTACGCCGATCATAAGCTAGAGCAGCAAATTATGTGGACGATCATTGAACAAGAAGANAAGGGAAGCTTGAATCCAAAACAATAATGTAGAAACAAACAGGGATACACCAGCGGAACCACTAAGCGTAGCGATCGCCGCAAATTAAGCACAAAACGATGTTTACAGAAGGTGGATTACACTGGGAGATCTAACGAGAAGGATATTGCATGGGAAGGAGTTGCACTATTCACTTGCTATCCGCTTCTTTACGCCGATCATAAGCTAGAGCAGCAAATTATGTGGACGATCATTGAACAAGAAGAGAAAAAAGAAAGAAGAAAAAAAGAACAAATAAAATCAGGAGCTTATTATTTACAACATAACAACAGGAACGGTGCGCTAGAAAGGAAGTACTTATTGCACTGTGAGGTTTATGTACACTATCAACAACGAATTGGCAAACTTTCCACCATCACCGATGTTTGGCAAGGCAAGGTGCAATTAACACAGGAAAAAAGTGGTTCACTTAATTTGGATGCTTATTTATATGCTGCATGATGATGGAGAGATTGCCGAGTGATCTTTACATTGGATTCGTGCATTTACTGATTTGAAAATCTACTTTTATAGAGCCCATGAACTGTAAACAACCCCGTACAGTGTGGGTAAGGCTTGTCGATTTAGCCACGGGTTCGGGTGAGAATTATAATAATGAAACATTTAACATCAATTCAGCCGGCTGAAGGCTAGGTGCAGGGTGCACTAGCTACCAGCAGATCACACTGGCCGAACCGGAACCGGTGGCCAGCAAACACAACAATCGCTGCAATGGGCTAAGTTCTATAGCAAGCTGGCTACGCAGTTGTGCTTAACATATTCAAGGTACGAATTTCATCAGCAAACTGCAACGAACGCAAACCGAACAGGTACACATAAAAGGAACGTACAGAGAGCTTGGTGCAAAAATTGGCCATCTAAACACAGGAAGGTAATAAGAAACGAGATGATTTATGATCTCCACATCATAGGCAACCGTACTCACAACCGTATGGGTTCATGATAGACTTTCGCAGTAACCACAATGACCGCCTGATATTCTGAGCTCGATGGGAGTTCGTGCGTGTTTTTTTAATTCGCAATTAATGTAATCCCGCCGACGAAATGATTGTTTTCCATCGATATTTCAGCACACACGCACTTTTTTCCTTGCCGCTTTTTGTCGTTCTTTCCTTTTGTTGCTTTTGGCTGCGGTTTGACGCGTCAAATTCGCTTGATTTTTTTTTTGGTTGACAATTTGACAGCTCCGGTTTGACATTGGGATAAAACTGAACGAACATTCGTTAAACGCATTTTAAGCGTTTGACAGCGGTTTCGACTAAAATATGTTTCATTTTGTATTTTCGTAAGAATTACTGCAATAAATTAATAGCCAGGACTTTTGAACAACTAACAAAGGTCAAGAAAATCACATAAAATATTAACTTTCGTCTCGAAGCGTGTGAGAAAAAGATTGATTTCATATTTTATACACCTCCCTAGTGGTTGGGGCACGAACCCTGCAAATAAATCATTGACTGGAGAAGAGAGAAAAAAGGGTAGCAAAACCAAGTTTAGAAGCAAATTTTCATAGCTCGGTTTCGAAAGTGGAAAGGATTTTTTTCTTGATTGGTGTTTAGTTTACTGTGCTCCGTGTCGCGCCGTGTAAAGCTCGTCAAAACCATGATTCATAATCGGCGGATGTCCTAGTTAGTGCTGCTACGTTTCTGGTGCAGTGTGTTTTAAGAANATATTGTATACACCTCTTTAGAGGTTGGGGCACGAACCCTGCAAATAAATCATTGACTGGAGAAGAGAGAAAAAAGGGTAGCAAAACCAAGTTTAGAAGCAAATTTTCATAGCTCGGTTTCGAAAGTGGAAAGGATTTTTTTCTTGATTGGTGTTTAGTTTACTGTGCTCCGTGTCGCGCCGTGTAAAGCTCGTCAAAACCATGATTCATAATCGGCGGATGTCCTAGTTAGTGCTGCTACGTTTCTGGTGCAGTGTGTTTTAAGAAATAGTAAACAAAGGATTTCCTACGCTGGCCAATGCCACTGGTGGTGGTGGTCCAGATCAGCAGCATCTTGTCTGAATAAAGCCAGCTCCTCCTAGTGTCAGCTAACTGGAGCATTATCCATCCCATAAAAGGGTACGCACGCGAGGCTGAAGGACGACGACACTGCACAACAAAATGCCACCGTATCGCTATCCTACGAACAACTTTACGTACGTTAGTTCCTGCGTGAAGTATATGATATTTCTGCTCAACTTCATATTCTGGCTGTTCGGGGGACTGCTGATCGGTATCGGATTTTACGCGTTCGTCGACAAATGGCAGGCGACTGGACTGATAAAGCTAGAAACGTTCTACGACATCGTACTGAACCTGTCGCTAGTGATGATCATCGCAGGAGGCATCGTGTTTGTGGTCAGCCTCGCTGGTTGCCTTGGTGCACTACGCGAAAACACCTGCCTGCTGAAGTTCTACTCGCTTTGCCTGTTGATCTTTTTCCTGTGCGAAATGGCCATTGCCATTACGGCGTTCGTGTTTCCGCACAAGGTAAACGCGGTGCTGGAGGAATCGTTTACGGACAAAATCATTACCACCTATCGGGACGATCCGGACCTGCAGAATCTCATCGACTTTGCGCAGCAAGAGTTCCACTGCTGCGGGCTTAGCAACGAGGGCTACCTGGACTGGGGAAAGAACGAGTACTTCAACTGTTCCTCGCCAAGTGTGGAAAAGTGCGGCGTACCGTACAGCTGCTGCATCAACGCGACGGACATTTCCTCCGGCCTGGTGAACATAATGTGCGGATACCACATCCAGCAGCAATCGGTGGCCGCAGCTAGTAAAAAGATCTGGACCAACGGTTGCATCGAAATAGTGCGCGTGTGGGCGGAACGGAACCTTTACGTGATTGCGGGCATAGCGCTCGGGGCCGCCATCAGTCAGCTTTTCATCATCTATCTGGCCAAAACGCTCGAAGGACAGATAGACCTGCAGAAGAGTAGCTGGTCATAGTGAATTTACGTAGGGTGGGGAGGTGGCGGCCGACCAGTATGATCATCGCGAGCGCAACAACGGACGCGGGAGCCAGAAAATCAGCAAAAAAAAAGAGAACAAAAATTGCGAAGCACAATAGCGTGTTTTGTCGTACAGATCTGTGCGCTTTTGATCGAGACGCGCACACACATAATTTCCTTCATCGTTCGCAGCATTCAGCATAAAACCGCAGAGGCATGGTGGGTGAGTAACACTATGCCACCACCGCTCTGCATTGCGCTATAAAGATGTGTCCGCTTTCCATTTCCTCCTACCACCCTACCAACTAGCGCACCAACGTGAGCGATGAGAGATCATTTGCGCAAAGGTTCGTAGTTTGCGCAAAGCTCAGTACTTCGGTTAAGCAATTAACTTGACATGTAAAGACACGCGCGCAAACTGCAGTGTGTGAGCAGACGCATACACACACTGTTAGCTAATTCAATTTTGTTTTCTTTTCTTTACAACAGATGCACTTTTGTTTGTGAGATTTAGCGAAGAAACGATTCCAACTGTAATTCGTAAGCGAGCGTAATAACTTTTTTTTCGTTTATGTATCAGTGTAGCATGCTCTCAGTTTCAGTGAGCTTTGGTATCATTTCGAAAACATCCCTATCCCTCACTAGTTCTAAATGTTCATATTGTACCGGAGAATAGGAGTGTAGTGTTGCCGCGTGCAAAATTCCAAGGACAGCGATCGATTTTCCTGCACAAGAACGACTGATATGCACAAGAGAGCAAACTGAATATGATGATGTTACGGCAAGGCAAGAACATTTACTATGTATTTACGTGTAAACTAGACGGTTCATCCTTAAATCGTTTGAAACTCCTGTTTAACGTTGCTACCCAGCGATAGCAAACAAAACGTACTCGCGTATCTCATTTACAATCTCAAATTGCTCGGTGGCTGAGTAGCAAAATATCAAACTTTAACTTTTAACAAGCAGAAACGCGCGCGAGCATTTCGCTTGCGTTTCTTCCTGATGTGTAGCGATATAGATAACGTGTGACAAAACTATTCCATCTTCCGTGCAGACCAGCTGAAGGGGGACCCGTGCATAGGCTCGCTGGTCGACACATTATTGATTCCATGTTTTAACATACAAACGACACGAGGGTAGTCAACGAGGAATGAAATCGAGAATGGGTTCAAAATCGGAAACGTAACGACTGTGCTGACTTTAAAATACTGTAAGCCAATTCTATGTCATATATTTGTAAAGCTCAATAGAATTGTATTAAATAGGTATTTGAGAAAAAATAAAGGAAATATAAACCGTGTCATACAGCATATATATGGAAACGAGTTTGCACTGTGTTACCAGTTACCGGTAATGATTAGCAAACCAGGAGGTTTTAGTTTTATTATCCACACACAAAACCCCTTGGAGCGTTGTGCATGGCGGAGGGTTAATTCTAACTTGTAAACAATCATTCGAAATATTTACAACATGTTGCTGTTTGAAGAAAATAAGAAATATGTTTCTGTTTGTACCATAAACGCAACTGTTCGAACACCACTACCTACGTCGCCGATTGCTTCGATAGTGGTCTTTTTCGTGATCATTATTTTTTCGTCTACTGTCACTGTCGTAACGGTGGTGTCTATGCGAATCATTGCGATCGTGGCTATGGTCGTAGCGATCATCCCGCGAGTACGGTTTCTTCTGATGGCGATCACGATGGTGAGATCGATCGTTATGCATTATTTTAGTGCGCAGCGAACTCTGCTGCTGGTTAGCATCGTCCAATGGGGGAAGATCTGCGCCAAGCATGTTCTGGCCCAGCTGGGCCAACAGCTCTGGTGTCAACATGTACGGCGAACTGTTCAGTGCCATCGACATCGTGGACATCAGGTCATTTTGTCCGTATAATGCGTTTAGACCATCGAGAATTTTATTCGATGAGGCGAATGCATTACCATCAATCGATTGTTGTTGCGGAAAATGCAATGGTACTGCATCGTTGGAAAATCGTTGGCCTGTGTTGTTGCTGCTGTTGCTGCTGCTGCTACCAGCAGGATGGTTAAAATTCGGTTGTGGCAAAGCATTGCTAGTATTGGGCCCGTTACGAGTTTTTCTGTGCAGTGTTAGTGAACGTTGAAGAAGCGCCGTGTCTTCGAATACGTTGATTGCATACTCCACACTGCAGGCGTGCGTGAATGTAATGAAGGCGTAACTTCGTTGCCGTCTATCCGCATCACGTGGAATCTTCACTTTCTCGACTGGACCAGCCTACAAAGAAGGATTATTATAATTTATTTCCAAATGATTTTGATATTTTTACTCCATTTGCTTACCTGCAGAAACAGCTCATACAGCAACTCTTCCGTAACACCTTCGCTCAGATTTCCACACCAGAGAGTTCTCTCGTCTTCGCTCATGACGCTTAGGACGCTTTAAGTGATTACGAATGGCGAAACACAGATCAATCAATACCTACTTTAGCAAACGGCGCGAAGAGAAATTATTTGTGTACACTGCTTTTCCGAGCTCAAAAACTAAACGCCATTCGGCAACTGTTTTGACACATCATTTGACAGTTTCGTTCAGTCATCCATGCGTGTACTTTCGATGGGTGTGTTCTTTCGTTAATAATTAACAATGGATTTAAATTACCGAAAACTAGAAATTACCGGAAATTTAGTTTCACCATTTCATTTTAAGAAACTTGAGTACGATGGGGTTACATACATCAACAATTAAAAAATTGACCATTCTAACCTACGGAACACCGGAACCGTTTTACGGTGAACATTAGACTGCTGGCCATTTTATATCGTTGTTTGATCGTCTTCCGACATTAGAGGTAAGATAAAATATTCTACAAACATGTGCGAACTATCATTATTTTCTATCATCACTTGCAGTCCCAGCAAACCTTCGCTGTTGGTACGCAAAGCCACTTTCGAAGCCAACGCCAGCGTCCGCATAACTAGCCGAAAGTGATGAAATTTGTAACGATTGCGGCTAGCATCGGTGCAGCTAAAGGTGATCAGCATGTCGCTAGTATTGGTTATTTCCACACTAGTTTCCGAGTGAAGTTCTCCAAACGAATGAAACTTTAAATGTGGCGCATCGGGTGAGATGGCCACTTCAATCTCATCACAGTTGCGATCCATTTCACTCAGCAGCTGGAAAAAGTTTGGACCCTTCACATTGATTTTGCTCACTATTTGCTGTTCATCTTCAAAATCAAGCTCCATGCAGTCAAACGGTTCCATGGTTCGCACCGAACACTCCGTAATGAGGCTATCCTCTCCATGCTGCTCCAGAATTATGATCAAGGGTGCTCCACTGCCTTTCTGGATCATTTTAAGGCTCGAATTGTAGTCTCCGCTGGTAAACATGCTTAAACAGTCGGTAAACACCTTCAGATTTAAGCCAAACGCAATGAAAGGTTGAGTGTCTCCAGTGTCCGTTGACGGTGGTTTAGCTATGGCCAGCTTGAAATCCGAAAAGCAGGCCCGGGTAATGTACGCTGATGCCTGGATACTTTTTGCATCCTCCACGATCACCTTCATGCCATCGTTGCTAAGCTGTACTATTGCGTTCTAAAAATTGAAAATAAAGCAAAATAAATTGATAAATCGTACAGTTCGCATGGTTTGCGTTAACATTTAGGCTTACATCGACAAAATTCACCGCCTTCATTACGTTGTACAGCATGGAAAAATTGTTCAACACCGCCTGAAATTGTATCTGGCTAAACTGCGATTGGGTTACCATTTTGGGGTTTAAAATAATCCCTTTGCTAAACAAACACTTGGTTCTTTGCATGAAACTGTTCAGCGGCGTAGCGTTGACCGTCCGTTCCAGCTGCGTATCAATTATTTCAAACAATCTGCAACAAATTGTTGCTTCAAAGCGAGACAACTATCGCTGGCCAGTGGTTCGTCTGTTTTCCTTCGCAATATTAATGCCAAACGTGCCGCTAGCACGTGTTTACAGGTGGACTGACGCTTCTGCTTCAACACCCAGTCGCGAAAGGATTCGCAAGCACAGAAATTGATGCCCGGGAAAACTTTGTACACTGTTCCGTATTTCGATCCTGGCACGTCGAGGAAATTACACTGCCCGTCCGTACTGCAGTACGCTTTGATGGGTCGCTTTCCGTACACTATTCCGATGGCCCGAGAGAGCAGCGCCTCTCCGAACAGAGATTCCAGTTCCAGCAGGTGTGATTTATCGACTGAAAAAGACGGAAACACAATACATCTCATTAATAATTGCGAATATTTTATAACAAATTAAATGAATCTAAATAATGGCGCTTAGGTTACATACTCTCACATAATAGCAAGTTCTTTGGATGCACTTCAAGGCATCCTTTAAATCCCAATTCAATGGGTAAAAAAATATTCCGTTCAAACGTGTTTACACCTGGAACCGCTTGCTTTGAAAGATCAACCATTGAAGCGGCAACAGTTTACTCGCTCTCTCTTTCTTTCATCCTTTCTTCCTTTTTATGCTCACTGTATTTCTTTCTCTCTCTCTCTCTCTCTCTCTCTCTCTCTCTCTCTCTTTTTCTCATACTTCTCATCGGGGAGCATCCGATTTCTCTTAACTTTTATGTTTGTGCTCATTTCAGAGCAACCAACGCTACAGTTCAGTTTAAACTATTGCATAATTTGTGGCATACGTATAACTGCAAATCGTCCATTCGTTACCAGATGTTTACAGAAATCTTTCGTGATCGTCTTCGTATTTTTTAATTGTAGCATGATTAACATAATTTTAATTATATCTACTGACACATCGATTCGTCATATTAAAACATAAATAAACAAATAGATATTTAAATAAATAACATCGCCATCGCCAGTGACCTTCGAGCCTTTTTGCTATCACCTACATTATTATTACATTATTAGATTAATAAACTTTTGAACCTTTCCCATAAATGTTAAGTAGCGGAATGTGTCGGATCATACGAAAGCTTTTGAACGGAGATAATGCATTTGTTGGCTAGAAGGCATCCATTTAGGCTCCAGGACGAACTATTCGTAATATAAACTTTTAAGCTCCTGTATTAAGAAGATATGAGTTATGTTACTTTGAAAAATATTATGAATACAGAAATTCATTAAACATTCAACAAAAAATTGTGATATAACTTCGAATTTAAGAGAACCAACTTTTATAACAGTTACCACATGATATGGTTGCCATGTATCAGCACCTTAAGCCATGTTCAGCGTGGTATTTCTTTCTCTCTCTGTTTCTTTCTCTAAAAACAGCCGATACGTCTGTTTGTTGCTCGGTTGTGCGTGTACTGCAGTCGGAGAAGGTGTCGTGTACCGTGCACAGCATAAAGAAATTGACCAACAGAATAGCTAGCGCATTCCCTGTAATCTAGTCTAACAGTTTAAGGTGTGAATAATGAATAAAACGAAACATATTTTCCATCGCACAACAAACTGTAGTGGTGTTCGATTAAACCCACACACGCATTACCCTGTCGATCGCAAACACATTCCTATGGGATGTTGAGTGACACTCGCGTACGGGAAGAACAGTGCAATGCGTTGCCATTGGTGATAGTGTGTTTCGTGTGCCCTTCTGTGTAGCTGTGTGAGAAACTGTCAAGAATTCGCGCTTATCATCACGCATCCAATCGATGTACAGCTGTGAAACCTAGTGGCCAAGCTTTCCGATAAGAACGCTCCTACCTCATCCTGGTTGTACGGTGTATTTTATGATTCATTTTTACCAACCAACCAATCTAAAGCGTTCGCATAAGTTAAACAACTTCGGCACATATCACGCTTTGGAATCTGAACGCAACTGGTGATGTGTAACAACAAATAAGGCTTCGATCTATCGTTCGGAAATGGCAATACAATATAATGTTCTGCTGCAAAAACCTTCCTTATTCAGTGATCTTGGTTAATTAGACCAATCAATTCAAGCCCGCTCTTGCACATTGCAAGTGAAACAAGTTGCTCCCTTTCAGTGTCCTATACCTTACCGTGCGAAGATCGTTTAGCGATCGCATCCAAAACGTCACACCTTCATCACACTATTTACAACAAGCCTACTTGTTAAACGCTCCGTCAACAGCACGTATCGGGGCGGGCCCTACACGAAACCGCTCGTTCTTTCATTACGTCTTTCAGGCCGTAGTTTGGCGATTAATTTTTAATAATTCGCCTCGTTGCATCGCGTGTACATTCGCGCTCGTGGTTTTGTGTTTGTGAAAACAGAACTCTTTATTTACATGTGTGTACACATGCAAAGCATCGAGGATCCACTGAAATGTTGGCATCTTTACTCAAGAGAGTAGGCAGAGCGAAAGAGAGAAAGAAAGAAAGAGAACGAGTGAAAGAGAGTGACCGTTTAGATGAGTTTGGTTGGAGGAAACTAATACACAAGCAGAAACAGCGCGGATCAAATCCGCGGAACCGCGATCGAATTCTCACTCTCTCCCGCTCACGGGCATATGTGAGACGATTGTGGAAAGCAACAACAACGACGACAACAACAACAAAGAAAACAAAAACCGCGGCTTCGAAAGAGCGAACGCATCATCATCCGGCACTGTCTGAATAGCTCGATCCGCCGTGGTGGAAGGTCCGATTCGCGCGTCGACGCATTTGTGCGGGTTTTGTATACTTGTGGCGTTCGTTCTGCTCCTCCTGCAGTAGTGGGTCAATCGGTGTAGATTTCGATCGTGGCGAAATAGGTTTGTGCGTGCTGTCAGCAAGGCTGATGTA
>CM032177.1:15685995-15917783 GCA_018908115.1 Anopheles rivulorum
AAAAAAATAACAGAAAAAGGAACTTATGTAGCAAGTAAACAGAGACCAAACCACAAAAGCGGTGTTCGCAAGGGGGAAGAAAAGAGGGGTAGAGTGGGAAAGAAAACTTAAATCGTGAAACACCATCGAAAAGAATTTTTGTTTATCACTCATAGATAAATGGGATGCAAGAAGGGATCCATACAGTTTATCATGAGATTGTGTGGGGTTTTGCTTGAGTTGCTGGCTTCATTGAAGCTCTGGCATCCGTGAGATGGGTGCATTCTCGTAATATTAATTCAACACGGTGGGGGTTATTTTTAAGTGTGATGTTTGTGAAATTTCTCTTCTGCGCGCTGCATTGCGCGAATGTGGAAATATCGACCATTTGATAGGTTTGAATGCACATTCATCACCTACCTTTCCATTTGTCCTGCTCCTGCTCATCCTCGTCCATGCCGTTTGCATCATACCCTACTCGTCCCGTTTCCGACATGTATTCTTGCAGCGGGTAGGCGGACTTATCAAATGACTCTGTAAGATAGAGATGAGATTCGGCGGTTAGCATCGGCTCTTGTTGGCTCTAGAAACGGATTTCGGTCTTCGGTACGATACACACCTTCCTCCGAGTGACTGAGATCCAGTGTACCGACAGTTACTTCGGCCGATTGCAGCTGCTGTACCTTGTCTTGCGCTTCATCGATGATCTCGTCAATGAAATCATCCGGTGTTACAGCCCGATGGTCCTCCGTTATGATCTCCGTCACTACACGTTCGTTGCCGTAGGCGGTTGCTGACATGATCTCCTCATCGTCCTCACGGTGCATTGCCTCAGTCGTCGGTTCCAGGTCCAGGTGCTTCTCATGCTCATCGATCGATTTTTGCACGATTACCGTGTCGCATGAATCGCTGGAAAACTGTTCCGATACCTTACGATCCTTCAGAATAGGTATTTTGGACAGGCTGGAACTATCCGGTTCGGGTGATTTGGCTACCGTTGCGTCCACTTTGGCTGGTGGCTTTGCTGTGCCGAAGCGTGGAATTTTCGAAACCACGGATTCAACCTGTTCGGCCAC
The DNA here is from genome assembly GCA_018908115.1 of Anopheles rivulorum. Taxonomy (NCBI): domain Eukaryota; kingdom Metazoa; phylum Arthropoda; class Insecta; order Diptera; family Culicidae; genus Anopheles; species Anopheles rivulorum. The sequence goes on from CM032177.1 coordinate 15,687,051, forward strand.
GTTTTCGACCATCTCTTCCGCCACCGACGTTATTTCAGCTAGTTTTGGTAGATCATCTGTCATTTTGTCTTGCTGCTTATCCAACTTTGGTTCCGGTTCGTGATGTGACGTCGGATACTGCTCCTTAGCTTCTGGGGAGCTTTTCTTCGACGGAACCGGTATCTTGGAGGTAATTTCTTGCGAAACGGTACGCGAAACCGTTTCCATCACCGACGGCTTGTCGACCGACTTGTCGGCAGGTTTTTCCTCCAGCCGACGTATTTCTTCCTCCTTTTCGACTATTTTCTCGCTGACCATATCGTCGCCGTGGCTTACACCCGTTTCCACAATGGAAACCATCTTGCCGCTTCGCTCTGCCACCATACCCATCGCATCCTCGGTGACCGTCTCAGACTGCAGCCCATCGTAACTCTCGACAGTATAGGCTTCGGAAGAGGATACTTGGGGCACGGCACTATCCACCGACTGTACCGTTTCCTTCGTCATTAGGGCGGCCATTTTATCGGACGATTCCTTGACTTCTCGGTGCATATCACGCTTCTCAACGACGGGTTCCTGGTCGCGAATTTCGCGCACAACCGATTCTACCTTTCGATCGACGAAGCTACTGCTCTCAGCACTACGCGCAACAAACTCTTCGCGCACAATCGTTTCGTCGTCCTGCCCGAAGGCGAAAGCGCCACCATCGTGCAGCATATCCTGCACCGTTTTGGATGCCATCGTGGTGGACATCGTTGTTACTGTTTCCTCCACTTTGCTAACGGTTTCGGATTTGAAGTGCTGCGAAATGCTTTCTTCCCTTTTGGAGGTGCTGGTAGTTTCCGAAAGCGATGATGGTTCAGATTCCGGTTCCTTCGCTTCCGAAACGGTGTGCACTTTCACGTGATCGATAGCGCTGCTGGCCTGTTGTGTGGTAACTGTGGACTTTTCATCTATCTTGCGCGAGTGGCTCGTAATGTCACCTCTGCGGAGTAGCAATTCATGTTCTGAATCTTCCGATATCTGCTCCGTGTCGGTATGCTTCGTGTCACCGGATTGCCGATGTTCATCACTCCACGAGTCCCGTCCACTAGTCGTATCCACCGACGATTGCTTGCTATCGGTGAGCGATTCAGTTTTGGACTTTGTCTCAAACGAACTTATCCGTTGCTTCACATCCTTTATCGATTCTTCCACCACGCCTTGGAACTCTTCCGGTTCCTTGGTGAGGCTGGTGCGCTTAGCCGGAACTGGTGCACGCTCTTTCGGTATGGGAGACTCAACTGGCACATCAACCGGCTCGGCGGGGAGACATTCCTCAACCTTCTTCTTTATCTCCTCCACAACCCGGGGCGAGGGCACCACGGTCGCTTCCGTGGCCGTGTGCTCTAGCACCTCAGACTTATGCACGAACTCATCGACATTCTTCAACGTAGCCTTAAATTTGTCCTGCAGCTCCTGATCGAACTCGTCTTTTCGCACCCCCGGTCCATCTTTGACTACCGTTGTTTTTAGCTTCACCACCGGTTCTGGCATGGTGGATGATTTGTACGAGTTGTCGATTGGCTTTTGCAGCAGTATCTTCTCTTCATGCATCGCCCGCGTATCGTCGATGACACTTTGCCGTTTCATTGTAATAATTTCTTCCACTATCTCCTTCTTCTGCGTTGAGGCCGGTATCGATCGGTCGGCGGAAAGCCGTTTCTCGATCTGTTTCCTTCGCTCGGCCACCGTTTTCTTTACCATTTCCTCCTCCGATTCTTCCGATTCTTCGACAGTTTTCTCCTCTCCCGAATACTTGGTGGATTCCGTTTTGGAGAGGCGATCTGGAGAATGAATTATTCACTGTTAGTAAACCAAACAATCCCAACTAACTACAACTATTCACCACATCTACCGGAAGGCTACTACAATTTCAGAAATATTGCGGATCAGAGCAATATTTCATAAACTGTATCGTGAACGAAGGTTCAAATCATGATTAGATAGGATTGCGTGAGAAAAATATCGTTTTTTAAGTGATAAAACTAGTTTTTTTTCTCGAATCGGGAGAAGAAAATAATATCTTTACATTTTTTGTTGAGTACTTCCATAGATAACATTATTTAACATAAAAGATTAACACAAAAATTTGATGAAATAAACTTTTGCCCATGAATGACTTTAAATCTAATGATTTTAGGATTCCAGGTCAATTTGATTTGTTTTTAATTTAACATTTGGTAATTGTTTATCTTAAAATTGCATTTTTAAATCATTTGAAATTAGTGGATAACACATTTATGAACATATAGCTGTTTGTGAAATAAACGCTATAGATGAGATTTCAGCTGATCGACAGAAGATGCTGATCAAACTTAAATGAAACAAACAACATGGTGGTTGTCAAAATTGGTTTTTCTCGTACCATTTCTTCTCACTCATAGACGAACTCATAGACTTTACTGTAATCTACATACTTTGCGATAGAAGAAAAATGAATAAATACCATAAAACTTCCCATCCTACCTTCTTTTTGTGCCATCTTTACAATGGAATCCGTTTCGGAGAGCATTTCCACAGCGTCGACACTGCGTTTGCCGATCGAAAAGGAGGTCTTGTTGCGCATGGTAACGGTGGTCGTGGTACCGGTGGTGGTCGCGCTGCGTATACACCGCTCCACGATGTCGTCCCGATGGATGGTGCGCAACCCGTTCTCCAGTATGTTGAAGTCATTGTTCGGTTTCGATTGGAACTGCTTCAGCATGGCTTGCGCCTGCTGCGCCGTACTGGTCGGTATTTGGGCCATAATGTTTTCCACGTCCGTCTCACTGACACCGATTTCCGGTGCCAGCTTGATCCAGTCCTCGCCGAGCAGGTTAGAGATGTCCACTATGCGCAGCTCGCCCAGATAGTTCTGATCGTCGACGAGCTGGCGTGGTGGAACAACCGCCCGGGAGCGTCCCACGCGCAGCATAATTTCGTGCGAGTCCGTAATCGTGGTCGTCTGCTCCGGTATGATCGTTTCCGGCAGCACGATGTTCAGTATGCAGATTGGCTGCTGCGGTGGCTCACCCTTGGCAATCTTTGGCTCGCGCATAAACAGCGTCCGCCCAACAATGTCCGCATGCTGGTCCTTGACGCGTACGGCGAACGGCAAACGGTTCTCGCGGAAGGCTTTGAATGGTAGGGCCAACTGCTCGCCCGACTTAGTCACCGGCACTAGATTGCCGGCCAGCTCGATGTACTGCGGTTTGTCCTCCAGTACCTCGACGTCCCTGCTCTTGGCCACCTCCGTAAAATGTTCCTGGTGCTCGAGCGTTTTGTCCTCACGATCGTCTGTCATGCAGAAGACACGGAGACGCGCCTCTAGCGGATCGGTGCGCTTGGCGAACACGACAAACTTAGCCATAAACGGTACGTGTATGGCTTCTCTGGAAGTGTTGTGGAAAATGCAAACGCAACGTATTAGATCAACGAATAATGTGAGCATAGTCACTGGTTGGGAAGGCTTGCGTGTGTGGCTTACTTGTACAGCTCGGTTGCCATCTTGGTTGCATCGGCTATGTTGCGGCAGTCCATCAGCCAGAACCGTGCCGATACGGTCGTCGTGAACGATACGCAATCGTTCACGAACGTGAGCGGCGTCGATCCGGTCACATCCTCCCATTGTGCGCGCGTTGTACCACCTAGTTTGTTTCATGAATATGTGTACGGTTTTGGGGTATAGATCAGCAAGTTGCATTGATGTTGCACACGCAAACAAAGGGTTGTTTTATTGGCGAGTATGTTGGAATCGTTTGTAACGCAATGGATTTGGACGTGGTAGCCAGAATGTGTGCGAACAAAATTTTGGTGCATGTTGGAAACAGTGTAGCGGCAGTACATTTCACCGTGTTTATATATGTGTAGGTGTGTGGGTGTGTGTTTGTTCAGGGTGTGTGTGTGTGTGTACATGTGTGGGTGGATTTATGTAAATGTAAAATGCAAGTGTGTTTGATAAGGAAAATGAAAAGAGAAGCAAGACAAATGGTATCGAACAATTAGCAAACACTTCCGCTCACAAAATCGTAACAATCGCACAAGCAGTAGTAATGAAACAAATAAAACATTCAGTATGCAGATAGGGTATGAATATTGAAAGCATTACGTTAACCACCGGTACCGGTTTTATCGTTCTCATAGATTGACTATTTACGATTGACAACTATGCAATGTGGAGCTGGAGATCGGCACGCGATCGCCGCTCGTTGTTTCGCTAAGCTACGAATCAAATCGAGCAGAATTCGGGTCACATTTATTACACAATGTAAAGAAATGTAAACAGTTCCAGTCAGGAAACCGGTCACTGATTCTACTCGTAGCACGCTGCTGTACGTTCACGAAACAATAAGGCAAACACAAATTGGCAAACAAAATCAAAAACCAAACATCCCAACACACAATCGCGATCTCGATGAGACGGATAACAAAAACAAACAAAAAAAAAAGTTTACAAAACTGTTCCATCCATCGAAAGAACGCATAATTCGTTTCGAATCAAACAAGCTACAAAAAAAGGTATCATTTTCAAAACAGACCAATTACATGTGTCAAGCAATTCAAGAACCAGAACCATAATGAACCCTTAATGATGATGGTGAAGACGATGATGGTGATGATGCTGTATAAACATAATTTGCTTGATACTGTAGATGAGCGTCAAAGCATGTGCAAAAGATGAGAAGAGATTAAGGCTAAGAAATGAAATAGCGCTTGGAGAAGGTTTGGCATGTATATGTAACGAAAAGAGAATCGAATCTTTAACTAAATGTATCGTTTTCAACGCTATTTTACGCTTTCTTCGCTAGCTAAATGGAATGCATACTGGATAAGATAACTGTTCGAAACCATTACTATCCACCGAGGCTTATATTTTTTCGTTTTTCTTCGTGTCCTATAAACATAAAAGAATACAATGATCCGTTCGTAATACATGGCAAACTAATTACTGAACGGTGCAAAACTATACAATATCGCTAGAACTGACAATCGATGGACGAAAAATCGACCACAAGAAGTTCTACACGTTGCACTGCTCTAGATTTGGTGGCTTGAGATATGATGCACAAAGGCACGTTAGTCGAAAGGATAATATGATACCATTTAAATGGAATGGAATGGAGTTTAAAAATAAACAAACTGAATACTCTAGGATGCTGGAAGGCCCAAGTACACGTGCATTAAGTATTCGTGAGTGTTGTTGGTTTATTATTACTGTTGTCGAAAGGACAATTATGACAATCGTTACGAAAAAAAAACGAAAATCCTTACGATGGTATGTGATTTACGGTTAAGATAAACTAATGAACATTCAAACCAAAGGGCTGATGAAAAGGAAAGGAAGGGCTGGTGATGGTGGGCTTTACAATAGTGTTGGTGTGCTTGGTGTGCGGGATAAAGAGATTATAAATGGAATGGTAATCAACGACCATACTTCCTAAACCATGTGCTCAGACCGGGATATAGTTCTAGTGAGATACGTAAGGTTTCAGACGATATCAAGACGGAGCACAGTGCGCCGACACGACTTCGACATTGGTTTTTAGCAACGGTTTCAGAAAAGTTCTCCTGTGGGCAACTAACACGTTCTTTACATTTTGCTGTAGTTGTTTTGTTGTCTTTTTTTTTTTGTTAAATTAGCAATTGAGAAGCATTTGTCACGCTCATTTATTTAATGCAATAACTTAACGTTTTCACAACGTTGCATGTGTGAGGAGAAAGTTAACTAAAAGAACGCAAGCCAATTCCCGTGCAAATAAAGTAATTTGAAACGTTATGTTTACAACGGAACAAGAAAAGACACACAATGCCCCTTTCTGTAGCACCTATCTTCTGCGCCAGACCTGTTTGGCACATCGATTGCAAACCTGACAACCTGCATACGCAAAGGTGTACGCACAGCAGAAATCAATGTAATCAACATAAACAAATAATTCTGTAACGCTAGCGCTTCGACGGTGAAGTGTTCTAGTAGACACAACTCGGAAAGCGGAAAGCCTTGCGAAACTAAATTACAAAGAAGTACCAAGAAACGATGCGTTTTAAAATAATCGTGAAACGAAACAAAACACAACCGAAACAGTTGGAACTTGGTGGGTAAGTGATATCTAGGATATGCTAGGGATAATGCTATCGAAATTGCAAATCTGTCCAATAGACGGGTGATAACATAGTGTATCGTATGAAATTTTCCTCGTTGATGGCGGTGATGTTGGAAAGAATAGGTAAAGCTCTCAATACCAGCAGACTTGCAAAATAGGGCAACCCTGCAACAAACGAATTGTACAAACGACACAAAAATCAATTGATCCGCTTGAAACTAGGAAAATCATACTCAAAAGGTATATGTAGCACAAAAAAGAGCAGGGCAGAATAGTGGATAGTTATAGTTTGTTCACGATGGGCCGAAGGACGGTTACGAAGCTAGAATGTTCCGACGCATCACATACAACCTGCCTGGGTCGTACGTAATGTTTAAGATAGAAATTAATAAACATACATATCTTGAATATCGGTATTGGTGCAACATTACTATCAGTGAGGAGAAACTACACGCTCAAATTATGTTTGTGCTTATGTAAGTGAATCGTACGCGATTAGCTAGAGTAAGTAGGATCTAAAACGAACAAACATTGTTTTGCGGAAATCCAGCACCAAACTATTTGTCACAAGTGTACATAGATTAAACGCTGCCGATTGAAAACATTAACGGAAATTCTTACAACACGCGTAACAGCGCGAACGAATTAAATAACATCGTACCATCGTTACACTAAGGCAAAAACGTATCCACGATTCAGTATACTCTGGTGCAAATATTCTAATCGATTCGCGACTAATGCCAAAATGCATAAGACAAGGGAAAAATATTTAAGAAAGTTATGGTTCATTAGAGAAAAAACTATATATATATCCATAAACAGCAGCGGAAAATAACCATGGAAAATAACATACACAGGGGAAGACGCAAGGAGTTAGATAAAATCAAAGAATGGAATGAACATTCTAAAGAAGGAGAACGAAACAATACGCAGAGAAACCATTGGAAACAATGCAGTACAATCAGCTCAAAACAGATCAAGAACCAAACACAATAACGCAAAACGAAACGAGCTCAAATCAGCGCAAACTATCAACGAGTAGTGTTCGGGCGAACGGTTTTAATGCACCCGTTCAAACTGTACCGAAACGAACCTCCTCCACTAGTGCTCAAACGTTAGCTGCTTCTCGCATTTGTACAGTAGAAATGTTTGGCAAAACACGGCAAGACATGTGTACGAACAACTTAACACATTCGACCAACGTAAAGTGACACCAAACGAATTTGAAATAAACTGATTGAGAAAGGAAAGAAAAAACGTTGAAGAAAAACACTAGACAAAATTAACAAAGCGTAGCACGCGATGACACCCTTCACAAGTCATTCATAGAAATATGAAAACAACAAAACCGGAGATATAATAGCGTAGTGAAGGTGTGAAAGATAGAGAATAGTAGAGAGAAAGGACTTAAATGGGCAAAAGTTACCAATTCAAAAAAGAAAACAAAAACACGAATGTACTCGATAACGGTCTAAATTTAAATGCGTTTGACACACTTTTGTCTTTTTTGGCATTGCTTTTCGTTTACGCTTGGTAGAAATAATAACACAAAAACTGCAATTCATCCAAGAGGCAGCTCTTGTTTTCGTTTCATATTGCTGTTTTCTGTTTGATTGTTTGCTTGGATTGGTTTTATTTTAATTTTTAAGGCTTTTTTTTAGGTTTAGATTTGTTTGTTTTGGTTTTTTGTTGTTGTTGTTGTTTTTTGTTAGTTACCTTTCAGAGATCTTTTCCGAAACACACCTTCATGGTAGAGCGCAATATGGGAATGCGTGCAGTAACAGGCATATTGTCGAGGTATTAGTACGAAATCGGAACAATTGTATATGGAAATGTAATGTAGTTTAGGTTGGGTTTTTGTTAATTTGTGGTGTTTTCGTATCTGTTTTCACTTCAACCTAGAACAAAAGGATGATGCTCTTACATGGATGAGTCTGTTTGGTGGCAAAATGGTTGTGTTTCAGCAATGCTCAACCTATACTAAGTGATACAACATTACAGAATGGAGTGTTTTTTTTTTGTACGGATGTTTGTTTGTTTGTTTGTTTTTCTCTGTTGTAATATGAACAAAACGATAACCTATTACTCAAACAAATGTTTTATCACACTGCACAAAACACTGCACTCAGCACATCGCATCGCAATAACTAAATCCACCACTAAATTAGAAAAATTAAAATAATACACAGAAAAACTAAATCGAACCCATACGAAAGTAGTACGTTTTTGTAGCACCACCAACCAAAACAGGAAACGAAACGAAAAATCAACGTACTAGGTACTAGTGAATGTGGTAAAAAGCCAATTAAATTTGTAAAAAATCAAACACGAACTACTGTTCGTGGCAATTTGGAGTTTGTTTCACAAAATTTACAACGTTAAAGCATGATACACAGGAAACGAACAGAAAAGTGAAAACCAAAACGATTCAACTTCCCAACCAATCAATTATAGCAGTCAATACAACACACAGTATTAATACACGCACAGTGATCTAGCGAGACAAAACGGATGAAAATTCATAACGGACACAATATGGCAATACCAATCGCAACACAACGAATAAGGGAATTTGCATAAAATATGTGATCAACAGATTCGTTCGACCGAACATGAAAGAAAGCATCTGAAATTACAGTTGCGTCCATCGTTGCGTCTTTGGACACGGGATCAATTTCAGTTTCCATTTTCAGGTAAGAAAAATCGTGTGGTGTGTTCAGTTGTATTTCATGCTTCTTCATTGTGGAGTGTTAAAATGAACCATTTGTAAATGGCTACTAATGTAATTGAAACAGTAATCGATTGCGCATGTTCATATGAAAAGGTAGCGAACGAATGTTCAAGACACATGTCTTCGTTTCACAACAGTATAAATTATAAATAAGATTGATGTGTTTTTTTTTTTTGTTATTTTTTACAGCAGTCGAATAACCTAAGGTGATTAGTGTACAAAAAGAAACTTAGTTTCATCACAATACATCAGATCAGGGACAGCCGTTGCTAGAGATATATTTTGCGTGCACTGTGTTGTACAGACACAGGCAATCGGAAAAAAGGGTTACTTTATCCGGCATTATTAAGTATGGAAGTATGAACATGAAAGATTAAAATTGCAGACCGACCGATCGTTAGCTAAAATGTAAATAACGAATTTACGGCGGTTGGCGTGTTTGGATGATGCCTTATTTTGTTATATATGTTTGCTATGAAAACGAATGGAAGCTACGAGTATGAGAATCTGTAAAAAACAAAAAAAAACCCCATTCGCCGTAAGGACTGAATGAAGACTGTCTTTAAGAGATCCCGGAGAAATGTATCACAAAAACGTAAAACAACAGCGCGTACATACCGGTGATGGAGCATAACAACCGCAAGGTAGGAGCACTGCCAGAGTATTGGTTTATCATCCCCTGGCTGTGGGCTCTCGGTGCCGGCATGCTCAACGTGATGGCTTTGTGGAACTTGCGACGTCTCGGTTCCACCGTCACAACCGGTGACACGGCAACACCACGGCCCAGCAACTTCGCCGTCAAGTCGGGATCGATCGGTTGTGCCTGTAGGTTGGTAAATAATGCAGATTGATGTGGTTAGATGGCGTTGCTGTTAAGCAATGTTAGACCGTGGCGTGAAGTGGACACTGGAAGTAGTCAAGTAGGGTAAAGAGCATTATCACTACAACACGGCTGCTGTTTTGCCGGGACGCCTAAATGCATCACAATTTCTGTTGCGGCACTACGAAGTACGAAATGAGAAAAATAACCCAACATCGCAGCAGTACCTGCAGTAGTTGTCGCTACAATCCCCGAAAAAGACTTTCCTGTCAGCTTTTTCTCTAAGCTCTAAGCTAAGTTCGATACGATTCACTGTGAGCCTAGAATGCCGTGTAGATTTCCTTGTCGAAGATTTTTGCTTAATTTTGGCACAACAGCGGCGTGTTTGTAGTAGAATATATGAAAAATTCATTTTTTAAAAACCCATCCACATAGACCCATGCTGACGCTTAGTACTCGCACACTAACCTGCGGAGTAGCTCAATAGTTGCCATAGTCTTACCTCTACTTTCGATCCATGGTCCACTTCACTTACATTACTGCCATTCATGCCAGGTTAAAGTTGCAAACCAACTTTCAACTTCGATGATGATGAACGACAACTAAAGTAGTTCAAGAAGCGGCGATTGAATACTTAATCAACCGAGGTTAATAAATGGTTTTTTGGTTCCGAAATCACAGTTGTACTGTTTTGTACTGGTTTACAACTTTAAGCTGGCATGGGTAAAAGTGAAAAATTTCGAACGATTTACATAAACCTTTCCGGCAGCCACCAAATCCGACGGAAACGTTCTCTGGTTTGTTACGCTGGTACGTTACGTGTTTTTGTCAAATTGTTTCATAGATACACTCGCAGAGCAAAACATAACTTGGAAAACTAAACCTTTTTTCAAGCACATACAAACAATAGAAGCAAGGCGCAATATCAAATTAATATTGTTTTTTTTCTTTTGTTTTTTTTTACTGTTCTTACTATGAGTCTGTCGTTGTTTTTTTTGTTTTGTTCTTTTTTCAGTTGCATTCGAGACTCGTGCGTTACCATGGCTATAGCTCAGACAATCTTGCGAGTAAAGCTGTACAAAATTAAACATTCAACAAGCAAATGATAAATTAACAGAATCGTTTTGTTACACCATCGTGTGTGTGTGTGTGTGCACAACGGAACAAAAGACAACAATCATACAGTAAAACAACTTGTTCAGCTCCGTGGACAGTATTTCTTCATGCGTCTAATGCTTACTCAGGAACTAATCGTACTACCCCTTACGCATAATTTCAATTCGACAAACTCACACTAGGCTTTCTAAAGTCTTACCCTATCCATGTTTTCCAGTTCCCGGTTCTGTTCGATATACTACACCACAGACGTTAACGAACCCACTATGAAGCTTACGTTGGATTAAGCTAACGCAATGCAATTATTTCTATCGTTGTTTCCAATTTTGTCACCTTTGACTGCTTATACTTCTGCTAGCAATACGAACGAAACGTACAGTGTTCGTGCACGGAACTGAGCATGAAAGGATGCCCAATAAATTTAGTACATTGCTTGTGAGATTAATTTTGCGATTACAACTAGGTACAGGTTACGCTTTCGCTACTCCACTGGCAGGGGTTAAGCTTTTCACTTACAGATTTCTTTCATTTCATTGCTACTTCCCATACCACGGGGCTGTTCAACCAAATAGTGCACCACCGTGCCATGCAGGTGTTCATTTTTTGCTTCCTGTACTGAGCCAAAGTCACTGATCCGCACATCCAAAGATTGATTTTTGATAATTTTGTCAACAGTTGAAAAAAAACAACATAAAAACAAAAAAAAAAAGGGGAATCTAAACTAAATTTCACGTGAAGTTAATTGCTCAATTCAACATTTGCCACCCTGCCTCTACGGTTTGATTTAACTGTTTTTGTTTTACTTCTATTTTTGTTTTGTTGTTGCTTACATTCCATTCTTGAGTGTATCATTCATCATAGTTCCTGAGAATTTCCGATCGTTTGGTGACACCGAGAAAACACAAAACACAAGCAAGAAATGAAACAATTTAGTTGCAATGCAGCAGCGCTTGGATTAGATTTTCATCACATGAACTAAATTTATTGGGCACTCAAATCGTGTGTTGTCGTTACTACTCAGTAATGGGGTCGGGGCGATCGCGGTCAAAACGGTCCCGTTTCCACAATTGCTAATTGCCTCGAGGATTTTTGTTCAAACATTTATCATTAGTGTGTTATTCGTAAACCTTGAAATGTTTTGCGTTTAATACAATATTTTCATGCCATACGGTACCTGACAGCCTGCCGTGTTCTGGTGATCGTTTATTTCTTTCTATTCCCTCTATAGCACCTCGCATCTCGTATTGCACCAACGCTTTGTTCTCTGAAGGATGTATTACTGGAGGACCTGCATCTATTGTTTGAGATCATTCGTTTTATGCACCTTCTCACTGTAGGATCGCAAAACATGCGTATGAATACTATTAAACACGCTCACACACTTTTTTTTTGGCAGTACTAGCGAATACTCTTGAGTTCGTTCGTATAAGTTGATGCTGTCTTCCAAATTTATTACTGAAAGTGTCTGCTTCCTATTTCGACACGATTTTTTTCTTTGCATTTGTTTCTGTAACAAACAAAACATGTGTAATTTGAAATGTATTTGATTATATCGTTTAGATATTTGATTGTTCGTTTTCGTGTGTGATTAAGTAGATCGAACAAAGTTTTAATTTAAATTTGGCAACAAATTTAAGCAAAACTTGTATCATTGAAGGCGTTTAGTTTAGACTTATTAATAGTTATTGTATGCTCATGAAAACACGAACGGGGAATACTAGTTTTCGTTTCATCGTTGCGGTATCAACTGTTCCTATTGCTAAGTCAGCATTATCCGTAAAGAGCTAAAAGTGAGAGGTTTCCATACGCAGCTTAGTTGCATGACGCCTCGAACATGTACGTCTAAGCTTGACAACATCGTTTTAACTCATTCCTTCGCATAAGGGCGTTTGAAAAATTATTGTATTTTTAAGTGATCGATTTGTGTAGTAGGTGAGCTGATTTTTTTAATTTTTGTATGGTGAATTCTTTAGCCGTTACCTTTAGAGTGCTGAGAAATGCATATTGCCTTCACTTTCTATTTCGTTTTTTTTTGTTTAATTGTTTTTGTTTTGTTTACGATTGAATGAATGTATGTTAACGAAACATTGCTAAACCAAACTGAGAAACACCACTCATTCAAAGAAGCAGCACAAGAAATGGTCTTGCATGGTCTTGTCCAACCATTTGTCTTGTTCGAGAGTTTACAAGTAATTAAAAACTACCAAAAACAATAATGCACTTTCGTAAGAAGCAACTACAGTATAAAATAGAGTTTTAAACATAAGTGGATTACATGCAAATATTTTTGATTTCGTTATCAGGTGTCGTTGACTAGCTATTAGTGTGTAAAGATTGAGCAAACTGATTTAGAGTGAAGTAAAAACAAAAAAGAAACATGTACATAGAGATAAAAGCATACATCTTCTTCGGCTGCTGCCATCTTTTATCTGGTGTATGTGTATCATTGTAACATTATGTCGCCTTTCGTTGAGTGTATGGACGCAAAGCGTAAGCTTTAGTTTGTTTAGCCGACCGTTTAGCAAACCAGTCCGTCGTCGGTGCAAAAATGAACGATGCATGTTCATGCATCCGTTTACCAGATCAAAGAGAAACGTTTCTTCTTCGGCACGTGGTTGACGCTTATCTTTCGCAACTTTTCCGGTGCGACACCTTTGCGTGGTTTGAAGAGATTTACCTGTAGCCCAACTTTGATCTTCTTCGTCAGTGCACCCTGTGGGAAGACGGCCTGCACCTGCGGTACCACCGTGCTCGACACCATGCCACCCTCCGGTCCGATGGCGTGCACTTCCTGACGGATGCGCGAAATCACCGCAAAGTACTGTGGGAAGTCGTACGTCACGAAGCGACAGATGCGCCCACCACCCAGCTCGTCCAGCTGTGCCAAATCTGGAACGATAAAGCAATACCCCACCAGTTAGTTCACCCTTTCTATTCGGACAGATGCATGCGCAGCGGTTACAAGATATGTATGCTTCGATTAATCCACCCATATTACCTTCCGGTTCGAAACAATCGTTCAGCACGTCGTGAATAATTTCATCCGACATATCGATGTTGTGTTCGCGCCAAGTTTCGCCATTGTCCGAACGAAGGATGACGATTTCGCGCTCCTTGCCGCGCAGTGATGCAAAGTGCGGAACCTCCATGATGACGGGTCCCAGGAACTTGGCTCCGACCGGTCCGAGCTCCAGCACGCGACTAGCCAGTGCTTCTCCTTCCATCAGTGGTGGCGGATGCATGGTGCGCTGGGGCTTCACGTAGCGACACGTAATGCGTGTTGGTTGTGCCGCCGAGCGTGCTGGTACGATAATACGCACACCACTGTGTCGACAGCCTCGCATAGCACCGCCACGCGCATCAACGAGGAAGGAAACTAGGAAGCTATAGAGATGGCAACAACGAAAACGAAATCACATACTGTTGTTAGCAACTGAAACCGACGACGTGGGGTGTGCTTTTGCACTTTAAGGTACTCTACTTTCTACGAGCAAATACAGAACATTCTACCAAACATATTCTTTCTTATGGCAGGTTGCAAAACTTACTTCTTCCAGTGAAGTTTTCTGTAAATAGTTGAAATGCACATGTAAAACATCCATTCACCGCGTGGTTATTATAGTGGGTAAGCAGAAAAGTAAATGCAAGTGTTTGTGATTAGTTGATGCCCGGGTTAGTAGCGTCTGCACACCGCTGAAACCTCACTTACCCGACGTGCGAATGACGCTCGATGTTGATGTTGTCAGTAAAGTCGGTCGCCGAGATGCCGGACTGTACCATCGACGCATGCTGCGGACTGATCGAATCTTCCAGCGCCGTCGGCGGGAACTGATGCGAATCGGTACTCTGAACCATCTTGTTAGAGTCCATTCGCTCGTCACGGGTCACGTCGATCGGCAGCGAATCATCGCCGAGGGATTTCATCTCATCGACCGTCAAATAGCGATACGGTTGATCAGACAGTACAGTATCCTCACCTGCGCGCGTAAAGATCGAAAGGAGCAAATGTGAAATATTGTACGGGGGTTTTTGTTTTTTCCTTTTTTTTTTTGGCATCCCACCATACCTCCTTCCTCTTCCGAGTCCGACATAAATGTTTCGTGCATCGCTTCCGGTGCGACGACACGATATTTCTCCTCTGATGGCGGTTGTTCCGGTGTTGCCTTGGAATCCGTCACCGATTTCAGCGAATCGAGCACACTTATGTAGCCCAACTTTTGTGCAATCTTCAGCGAAGTTTGTCCATTCTAGTGGTAGAATAGATATGAGCGACAGAAAATATAAATACCAAACTGTCTTATGGTAGCCATGGTGTTGCAAACATCTCGCATGCATCGTTTCGTCTACTTACATTGGTGATAGCGTTTGGATCAGCGTTGTTCTCCAGCAAAATGTTAACAATGTGGCAGTGTCCTTGCTGCGAAGCTTGATGCAATGGTGTGTAGCCGATGCCGGTGGACGTATTGACATCCACATTCTGTTCAATCAGATAGCGTACCATGTTCGCCTGCCCAAAGTGTGAAGCGACGTGCAGCGGCGTATAGCCTGCCTTGGTGGCGGCCTGCATGTTGGCACCGTGCTTTACCAGCACCTGCGCAACGCTGACGCGATCCTCCTGCGCGCACAGATGCATCGGCGTCAATCCGTTCCGGGCTTGATGATCCGGGTTGGCCTTATGCTCTAGCAACAGGCCAGACATCTCGGTATGTCCTTCCTGTGCACTCAGATGCAGCGGCGTAAAGCCAGCCTTGCTCTCCGCGTTCGCCTGTGCCTCATACTTCAGCAGCGTGTTCGCAATGTCGATTTGGTTCTTGCGCGCCGCAATGTGCAGTGGCGTGTGGCCATTCTTAGCAGTAGCATGCGGACTGGCACCCTTCTCCAGCAGCAGCATCGCAACGTTCTGATGGTCGTAGTGGCTGGCGACGTGCAATGGCGTTACGCCATTCTTGCCCTGTGCATCGACCGGTGCATTCTTCTCCAGCAGCAGCTCTGCCACCTTCATGTGACCGTACTTGGCTGTCAGGTGCAATGGTGTAAAGCCCTTCTTGGTGGTCGCATCGATCTGCGCACCGTTGTTCAACAAAACGCCGGCAACCTGCGATAAAGAATGGGGAAAGGGTTTAGCCATTTTTGTTACGCTTTGAAGTTGTTTTCATTCCGGTTTTATGTTCTTCGGTAAATCAAAATGCATCCTACACCCACGAGGAACTGATGCATGTTCAGCCTTGAACGTGAGCAAGTATTGCATTGGTCGAACCGGTTGTAAATATGTAATGTAAACACAAAAAACATTAGGCATTCGAAACAAGCGATTATTGAATCAAACAAACGTGACGTTAAACGTTAACCAACAAACGATAGTAAGTCAAACTCAAACAGAACAAAGAAAGGGAATTAAATATCAAAAAAAGTAGAACGAAACATAACACTACGCTCGCTATACCTGCCTGGCGATGGATGTACTAGACGATTCTCCCGAAAACCCAAAACAAACCTGCGTCTTAAACTCAACAACCTTCGATTCCTGCAGTCACGAGTCATTGAAACGAAAATCGAAACGTGTTTCTGTTTCTTTTCTAAACACACTAAACCGAAACACAAACATACGAAAGGAGATAATGAAGGAAATAATAACGAAATATACAAATAACGGCTTCGCTGGGGGGACTTTCCGTGTATGCAGTTGCCTGCTCGTGCAACTCAAAAGACGGAAATCACGTCAAACTTACACTTTATTCCACATCTTTTAATAATACGACAAAATAATAATAATAATAATAACCATAATAATTGAAGGGACTTAACATAAAATTAAAAACAAAGCAAAAACAAATGGCACATCCTTTAACTACCCACAGATGCTACTATCACTAAAGTCGTGTTCTGCCTCGCTCATAGCGGTCGTTGTTGTGCGATTGCGTTTCGTTCGTATATGTTTAACAGCTAAGTCATTTGGTTGCTCTACCTTACTGTACCGCACCATTAACATCATACATGTGATATGTCGGAGAAGCTTGTAGCTTCTACGTGTATGTACACAAACACACACCGATAGACTACTCCTTAATTCCCTGGGGCACCTTGTAATTGTCCTGTCCAGCTCCTGTCTGTTGGTTTGCACAATCGAACCATTCCCGATTCGCATTCCCTGTTCCATCCCCTGTCTAAATGAAATACTCCTGATGCCGTATCCAGAACAGTTGCATCAGGTAGACCGTGTCTATGTGATCCATAAGCTTTTTAGCAACAAGATTCTTTACCTCGTCCTGGCCTTCTTTGGCGGCAATATGCAGTGCCGTGTACATATCCTTGGTGACGGCATCGACCTGGGCACCGTGCTGCAGCAGCAGCATCACGATGTCGACGTTACCGAGGCGCGATGCAATGTGCAGCGGTGTTTGCTGTTCTCTAGCGCGTGCATCAACTTGCGCCCCGTTGCGCAGCAAAATGCGTATAATATCGGTCTGAAAGAGGAAAAGCAAGAGGCAGTCCCGATCAGCGCTCGGTTCTCTATGTGTTGAGCCTGGAGTTGGATACAAGTTCCAGGTTGTGGTTTCCCATCCCGACGATATGCAGATATCGGTCGCGCTTACCTGATTGGCTCTGGCCGCAAGATGTAATGGAGTTTCGCCGCGCACAGTCGGTACGTCGGGGCTGGCATCGTGCTGCAGCAGATAGATGACGATGTTCATGCATCCCATGAAGGAAGCCACATGCAGCGGCGTCAAACCACTCTCGGTCGTGGCGCTAATGCTTGCGCCGTGCTTCAGCAGTAATTCCACCACCTTGATTCGATTTTTCTTGCAGGCAATGTGTAGCGGCGTGAACCCGTTCAGGGCACGTGCGTTCGCATCGGCGTTGCGATCGAGTAGCAGCTTCGCCACACGCACATGGCCACAGTGAGCCGCTACGTGTAAAGCCGTCAAATAGTCCACGGTCACTTCATCCACCGGCGCACGATGGTAGAGCAGAATGCGGGCCGCGTCCACGTGCTCACCCTGGGCGGCCATGTGCAGCGGTGCCAGCCCGTTCTTCGTTTTCGAGCTGATGGGGGCGCCACGTTCGAGCAGCATGTCGACCACCTGCTCGTGACCGGAGCGTGCGGCACAGTGAAGCGGCGTAAGGCCGTCCCGTGTCTTGCTTTCGATGCTGGCGCCTTTCTCGAGCAGCAGCGCCACCATGTTGGTTTTGCCCCATTTGGCGGCTACGTGCAGCGGACTAATGTTATGCTTTGCGGCGTAATTCACATCCGCTCCCTTCTGGATGAGCAGGTTAGCCATCGCTTCGTTCCCGTAATGCGATGCAATGTGCAGTGGAGTGAATCCCGATTTCGACGTGACGTCAGGATTGTGATCATTCTGCCGGCAACACAAAGGTACAACAAACATTAAGCTACAACTTCTATGCATCTGTTTGCGGATAATTAATCTTAAATTTTAATTTTATTTCTCTTTATACGTAATTGTTAAAATGAGCCGTGGCAAAGGTGACGCACTTACCTCTAGTAGCAATGTTGCAGCCTTAACATCATCCTTCTTAGCGGCAATGTGCAGTGCGGGTAGACGCACCTTACCTCTGGTATCGCTTTCCAGCAGTACGGCCACCACCTTGTCGTGTCCCTGCTGCATGGCAACGGCCAGCGGCGTGAAACCGTCCTCGGTGGCAAGGCTCTGGTTCGCACCGTTCGACAGCAGCAGCCGCACGACCGAGTCGTGGTTCTCCTGGGCTGCCATGTACAGCGGCGTGAAGCCATTCTGCGACTGCACGTTAACGGAAGCATTGTGCTTGATCAGCAGCTTCACCACGTCCTCCTGGCCAGCCAGCGAAGCAATATGAAGCGCAGTGTTGCCCTTCTTCGTGGCAGCATCAACTGTGGCACCGCGGGCCAACAGTTCCGTCACCACAGCAACATGCCCGTCCTTCGACGCGAGATGCAGTGCGTTCAAGCCATTCTGTGGGGCAACAGATATCAAATTAAACAAACAACAAAAACCCAAACCATCACACAGTACGTTAAATAAACACAATCTTGTCAATCGAACCGAATCACTTTCGATTCCACACCCATGCCCGTTTACACGCGTTCAGTATGCGGACGAGTTTTTGCGCACAAAAAACCGAAAACGAAACGAAAAACATGTACCGTCCGCGCATAAGTAGGCAAGTTGTTGATTCTAAATAAAAACCCAAAGCCTCCTCCGTCGTCTGTCAGCTCTGCTCTATAATCACATCACAGCACCCAACCAAACACGCCTTGTTGCCGATGACTTTCACTTTCAACGAGAATTCAACATTGAACCATAACCTAACACACGCGTCCACTGTGCCGCGCTACCCGATAGACTACGCTTGGCTATCTCGTGTCTAGTATTTACGGGTGTCAGACATCGTTCACCTCCCTAAACACCACCACCACCATTAGCACCACAAACGACTCTTCGCGATTCGGCAAACAACATCGCGGCAAACTGAAGCGTACGCAGGACCCATCCGAAGGACAGCGCTGCCATGCGCAGTGAGTTGTACTTCGAAAAGCGGAGCTTGGAACTGTCACTTTCCCCTTTTCTCTTTGCAAACGCCACGACGAACGGCCTGAGGGCATGCGCGCCCAAATGGCCACCGTACGGCATTCGTAATTCGTTGCGAAAAAAAAATGCCTTATACCGGCGGCGAATGCTAGGGCGACATCTCGTGACAAATATACGAACTAAAATTGTTTCGCCGTGCACTACTATCATTGCTTTCTTTATAACTGCAATCGTTCGCTCTGCACTATTTCACAAGTCTCTGTAAAGGTTTCATGGTGGAGCCTGTGCCACATTTACTTACCGCATTGCAAGTATTGATGTCAATGTTATTTTTTAAGTGTTCCAACACTTTCTCCAGGTTGCCTGCTCTTGCAGCGCGCAAGAACGATGTGTTTCCATCAGACTGAAATGAAGCAAATAAAAATATACACAATTAATACAATGTTTTGGAAATATGCTTAAAAAGTTAATATCCTTCTTTTCAATATGTTTGTTAATATCTTTAACAAAAATAGTACAAATAATCGATAACATCTTGTTAGATAGAATAGTTACCGTCATAGTTATCAACGGGAGAATCCTTTTTCACCTGTTTATAACATTATTTTCTTTCCACAATGTCTTTTCAGAATGTTACTGGTACAGTGAGAATATCACTGCGAAACAACTGTAGAACAAGCTCACACTAAAGATACAAAGTGATGCTTCTTCGTCACGGTCCAGAATCATACAGATGCTCGGATGCTCGTACTCATCAATCTCCGAAGGCTTCCAAATTTGCCGAATGGAAGTGCCACGACCCATGCACGTAGTGGCATCAAGCTGACTGTGCTTACTCGTGCCCACTCGGCCAGAGGCATTTTCCCAACGTCAAAGGTACAGCAGAATCGATCCGGGTCTATGTCATAATGCAGTATACCTTGCGTTTTTTTTTTTGTTTTGTGGCTTTTGCTTCCTTCCAACGAATCTACGTACGTACCCGGTAACTCCGGTAAGACCTTCAAAATTGCCTTCATTCCGTGCATGATTCCGTGCGGCAGAAAATGGCAGAAAAAAAACCCGAAAGAAAACTAAATCTCTGGCAGAAAAAAAACCCGAAAGAAAACTAAATCTCTTCGGGCTCGAAAATGACTATATTTCGCTGGGTCTGACGCGTCGTGAGATTGGCTTCGTTCGCTTTACCTTGCGTATACCAACGTCATCATCATATGCGAACAGCAGAGAAGAGTTCTCCATTAATAGGATGGTACATCATTACATCATGCCACCACGTATTATGGCGCACATACTGTTGTGCTGTTATCATCATCAGCAACAACACAAAAAAGCAGTCTCCTTGCAGTCAGGCAGTCTGGCGATGGATCTTACCTTACCAAGTTGTCCGGATATCCGAAGAGGATACAAATGGGAAACATATTTTTTTCACCATTCTGCAACGCCCCAAACCCCGGGGGCCCCGGGAAGTTGCTCTGATAAAGCATAACTAAAAATCCTGCCAAAGGTCAATCGTACACAGCTGGAAAACTTCTCGGCCCAAGGAAACGGCACGGTACAGCTGTGTCAGCATGAACGAAACTTTATTGCGACACATAAAACGGCCTAAGTAGCTCTACTAAAGGGCACTATTGATCGTGAATGCATGAAGCACAAGGCATACCGAACTAGTTGGCAAGAGTTTCAACATTTTTATCCAGTTTCCGTCACGCAGCCGTATCTACATTATTTCATGTTGAAAAATTATTCATTCGAAAGCTTTTTTGGCGTGCCGTTTCGCAAACAAACAGCATAAAACGCAGCACAGTGACAAATGAGCCAAATTATGTGGACTGTTTTTCATTTCCTTTTTCATTTCGTATGTTGAAGTTAGCACCAGCAACATTTGGCCAATCGCCAACAATATTACGGACTGGCTAATGGACGAACGGTCGACCGTCGTTCGTGGAGATTTTTTGCTAATCAATGAGTTTCATCACGCACTAGCAGCATTTTGCACCGTTTGTTGCTCCTATTCGTACAATTTTGTTGTGCATTCGAATTAGTACAATTAAATACAGTTTTTTTTCTTCGTTTGCTGGACAAACGCCAAAACAGAAATCGGTTTATACTGGCAATGGCTAAACGCACATCGCAAAGAAATTATTTGCTGTAAAACTAATACACATTTGTAACTCGAAATAATGCATAGCATATTAGAACATGTTTTGTGTATTTCTTATGTGAAATATTAAAACTGTACCGAAAAAAATCATTTTTGAGAAATAATTATTTAAATTATGAGCAGGAGACACTGTAGCAGTTTATGAAGAATTAAAACTTTCAATCAGTCGTTTGGCAACTGAACCGAACGTAGGATGAATCCGTGGAAATGCAAAAATAATATAGCACAGCAGCGGTAATAGAGGTCAATTTTCCACACGAACTCGTTGGCTCGAAGGCTCGTTGTGAAATATCATCCAAACCATTTTTCAAAAGATTGTACAAGACCCCCTGGAAGCAGAGTCATAAAGGAGCAAGATTCTAACGGAGGAAATGAAAATCGTAAAAAGATAGGTTATAATCGTGATAAATGATAAGTTCCACAACGTATAAAAATAATCAAAACAATGCTCAAATAAAATGATGCTCCTGTATTAGGGAATTACTATAGCAAAACAAACAGGAGTAAGATCAGATGAATTACAATTCTTTTCTAGAAACGTAAAAGGTCGCAATGTTTATTCCATGCTTCATATCATTATTGATTGCAGCAAAGTCGGTGAATTACAGCCCATTAGGTAACACATTCCGTAACCATGTGTACACGGGTGTAGCAAACACTTTTCAACCCCATCCGTCATGAAAGCGACCGCACCCAAACATTATTAACTCTCGATTGCGAAACCCAAACAATACACTGTCGGACACACATAAAGTTACGCCTAACGCTCCAAAGCTCATGCGGGTGTCTCGGTCTCGGCAAAGGTTAAACGGTGGCTAGAACCATTGCGCGAATGTCAAATTACCATATCGTTCGGAGGGCAATATCCACACACACACATATATATATACAACCGCCACCGGTATACTGTGATTGATGATCTTCAGCGACTAGTTGCGGATCGGTTGAAACATGCGGCAAACTCACATGTTTCTGAACGCCTTACGAAAGTCTCGGTCGCGCGAATCGGATTAAGCACGGTATTTGGCCAAAGTATTGATATTCATCTTACATCCGTGTAATCGATACAGATCGTGGAAACAGAACGGGCAAATAAAACATTCTAATAAAAGGCTTTGCCAACTCTCCAAACATATCCTGACCGAGAACGAATTGACCGAAGGAACAGAAAGTCCTTGAAATGTTATCAACACACAGCCAACATTTACTCCTTTCGTGCGATTCCCATCCAACTGGGTCTGCCATTTTGGAGTTCTGTTTGAAATGGCACAAAAACGCCCCTCCCCCCCACCCTGCTCGGCATGTATGGGTGTACGTCCTTTATCCTGCACGTGACACTGTGTGCGTGTCAGTTCCGGTCGTCCGGTTAGAAGCGTGCGGTGCCCGTGGAAAACGTTGCATATGTGTTTGTGTTAACCAACCAAACGATCTGTATTCGCTTGGTTGCGCTGCGATTTCCCTTCGCTTTTCGCTTCGCTTTTGCTTCTATTTATTTCCGGCGTGTTTTCCTGCTGTGCAAACAGCGCTTATGAACGCCAAAGCGGAAAGCCGTGCTGTACGAACTTTGTCGGACGAATTTGCCCTGACAGTCGGCTAGCGAGGGGTGTGGTGGGGTGGTCAAGTGGCTGCCCAGAAACCTACCACCCTATTCGGGGGTTTCTTTCTTTTCATGCGAGATGTGGTTTCATTATCCTTTTTTTCTCGCTCTACCGTATACTGCATCCTTGTCCATCATACCACATTCGTCTATGCTGCGTTTAGTGCTCGCTGTTCCTTCATCTCTCTCTCTCTCTCGCTCTCTCTTTCTATTACCTCTATCTCGCTCGCTATCTCGCTCTCGCTCTTTCTCTTTTGTTCGAGAATGTATATGCACACCACACGCAGGCACATACACCAGCAGAAGCGTACCGACGACCATGATAGAATATCGATCGCTCTGCGGCATCGATGGCTTAATTCCTGGGAGAAAATTTTTGCTTTCTTCATTTTTAATGCTTGATATTTTAGCAAGATTTATCGAGAAAAGTGACGATATGAGTTATGGTGAATCGTATTATTCATAAATTGAAGGCAAATTTTGCAGTAAAACTTTGATTTAAGTAAATTTATAGAGAAAAACCGTTTGGCAAAAAAAACACCGTACAAGGAAAAGTTAATTCCAGCAACTTCAAACTTACCTGTGTACCATTTTCAGTGACCATTGCAAAGGAGGTCCCTCGTTTCGATCGATTAAGCTAGAACCGGTAGCAAACCTTCCCGTGCTGCTCTGCAGTATTCTGCATAAACACTTGCACGATGCAACCCTTCTATCGAGCTATCAAATGCAGCACGGATGGGTGCAGCAGGTGAGCCTGAGGGTTTTCCTTCTGCTTTTACGCTCAAGTTAATTCTAGCAGCTATCGGGGACACTTGAAGTCTTAGGGCCGTTCTCACCCACTTCTAGCGCACAGCACACCACACATACACGCCGTTCGAGGTACGGTGCGGACACTCACGGTAAGCCCGTACTTGGTGCCACTGTTGAACTTGTTACCACTAAGCAAACCGACGGTTCGAACGATTGCATAATATTTCAAGCACACCCTGAATGTGGAGTAATGTATGGCACTGTCCTATATATTCGAATGCAGAAGACCAGCAATGGCTGCGCGTTTGTGCTCCGGTTGTAAATTATGTTTTTTCTTTGCAATTTTTTTTCCACTATTACTATTTTCTACTACCTACCGCTACTACTGTGCCGAGAAAAAAGGAGAAGATTTTCGATTGCAATTAAACACACAGATTGCACTGCTGATATATGGGTTTTGTAATGCCCCAGCAGGCTATTATACACTGCTTGCAAATCTGCTGAAAGCCACGATCAAAATGGCCGCAAATTTGAGCTATGCTCCGCTCGCAGCACTCGCCCGACACGAACGAAACTGTCCCGTAGGATGAGATGAAAAGAAGAAAAGGGGAAAAGGAAGGGGAGGGTGACAAACCTCCCAGTATATCCGCACTGGGGTAAGATTTTCGCGACGAAAAGAAAAAAAACAAATTGCAGGAAAATTGTCTAAAAACTTTTTAAGGAATGCGGGAACGCGTTATGGACGAAAATCTAAAGGAAACCAACTCGTCTGGGCAGGAAATGCAAATGCCGTGAGCAAATTCTTCCGGAACAAAAACCGTGTTTTTTTTTTAATTTTCACCCAACCAGCCTACTTTGCGCTTTGTACTGGCTGCGGGTATGTGGCTGAGCGAGACAGAACTATTTGCTAGCTATCACACTCTCTTCTCCCTAGCTCACTGGGATTGCTTTGATCGGCGTTGTGTTCACTGTAGGTCGCGCTTATCCGTATCGACGGTTACTTGTAGACTGAATGAAAATCCTTCCAAACCGCACAGGATATAGCGAATTTCTCCACCGCACAGGACGAACAGGTACGGCAGGATATGCGTCTGCGCGTCCGATTGTGCCCATGTTCGAAAACCCGAACCCGAAACTGTGTTGGCGCTCCGGCCTTCCGCGATGCTTCCAGTTTTCGAAAACATCTCTTCGCCCTTTGCCGCTGGACCTTGCCTTTGGAGGACACGGTGTCAACGATGGCGTTGCGGCGTTTTATTGCCGGCTTTCTGCACCTGACAGAACGTAAACAGATTGTTTCGTCCGCACGAACACTAACGCACGCAGCACCAAACAAGCGGTACCAATACCACCGAAACTCCGTGACTTCTTGAAGCTGGTGTGCGCATCCTTCCAGACACGTGTTCGCCGCGCGTATGTATTGTAAGGGTGCGCTTTTTAAATGCATTCTACACCTACGGGGTGTCCACCCTTCACGCTTGGTTTGCCATGGCACTGCGTCGGGGTCTTGCTTTTGTTTTTGTTTTCTCCCTTTTGTGTTCGCAGCCGAAAACCGGGAACGCAGGAAACCGGAACGTACCGCAGCGGCAAGGGCAAGCGAGTAATGGGACCGGATACGCAGATACTGCAAGGGGTGTTGCAGTGCTAACGTGACATCATCGTACGGACGTGCTGGCCGGGTCTGATTCATTCCTTTCCGAATATGGGTAATAAAATCCCGTCCCGAGCACAATCTGCAGATCGAACCGTACGATTTGACGAATGGTGCCCTTGAATGGTGTGTTTCGTTCATTAAAATGGCACACACTTTTACGCTGTTTTGCAGAATAACGAACGTACTTGTTCGATACAAGACTAATTGAGTTGCTGTTTATATTGGTTTGCATTGTGCCACGAACCCTAGCGCTAATGGTAAGGCGAATCAATGTTTGAATAATCAAAGGAAAAAAAGCAATTCATTACAAGGGTTTTGCTTGATTGCTAGACGTTAGTCATATAAAAACGAGATTTGTTAGAAACGCTATACTATCAAAGGGGTTCATAACGACATTCGTCAGTCGTTGCTAATGACCTTCGTGATGAATTAGCCATCGTGATAATTTGAACCGCATAATGCAAATGGTATACATATATATTTTCAATTTATTCATACATAATATAAACTTTTGCATTATATAGACTGTTTCACCATAAAACGGTAGTATTATTCGTTGTAAAAATATATTACATTTCCAATCAGTTTCAAAATTATTATGATACATTGTTGCAATGTTGCTTTAAATGGCATAACTAATAAATCTGAAGTCAGAAGCAAAATGTGGCTGCCAAAGATGTGCTGATACGAACAGGCACCTTGACCTCATCCGAAACTTTCCGTTGAAATACAGTCGCCGCAGAAAGGACAGTCCCAAACAAGCGGCCACCCACAGACGAACTGGGCCCTCTTCCAATAAACATTCATCAGGGACGACCCCAGGAGACATATTACCAGCGTTAGCATCATTATTTATGATCACGGATCGCTGCGTAATTGTATCTTAGTGATAATGGACTGCTAAATTATTTTCAGTCTATCATTTCTAGTTGCTTTTTCCATTTGACGGAACTTTTTTACTGTTGCAATGAACAATTCAAAGAAATGAATAGCTAAAAAACATAATTTCAACGTCGATTAAGTGATATATTTTCTGATCCCAAAAAAGTTGGTATTTTTTACATAGAAGTATCAATACAATGTATATAATCAAACTTATTTTATAACCACAAAGGCTCAGTTCACTGGTTTCTTGTTTATCGAGTGGAAATTTTTATCAATAATATTTTTTTGAATGTCGTTTAATTTTCTTTTATCCGACAATGAAACACTAGTGATATTTTTATTTTACTAACTCAAGAATGGCCTAGCCGTTTATCTAGTAGAACGCTAGTGGTATGGAATACTTTAAGAATATAACAAAAATGTAGATCTTCAATTTATCTGTTCCTTTGTTTACCCATTCGTTCGATAGGTTTGCAAAGAAACTAGACAGGAACATTGCACAATCCATCTAAAAATGCAATATTTTACGCATGAAATACATGAGAGTAATCCATATGCTATTCACTTCTGTGAAGCGTGGAACGGTTCCAGGAAAAGATCAGTAATAATAGATAGCTTAAAAAATATTGAAGTCTTTTTGTATCAATCCAACTACATTAGTTTTGCCCTTCGTTTTCTTCCTTATTTTGGCTTTCATAATGCTCGTAGCAGAATGGTAAGATTTGATACCGATTGTGAGGGAAACTTCCATTCCCTTATCGAATAATTAATTTGATTGTGCATTAATCATCAATAAAAAAATGTATGTTGTTGAAAAGGTCATATAGCTTATACTTTTTTTAAATTTATGTTAGATGGCCGTATTAGACTAATTTTACCACGTAGCAGGCTAGTAAGACCGTCCTACGGGGGGACGGTCCGAATGGGATTTGAACCAGGTTCGGTCGTGTTAGGAACTGGCGCCGTTGCCAAATACACCATCGGACCGCCGCATATAGCTTATACTTATTATTAAATATAATAAGAATTCAATATCATAGTCAAAAACACTATTTTATGCACACGGTGTATGCCTTTCAACACACAATTTAAACAACGTAAAACATAAACTGATATCATTCGTGAAATAATGAAAACCCCTCCGAAAATTGGATGGATCTTAAACCTTTAAGCAGATTTAGAAATCATTTATATTTCAACCTGATTATTAGTAGCAATAAATTCATACTTGGTTGAGAAAGATGACACGTTAGTAATTAGAATTTTCCTTATTCTATATGCGTACATTGACATGCTTCTGGGAATTTATTGGCATTGATCCACGTACATACATTTTTTTTAAAGGAAAAAACACATTACAGATTTTCCAATCTTTTCCGTTTTACTTAACAGCATCGAGAAGTAGTTTTGTTATTGTGTCACTCAAAAAAAAGGTACTATCGCTGACCTTTCGACACATGCCCTGCATCGAATTTACCAAAACTCACTTCACACGAGCTCCGTTTCCCGTAGAACAGTCAAGGGCCTACCCTTCAACGAATTCAAGCGCCATACTCGATATGTGTGCCACCCAGCAGGAACTCAAACAACTCAAGCGCAACATAAATAGCACTTCAGGGTGAATACAAAAAGCAAAATCTGCCCTAACACGATCCCGTTCCGTCACGTCCTTTCGCCCTGATGGTGCTACACTTGCTACGGATACGGAGTAAAATTTTCATCGCGACCATACACACACAACCGACAGACATTCGGTTGGTGTATGCTAGCTGCGGGACCACAAAACTGTTCAACGTGTGCAATGTGTTAGCGAACATTAGAAAGCAGAAATAACTCATAAAAATAACGCTCAACTTACGCCAAGGCTTTGTAGTGATGGAAACCGCTTCTTTAGTGTCAGCATGGTTGAAATCGGTCGGTTCTATTCTTTCGGGCGTGATCCTTCTATGCCGTGGGAGAAGTTGTATTTACACTGTTATATCACTTTCGTATCTTTTTTTTTTNGACCACAAAACTGTTCAACGTGTGCAATGTGTTAGCGAACATTAGAAAGCAGAAATAACTCATAAAAATAACGCTCAACTTACGCCAAGGCTTTGTAGTGATGGAAACCGCTTCTTTAGTGTCAGCATGGTTGAAATCGGTCGGTTCTATTCTTTCGGGCGTGATCCTTCTATGCCGTGGGAGAAGTTGTATTTACACTGTTATATCACTTTCGTATCTTTTTTTTTTTGCTTTCACCGCTTTTGTAACACTTGTCTCACGTTCAAAGGGACTCTCGCTTCACTGTGAAATAGCTCTCCATTAATGCTCACGTTACGGTGCGTTTTGCCCAATGTAAAGCACTCTTCAACCCAATGACACTTTCGGGAATAA
Organism: Anopheles rivulorum; assembly: GCA_018908115.1. Lineage (NCBI taxonomy): Eukaryota > Metazoa > Arthropoda > Insecta > Diptera > Culicidae > Anopheles > Anopheles rivulorum. The sequence goes on from CM032177.1 coordinate 15,715,764, forward strand.
AATTAATCACACAGAAAACGCTTTCGTCACAACACTTTCCTTTTTGCACTCCTTTAACACACATTCAACACGTTTACTTACAGCTGTCTGCACACGAATGAAACGAACCGCCCAGATGAGCTATCGCGATCAAACCCTCAGCCGATCCGGTGCGATCGTTGGAAAATTCTGCCACAAACTACCCCTTGCTTGAGACGGTCACCATGTTACGGATTATGGTGTTGTGTTTGTTGTTGTGCAGTTAGCGTAATTCGTGAAACGCGTGTCGATGCTTGCGTGAATCAAACCAAGCGAAATGCTCTAGCCATCCACTCCCCCCCCCCCCCCCCCCCCCCCCCCCCCCCCCCCCCCCCCCCCCACTTAGAAAGATGCCCCACGCTCTCGTCGACCAATTTCGGTACAGACAGACATTCTCATCATGCCGCACAGTTGACGTACGTTTTGCCAACTGCTTCTCGTACACAAATATACAACCTTTAGCTTCCCTAGGAACGCGTCCGTGCAAGTGTACGGAAATGAACTCTAGGCCGAACGTCCCAGACGATGCAGGGTGGTTGGGTGGTAAGCGACATCTAAAAATAGTAGGAGGAAAGTGATGCGCAACAAACGCAACCAGAAGCCGTACGGCCGGAAAGCAACAGGTCTTTGGTGGTAATAAAATAATGAAAATTGGTCAAATGTCGGTAGGCTGATGGAAAACCCATAAATAGCTACGTTCCACTTAATCGATCCCATGCGTAAGTTTATCGTAGTTTCTCGTTCCAAGAGTTACTTTCCATACAGCAAAGCTAACGTTCTTACAACAAACGTGCCAGCATCTCGGTAATGCTGTGTCTGCGGATGCGTGACGCTCAGCCAAACATCGTTTACCATATGATCACGTTTTGTTGCTACTTGCATGAAAAGAAGCTGTGCCTGGTGCTATTTTGGTTCTATTTATTTAATTTTGTTTTCGAGTAACATTACGTCAAGGTGTAGAAATTTTCAAATCTCATTTAAAAGCATTGAAATCATTTCTTATACATTTCAATATAATACAGTTCTACAAATTACGAATTTGTTTTCGAAACTAATGGCCGTTTTATAACGAAATTGATTAAACTATTCCTGTTTCAAATGCAAAAAAAAATTCTACAACTTTATTTGTCAAATGTGAAACAATTGAATCATACTAAATGTAGCCACTATGACTTTCAGGGATGTTTTCTTAAATCTATCACAAAACGCCTTGCTTCTCACACCAACCAAATGGTGATTAAGCAGGGCAAGCAAAAACAAAGCACAAAATTATACACCAACGTCACATCGAACGTTCCTTAGCCCTCATCGTTAGCACTATGCTCATAATCACCCGACATCGGTAAGGATGGCCGAAAAAGAAAAACGATGAAAAAACGCACATTAAACTAGCCGAGCATGGTACCGCTCGCGCTGGATATAATTACGTTTCGCTCGCTTTTCCTGTCACTGTATCAACGCGCATAAATATCAATCCCCATCGTGCGTGGCACTAAAAAGGGACCGACAGGCACACACCACCGGCAAAAGCACTTACCCATCTGCCGAAAGGATATTGTGAGTGAGTTGTGGAAATGTATGTCCCGGCGTGAGTGTTTGAGTATTTTTACGAGAGAGTGAGTGAGTGAGTGAGTGAGTGAGCCAGTGTTGAGGGACATTTTTTATACCTTTCTATCCTATTTTCTTTTCCATTTTCGCCTCTGCCCGTAGACGTGATGCTGATGGAAGTGAATTTTACTGCACTTTGAATTTACTACATCTTACCGTCCGTCCCATCGAATAATCTTTCGGCAAAGACGGTAAGCAGCACGACGTGTGCAAAAGAAAAAAACGGGAAAATGAGCTTTTTCCATCCGAAATAATAAAAAACACACACACACACAACAAACACAACCCAGACAACATCCGCTGCGCTTTGCCGGTTTCGAGGTCAAAGACCATTAAACAGTTTAACCCGTTTCAGGGCAAACGGATGGAACCATTTATGTATTAGTCCCGCACTACGTTTCACACTACGGCTCTTGTATCCAACACCTAACGCTCAATGCTTTTATGCTTTCGAGTGTGAGTGATGATCTTTCAGTTTTACCTCTTCATCGTTCCTGAAGCAGCGAAAGTAAATATTGCACATCCACAAGGCAAAACACGCTTGGAGGTTGATAAGTATGAAGAATAAGGAAAAAAAACTCATTCACTAACACACAACCATAAAGGAACAAATGTTTCATCCGGCACCGGATGCTGCAGGTGCGGGAGGTTGAACTCTGTCTCACAGGAAGAATTTCAATAGGCCCTTTTAGCTGTTGTGGCCCTTTTAGACTTTACCGTTTTACAAGATGGGTTTTTTGTTGTAGTTTGCTTTATTCACCACAGTTTAGCATCAGGATGAGGTTGTGTTGCTTTTGCATGTCGGGAAATCAGACACTACAACGGTATAAATATTTAAACGTGACGAGTCTCGTTCCTCCTCGTCAGGTACTTTGATAGTGCTACATTTTTGGTCCAAGCTCCAACTATATTTCACTCAGGCGTTAGTTTTCTGATTTGTTGTTGATTTTATATAGCTCATACACCTTGCTAAACAGCGCTACATATGTTTGCACAAACTGATCCAACATCGGATCGAATCGTTGCACCTGTGCTATTTAGGCAAACTGCATCCCATTCACGCACTTGTATCACCTGGCTGAATGCACTGGTACACTCGCACGAATGTCATCAATGTCAGTCTGGATGGATGTGTTGATTTAGCAAAACGCTTTTCGTTCGAATCTTTCTCACCAACGGAAACATTGGCCAGCACGGTCAGCACGGTGATGACGAAACGAGGGAAAACTGCTCACTGTCACACGGTCGTCACTCACGCCACGCCAGCACAGCGCGACATTCATCCACGAATTAAAATTTGCGCTATTTTTGGCACCGAGCAAATGAAAACCGGTACAGAAATCGCGGCTGCTGCTGCCGACAGCTGCTTGTTGGTTGTGTGCATCGCTAAAAATTGCGATACGAACGATGCCGTCACGGAGCACCAGTAACGATGTGTCCCGGGGATGGAAATTCTACTGAGTTTCTGCCCCATTTGTGCTCTTGTTTGCGTACGCTCTTGAAGCAGTGGAAGTGGCGATCTGATGCAATCGTACGATGTAACTCAATACTATCCGATCGAATGCATTTGTCATACCCCATTCAACCATTCTACCCACCCGGCAAAACTCTTTCACCACACTCCAAAGGCAAAAACTAAGCGAAATACTACATTCTTCTCTATGGCGTGACTAGTGTAATAGTGAGACACAGCTACAACACAGCGAGAACCTTATGATAAAACTAAACTGGCTATCCTTTCTGCTTTCCTTCGTTTCCAATACAAACGCCACTTCTCAATGCTTCTTGAAGGTGAAGATGAAGCGATGGATCGAATGGAAACTGCATTACCGATCATCTCATACGCTGTTTTGCGTTACGGACCGATGAGTGACGTGCATGAATGGTTGGCATGTTCAATCATCAGTTTGCTCGTAAATCAAGGAATTGAGGTGAATCTGTAACACTTGCTTGCACTTGCCGTTATTCGCAGTGGATTCATGATTGAGGCGTCCTCATTTTAAGAAATTTAATGTATATTGTATCCTTTAATACTTGACATTAAAATTAAAATCATTACGAACGTTTCTTCTCAAAAATTCATTAATGTGGATGGAAAATATTTCAATATGCAGTGGTACCCTGAGATAAGATTTTGACTCATTTCTGTACATTGTGTTTATCATATCTTACTCGTATTTCGATACATTTTTTCCATTGAACTATATTGAGATGTTGTTAATCCGTTCCATCTCTAAAAACATTTCTATATAATCATTAATTATTTATATACAAAAATCTTGCAATACATGCACATTAACAATGAGCTTTTTAAGTATTTTTCGATAATTGGTTTTCAATGTGGTTCGTATGCAACGGTGTGTGATTGTTCTTTTTAACTAAAACTGGAATTTTGCTCGCATCTCAAAGCAAAATATCGCTCACTCGACTGGTCGTACCTCTAAGCCCTCATACCACGTGGAACCAATGCATAGAAAATTGATTTCACGGAAAGCGCCACCTATTGGCAGGTAGCAGTACTAATATTCATTTAATTCTCAAACGGTTTGGAAACGTGTGAGAAGTTTTCAGTTGCGAATTGATTTTACGTTAATATAAACCCTTCCCCAAAAGAGCACTTCAATGGATTAATGGGCTTGAATTAATGGATTATAAACGTTTTCAAAAATGTTAAACAAACTTGGAATCGAATTGAAATAGAAAAAAGAGTGAGATTTAAAATTACGATTTATTAAACAATCTACACACGATCTAAACAAGTCACGATGAGTGCCTGCAACAGAAATGGTCATACACCCCTGGTTAATGTCGTTATGCCATTTAAATGACGCATTAATATAACTCTTGCGTCATAATAAGGTATACCCTATCCCCATTACAATTTGTGGCTAAATTAAATACTAATGGCAAATATCTACCGTAGCCCACAACCGAAACTCGATAAAATAGCATTCCATGATACGTTGACCTATCAAAGCGTATTTAGTACCTGTGTATGGTGCCAAGTTTGACGCATAATCTGCATCATCAACCAAGGCCGCCAATAACACATTTGGGGGCTGCATCAGTGTTACATAATATTTGCCATTTAGTAGACCTAGATCCTGAACCTACACAACGCGCCCAACATCACGTGGAGTTGCTTTGGGCCGGTACACACATTATACCAACGTGCCCATCGCGAAAACGATGCAAACTGCCCCCGCACAAATGTGGGCAGTGGGCGAGTTCATTCCTGCTCTTATCTACTTCCACTGCCACTCCTACATCAACCGGACCGGAAACGATAGACGACCTCTGCAAAGTGACGACCACTGCAATGTGTATGGGCAACCATCGTATGGGCGCTCAGCTCGCAAGTGTACTTCCTTGCGCCATGCAACCATCCTGCTGAACCATATAAATTGTGTCATACAACACGCTGCTGGTGCACTTCCGTTGCACCCAACTCAAAAAAAGGTAGGTCACCACGTGTGGCTGGCTAAGGTTGCTCTACATTCATTGCAACAACAGCAAAAAAAAACTAAAAGAAAGCACATAACAAATGGTGCTTTCGGCTACACCGGCAACCTGATCTTCGTTCCATCAAATGGAACGAACAGGCGGACAGGCAAACCCGATCAGCCGTGAAGCGATTCGGTCAGATTCCATATCGAGACGTGAAACGGCGCCAGTTGTCAAGATATGTGCAAAACAAAAAACAAGAGATCGTTTGCCACAAGCAAGCTTCATCTTCAACGTGTTCTCTTTTACGTGCGACTTTCTTTCTTATCCAATACGTCTTCATTATCCCACTGTTCCACACATCCAGTATCAGCAAAGCCGTACAAGGTTCTGGTCTATGGTGACTCGCATCATGAGCATTATATGTGGAAAGGAAGATGCTTCTTTTGCCTTTCATATCACGATCAACCTTGAACAATCGGATCCACTTCCGTAATGGTGGAACAAACAAAACACAATCTTGGCACGGCATTTGCCGTTTTGTAGAAAACTTTATAACCATAACTTTGTTCTGGCAGTATGACAACAAATACCATCGAATATAATGCAATACGCTACATTTGGACATAATTAGAGTTTTGCAATAACATTCTCGAGTTTACTTCAAACTAATTTGGCAAATGTTGAATTTCCACGTGGCGAAAAAAAAGAGGAAAAAAGAAGTCAAACATAAACCTTTCTTTCCCATGTTATGTAATTTTTGGTTCCGTTTTTTTGATTGCTCATTTGAAGCAAGTTGTTTTTTTTTCGTTCCATTGGCCAATTTCGAACGTTTATCATCTTGTTATGAATTCCAGCAGCATTCCCTTCGGCACGTGATTGCGCTTGTGTGCTTAGCAGCATTTGATTTACGTGTAGTAGCACCTTTTTTCTTCTGTCTATGGCTAGTGTTGTAACTGCTTATCCTTGTGGTACGAACAACACAGTTTTTGTTGCATGTTGCTGTTTCTAGTAGACAGTTGATATTTTTTCCATACTTCATATGACTAAACATATATGAAATTTTTAATACTCGCGCTCATGTAAAATCTTTATTAAGATTGTTTCACATTTGTATGACATAGCATAAGGGTAATTGATTTTATATTATTTTAATATGCAATAAAACGAATCTATCTTTCATTAAACTGTAAGCATTTTATTTTTGCCTCTAAAGATTGTGTTTATACAGCTAGTGTTTTCACAGCCATAACGATGTAAGCACCTGTAAAAGTTGTTTTTAATCCGTTTTACACAGTAGGGAAATGTTGCTTTGCTTCACACATAATATACAACATATTATATTATGCTTGACAGTTGCGAACTATGTTAACATTCCGCTTTATCTCGTTTCCCATTGATCTTATTTCGGCATGAAGCGCGTTTCTTTATTTGTATGCCGCTTGTTGGTCAACAGCAACACGCCAAATGCTCATTTACTACGAATGCCAATCGATTTATGTATTTTTTCTTCCGTTGCGTTACTAACACCAAACCTGGGCACTGAGCAAATTTTCAAAAAAAGGTAATATGCTCACTATGTACGATACGCACGCAAAAACCACTTTTACCACAACTGTCCGGCGGGCTATGCGAACGCAGAATGCTTTCAGCTTTGATGTGACCATCCGAACCACGAAGCGTGATACAACCAATTGCAGCTCGGCATTCAACCGAATTGTGGCCATAATTTAGTGTGCACGAAAACCAAACACTAAAGTTTCACGATTTCCCCCTGGTAATCGTGTGCCGCACGCTAACCAGCTTACAACTCTTTCGGCTGTTCGAAAGTGGAGTGGGCCTAACTGGAGCAAAAGCAGCAAGCAAGCGATCGTTTGGACGTACTCCAAGGAATTTGCATGGTATATTGCGTGGAGCAATAAATTTTTAAACTTTTTAATCGAATCTATTCTTGTGCAGTTTTTCATGTGATGTAGCCGTGTTGGGTTTTTACTTTTGACAAATGGAATGAAATGACGGAAAATAGAACGTTCGCTAGCATGCATGCCCTTTTTGTATATGAATTAATGATAAACATTCCACTATAGTTCTGGTAAATTGGCAAACAATCGGGTTCAGGTGGGAGATTTTTTAAAACAACTACAAGCTCTAGCGCTCATTTGTGAAGATAATGCATTCTGTTCATTTTGAACTGGAGAGTGTTGAGATATATGTGGCATCCTTCCTACCTTCTAGATCTTCGGAGTATGGTTTGAGATTGAGGTTATCTGCAAAGCTTTCACTGTATTAGACAAAAAAGTTTTTAACTAAATCGATATCACTTTATAAAAGCTACAGAAAGTGGAGAGAATTCTAGTTCAACTCGAAATGAAGCCAGAAATCTAGTTCGGATGTAGCTTCGCCATACATATACATACATTTATTAGCAAATGGTATGTCTCATAAAAAAAGTTATGAAACAGATGGGAAATACGAATGCTTCTCATTAGGAATATCAAAAATCTAAATTTTATTCAAACAAAACCCATACCTCTTTCACAGCCTCCCACTTTCCATGATCATATTACACGTGGAAGTATAGCATAGCGAAGGTTCAACTCTGTTACACATTATATAGACACTGGTGGAGCTGGTTCAATGCAAACAAAAGGCTCGTCCACAAAGCAAACTCATTCGATGCTGAAAGGTTACGGCTCAGCAATCGATGCTACATGAAGGATATATACTTACACCCGTATGATGATGTCCGTGACTGTGGCCATGATGGTGCTGCTGGTAGTGCTGGTAATGTAACGGTGCGTGCTGATAGTATCCTTCCACATGCTGATAGTGGGGATGCGGTTGATGATGCTGATGGTGATGATGTTCGTCCGCTTTCGGTGAGAGCGGCAGATGCGTCGGTGCCTTGTGACCGGACGATCCCCTGGTGTTGGATATTTCCCGACTGGCACTGTGGACGAGCGTTGTCTGGCCATGGTGATGCCCATGCCCATGTACGTGCCCGTGACTATGGCCATGGTGGGTGGGCGGTGATGGCATATTATGCCCACTATGGGGCAGATGGGACGTGTGCGGTACACCCACCTGATGCCCATGGTGATGCGGTACGTGCCCTTGCGAGGCTTCAATCAGCGTCGGCTGAATGTGTGTCACAAATTGGGCCATTCTTTTGCTGCTTAATCACACAAACACACTAACACACACGCGGACACTTCTTGTTAACGAGAGGAAGAAATTGATCTTTTAATGCTATGCGTGGCTATGCGTAACTGCTATTTTAACAAGTGTAGGGTTGACTTTAGTAGCTTAGCACTGTGTTATAGCACTATTTACTAGCGAGATTTTTATTAACTGTAGTATTCCACTCGGTTTGCGAATATTATATGGCTGTGAAATGGGATTTCACATACGTACATACAAATATACGATGCACAATGTAAACACACAAATGACGTTCACTCGCAGGTGAACCATGCACTATGGCCACTAGTAGAATTGGATTTTATCTGTAAAACTACACTAAACAGAACGTTTCACTCGTTGCTGTTGAAACTCTGAAAGAAACAAATACAACAAAAATCGAAAATTAGTACGATGCAAAAACAGGAACGAAACGAATTAATAGAATTTCCAATCAATTATTAATACTCTTAATTAACATATATTTTATATGCTATATATCACAAAACACAACTACATATAGTGATATTAACGAACACTGAATAGCTCATTAAAGAATACAACATCATGATACTATAGCGTCACGATCGAGAGAAAAAATATTTAAATTGCAACTAGTTTAATCTTATTGTTGGCAAATTTTGTTTTGTTAATCAAGCATAATTAATATGCTTTTTTTCTTGCTAGCTAGTACACTGAAGTAAACACCGCTTCGTATGGATGAAAACAATCACAAACATCACACACACACACACGCGAGCGCACTGAGCAAGTAAAACATCCAAGATCCAAGAAGAGGAATTTTCCACCGTAGCAGCAACCAAGTGGCGCCAAAAGGCTGCTGCCCTCAAAAGTGCATGCAAGCGTTCCGAAAGCGCTGAAACGCTCCAGTCCCATCGCCGCCCTGCGTGCCGGATCCTGCGCCGAACGAATCACTCTATACACCACAGCACACCCAGTTTTCTCCTCTACATGACCTCTACGCAACCAGCGTTGTACGCGGTGGGCGCTCGGCGTTACTTTCTGTCGCGTCAATCCACGCCACCCATCGTCCTGCTGCTACACCGTCTTCGTCACGTAGTACTTCGCACTATCGCACTCACATCCTTTTGGCTAGCACAACCCGATCCGATCTTTCCTATGCCTGGGTCGTGCGTATGGTTGCTTCAATGGACGCTAGCGACGCCCGTCTGTAACGCAATTTTCGCTCGGCAAGCCCCGATCCGGAAGCATTGCGCCCGTTTGCTTCCTTTGCTGCAAGCAACAAAAGTTCCTTTTCCCTTCTGTTGTCACGTGACGGCGGAACTGCGTGCGTGCGTCCTTGCAGCGAGACAGTGGCAAGCGTGGGACACCAACCAACAGGGATAATAAAACTTAATTTGACTCATAATCATGGAGCCGTTGCCCTTTCCCTCACGCGGCTGCGCCCGTTGCACACCGTTTGGGGAGTTGATAGTTGGTAATTGGGCCGCCGTAAACGTAAGCGAACGGTACCGCATTTCCGTAAAGTATGCGTGATGAGGGATCGTTTGCAAAATTTTCCTTTTCCATACACAGTCCAATTGCCAGCAGCAATTGTCTGCCCGAAGCAGAAACGAAGAAATGAACGGTCGAACGGTAAAGTCAGTGAAGACGGACGAACGTGGTACAGTGCCCAGTTTGACCCGTTTCGCCGACGGTTTGCTGTGGAGCGCTTACTTACTTCGCCAAGATTGTGGCTTAGCTTAGCAGAGCTTATTACATTATCTTCACAGCACGCAGGCAAACAAGCAAAGGAGCAAAGCGTGGAAAATGTGCATCCAAACCGCGAACCATTTGTTATTCATAGGCTTTTTTTTCATTTTATCCAATTCATTATCATTTCGTTGTCCGCTTTGTTGAACGGTAGGTATTGAAAAATATTTTTAAAGGGAAATGGTTTTTGTTGTAACTTTCTCTAATTATGAAATTTTTAAATAAATTAAATCGAATAATTCAATTTATCACCATCCTTTTAAGAAGATTTAAGAGTTATAAGGGCATGATCACACAATAAAGCTTTATTAGATTTGAGTTTGTTACGTAAACGCGTCGCTGATGTTGAAGAAGATCTCTCTCTCTCTCTCTCTCTCTCTCTCTCTCTCTCTCTCTCTCTCTCTCTCTCTCTCTCTCTTATTGGCTTAACGACCTACCCGGTCATGCCAGCCATCAAATGGCTTACTAGGCTATGAAATACCAAGTAGTTGCATAGTCACACCGTGCTATGGGGGTACCGTGCTATGGGGAATGGGATTTGAACCCGGTCCGGTCGTGTTAGGACCTAGCGCCGTTGCCAAATACACCAACAGGCTGCTCCGGTTTGAAGGAAGTGCGTAGGAAATTAAATCAAACGTTCTTTTATAACAAATGCAGATCCATCCATTAGGTCAACACCTTGATAAGTTAGCGTGAGTTAATTAATTTCTCAATGCAACTATTCTGCCGCACGTGCTGAAATTACCACATATCGTATCAAATTTTTCATGAAAATACTCGCTCAGCAAACCAAAGCTGCCGAACAACACGAGAGCGTCGGTATCGAACCGCATTTAACGTGCTTAGTCAAATGAACTTTTAATGAACCATGTGGGGGGAGGGGGGGGGGGTGTTGCTCCTTGCGCCTGCTGTGCGGCCAGCAGCATTCAATTCAACCCTATCGACGACGAAAGCACACTCCAAAGCTTTTCCGCCCAGGAAATGGCTAGTGCAATGCATGTGGATGAGAGTACAAAATTACGTAAACCGGCCAACCCTGCTACATCCGGCCAGGCAGCGGGCAAATTGGAGCGACTTCCTCCATTATTCACTCGCTCCATCATCACGGATCCTTCCTTCCGGTTTGTTCCACCCGGGCAAGGGAGCACGGAAACTTCGTCCTAGCAAACAGGCTACATCCATGTCCATGTGCACCAGGCGACAATCTGGCGAATTGATCGAATTTCAATGAAACCAACATAAAACATCGAAGCCACAGTTGGCGCAGAGTCGGCGTACGGGTTTTGCATTAGGTACATGTGTGGTGTACAAAAAAAAACGGATTTATAAATGGTAAAAGCACACTATCCCGCTACTGCCGAGTATCGGCCGATGGGATAAGTTGAGATGTGATGATCTAAATATAACCGGCACTGCTCCATCCATCCGATAACGTTTATGGTCGCTTTAATTAAAGAGCTGAGCAAGCAACCGGGACACAAACCAGACCTCGTCCTGTGTGTGTGTGTGTGTGTGTGTGTGTGTGTGTGTGTGTGTGTTTTATTTTATTTTGCTTATCTCCGTAAATTGGTTTTCAATGGCTGAAGCGATTAAATGGGTAGAAGGAAAATTAATTTTCAGCTATCAGCCACCGACGGTTTAATATGTTTTCTGTGTAATATTCAACCGAAAAGTTGACAATGCAACATGAAAAAGCAAGAACTTTATCGCGAAATGTTAAATGATTCCTATTCTGTGGGTAAAAGTGATATAATTAGTTATTAAATATTCAAAACTAATATGCATAAAAAAATTGTTTTGTAATCATCGTGTTTTTCAATTAGGTAATCCGGACAGGAAACAAATGATTAACTACTTTTACAATAAATCGCTAGTGATGGAAATGGTTTGTGCAGTGTTTAACTGTATCAATTTTGACGTTAAAATGTTTCTGAATGTTAATACAAATAAAAGGACAATTTTAAATAAATTATATCTTATTACTGCACATCTCAGGCATCAACGCTATAGCACTGCTGGTGAATCGGTATGTTGCCGAACAGGATTGCCTGAGGGTCGGAGCACATCACATATCTTGTGCTGGTAACCCTCCCAATGCAAGCTCCATCTCGACAATATATCCTGGGCTGAGAACGGTGATCCAGCATTTGACGTACTTCCCAGCACAGACAGATATAAGTACTAAAACCATTCGTCGCAATCTGATCGAGAGAATTCCAGATCCAAAGGTAGTCGTGGAGTCACCTTCTACAAACTGGCGATGGATCTGGAAGAACATCCGTCACCAACTGTACTCGGTCCAGAGGTCCAAATTATACCTGTTGGTCAACAACAAGGTACAACACGAACTGCTAATGCAGAGGATGGTCAGAGCATCGTCGGCCTGCGCAGTATGCTCCCAGCCAGAGACTCTGGAGCACTAGTTTGCAAAGATTTTTGAGGGTATCTTATGCTTGGGGCATACTGCTGCAAGAAATTGCAGTCATCGTTCCAAACCACTCCCTAAACATCCCTTTCTTCCTCTTACCTGTCTTAAGTAACATTAGTTCTAGTAGGAGAACTCTTATCCTACGTTTGTTTGCAAACTACATCATCCACGTTGTTGGAAACAACAGTGCTGCGATTGATGTAACAATCCTTAAATGTTCTTTGTAAAACCTTGTACGTCATCCCTTCATGTTTACCCTTCATTCCTGTTAACTGGGATGTAAGTCTGTTTTTAATAAACGCTTTAAAAAATCAACATTACACAGCTCAAATAATAATTAATAAACAATGCAGTTATGTACGGCAAACTGTAAATTATTGGCTACAGATTATAATCCATTCCGCAGATTCCATTGATCTTTTTGTTGTATTAAATATTAAATGACATGCAACTATTACGATTTCTATGTAAACAAATCATTAAATTACTGGAAAAACCACCTGGAAGTAAATAAGAATATTGAAATAAATAAAATATTAACCCACACATTAAACACAGAGTCGCAAAGTTACAACATAACTGCGGTAGTTAGCGCTAAAGGCCGTTCCCTAAATCTTTGCAACTCATGATTTTGAATTACTTCATCGTTGGCCCAGAAAGCTAAATTGACCAAGTCACCCACACGATGACACACAATAGACGATGATAATGATAATAGAGAAGAATTCGAAGATCGACGCTAGCGCTATGTCTGATTGAAATCCAAAAGAAGGAAATTGTTAAAGTTTATGGGCAAATTAGTAAATAGATTATAATAACTTTATCCATATTCCAGTAGTTCATGTTGTACCACAAACATAAATGCTAACGATACAATGATTGAGTGGGTTAATTCTAATTTCGCCTTACTTATTTTGCACCTTTAACAAATCAACCAATGTTCCCGCCAATGACGACGATTCCTGTCCGGAGCTTGTAATCAAGTGAAGTAATCGTTGCTAATGCGGCACTACAAATAGCTTTATTTGCATTTGCATCTGTTTGCTAATGAGAGCGAGAGGCAAAACATTCAACAAACTTGTGACCATTATCAACAGGTCATGCAAAATAGCAAACCAATTATTCCCATGTACGTCTTCATCTCCCGCACCCCAACCCTAGGGAAGAGAGGGACAGAAAAAAAGACGCACAGATTCACACACACACACGTCCGGAGAGAACCTGTTGGATGCGAATAATGTGTGGTACAATCAGGGAACCGAATCGCTTTCCAGTAGCGATCAAAAGGAGAAAACAAAGCAAAATCCCCACCACCGTCGGTATTTCCAGCCGTTTATTGGTTTTGATTATCATCGCGCGCCTGGCTCATAACCGTACCCGTTGTTGGTGGAATAACCATGTTATCAAAAAATACAAGAAAAAAAAAAGACCTAGCGGTATTGTGTATTTGATGCAAAGTGGGAGACGTGCACAGCACAAAACATGAATGCTGTCCGCCTCATTCAAACGTGGCTATGCAAAAGCATATCTCGTCAGCCGATCCGATCGGGATGGTTCGGTTGCGAGAATGACAGCGCGAGAAAAACAGGTTTCGCCAGTGCTGAACGCTGTCCGGCACAGAACCGGGAGAAGGTAGAGCTGACTGATGCTAACGCCTACCGGTCAGTCGCTGGAACGCATCCAAACCGCTTAGCAGGTATCATCAAGCCGTGGTGGCCACGGGACTTTTTTGTCATATTTCTATTGTATTTCTTGTGTTGCGTAAAACGGATTCCTGCTGTACAACGTCACGATGGAAGCATTCGGGTGGCGTATGTTAGTGGTGTGTTGTGTCGCGATTCTTAATGTCGCCGTCGCTCAGTGTACGTACAGTGATGCGACAACGATTCCACTGTAGCTTTGTGCAAGTGTGTTTATGCGTTGCCGAATTTCTTTAGATCTTTCCAGTTGTCAAACGCCGGATGGCGAGCAGGGCACCTGTGTGCTGGTGCGCGAATGTCCCTTCGCCCGGGCATTGCTGATGCAGCAGAAACATTCGAACAATGACATTCGCTATCTGGAAGCGATACGATGCGGCGAGCTCGAAACCAAAGCACTTGTGTGTTGCAATGCGCCGAACGTCACGCAGACGGACAAACCGGTTGAGGCGGAAACGATTGCCGAGCTGGTCGAAAATCGGTTCAGCACACCGGAGGAGAAAAAAGGTTTGCTGCCGACGGTGTGCGGTGTGGACACGTACCGTGGTCCGATCCGGGGCGAACGGGCTAGCCTGTTTCATTTTCCCTGGAATGTCCTGATACAGCACCGGACGAAAGGTAAAGCTCAATTAGTGTTTATTCGATTGCCATCGATCAGTTGTGTTCATTATACACAAAAAAAAACAGATATTCAAGTTGCTCTGTCATCTCATTAGCCAATTCTATTGAAATGGTCACCATTTTTAAAGGAAATAACATATTTTTAGTTTTCACTTTAAATTTTTGAAAGAGCACGATTAACCAATCAGTTTTAATAATGGTATTCTCAATACTCTAAATTAGGTATATTATTTTTCTATATGTCGTGAAACAAACTCTATTTATGTTGGGTGTAACAAACACCTTAAAAGAAAAATGTAAATGAAAATGTGTGTGTGAATTAAACAAAACTTTTCTCTACTGCTCAATGACACTTTCATCCTTTGTTGCGGTAGATGGCGAAAGTCGCTTCCATTGTGGTGGATCCTTAATCAGTGATCGATACGTGCTGACGGCTGCCCGCTGCATTATGGGGATTAAACAAACTTGGACCATGTAAGTGATGAATGTGAAGTGAGTTGTGATCGATTTTAAAATGATAAATAACACTCCCTGCTATCCATCCATTACAGTACGTCCGTGCGGCTGGGTGATTGGAATTTGCAAACGGATCCCGATTGTACCACACCGGTCGGAGAATGTGCCAGCCCTGGGTTGGATATTGCAATCGAAAAAATTACCGTCCCATCCAACTACACCGGCACTGGATCACCGGCAGTAAAGCAAGACATCGCACTGCTACGGTTGTCACGTAAGGTGGAGTTTAACGATTCAGTCGCACCGATTTGTTTACCATTCGAAGTGACATCGTGGACAAACTACAACGCAGAAAGTGACCAATTTTACGAAAGCGGCTGGGGTAAAACGCCCGACGGTAGGTAACATTTGCAGTTAATCAATCAAACATGGAACGGCCAGTCAATGTTTAGCTCTGGCTTTAGCAGCATGTTAACGTATTGCTTCTCCTACAGCTACTAGCGGTAGTGATAACAAATGGAATTACCATTCGATGGGTGTTTCACGTGAGGATTGCCGCAATCAGTACCCACACGCCAGCATAGATGAGGAAAACATTTGTGCGAAACCGGTGCGTGATCAGGACACGTGCAGGAGAGATACGGGCGGTCCACTGATGTATTCCCATACGGATGGTGTCTGGTATTTGGTGGGTGTTGCCAGCTTCCAGAAGCAATGTGCCATCATCGGGGAGCCCGCCGTCTACACGAATGTGGCCAGCTTTACCGACTGGATTGTGGAAAATCTCGAACCGTAAGAATTGGTTCGGCTGGGCACGTGTGTATAAAGCGTAAAGCACCCAACGCATAGTTTGTTTTTATTAAATTGACTTCATTAAACGTTTACAATCCAATGCACGCATTGTGCATTGTATCAGGAAGAAATACAGAATAAAAGCTACGCAACATGAAACAAATGGAATGTACAGCCATGAAATTTACGGTTCACTTATTTACTCTGGCCAGGCTAATTTGCCTAACGTTTACCATTGTGCGAACGTATCGCGTATCGCGTCTTGTGTACCAGTTTCACGATCAAGTGAAAGCCATCTTTAAAAGCCAGTAACAATTTTACGACCCTACCATGTAAACCATATCGTTCCGCCGTACAGTAGCGAACGAATAAATCGAGACACACGCATTGAGCGCTGCTGGCACAGAAACTCGCAGCCTTATCGAAACTTTCCGCTGCATTAGTCAAACTGTTGGCGTGGGGAAAATTGAGACACAACTCGGGCCAACCAACCAGCCGAGCGTAATTTTTATCACCCGCAGTACATTCCCCTCGTGTGAGTTCCGTGTTTTACGATCCTTGGTCCAACAATTTGCTGTTACCTGTTTACATACAAAACACCTGCACTAATCGGTCAACAGTCAAACACGCTCAAAAGTAGGCACATTTATCAGGAAGATTAATTTAAGATAGCGCATAGATTTTACACACACTCGTTATATCCTGACATGAGTGAAATAGGCCGCTTTCACGCACACTTGTTTACGGAAGATACACTGTATGATCGCACATAGCGGATGATCGTAAACAAGTCATTTGTTTCCTTCTGTTTTCTGGACGCATTCTGCACGAGCTATTCTGTCTCTATCGTTTTCGGACATTTACCCATCCCGACCATGTGTGTGTGTGTGGTATGCGGTTTTGTTATTATGAAGTCAATCACTTTGCATTAATTTTCACACAATTCTATTTCCAGCACACTATATAAACGCGTCGGATGTACCTTTCGCAGCGTGAATGGGCAGCCATTGGGCGAAAGAAATTCCACGCTTCGCAAATTTTCAACAAGCGTAACAAGCGTAATGGAAGTTACGACCTTCCATTTAATGGGTACGGTTTTCCAATGAGATTGCCGTCCAAAACATTTTATCGAAAATAAACCACAAATGGATGGTATCCATAGGTAAACTTTTTTATTAGTCTGTTCCCCAAAAAAAGACAAGAAAAATGCTCATTGCAAACAGACATTACCATCCCGACCGTCTTCTAAGTAACGCATTAATTAACCATCTTTACCATCGTGTAACACTTTTACCCAACAAACCCCAGAAAAAGGAGCGCAGTGAGATGAAGAAACAACTAATAAAATCTTCACCAACCATGGTTCACAACGATTCGGTCACAGTCCAACCCCTTAATCCGCTTCCAAAAACCAAAAAGCCACCCAGCCACGGCAAGCCACGATCGTGCCGTTGTGAAAGATGTTGCAAGCGGAAGGTTAATATGAAACTGTTGGCACGATTTAAGTAAAATCTACCCACGAAATGAAATGAACGAAACGATGAAACGTTGAAAGCGTCTGTCTGCGGTGGAAGTTAAAACGTCTTGGTTTTAGTGGAGAAAAGATGAAAAAAAAATCAAGACAACAAACAAAATGAGAAACAGCCGTCGACTCTGGCCTGGTTTTTTTTCCAAACCCGACAGAAAAGTCACATTCACGGTGGTGGAGCTTTTTTTTTGTACACAGAGAATTTAACAATTTATCGCTGTTTTCATGTGGAAAAGGTTTCCTCACTTCCTATAAGTAACTTCCCGGTTTAGTTTCTTTTTTGTTCTCGCATTACTTTGCATTCTACTTTTAAATAAAGGAAAATCGCTGCCGGGCATTTGCTTGCTTACATTAGCCACGTATTAAAAATATGTTCGGCAAAAAAACAAAAAAACACCACGCACATCACACGGTTGGAACCCGGTATCGGCAGAACGCCTCGGGGCACACGGAAAGCTGTCAGCAGCGTAAAGTTTCGGAAAAACCCTAAATGGGAAAAATATTTTAAATTTTCCAACCCCCAAAACTTTTAGGTCACACAGGGCAACATATTTGGGGCTTTCGGCTTTGCGTCGCGCTCCTAGGAAGGACACCGATAACACTGTAAGCGACGACTAGCAACGGCAAAACATACACGATGTGGTTTTGTAACTAGAGCAAGACGATTCTTTGCTTCCGTTTTGTTCCCCAGCGGACCTTCTCGTTAACTTTCTCGCTAGCATCGTATCCCTTCGCCAACGTTGCGTTGCAACTAGCTGAGTTACATGAAAATAAAAAAAAAAACTAATGCCACCGTGTGCTTGCCTGGTTACGGATTACGGAGCGCCATTTATCACACCTTTACGGATAAAACTTCTCCCCTGGCGCACATCCGTAAAGAACGTGATCACGTCCACCCGATGCGGAAGCGTCCCAATCAATCAGCGAGATTATCTCGTACTGTTTATACCATTTTAATACACCACAATCCCGACCCATGCCAAGACACAGTATTTGTGCGCTTCAATAATCACTCAGCCTTGGAAGTGACGGGCAATACGGATAAACCACCTGGTACCTACATTTTCCAGCCCGCGAAACGTTTGCCGTTTTAGCAACGCGAACGCGACACTTCGCACAACACTTTCTGCTACACGCTTACTGTGTCAGTTGTGTCACGCACGAGATACACACGCGTACCGAAGGAGGGTAAACTGTGCGGCACGCGCTTCACGCGATCACTCACGGTCCGAGTTTCAAGACGGAATGACGACGACTGTGACGACTTCGGTCTAGCGAACGACCAGACGCCCATGGTTCCTGGCATGTTCGGCGGATGGACCGACCTCCCGTTTGTTCGCACCTTTTTTCGTTTTCGCATCCGCTCACGCCCACGCACCCATAAACGCGCATTATTTCCATTCTCCAGGGAGTGAGTGTTGAGTGAGAAAGAGAGGGGAGAAGGAAGCGGAGGAGAAGAGACGAGGATGGAAGTCTCCACCCCCTGTGGAGATGTATCGCCTAGGATTACTCACTTCGGTAACNAACGACCAGACGCCCATGGTTCCTGGCATGTTCGGCGGATGGACCGACCTCCCGTTTGTTCGCACCTTTTTTCGTTTTCGCATCCGCTCACGCCCACGCACCCATAAACGCGCATTATTTCCATTCTCCAGGGAGTGAGTGTTGAGTGAGAAAGAGAGGGGAGAAGGAAGCGGAGGAGAAGAGACGAGGATGGAAGTCTCCACCCCCTGTGGAGATGTATCGCCTAGGATTACTCACTTCGGTAACCGCTCGGCTAGTGCGACGTCGCACGCGATACATTCTCGGGTGCGGTGTGCGAGTCACAAGGCACAGGCAGGCGGCAGGATGCGAGACGCTGTTACAAGAGACAGCGAAGAAGTCGCGTGTCGGACGCCTTGAAGGCGCCTTCAAACGATACGATTAAAGACAAACGTCCTCCAGTGTATGCGGGATATGTGTTGTCCCTCCACAACAAAAGAGAGCTGAAAATAGCTCGTGTTTAGGTGTGTGTGCGTGTGTAGCGAGCGTTGACAAGAGAAACATTTCGCGTTGCATCGGGAAAGCAGTTGCAAACCCCTCCCGAAATGTAATGCAACACAACCGCTAGAGCTAACGCAGATAGTAGACTTTTTTTTATTTGTTTCCTTATCAAACCTCGGTTCATTGGCAAGTAACAAAAGATTTTCGCAAGATTTACACATGAACCTCCAATGTTCATTCTCTTTCCTTCCATATTCCGGGTCCTTAATACTACAAGGCATTTGTTTGCCTTGTGAATAGCAATCAGGAAGGAATTTGCTACCCTAAATTGGCCAACGTTTCTCGCATACTTGATGTGGTGTGTATTGGTACAGCTACTCCCAAGACTTCGGTGGATGTTATTCGAAACAAATAAAAAGCTTTGGTAGCAAACACGTGATTCTCGGTCGTAGCAGGAGTTGATGTTAGTTAATAAAAAGGGTTTTAACTTGTGTTTTTTTTTGTGCTGGAACTTTTTTAAAAAAACATTTTTTGAAACATTTTACACGCAGATTGTTATTCTTTAACGAAGCGTGTTTGTTCGTTACTTCCGAGCTATGAACAATTCAATGGAGACGCCTGGTGTTTTTGATAATGGAGGGGCAGAAATTAATTGTGTTAAGAGAAAACAACGTAGCAAAAAACAATATTTTAATCTGCAATAATAATTTTAATACAAATAATACAAAGAAAATTTAAAATATTTTCTAGTACTGAGTTTTACTGAACAAAAATAATCAACAATAAACGTTTAGTAAAACTAAATTCACTTGTATTTCATGACTGTTTGGTTTTTGCTTTACATAAATTCTTTATGCATAACCATTTTTCACAAACATTAAAAAACATGCAATAAAGGAGCGAATATACTTTTCCATTCTTTTCGTTACGATTTTCCAACCATTTGATCCATTCTTCATTTTCGGTTGCGTCACATGAGAAGGATGCTCTCCTGATCGTGCAACAAACGCAGTGTAACAAAACACAATTGTATCACATACATCCGAAGCCACCGATATCGCCGATCCCGAATGTCACGCTTCAACCGAAAGCGTGAATCGGTTTTGGTAGCTTTTGTATTCGGTTTGTTTGTGCCCACTATCGTCGCGGGAATGTGTTTGGGGCCCTTGGTTTCGTTAGGTAGCCGATCAAACTACGTCCCGGGAACTGAAACTTCGCCAAAAACCAATCAGTTGCAAACGAAGGACAACGACTCCTGACGTTCGGTTCCATCTGGTGCATATCAACGGTCTTGGCTAGTGGCGCAGGGTGGTCTGAGCGAGTGAGGGAAGAGTAGACGAATGCACAAACAGCTGACCATTTGATACACTTCCCGTTTCGGTCAGCGTTTGCGTATTTGTTTTAACATGTCGTCAAATCACGTGGCCTTCACAGAACAAAAGTATGTTTGTAGCTATCTTACGAAACAATAAAGTCTTTATTGAAATGTTTAATAACTTTCATTCGTACGAGATGTTACATCATTGATCGCTTATGTGTACTTGGCCACTTACAAATGGGAAAAATGGTTTGCTAGCACACAAATATAGAAATAAGTACGAATTCAAATTGTTGAAGGTCGTTTGAAGGTTACGCAACGCTATCGTTATCGCACTTTTCGCTAGGATTGTCCCTTCTTCCCTGGAAAACATTAGCCAGGAACAAAAGAAAGTTCTTCTGGAATATAAAAATATAATCTCTTATAGCCTCAAATCTAACGCAAATTATGATAAAAATACACATACAAGAGTACCAACTTATGATAGGAGTGTTTTTTATATATGTAATTACCCTTATCCAGGTCACAATCGAACAAAAAAATTACCCAAACAACAAACAAGCTGCTGCAGATAACTTTAACTCACTGTATTGACTTGTTTTTCCATTAATTCAAATCCCCAAACCAACAGAACGCGCACACAAGAAACCATTCAGTTTACACTTTTAAGTGTGAACGTAGTGAAGCAAGAAAGTAGAACAGAAGGGAGGAAAGAAAGCTATCTGCACTTCAGAACTCAGTACCAAGCGCTATCAGAAGCTAGCATCGAATCAAAACAATCTTCATCGTTCAGTTTGCTGGTCCGTAACCGACACCGCCATCGGAGTCCATGGAGTCCGTCTGTACCTTTACATGTTTCCGCCCATTGCCTCGGGCACGGTAAGCGTTTCAATAAATTTGCATACACTCGTATACGGGTTAGCATGGTGGCGTACGCAGCCTTCCTTAGCCAGTGGAAGAAGCGGATCAAAAACAAAAAAAAAGCAGGACAATTTGCTCTTCCCTTCCCGATGTGATGATTCTTTAAGGCGGAATGGCACTGTGATTGTTTTGCATAAACGGCTCAATTTGCTACGACTTGTACCACCGGACCGAGAAGCGTAAAAACATGCGAAAACAATTAGCAAGAATGGTGGTGAAGGTGGAATGGAAAATGTGCACGTACAGCTGTGGCTTTCATGACGGTTTTTCGATATTATTTGAGGTTAAAGAAAAAAACAATACTCCCAACACTTGAAACATTTTTCTTTTGATGATATTGTTTGCTAATTGTCTTTTGTGATTTGTTTAGTTAGCTCATTTCCAACCCGTAAGGCGTTTGGTTAAAGTATAAAACAACCGTAACAGCATAATATCTCACAGCCAAATAAGTTATAGTATCAAGATATGTTTTACAAACTGGTGTGATACCGATATAAACCAATAAATATTTGAGAAAAATCATCAGAAAGTTCCATGAAAAATACTTAAAGTTGTAAGTACTAAATCAGAAACAAAGCTGGTGTATTATAAGGTAGTATATTGTAGAGATGGGAATAATAACTCACTTGAAGAAATTAAATCGGAGTGAGTGTGTTGGAATAAAGAATTAACTCTTTAAGTCACTCATGTCCCGCACTTCACTCACAGCGATTTAAATCACTCAGGAGTTATTTAACTCAAGAGTGAGTTGTTTTGTGAGGTAATTCTTCGCGGCGACCTTTAACTCACTCAGAGTGAGTTAAATAACTCATGAATGATTACAAATCCTTCTGAGTGAGTTGAAGGTCGCCGCGAAGAATTAAATCATAATCCAACTCACTCATGAGTTAAATAACTCATGAATGGTTTAAATCACAGAAGAGTTAAAAAAACTCTTCACAGAGATTTGAATTGATTCACTCTCCGCTAAGATTTCATTCATTCAATCATTCTAAATCAGTCTGCCCATCACTAGTATATTGTCATCACAAAAAAGAAATAACAAAAGTTTCATTAAAAGTTCTTTTCAACAACGCTTGCTTAAGAATTGTATGCTTCTTCCGTATGAGGGCCAAAACACACCTCAAGCGTTACAATTTTTCGCTACAATCCCTGGACTACCTTGTTCTAGTATAGATAGTACAGTAGTAGTAGTAGTAGTAGTAGTAGTAGTAGTAGTAGTAGTAGTAGTAGTAGTAGTAGTAATGTGTATTTATTGAATCTTTTTGTTGGGTTTAATTTTTATAATTTGATATTGGTACCGCTCTGTAAACCTTAACACAATATGCTGGATTTTAGTTCGCATTACGAATTATGATTTTTTTTACAGAATTTTTGTGGTTTAAAAAGAATGTTTTTTAAAAATACTAAATAACCCTTTGCAGCTAGTACATCTGATACTTATTTTTTTTACGATTCCTTTTAAGAGATCGGATAAAAACAACAAAAAAATCAATTAATTTATCCTACAAGTCAACTTCACTCAAAATAAAACCGATTTGGATTTGTAAATTTAAAGATTAAATAAAAATCATAAAATGGAAAAAACGGGGCGGCCCGGTGGTGTATCTGGCAACGGCGCCAGTTCCTAACACGACCGGATCGGGTTCAAATCCCATTCGGACCGTCCCCCCGTAGCACGGTCTGACTAGCCTGCTACGTGGTAAAATTAGTCTAATACGGCCTGTTCCGTTCTAACAAACAAAAAAAAATGGAAAAAAACGATACAACTTATACTAATTAATACATCATGAAACGGCTATATGAAACCAAAATAAAATATAACCACAATACACACAGCAGCATGATTTTTCATTTAAATAAATTAAAAAATAAGTAAACATAAACCCCTGTTTGTTTCAAGTTCGTCAGACACTGCAATTTACCCAACGTCCACAAGGGATGGTACGACAATGGCTGTACATTTCGCAGCGTTTTCGTTTACCAACGAACGAATCAAAAGCTAGCTGAAAGTGCACAAACAAAAAGAATTGCATCATAACGTATTGTCCTTGATGTGCTTGGATAGGAAGATTCTCTTTAACCATCCAACGGTCATACCGTAGCGAAGAACGACTCTCCTTCCCTATGGTCCATGCAGTGTCTAACGAGGATTGTGCATTACACACAGTCGCTTTTGTTAAATACAGCATCGTTCGCTCATCCCCACCATTTAGTAAACTCACAGCTACCACCGTTAGGGCAAGTGGTTTTCGTTTACTGTTTGGGGTGTTCCCGGATTTCTATTCAAACGGTGCCACAAAACCGCAGTCGCTTTAACACAATGTGCACAATGTGTCGATAAAGATGTGAAGAAGGAATGGATGAAAGGATGCTTTATTAACTTCGTAGCGATGTTTTTATCTGATTGTATGCATCTGCTTTGGTTGTTTTGTCGAGCATTGTTAATTTTCCAATAATTAGATGCACATTCAAGTGCAGAAGAACGATAGTGAAGGATCTTAAAACTGCGAATTCTATCAGTTGTAACTACCTCCATTTCATGTAGTGTAGTGTTACACACTCACAGGAAACGTAACACATCCAAAATAAACTGTTGGTCTTGCAGATGTAAACGGGAAGGGAGTGCGATAACGCATTGCCAACCATAAAGGATAAACTGTGAAGGGATGAAGACTCTCCTGTAGCAGTGATTTCAGTACGTAGAAAATAAATAACATAACAAGAAGTTGTAACGAAATGAAATAAATTTTAATAGTATAGATTAAACCAATTGCTATATTATAAAGAAGTGTTTTTATATGCATTATTATCCTAATATTAGTAAGCTATATTATCCTTGAAATCAATTTCAACAAATACTAGTTCAATAAATTGCAATAAAACAAAAAACACTTTCTTGTTTATTTCAGTTTAACTTTTTGTGGTGTCGCCACCTATTCTATCTTACTGAACTTCTTGCTTAATGTAAATAAAACTCCAGGGAAATGTTGAGTTCTCGAGTATCATTCATCGCTTTTGGATTCCGTACCTACGTCTAAATGGTCCAATCACAAACAGAATGACCTGCTGATTGGGAGATGTAAGATTAAGGAAAAAGAAAATTAACTTCCCACACACTTCAGTTCTTTTAGCTGTCCTGTGCTTTTGTTCCCGGTCAACATTCTTTGTTTGTTACCAATATACTCCCTGAATTGAAAATTACTTTTTTTTTAAACAGAAATTAAATTCTTAGCAACAAAACGTGTTAAGCAATTCAAAATACACCTGTCTATTTTCTTGTCTTGTATTCGTTTTGTATTCTCGTTTTGCATTAATTTTGTTAAAGATTGGAGGAAAATCGTTTTGTTTTAAAAATAAAGTAGATAACTAACTATAATCTGGGGCGGCCCGGTGGTGTATTTGACAACGGCGCTGAGTCCCTAACACGACCGGACCGGGTTCAAATCCCATTCGGACCGTCCCCCCATAGCATGGTCTGACTAGCCTGCTACGTGGTAAAATTAGTCTAATACGGCCTGTTCCGTTCTAACATAAATAAAAAAAAAAAAACTAACTATAATCTATAGTTTTAACAGTTGTATTTTTTTGTTCCTTTATGAATATGCTAAAAATTTGATAAACTGTTAAATGACATCATAACATTAGGCCCAGCAACAAAAACTGTATTCTAAAACAAAAACGTGTAAAATCAAATACATTCACGATGAACAAAAAATAGTAACAATAACTTCACAAACAACTTACAGAAGCTTGTATGTTTTAGAACTATTTTTTAAAGTTTTACCGTATATCATAAAATCGGTATTTTGATAATTAGATAAAATTTCGACGTCAAAAGGAGATATAATTAGATATTTTATAAGTATTTATTTTTAAAACGTTACAGTAACAATTATTCAAGCAATACATCTCTTTAATGGTTTGCTAAGTGTTTGGTTCAAAATCTACTGCTATTGCATTTTCCCATGGCTCTAGGTAAGTACTTTAGCCGAACGTATGAATTACGAATGGTACATTCGAAACAGACACACATTTATGACTTGCATGTACCGATCCCACAGACACCGGATATCCTGATTGTCCCGCGGAACCTCCAAATCCAGCACGCACTGTGTCATACACTGCATGAACATCTGAACCTGATCTCGTGTCCAACCGTTCTGCTTCCATGGTTCGATTAACCGTTCCGTCAACTCAACAAACAAAAGCCTTAGCTCTCGCGTACGATGCAAATTGCACGCGATCATAATGATGGCCCGATAGTACGAGCGGAAATTATTCTCCACCTCCTGGTACGCTCGTTCC
Organism: Anopheles rivulorum; assembly: GCA_018908115.1. Lineage (NCBI taxonomy): Eukaryota > Metazoa > Arthropoda > Insecta > Diptera > Culicidae > Anopheles > Anopheles rivulorum. Next base: position 15,741,800 of record CM032177.1, read on the forward strand.
AATAGGGTCGGTTTCAAACGCATCGATACCAAGCTGGAAAAAGTGCAACAAATAAAGTAGATGCTCTTTAACCTCCTCCACTACTAACTTACTGCTTAATTTCCTTCTCCTTATCCAACAAATACCGGATCTCACGTAAGTCCAGCAGAAATTCTTTATCCATTTCGGTGTCCAAATAATCTGCGCCCGAATGTTGATAAGTATACGTCCAGAAAGTCATCAAAGCCTAGAACAAAATACAATGTAAATATTAGTATCTTTTTAAAGAAAGCAGTTGTCCACCCATCCAACCTGTGCACATTCGTAGAAATCCTTAAAATTAAGATATTGCAACTTCCGCTTGGTCGTTTCAAAGCGCAGACAGGCGATGAAAACAACTGCCGCATATTTCTGTGCCAGTTCCTCTGGCAGTATGAACTGTTGACGAATGTTGTTTGCCAAATTTCCCTGCGTTTCTTCGACAGCTTTAAATATTCGCTTCACATTGTCAAACTGTCGTCTGCATGATTTAAGACGTACGCCGGTCTTGTCGGCCACCTCGTCCAGATCTTTACGGTTGCGTGCATTGAGCTTTTTGCCGAACAGTTCCCGTGCAACCGTATCGTCAAGTGAATAATACCGTTCGATTAGCAGTGAACGGTCCTGTGGACATATCTGAAACGTAGGCTGCTCCGACAACTTTGGTGGAGAGTGGAGAAATTTTTCCAACATTGCGTACGTACGATAATGGTCCTGTACGTCCGACCCGATCAATTCCGGCGGAACGTCGGCGAATATGCCTCCTTTCTGCTTCAGCGACGTTACCGCTTCCAGGACTGAAACGAATCAAGCGAGATGAAATGAGCAATCGGTGCATCGTAGCAATCATCGTTTTTTACTCACATGTGTTTCCTTCTACCCATAGTTGATAAATTTCCGGATCAATTATCGTATAATTACTAATAAAAACATCCACATTTACGTCTGCAAACATAATTTCACGAGAATTTGTTTTAATTTGCACAGCTTGCACGATTGCAACTTCCGAAATATTTGCTTTGTTTTGATTATGTTCTGTTGACAGCCGTAAACACCTGCGCATGAGTGTGTGCGTGAGCGCAATATTGATTGAACGAATACCCATGTAACAATTTTCGCTACTCATACAGTAGGTGTGAAAAACGCTTCGTTTTGTTCAAATCGTTCGTTTCGTTCAAATTTAAAAATGCTCTCCCAGTGCTTCGAACATTAATTTGAACGTTCCACCTGGAGGTTGGAACATTGACCCATAAACAAAATGAATCGTATAAGAAAATTTACAGAAATTGAACAAAAATATATATTCAGGGTGCTCTTTTGAACGTTAATGATCACGCTGGACATATAAAACATTTACGCGGGGGTGATATTGTACATGACATAAATGGTTTAAAATCTCATTCAGAATAGCAATATCGCTATTTATAGTATATATGACCTAGTAGGTCGTTACATCAAAATCAAGAAGAAATTTCATGAAAATGTATATTCGTTAGTCAAAGAATTTATCTTCGTACTCTTTCATATACATTCGTTGTAAATTTCTTTCTACTGTGAATAACGCCACCTATCGACGGGTATTACTACTGAAACAAGAATTTGCAAGCGATTATCATTTTCATCTTTATAACTTCAGAAAAAATCGGTGTCATTGAATAAAGCAAACAAAGAATTATGCAAACCTTTTTTTTCATCTGATTCTATTTCACACAGACGCATGCTGTGCTGTGTTCCATTTCTACTTGTGTATAGATTACTGATTACCGCTCGGTGATCGGTGATCTACGGTTCGAATGAATGAACATTCAAATCAGTACTTTATTTCCTCTGTTACTCCGATCCAGTGCGCACGTACTAGTCCGGTTGATCAAGCATTAATCTTATTGCAGGGATTGTTTTGTAACATTCTCGGTACATCTCGGTGTGTATGTTCAATTCAATATCGGATCAATTGAGTGCCGCGCCAAAGATTTCAGTTACCATTTTCCGGTGCCGAGTGTAGAATATCGTCTTTTGTGCAGTGGAAAGCGGACGTTCGTACGAAATCTAGTGCAAGCAGTGTTCGCCATCAATCAGTGCATAATGTGCAATAAAACCAAGTGCAATCGATAGAACAATATTAGCATACAATTTCATCCCTTGGCAGGAAGTGTTGATCGTGAATGAAAATTACTATGCAAAAAGACGCCTTTATTCTTGCGATCATCTTGGGCTGCTGTGCAATTGCCGCTGGCAAAACACAGCACGAGCTTGATAACGATGAACTGTGGGATCGCTTGCTGAAACGAAAACTACACGAAACCAAAACAAATGTCCACAGTGAGGGCACCGAAGAATCCGCTGATGTATTCGCCGAACCGATGGCACTTCGTGGCGATCAGCCACCTCCGGATGACGGTGAGGATGATGGTGGTTTAATCAGCGCTATCAGCTACGACCACGCTAACAGTGAGCTCATTGATGCTGATAACGCGGAACAACCCGATGGGCATGATCAATTGCTCATGCTCAATGGAAACACACCGTCAAAGGTCGGCTTCTCACCGGCAGACACTCCCCGCACCACCGATAGCGGTTGGGGCGAAGCTTCCGATGACGTCGAAACGCTCCCAGCGATCGATCCAGACCTCGTCAACAACGATGACGTGCCGGACGGAAGTGGCGAGGATTTGCTTCCACAGGCTGATGACCCACTGCTATTTGATAAGAAAATTGTGAACATTCTGCGGAAGCGTCCCGAGTCACGCGAGATACTGGACCTGTTTGGACTGGCGGCAACAAAGCCCGCTAACAACAACACCGATTCGAACGATCCAGAAGCGATCAAGGAGCGAATTAGAAACATGCTTACGCTTCCGTTGGATAAGAGGAAATATTACCAACCATTGTCGTCGATTGCCGAAGACGAGGAACGGCTGTATCGTGTGAAACCTGCGCCACTTCTAGCGGACGGGCGTAGTGTGCCACGCGTATCGAATGTTCTGTTGCCGGATCTAAACCGAACACTCGTCAAACATCGCGCAGCGTTACTACCACCGAAGGAGGGTCAGCGAAGTTTGGTGATAGTGTTCGATGCCACCGGATCTATGCTTGATGATCTACAACAGCTTCGAGATGCCGCTAGGCTTATAATTGCCGAAATCACGCAGCGTGATAGCAATCCAATCTTCAACTACATATTCGTACCCTTCCGAGATCCGCACGTTGGTCCTCGGCTGATAACACGCAACAAGGATGAACTGCTTAACGCCCTCGACAACCTGCAGATCATCGGTGGCGGCGATTGTCCCGAGGCAGCCCTGGAAGCAATATCCAGTGCGATCGAAGCGGCAATGCCGAACTCGTTCGTGTACGTGTTTACCGATGCCACGGCCAAAGACTTCCGGCTCGATCAGCGCGTGATGCAGCTGGTGCAGAAAAAGCAAACTCCAATCACATTTCTGCTGACCGGTTTTTGCGACGGTAAATCTACGCCAGGCTATCAGGTGATGAACAACATTGCCGCCGCTAGTAATGGTCAGATATTCGACTTGCGGAAGGACCAGATCGAAGAAGTTCTGCTAGCCATACGCAGCACAATGGACATCGATCACGTTCCACTGAAGGCGATCGATTCCGCCCTTCCGACACAACACGAAATCGATCTCAACGTGGACGGTACGCTGAGGGAGTTCAGTGTGAGTGTTGCCGGTGCTAAGCCAACGATCGAAATTCTCGATCCACAGCACGAACCGTACAACAGGACACGTGACGTGCTGAATCTGGAGAACATACGCGTGGTAAATGTGGCCGACCCGAGTCCCGGCAAGTGGAACATTAAGGCGACGTCGAATTCTTCACACTCCGTGCGCCTTTCCGGCTTAAGTGAAGTGCAGTTTAGGTTTGGATTTTCTCTGCTCGAACCACAGGATTCGGTTAGTCTTTCCCATCAGCCTGTTCTCAACAAAGCGAACTATCTAGCGATAGAGCCCACCGATGCGCAGCTCATCAAGACGCTCGATTCCGTGACGATTGCGTCCCACAATGTCGGCATACCGAGTGGTGCCAAGTTTGATTTTACCCTACCACTCAAGCTGGTGCCGGGCACCGTTGCACTTTACCGTACCGAGCCATTTGATGCGCCCCGCCAACAGTTTAAATTGACGATCAATGGAAAGAATGCCAATGATGAAACGCTTCAACGGTTGCTGTCGACCGCCATGCAAGCGATCGAACAAACACCTCCAGAAGTGACCGTTGGCTATGATCAAGCGCTGGAACTGATCGAAGGTGACACGTTCATGCTGGTTTGTCGCATTCAGTCCCCTTTTCCGGTGCTGACCACCTGGGTAATGGGCAACAAAGAGTTGGCTGAGAAAACATTCGAGTAAGATTACAATCACGTTCTCGCAGCAACGAACAAATGTCTGATCTATATTACAATTACAGGCAATCGAATGTTTTATCCCTACGCCTGGCTAATGTGTCCACAATGGATACTGGGAACTATACTTGCTTTGCTAAAAACAATATCGGTGAGGATCAAAAAACGGTTTTCGTACGAGGTAAGCACATACGATCGCTGTACGAGGTTTCCTCATGAATAATGTCCTTACAATTCCGACTTTTAGTAAGCGCACTCCAAAAGCCCAAGATGCGGCTACTACCCAAGCATACAATCGCTATGGAACGAGAAGCTTTTATTGCGCTTAGATGTATTTTGGAGCCAGCTGATGGTACGGCAGAGATTCATTGGACGCACAACTGGAACCCACTGACGACGGCTAGCGGGAAACCGTACCTCGAGCTTGTTGATATCGATGTCAACCACGCTGGTAATTACAGCTGTTACGCGGACATTAACGGCCAGCGTGTATCCAGCGATCCGAGTACGGTGGTGGTCGAATATGCACCCAAGGTACTCGTATCGAGTATGGAACTGCTTAAGGAGTACGGCACGGAAGTTACACTGCAGTGTATGATCGATGCCATGCCGCTGCCGGAATACTATTGGTACTATCAACCACTAGATCAAACCGGTGAGCCAGAGGTATACGAATCCACCGACAGTTCGATTCGCTTCCAAATGACCCCCGAACGTTCCGGGCTGTACGTGTGCGAAGGTAAAAATGTGTACGGATTCGGTAAACAAACGTTCGTCCTCGAAGGTGCTGCTAATGGTAAGAATGGCTTTATCAAACATCTTTGTTTTAATAGACGTGTGATTGTAATGCACACCTTATCTGCCATACAGCGGCCCCTGTCATCAAGAAACCTGCGGAAACAACCGTGTATGTAGCGCCCGGTACCTCGATCACGCTTGACTGCGTATGCGAACTGTGCCAACCGCTCAATGAATACATCTGGACCAGCCAGCAGGGAACGTTCGAGAGCAGCCCGGAGGAAACGATCGATAACGTTCGAGTGGTGCTCGATAACGATCAATCCCGCAATGCCGTACGATATCGGCTTACCATTGAGGACTTCCGTCCACAAAACGTGGCCAGCTACACCTGCATCTTTTCCAACCAGCATGGTGCCGATGCAATGATCGTTCAGCTTCGCATGATGGTACCGCCGGAAGTTGACACAATGCTGCTCGATGGTGAAACGGTGCTCACCGGTTCCAAGCTCTACAGAAAACCGGGCCAAGCTCATGGACTGAGTTGTGAGGTGGTAGGACTACCGGAGCCCACTGTACAATGGGTATGGAACGGAAAGCTACTTACAGCTGACGATGGCGAACGTTTGCGATTCGAAAACGACAACAAAACCATCATCTTCCGCGAATCCTTTGATGCAACGGTGCAGGGTAGTTACGAGTGCATCGCCAGCAATCCACTCGGACAAGTGTCGTCTACTGTGGAACTTTTAGTAGGTAATGCCCCAGAAGCGTCACCAGCGGGCAGGCAGATAGAGACAAAGGTAGGTAACACGATCAAAGTGTTATGTACGATCGAAGGCAACCCGCAACCTACTATCCAGTGGGAACCGAAAGCCATATTTGAAGATCCTACGCTGAGCGAGCAGACATTGCACGTGTCCTACGAGACTGCGGGGCTCTATCGATGTACAGGATCGAACGAGTTTGGCACAGCCGAACAAAGCTTAACGCTCATGACGTATGGACCGCCAGAAGTGAAGGGTCCTTTGGATGTATCGCTACAGTTCGGTGCTAATCAGGACGTCCTGCTCGATTGCAATGGATGGGGAATTCCGGAGGTAAGCAAAAGCGATAACAATAAGAAGTTACAAAGTTGACTTTTATATATTTCCATTTCTATTCGCAATAGCCATCAATTCACTGGAAATTTAACGACACGGAGCTCGTGCTAGCACCAAACATGCAGCTCTCGACCGAAGGCCTTGAAATTTCCAACATCTCATTTTCCCAAAGCGGAGTCTACAGCTGCGTGCTGGAGAATGAGCACGGATCGTTGCAAAAGATTCACTACGTTACTGTGCGTGGTAAGTACGTGGCGCACTGCTGTCCTTCGTCCTTCTTGCCAGATATCTACTTATCTGGTGGGCATGGAACTAAAGTACGGTGTTCTGGGTACCGAAAGCAGAAACTTTTCCAGTGGTACACCAACGAAACGGCCGATCTCACCACTCGATCGTATTGGACGTTCTGGCCATCCATCGGGCGCGCGCCAAACTGGTTTCTGCTGGCAGCAACAGCGTTGCGTATACTGTCTCATGCTCTCCTCGAACCGTTCCCTCGAAACTCGCTCTGCTTTGATGCGTTCGCGGTACCAAAGATCCTGCTGGTAGAATGTCGGAAGTTTCATGGCCGTATTTTTTTCTTTGCGTTTTCAACCACCACTCTCAAACTGGTGCACTAATTACTCCAACAAAGCTGGTAGATGCCTTGCTTGCTTTGATTGAGATAGACTAACTCTGGGACATGCTTCTCTTTTGCTATGGTACTCCTTGGCTATCTTGGATGATTAAAAGCTGATCGTTGTATTTTCTCCCTCCACAGATGCACCGAAAATAACGTCATCCCTAGAACCTCACGTCACTCTACTGCCCAATGATACGGTACGCTTCGAATGCTCCGGGACTGGTAGTCCAACCCCCAAAGCCTCCTGGCTATTCAACGGCACGGTACTTCTCGAGGAGGAAATTCTTTATCTTGCGTACGGCAACGTAACTACCGGCACGTACTCCTGTCAGCTCGAAAGTTCGGAAGGAACGGATCGACAAAACATGTTCGTCAACGTGTTAAGGCCACCACAGCGGATAGCCGGAATAAATTATACCGACAGCCTTGCACCGCTAAAAGTACGCGCCGATGATCCACTGGTTCTTATCTGTCCGTTCGAAAACTTTACCAGCCTACTGTGGCAACTGAACGAACGCAATGTGGAAGAGTACTTCGATCTTACCGATGTGAAGTTGAAGGAAAATTTGCTCATCATTGATCGTATACGATCGCGCCACCAAGGAACGTACACGTGTGTGGTGAAGAATCGGGCCGGAACCGACCGACAATCGTTCGTGGTTGGAGTCTTAACACCGCCAACGATCCATCGCACACATCCGGAAGAACTGAGCGATGAGTATGGCATCGTTGCGCAGGATTGGAACAGTGCGTGGATAACAGACAGACCGATTGACAGTGCGGTAGAAGTGAACCTACTATCTGGCGAAACGTTACAGCTGCTCTGCCAAGCGAGTGGATCACCCGAGCCTAACATTTACTGGAATCGTGGTACCGACATGGCGATGGTCGTATCGCAAACGTTCAACCTTACCATACCGAATGTGGCGATCCATCACAGCGATCTGTACACGTGTGTGGCAGAGAATGAGCTCGGCAAGTCGACACAGGTGTACCGGCTCGATGTCATGACATCGCCACAGTTTTACGACGAACCGGTCCAGTCGATCGAAGTGTTTGTTGGTGATAATGTTCAGCTCGACTGTGAGATGCAGTCGAATCCACCCGCTTCCTATCAGTGGCTTAAGGAAGAGTACGTACCGATCGCGAACAGGACTAATTTGAGGAGTTTTAATTTTCTTTAACTTGCCCATTTATTGTAGCGTGGCCATTGAGGAATTCAATACGGTACTGGAGTTTGTTAACATTCAGCCGCAAGACACGGGAATGTATCACTGCGAGGCAGAGAATGTTTTCGGACATAACAAAAAATCCTTTAAAGTGTTAGTCTATCGTAAGTACCTAATGTCCTCAACTCCTTCCTTTCAGTCTGCCTAACCACTTGTTTCCACTCTCCCCTTTTTTCCGCACAAGAACCGGCGGAAATAACAATGTTTTCATCCAATCAAACGCTCCTGGCGGGAAACAACATCGAGCTGGACTGTGAGGCAACGGGCAATCCCATCCCTGTGCTGAGCATCATCCATCGGGGTGAAGTGTTGGCCTCGACTGCCGATCTCGAAGCATCCGCCATGGAAATCGATCGCCAATATCGCGTGAAGAACAATTTCTACAAAACTCTCCAATTGTACAGCTTCTCGGCCGTCCGTACTGCTCCGTTTGAAGTGCGATTTTCCTTGCGCCAACCGAAAGCCACACTGCTGGACAAGGGNCAACATCGAGCTGGACTGTGAGGCAACGGGCAATCCCATCCCTGTGCTGAGCATCATCCATCGGGGTGAAGTGTTGGCCTCGACTGCCGATCTCGAAGCATCCGCCATGGAAATCGATCGCCAATATCGCGTGAAGAACAATTTCTACAAAACTCTCCAATTGTACAGCTTCTCGGCCGTCCGTACTGCTCCGTTTGAAGTGCGATTTTCCTTGCGCCAACCGAAAGCCACACTGCTGGACAAGGGCAAATATTTGTGCATGGCACAGAACGCCATCGGATTCGACGAGCGTCTTGCACGGTTGGACGTTATGGTGGCACCGTATCTGCAGACGGAGAAAGTGAAGTCGGTCGATCAAACTATTCGGCTGCTGGAAGGATTACCACTGTTTCTGTTTTGTCCCATCGAAGGCACCCCGAAGCCTACAATCGGATGGTATCGCAATGGCATACGGCTGAAGAGCACGGTCAGCACTTTGTTCCTACCCTCGGTTCAGCTACGCGATGCCGGTTCGTACGTTTGCTATGGGGAAAACCCTGTCGGCAAGACGGAGCTCCAGTTCGAGGTGGATGTGCTGGTGCCACCCTCGATCATAAACAGTGTACTGTACGGCGAACACTACCTGTCTGCGGATCAACCGGATCAGGAAGAAATTTCCCTGCTGGCGGGCGAAACCATTACGCTGGACTGTTCAAGCCTGGGCCATCCGGTGCCGGTCGTACACTGGATGAAGGTTGACTATTTGGACGAGCGTGCGAACGTGCTACTGCCCACGCAGGAACCAATGATCGAGCTGCACAACATCACTGATACCGTCACGTACTCGTGCTTTGTCAACAATACGGCCGGTTCGGCCCAGAAACTCTTCCATCTGGTGGTGCAAGCTGCACCGAGATGGAAATCCGGTCCGGAGTACGAGTACGAGCAGCGTGTATCGCTTCACCACAGTTTGGATCTGACCTGCGAAACCAACGGCTCACCGGAAGCTTCCGTCATCTGGATTAAAGATGGGCTACAGCTCAGCAAACACGACGAAGGTTTTTTCTTCGGCGCCAATGGACAAACGTTACGCCTGCTGGCGGCCAAGCTGACCGATGCCGGCACCTTCCAATGTGTGGCAAGTAATGCACTCGGCCAGATTAGCCGAGAGTTCCACGTCACGATCGATGGTAAGTAACTACGTGGCCCGCGTTCTGTTTCTTTACATCCGCCTGTCTCTGGTTCATGCAGCAACTTTATGTTTGGTTCTTTACAGTCCCGGTAAGTTGGTCGCCTTGGGGTGCTTGGTCAGCGTGCAGCGCCACCTGTGGCAGTGGTACACAGTTCCGTTCGCGCATTTGTCTGCTGGTCAACGGATCGCCGGCCCATGGTGATCGGTTCAACTGTGTCGGCGAGAACGTGGAGATCAAACCCTGCGAACTGCTGCCATGTCCCGTGAACGGAGCCTGGGGCAAATGGGGCAGCTGGAGCAACTGTACGCTGGAGTGTGTGTCCGAGTACAGCGGAGTCCGATCGATCCGGCATCGAAGTCGTGCGTGCGATTCACCGGCACCATCGCTCGGCGGTAAACAGTGCATCGGCGAAGCGTACGAAGAGGAACCCTGCCACGTCAAGTACTGTCCGGTCGATGGTGGCTGGACGGGCTGGTCGAACTGGACCGGATGTAGCGAGCCGTGTGGCTTTGGGCACAGTGTGCGATTTAGAAGCTGCTCCAATCCCGTACCACGCCATGGCGGTCGTCCGTGTGACGGTACGGAGAGTGAGGTGAAAACGTGCAAACTGCAAGAATGCCACGTGGACGGTGGCTGGTCGGAATGGTCCCGATGGTCACAGTGCAGCAAATCGTGCGGCAAGGGCATCAAGAGTCGCAAACGGTACTGTAACAATCCGGCACCGAAAGCAGGCGGAAAGCCATGCGTAGGTGAAAACGTCGAGCACACGCAATGCAGCACGCGACAGTGCCGCAATGATGCGCTGCTGAGGACGGGAAATACGAGGAAAAATTTCACACCCTTGCTAACGTACGAAACGCAGTACGCAAACAATGCGGGCCGATTGGCATCGAATGATTTCGATAGTTCCGAGTACGAGGATAGGGATGCGGAACGCGGTGAAAATGTGAAGATTTTCCCTAACTACCAGTTCGCCGAAGCACCTCCGGTGGAGTACGTTGACATTCCGGAGCCCGAGCCCAACCCCGGTACGCTAAGCATTACGGTGAAGATGATGAACACGGTGCGGCTGTCGAATGATACGACACATTTCAGCTTAAACTTTGGCAACCCGTCCATCGCGTTACAGCCGACGGTAAGCTGCACGGACGGGTACGTCTACAATGCATCCATCGATGGGTGCAGCGATGTGGACGAATGTGCCAACGGTATGTGCGCGCAGGTGGGACAGATCTGCATCAATACGGTGGGCAGCTACGAGTGTGACTGCATCGACGGCTATCGCCCGTTGGTGTACGAAACCGACCAGCACGATGGTACGATCGTGCAGGAAATGCAGTGCGTAGACATCAACGAATGTCGTGAGAAAACGCACGAATGTTCACACTACTGCACGAACGTGCCCGGCAGCTATGAATGCTACTGTCCCGATCGGTACCATCTGTCGAAGGATGGCAAAACGTGTACCATCAAGCGGAAGCGCAACGAACCGGTACGGCTGGTGCCACGCTGCGTGGAAGGTTACCAGTGGGAAGATGGCCACTGTCAAGACATTGACGAGTGTGCACTGCAGGCGGATGAATGTGGTGATAGCTTTTCCTGCATAAACACCCGCGGCGGCTACCTCTGCGTACCGGCCGACTGTCCGCCAGAGTACGAGCTGGACGGTGAGGAAGAGATGTGCGTGCAGAACTGCACCCATGGACGCCATCTTTGTGCGGACGGTGCTACACTCGGACAAACGATTGCACACACCATCGTTACGCTCGATCGCTTCCTGCCCCGACAATCGCTTGCGGTTGTATCCATCCCTGCGGCACAGCGTGCGATTGAGTTTGAAACCAAGTTTGCGATGCGCGATCGCCGGTACGGGCACATCTTCACGCTGGAAACGATGCGCAAAACATCGGGAGCGGTACGTTTGTACGCCAATCGGAAGCTGCAACGTGGTACGCTCTATAAGCTTAACCTGGTTGCCAAATCCTACAGAAGGCGGCGGCTAGAGTTTGTGCATCATTTTGTAGTCCACGTGTACTGGATGGAGTAGCAGCGGGGTGAGCGTACGATCGACACAACAACAATCGATCAACAAACGATCAGTACAAGCACAGTACGGAATCAGTGGATCAAACATTAATTTAAACTCATTATCATTTGATTAAGTGAAGGTACGTTAAAGCGGGGCCAAACGTAAGGAAAAACAAAGGTTAGAATTAGAAACAATTGGCAAACGGCAGTAGGTTTTAGCGTAGGAAAATTTATTTTAAGATACTTTCTGTCAAACTGCAAACTAAACAGAAAATGAAATGTTCGACTATAGCTAACTCCCATAGTTACGGACCGACGCGGACCGACCAGCAGCAGTAGTTATCGCTTGAGTATCCTCCGCACGGCTTTTCTAACAGCTTCCGGTTTTCGCAATAGAAAATATAAATAAATATAGTCATTCTGTCCCACTGTTTTTTTTTTTTTTTTGATAGTTTACAATAGTTTACACAGACTGCCGTTTAGTTGTGGTCAGTTCGTATGCAACATCCATCAACGTTTAGTGTTATGTTTTTCCCCCCCCCATTTCTTTTTACAGTACTAACACGCGGCGGTTTCTTTTTTGTTGTCTTGTTTTGTTAATTAGGAAAAAAGATGTTTCTAAATATAATTCCTGCCCTTTTGGTTTGTTTGTTTTATTTTTTTTTTGTTCTGCAAAGATCCTTTCACTGGTATGCGGTTGTCTTCTTTGGTTGAAGATAGACTACGTCTATTTAGGCCCAACGAAACAATTCATAGAACCATAAGCAAATGATTGTTTCTTCTGCATCATACCTCCTTTCGTGTTGCTTGATGGATGGTTAGTGTGTGTGTGTGTGTGTATGTTACGGTTTAGCGTTACGTCTTTTTTGTTTTCTTCTGTTGCTGTTCCGCGTGGAAGCACTGATACGAGAGTTTCTAACCTAGTTTCACCCGCAGTCCATGGAAAGTCAGGACCGAGGATGCTAATATACTACCATATCGCGTTAGAGCTGTGTGGCCGTTAGACGCTAAATAGTTGCTTTAAAAAAGTTTCCTTTATACAAAACATGCAGCGTATTTACAGAACCAGGACAGCCATTTCATGTTTGAGAATTAATTATGCATATATCGGCATAAAAGGGTAACAGCACGCGCCATACCTTTCTACGCTTTTGTTTTACCTTCCCCTTGGCTAATAGTTACATACGCCACCGTACTTTGAATGTGAAGAAAGGCAAGATTAATGAGTTTTGGGATGATTTTTCGTTTGCCCACAATCATGGTTTTATGTTTCAATGTTTTTTTTTACTATAAAGCGTATCAGAGTTACGGATATGGGACCATCTATGTATATATATATAAGCTACACATCCTCTTCATTTCTCTACTATTCACGCACCCAACTTTGGTAGTATTGAAGGTCCTTTTTCTCGCAAAACGGTGATATCAAAAATCACATCTTCACCTCTCTTGGCTGTAAGTGTGATTTCTGTTTCACATACTTTTGCTTAATGTTTGTTTTACCATTTTTTTTACATTACTTGCTTTCTATAAGCGTATTGAACATAGTTTTTTTTTTGTTGCACTTACTATCGCTACCAATTTGCCTATCCACCAAAAGACTAAACAAAACTATTCAAAATCGAACCAAATAAAACCGTATAATACAGTGCGTGGCGTAACTATAAAAACGGTACAATACATGAAACAAAAATTTGGTAAAATTATTACTGCGAATGTCAACCTGCTAGAGACTACACGGTGTTCGTTCAATAAGAATGAATTTCCATTCTTTCTCATATGAAGAAAGCTTTGTCAACTATTTTCGGTGTTGGATTGATCTGCACATGGAATTGCATTCCTCACACATAGACACGGGGTCATAGATAGTTCAGTCGTAATTTTGTCCTTAAACCGGACACGCGTTAGTGTCCATACGAGTAAAGGTAAAAGAGCATGACAGCACAGGTATACAACGTCTTCTTCCAAATGGCATCATACTTTCTAGAAATGTACTTCCATCTAGAAATGTTCATAAACGTAAGACAAACGTATTATTTTCAATTGACCATCTTCGGATGGTGATTTTAATTATTTGACGTAGAAAATTTCAGTTTTGGTAACATCATGTTGAAGGGGTTTTTTGTTAGTCTTTCTCGAATTTTGTGCAACAATATTTGCTTACACATGTCTGGTATCATGTTATCACTAATAAAACCAATATAGAATCCTTTCAAACCTTCAACATTATCGAAATTTTTGATTTCCGCTAAATTCCACCAGAACTTTGGACGTTACAAGCAACAAAAAGAACAATATTAACCATCAAATGAAACTGGCACAAAGAGCACTGTTGAATTATCAACTGATATCATTCCTGCTTTTGGAAAGACGTATGGAATTTCATACGCTGGGATGTAAAAGGTTGAAAAGAAAATTATATATATTTTGTTACGGTTCGTGTCTTTAAAGCTATGTCACAAAGGTAAGCTATCGGTGCATTCTGCCTACGTCCTACCAGACGCAGCAAAAGGAAAGAAAGATTACAAAAATAATTATGCTACGCACTGTATGCAAGGAAACTTAATCATCAAATCATTGGCCACTGCCGTGAAACATGTTAAAGGGGGGACAATGATAATTTACATATATAGCACCGGACCGAGTGAGGCTAACTGAACGTACGAACTGAACGCGACGGAAGGACAAACGTTACATTGTTAAGGACTTTACTTTAGATCAATCTCTTCACTGATATCATCTGCACTATCGTTATTACTGTCCGGTTGTTCCTGCTTCTGTTTAATCTCAACTGATTTTATAGGCGTTGTTTGCTCAGAAGTGGTCGGTTTTTCAACCGCCTGTTCTCCTTTACTGTTGGCTGGGACGTTCTCATTTCCGTTGGACTTTGTCGTCAACAGAGGTGTTTGCATTTCTTCCGAACGTTCGCTCTCGCTTCCGGATGAATCATCCTCCAGGCGTCCATTACCTGGCTTACCGGTTCCTTCGGATGCTGGTGTTACCGAGCTGTGACTTTTGCCCGTTTGTTCCTCAGCCTCACTTTCATGCGATCGATTTGAATGGCTGCGCCGTTTTTTAGACCGTGCTTGTCGCTTTGCGATGGCCTCTTTGCATCGATTGATAAGCTCCTCGTACGGTTGACCATGTAAAAAGCACACAACGATTACCGTCATGTTGTCGCCGCCTATGCCACCCATCTGGCAGTCTGGTGCCAAGCAGCGCATCATCAAATTTTCACATATCTGCTGCGGATAGATACCTTGAGCAATTTCCTCCTGCACAAACTCCAGCACGGCCTGGCTAGACAGCACATCCCATATGCCGTCGCAGGCAATAACGAGAAAGTCCCAGTTTTCCGCCAACTCGCGTTCCTCCACATCCGGGTACGCTGTTACCATTTGCTCCGAGGGCAATATTTGTGTGTTGCGCTTTAGACCGAAATCTCCCAATGCACGCGACAGCGCCAAATATCCATTCACCCGATTGTACTCCACATATCCACCCGCGCTGCTTATTCGCTCCCTTTCCTTTTCGTTCGTCGGCTTATGGTCAAACGATAGCACGTCCAAGTGTCCTTCGACACAAGCAATCGCTCGGGAATCTCCCGCGTTTGCACAGTACAGCCGGTTGTCTTTGATGAGCACTACAACAGCAGTCGATCCGGACATCTGTTCCCGCAAAGCTTCGTTGTTCAACATCGCTTCGTCCAGATCAAGGAACCCTTGCTGCAGGGCATGCTTTACGTCATTTCCATACTCCGGTCGGCGGGTAATGTACTTGTGGAGATGTTTGCCCGCATATTCGGCCACCTTCGCTCCCCCGTGCCCATCATACACGGCAAAGAAGGACGTACCGGGGTCGTCGGGTAGCGAGAGTATGTGCGTGTGCGAGTCTTCCATGTGCATTCGCCAACCCTGCATGCAACTTGAACCGACCTTGTAATAATCATTCTGACAAAAGGCCGATTGTTTTGAGGTTTCTGGTTCTGATAGCGACTGTCCCATTTTGCGTTTTTATCACAGAGCAGGTGTGTAGTAGGTTTACCCTTTTTTCACAAGTTCCTAAAACGAAAGCAAACGAAATATGCTTTAATGAGTAATTAATACTATTGCTATTACCCTATTGTTTCTAAAAACAATTCAAGCTCCTGTAGGATGGGAAACCAAAAACCTCCCAAGAGAGTGTTTACGAAGTACTACAGTCTGATTCGTTTCTTTTTTTTCGAACACTACGAACAACACAAATTTCGGCAGAAGAAATTGAACCGATAAGTTCATTGCAAGGGAGATAAACGTAATCTGTTTTGTACGAAAAAGCAAGCCATGATAAAGAGTCTCTACAGAAGGACATGCTAATCTTTTGTTGCATCGATGTAACATTTTCAACTTGCCGCAACCAACTTATTAGCTTAATTAACTATAAAATCACTGTTTAATATGTGGCACCCAAAACGTAAACATGCCATACAGAGGAACCCAAACAACCGCTATTTACGTCAGTTCATAAGCAATGCCATATAACCCGCCCCATCTTCATTCATCCAACCACCTAATGTATGCACCAGTTACAATCCGCCGCCTCATAAGCATCATCATCCTCATTAGCTTCAAAGCAACAATACGCAACGCATGCTTCGATCGGAAAATTGTCGCCGGTGCATCGCAAACTGTGATCGTATGGCTCGAAACTAAAAATACTCACCAAAACTTACACTCTGCTCAATTTGTGCACGCCCAATCCACGGGTGACTATGATGTTGGACACCACAGAATTCTGCGTGAATGCAATTTCGACTGACAAAGACCAGCTGCTGGTGGTGGTCTGGCCAATCGACGAGGGTCAATCATCAACGTGTTGTTCGTCGAATTCCATAAGAAATGTTCACGGCGTGCGGTTTGTCAGGTTTTCAAAACTGTAAACACGTGATGCAAGTCCGATTATGCTCTATGCCGTATCGGGACAAATTGATAAAGCTGATGATGAAGATTGTTCGTGATGTCAATGGTTTTACCGATGGGGATGATGATACCGATGACAATGTACCGTGCTTCCGATGAGAAGCTATTCTCTACACTGCAATGTGACTGCGTTTGGGAAGGGAAAAGATTTAACATGTAATACACATTACGGCACTGCTAATAAATGATAATAAACTGTTGACTTCCGCAACCGGTGCAGTGTAGGAGTTGCTGGTTTTGTTTTTACAGTTGCTCTATCTACCTCATACACTATTGCTTTCCTCTTCGACAAATAGCTTTTAAACGCGTTGCCCTTTTCGCTGCGGGTTTTCTATCCCTCTGCTCCTCATTACACGGAATTATTCGTTTAATGTCGATAATTCAATCCACTCTGCGGCGAAAGCAACGATGGCCAACGCTCGACGAAGTACTGATAACGCGCACTGACCGCACAAACATCGAAACTGCTTCGATGCTATTTCGGTGGTAGGAATGATTGTGGTCGATCGAACGGGCCTGCTCGGATTGGCAAAATTCACACAAAAAGCATCACTGCTCCACCGTTTAACAGTTCATAAGCGGAACGCAAGGGCAGACGAGAAATTTGCTGCATGAAAACAAAAAAAAAAGGACAGGTGATAAAAACGCACTATTCACATCCACTCTTATCAGCACCCAATTGCGGTGAATCAACAGGAAACCTGCAAAGTTTGTCTTTGTACGTTGAACCAATCACACAACGGCACCTATCTAAACAGTATATCCTTATCCGCATCGATTATCTGTATGATTTCGGCACACGTTTGACAGAGTTTGTATAAAGTTTGTTATGTATTCTTGCTAATGGAGACGTTTCGCGGACATTACNCAAAAAAAAAGGACAGGTGATAAAAACGCACTATTCACATCCACTCTTATCAGCACCCAATTGCGGTGAATCAACAGGAAACCTGCAAAGTTTGTCTTTGTACGTTGAACCAATCACACAACGGCACCTATCTAAACAGTATATCCTTATCCGCATCGATTATCTGTATGATTTCGGCACACGTTTGACAGAGTTTGTATAAAGTTTGTTATGTATTCTTGCTAATGGAGACGTTTCGCGGACATTACCTGCCTTTGCAGATCTCGAGGAAATGTTTTTTCACGGTGTTTACCAAAATGCTTGGAACGATGGCGCGCTCAATGCGCACACGTTGACAGATGTGCTCAAAACCGGCAATGAGCAATGAGCAATATTTACAACGGCTGCAGACAAAATGCAATGGACGCTAATTTAAAAATGCGTTTTAATTATCGTTATGTCTCAACAAAATGTGTTCAAGCTCAGCTACAAAGTACAACAATAAATTGTTTCTCTCGCTTTGGTATTTAGAACAAATTTAAACATTTGCATGTTTTTTTACCACTTCTGGTGTTTAAAGAATCTCTTTTTTATGAAAGGCTATAATATGACATATAATATCAAATTCTTCGCCGTATAAGTACAACACGTTCTAAAATAACCAGGTTGTGAATAATTTAATTATTTTTTACATTTCCGTAGCTCAAACTCACATGCTCCGGGAGCGGATAGGGTTCACTCACTTTGCTCAGTGCACAAGGCTCCGGGAAGAAGCCACCATCATTACGGTGTGTCAAAAATTTTTCACGTTTGGTTAGTTTCTGGAATCCTGAAAAAACACGATTTTTACTGAAAAACTTTATCGTAAGTAGTGCACAATTGTTGGAAAAGCTGACAAACGACCTGGTTTAGGCAGACACGTTAAAATTTTCCCCTCCAAATCTCCATCTTTTGCAGAAAGCCGGTTCGAAAGAGCGCGTCCTAGCGACGCGGTGTCATTTGTCCATAATGGCCGGCGGTTCGGGTACAAAGGTGGTGCAAATCACCAACATTGCCCCGCAAGCCACCAAGGACCAAATGCAAACGTTTTTAGGGACGGTTGGGAAGATTGACGAGATACGCCTGTATCCAACCATTCGGGATGTTTCGTGCCCTGTTGTGTCACGTATCTGCTACGTGAAGTACTTCGAGAGCAGCTGCGTTGCTGTGGCACAGCATCTGACCAACACCGTGTTCATCGACCGTGCCGTAATCGTTATCCCGGTGCAGGGCGGCGTCATTCCCGACGAATACAAAGCACTGGAGATGGCCGCGAACGGTACGCTTGTGCCGGGATTGCATAGCTTCAATGTGCCATCGAAGCTGCCGCCGGAGGTCGTGAACAGAATTGACGGGATGATCCCGAACCAGGTGGTAAAGACGATCGACCCAAAGCTGGAGGAGAACGGTCTGCCCGAGTATCCGCCTCTTCCGGTGAACTTTGATGCGAAAAAGATCGAGGAAACGCGTCGCACCATACTGGTACTGGATGTTCGCTCGGACTGGAGATTGGAGGAACTGATGGATCACTTCAAACCGGCAGGTGAGATCAAGTACGCGCGGTACGCAGAGAACGATCGCACCAAGTTTGCTCTGATGGAGTTTTGCGATCAGCGTAACATTATTAACGCGCTGAAGATGCATGGTACCGAATTTCGAGGTTACCGGTTGAATGTGCACCATTCGACGCAACCGATCGTGAAGCCGGAAGCTAAGAGCAACGAGGCGGCCCAGAAGGAAATCGAAGAAGCCATGACGATCGTAAAGGAAGCCCATCATCAGATATCGAGCATGGAACCCGTCGTGACCATATACCCGAAGGACAAGAGCAGCAGCCGTCGTAGGTCGCGGTCACGCTCGCGCTCGAAAGAACGTCGTTCAAGATCCCGCTCCCGGAAGCGATCCAAGTCGCGCAGCAAACGGTCACGCTCCCGCAAACGTTCCCGGAGCCGCTCGAAGCGTTCGCGCTCGCGCCGCTCGCCCTCGAGAAGCAAGCGATCTCGCTCGAAATCGAAACGATCACCATCGCGCAGCAAACGGTCGCGGTCACGTTCCAAACGTTCGCGTTCGCGAGACCGTCGCAAGCGTTCCCGTTCGCGTCGTCGTAGCCGCACACGATCTCGCGAGCGTTCCTCGCGCATCCGTCGGTCAAGATCGCGGTCGAAGAAACGGTCCCGTTCGCGCGAACGACGCGATCGTAGCCGCGATCGGAAGAAATCCCATCGCAACAAGGAAGAACGACGCCGCCGCTCACGCTCGCGATCCCAAAGCCGCAAGCGATCCACGTCCCGAAGTCGAGCCAGTCGCACGAAGGAAGCGGTCACAAAAACATCGTCGAAACGTCGCAGCCGCACCCCATCGGACAAGAGGTTGAAAAAAATCCTCGAGGAAGCGGTTAGTCGCGATTACGATGCAGAGGAGCGTATGGATGCGGGTGCAGCTGTGGTAGAGGATGATGCGGGCAGCACAGGCAAGCAGTCGGCATCGCCGCCAGCTCAGGCTGCCGGTTCCGGTGCGTCCAGTTCGTCTTCATCCTCTTCGGGTGGAACGAACACAGCGGCAGCCACGGCCGCAACGACACCGCGCGAGAAAACCGCCAGTCCAACGACGGAGAAATCCGACAACATGGACATTTCCAACTCTCCGTAAATTACTCTTTAGAAAACATGGATGTTCTATCCCATTTCGGGTTTTATTGACATTTATATATGCTTTTGGAATGCTAAACATTGGACATTTCAGTCGACCGTGTGATTCCGATATTCGGTATTCTCTTATCTGTCCTATATCTTTTACTACGCTCCGTCAGTTTCATTCATTGTGTTTGCCCAGGATTAGTTATTTTATCGCAACTTGAATTTCCCGACCCACGGGAAAATCGTAAATGATTCACATACTTTCAAATAAATCTCTCTTGAGTCTTATGATCCTAAATCGTAGTTTCATTGTGTGGTTTAGAGAAACGTACATTTAGTGATTATCAATTAATGCGAAGTTTGTGGCAATTGCAAGATTTTGGCTGAGTATCTAAGCCAGTAAATCGTAGTTCGATATATTACAGTAACGTTACGTTCAATGTCCATGTCCTATCAAACCAAGGCGATGTTTTTGTGTACATTTTTTAAATCAATAAGGCATGTAAGCATAGAGCAGCCCCTCTCTATTTTCCTTTGAAGACGAGAAACATCTAATGCGCTGTTGCCAGATTTGCTATATTTCTACATTCTCGCTGTGCTTCATTCCTCACTCGACCAACTCGCTCTCTCGTTTTCTCTTTCGCTCACCCTCTCTTTCTCTGTCGCCCGCATACAAATACTGCTAAAGGCAATTCTTTGTGTTGTTTTGGATTGTTTTTATTTCGTTTATGCATCAGATGTTTTCTACCCTTTCAAAATGTGTTATAGGGTTGTTTATGCTTTTCTGGAAATTGATGCTTAATGTCGTTCGATAAAATTCGTTTCTTGTTTCCTTTTTTATAGTGTACCCGCAAAAATCAACTTACTGCTCAAAAATCAACTTTCAGAACGAACGATTGTCTTGTGAGCATACTCTTCTTTTTCATCCATCCATTATCAGAAACATAATTTGCTATCTTCCTTTTAGGTGAGCATAAGCATTCTACTTGTTGCTACTTTCACTAGCATCCTACGTAGCCCAATCTGTAATGAAAAGATAAAAAATTTCCTTGTCCAATGCATACAGAACTCAGAACGATTTAGAAACGGGTTTAGGTTCATGTTCGAAAGCATTATCTATACACAGCAATCTCTACACGCTCTACACCAAACAACCACTCACACATTCGCAACGCGTCGCGTATGGTTGGTAGGGTAGAGCAAGAAAAAGTGACCGCCATCAGCTGTTTCAATGACGTGGCACTTTAAAATAGCACACATTCTTACAATCGTTAAAACAATCGCGAATCGTTCATGGCATTTGGGTAATGTACTTATGTTGAATTAAGCTAATGTAAGAACGCGTATAGTAAGGAAGTTGGTAGCTTTCAAACGCTGTATCGCAAAACATTCAAGATGGTGACGTCGTGTGTAGGAAACTAGCGAAGAAGAGAAAAAACGACAACACAACATTGAAACGCAATAACTTTCCCCTACCCGTATTCCCATGCCCTTCCGTAGGCAATACGCCATCAAGTCAAAGCAAGCTTTGTTTTCGTTTCATCTCTTTCCAACTGTGCCGCGATTGGAGCGAGAAGGCAGAAAAACAAAGAGCAAACAGTTCGCTCTCGGCTGCGTGTAGTTGTGTGCGACTTTAAGAGGACCATTTATGCTGAGGGTAACATTTTTTCCCCCCTATCTATACTGCTACGGATTCATTTTCACACCCTTGCGTGGCGATACAAGTGTTTCTAGGACAAGATGTTTCGGTTATACTGGTACCAAACATATTATCAATTGCTGTTAGAGGCATTCAGCAATCTAACTTCTGCAATTTGTCTCTATAATACGTCGTCCAAAATGCTTTCGATAAATTCAATTCTACGCGGATGATGTCCGCTAGATAGCCTAAGAAAAACATGCTTCATTTGCACCATAGGTAGTACAGAAAGACATACATTTCTTAACTGTACGATGCCCAATTTCGAAACACATCAGCAGCCTTGATTTTGTCGAGCACACCTACATATTTGATCATCATGGCTCAGGATATAGGGGTTGGTTCGTGCCTGAGTATGGGTAACGTTCTTGTAGAAGTAGTGGTGTTTATTTTGTGAGGTACTATTGTACTTTAATTGCGTTCCAGTTGATCGAACTCACAAAACTGTGCATCAAAGTTAACATTGGCGTTGTAAAAAAAAAACGCATCCACACACAGGAAAGAAATAAAACATTCTATGCAATGCTAAAGATCGAGTGCTACGGATCATTGCAGATCGCACGCATTTATGGATGTTGGATGTTTCAAAACACAACATTCAGCTGAGACCAGTGACACGCGTATGTTCGCTCGAACAAAGATAAAAAGATACGCATTTCACGCGAGATTAGATTGTATTCAGGGTGCATTGCTTGCTTATCTTAGGCAAAAGAATTACATAATGTTGACTTGAAACTGTCAAGAAATATGTGACAAAAGCTGACAAAAAGCAGACCCATACATGCATCGCGCCATGTTGTGAATATGAAAACAAAGAAAAACGCAACAGAAGAGTCGAGCGAGTGTGCAGCAACGAAGGGAGGGTAACGGCAATAAAAATAAATAGCTAAAATGGCTGCGCTGGCAGAACCAGGACCCAGCCGACAAAGCACTCATTTTTTGGATGAATGTTCAATGCCAACTGCTCGATTAACACGTTGTGTGCCACGCTTGTTTTGGTGATGTTTCCTAGCAGGCGTTTTTGTTTACACATTGACTGTCAATCATTTTTGATAGACATGGCCCCCTAGGAAATGTAGCTTTCAGACTGTTATTTCTCCACGTTTAAAGCTCCTTTTGACTTAAACCTTTTATCTTTCGCAATCTTGAAGATTACACTTTTATGAAACTAATTGTAAGGTCCTGCGGTTATTCCTCTCAGTCTTCGGCATCCTTCGTGTGCCGCTGCTCTTCACTGATCGGGATTTGGTATCACCTCTTGTTGTAGTTGTTGTAGCGCCCTCTATTGGAAAAACCGTGAAACTGACAGTCAAATTGACCGTTGATATATATTATCAACACAAACAGTATTTTTGCATGTACTTTATTCTTCTTGCTAAGTTGCTTTAAAAATATCTTCCATTCTCAAACGTCTTCAAAGTAGAGACAGGTGTAAGACACTTAGGGTTCGCGTAAGTAATCAAGTAAACGTATTTATATTAGATAATTTTACAACCTCAGTACTAGGGTAAGAGCACCAACATATCATAAAAAGATCTTCAATCATGCTGGAACGGTGCTGAACCGCATCATAGCGTGCTCGTTTGGTCAGTTTAGTCTTCGAGCACTCTCCTTATCAAGCTGTTTATTAAGTGCGAGTCGGTTGGGCACCCGGCTCTCAAGAGTTCCACTGTCGAGCAGTTCGTCATCGCAAAGCGGTAACACGGGCGAATGAATAAAAACAATCCACATTTGAAAAAGTGAACTCAGCCAGTGAAGTTGTGGCACGTGTTTCGTTTCTGCGTGGATACGCTTTCTTTCCAAAGTACAGCCAGTTTCCATTCTAAATTCACCAAACGGCCGTCGGTTTTTTGCATTCATAAAACGAACAACTTACTAGCAAAGCTTGAACCAGGGCGGAAATGAATCGATTAGTGCTATTGTGACGGGTGTTTTGTTTCACTATTTGTCTCCATCCATGTCAACCAGTCAGCCCCAAGTTGGCCAAATTGTTCTGTTGCATTCTATGTTGCATTAGTGCAGTGCAGCGAACGTTTCGGCGACGGTGTGTGCGTGCGTACGCTACAGCGTGCAGTACAGCGTATGCATGTGTGCGTGTTTTTTTTCGTTTGAAGTACTTTTGATTATTTTCTTTCTGCATGAAGTGTTGACGATTGTTCCTTATCAGGCAAATCACCAGCACATTGACTGTGCTTCGTTTTGCATTGACTACTGCATCTACAACAAGATTAGTTTTTGGTTAATGTTTAGTTGTTGTTGGTTTTTTTTTTGCTCCCTAAAGAACCTGATCCAATTGATTACCTATTCGTTTTGTGTTCTGCTCATTTCCATACACACCCCTCCCAGCGGAAGGGATACTGCGTTGGTGTAGGTTTTTGCAAGACGTATTCGATTGCAGTGCCCATAAAGTAATGGGTTCTTTCCGGTTTCTCGTCGCGAACAATTTTCTGTCGAGGCATTTCAAGCATGACATAAGGCTGTGACGCGCGTGCGTGAGTGTAGAGCTGACGATTGGGAGACACGTTTTTTTTTTTATTTTGATTTTTGCTCGTGGTTCGTGGTCGCGTGTAACGTCTCTGGCAAAGGGCTAGCGGGAACAGGATTCTTAGGGCGGCAATACCAACAACACACAGCGCAGAACAAAGAAACCTCCAGCGAAACGTCGTCGCACCTTTGAAAAAGGACCGAATGGAAGAAATGGCGGCCGTGTAGTGCGTTTGTTCGTCGTTTCCTCTTCGCTCGTGTAGCTAAAGGGCTCTTGACATAACCTAGATTGCTAGTTGAAGTATCGACAGGCGTACGTAGGCAGGCGACATTAAACCCAGTTTTTGCATTTATTTGTTTATTTGTTTCTAGCCATTTTTTCACTCCATGTGTTGCTTAGAACGGTGCTGGGTAGCGTAAACCAGTATAAACATTGCATCCGAGCAAGTAGTGCAAGTGAAAAACACGGGAAAAACAAATCGTAGCAGGCATCGGAAAGAGGAGGACAGTTTTCTTTCGCTTGTGTCACACGTCATTTGGTGCAATTTGTGCAGTGTTACGGGGATTTTTGTACAGGGAAAAATAGAAGAAGTACACTTTACATAAGCGCTACTCAAGGCTCTGGTGCGTCCCCCTCGTTGTTATCATGGCAGATAGTTTGGTGGAAACGCCCACAGCCAGTTCGGCTCATTTAATGAACCTAAACGTCATGAACACGATGTCGACCAGTGCGAACGATCCGGGAAGTTCCGCTTCCTCTTCGTCGTCCTCGTCCTCCGCACCGTCGTCGAGTGTGGCCACGTCGTCCGGTTCGAATGTGTCGGCGAATACAACCGGCCCAAACGAGCCGACTACCGGTGGCAGTAGCGGTCGATCACCGGCAGTGTTGATCTCGGTCAGTGCTACGACAAGCTCGCAAACCACACGCCAGTCGAGTTTGGCCTCCGATCTGCTGCTGAATGAGATGATAAATATCGCTCATCATCGTGCCTCTATCGCGAACAATGGCAACCAGCAGCAGCAACCGTCGTCCTCCTCGACCCCGAACGCCCCATCCTCTTCGTCCACCGTATCCTCCTCCGGTACGCCGATCGCTAGTTCACAGTTGTCCACCGTACCTTCCACCGGCGAACTGACCCCCACCTTAATCACCCTTACCGCGACCCCTTCCTCGTCGTCGTCGTCGTCGTCGTCGACGGGCGGCGTGCAGCAGCAACCGCTTGAGCTGCTGCACCGCGAAACTCCCAAACAGGCTCCGGCCAGCCGCAATGTCGGCGGCTCTTCGATCCATGGTCGGCCCGCCGACGAACGGGGCGACACGGACGACTGTGGTGAACCGGAGGCGAAGCGCAAAAAAGTCGACAAACCGAGTGCAAAGGTCGAAAAGCTGGAGCTCCGTCTCGGCGGTATACTTTGCTGCGCCGTTTGTTTGGACCTACCGAGGACTGCCATGTACCAGGTAAATACAACTTTTTGGCAACACAAAACAAACAACAGTTTAAAAAGCAAAACAATAACACTTTACAACATTATCTCAAACTTATCAAACAAAACCTCCAAATGACCTTCTACTCCTTGAAATGCTTTTGGTTATCCTCCTCATTTGGTATCGTTTCAAAGTACAGCAATCTTACTATTTCCTGTCGTTATCTGTTTACCGTCAAAACCGGACGCAAAATACCAAAAAAATGTACGTTTTTCTTTTTTTTCTCCTTGGTCATTTATTTGGCAATTTTTCCTTCGCTTTTCATATCTTGGTTCGTGCTTCAATGATCAACATTTTGCTGTTTTCCCTAAACACTCAAGATAAACTTTCAGTTGGTTTCTTCTTTTGTAGACTATTTCCTATCGTTTCGTACCCTTCTTTACTATATATCTTTTTGTTTTTAAAACAAAAAATCAAACTCTTTGCAGTTTGGCAACCAAGTGATACAGCTAATCGGCAGTTTTTACATTCATAGCGTTTCTTTATTGTTTTGTGCTAGCTTCTATACCTATAGTCTCACCTAACTTAGATGCTTCTTTGTTGCGGTTAATAACTATAAGCTTTGTTTTTATACTATCTTTTCTATTTTATTGTTTTTGAAGCCAATTTTTCTTTTCTAAAGTTTTGGCTGTTATTACATTTTTCTTTTCTGCTCTTGCAAAAATATACAAAATTTCGCCGACATGTTCCGCTGTAAATTAATTTCTTTTCAGGTATTGGGTTATGTTGGGTAGATTAACGACAACGGCAAAACATTCCATTTCCAATTTGCGTTTCCTTTTTGTGGAATTGTGTAGCTTGTGGGAGTGCTTTAGGGGTTAGAAATCGAGTAACGTTTATTTAGAATTATGACAATCTGTACACACAAAAACATATTGGAAGTTTTCCATGCTTAATCTTATGTTCCTGAATGATTTACGTTCCCACAAGAAGAATGCGCTGGTTGAGTAATGGAAGCATAAGGGGCGCCTTGTTTACTTGGTACACATGTCCGTTATGTGCCGTACACGTGCCGCTGAGTTTAAATTTAGTGGCCTAGCCCAGCTACGGCAAATGGCACACATGCCGCCATCTTCCTGCAATATCCTAATATTGGATCATTCCACAAGGTTTGGTTAAAATTTGAGTGTCTTTCCTATTTTTTTATTCTGTGTCCAAATACACAATTATTGAAGAAGATACTTATCAAAACCAAAACGAAAATGGTAACAAAAATCGAATGTCCATTGATGGTTAAGAAAAGAACAAAACAAAAATCAGCCCTAGCGTCTGTAAAAGTGACACAAATTGGTCGATCCGATTGTCCGAAAGCAAAAAAAAAAAAACACGAGTAAACGTTTGCACAAAACTTTCGCATCGCATCACAACGCAACAAACGATTCCTCCTCATCACCAAAATTGGAAGTTGCACGGGAAAAGCGGGTTATAACGGATGATCGATCATACTTTGTACCACCATCACCATCGTGTCGGTGCTGAAATGAAGATCGCGTGTTTCTTTGCGACTTTCTAATTGTAGCAGGTGTCCAAGCAAAAAACCAATGCTGTGATGAATTGCTATGAGCCCCAGCCTGCCCATCTGGTGGCTTAGAGGCCCGCAGAAAGGGGTTGTTTCCTTTGCTTATGTTTAGCAAAAATCGTCGAAACTCATCTTACGCTTGTGTGTGTGTGTTGCGTACGATTAAACATTCGCGGCAGTCCCAGTTTTGCGTTTTGTTTACTACTTGGCTTGGGTTGCTAATCGATAAATGTAATTTTTGAGCACGTTTTTGGAATGTTTGTGGCCCGCTGATAACAACACGGCAAGCAGCCGTGTACAATTGAACGGGTTAAAAATCGTCATTTTTCGGGAATGGTACACGGTTATACAGTTTCAACGGATTATGTTGGGCCCATTTCGTTTCACACTTTTTAAGGACTATTTTTAAAGCGTACGAACGTGGAAACGGTTTTGCTTCGAGCTCGAGAATCAACTGCTCCCCAGCACTGGGAACGAAAACAATGCAGGCACATGCGCACTAATGGTGGACGATTTTTGCTTTTGCCCAGACCGTTTTCGAATGTTAGCTGAATGTTGCTTACAGATGCCGTTTCGTCGATTCGTACGTAACCCCCGTAACGTCCTTCGTTCTGTCCGATTCGAGTTGGAATGTTTGTCACAATTGAAGGAAAACTCTTTTGAAATCGTACTATTGGGCGTACTACTACTACTACTACACACACACACAGACAGACAATCAACTTGTTTCTGACAGACAGGAGACTGTGCTGTTACAATTCAAGACCGTTGTCCAAGGACGTTGCCTTTCGGTTGTTTGCTTTTTTGGCTGACCCAAAACCGTGCCTGTCTCTCGTCTTTGTCGCTCGGTCAAAGAATGGAACATTTGATGGGCGTTTAGAAGTATTTGATTTTAATATATTACGATCATTTTGATTAGCATATTTCACGCTTACATGGCGAGGTTCGCATTGTTGCATTCTACATTCGATCGAACTCATCAATGTGCAGTGTTTGTGCAAAATGGCGTCAAATACGCGTTGTTCGAAGATCAAAGTTCGTTCGATTATCAGCGTTTAGTGGACGCGCACAGCAAATCGCACCATTTGCCCGTATCATTCACCATTCACCGTAACGTGGAGACCGCAACACACCAGCTGATCGTGCAACGGGAATGAACGGAATTTCGTCTCGTGTTCGCTCGGAATCACCCCCTTGAAGCATAATAATAATTCATGCGTACTGGGAAAGTATCTCTGTGTGTGGAGTGTGTGTGCGGTAGTATTGGTGCGCTTTGTGGCTGGGGAGTACAACTTGTTTCGCTTCAGGGGCACACAAGTGCACGGGCAAAATGGATGCCAAAAGCTTCGATATAGTATATTCCTCAGTGTGTGTGTGGGTAAGTGTGTGTACGATTGGGCTTCAGCCACACACTTGAGCAGTCCACGAAAGAGGCCACGAGTGAAAGCACAACAGTGGGGCAGATTTGAGGCCACACCAGTGTTACTCGGCTATGAGCAAGTTCCGTGCGTTCTCGCTACAGCTGCGCAGTAGCGCAACCAGGGGCCCTCCACAATCGTATACGTATATGTGTGTGTGTGTGTGCGTGCATGCGTGCGTGGGTATGACATACGCACACACCATGCATTTACGGTGAACAGCTGATTCGAGCACAACCCCAGATGAACGTTTCCGTCCGGAGGGCACCACGAGCGCACAACAAAAAGTCGCGTGCGATGGTATTGGGAATCCGTACGTGCCCGATATATGCACTGCTTTGGCAGTGTGCGTTGAGGGTGACGCATTCACACATGAATGGTGGTGCAAAAAGGCAACAACGCAATTACGTTCTAGCTCCACCATATATTCTACTGCAGCAACTAAACGAGACCGCACTCAGGAGAATATAATCTTATTCAATGCAGCCTAATGTGGGGATCATTTTTGCACTATTTTAGCTGGGTGTAGGTGTGTTTTGTGTGAAACATTTTACGCTCGGATCCTGTGTACTCTTTGGCAATGGGGTAATGGGGACGCCCCCAGACAGGGCGACGCCTCGCCCTCGCCTCGATGGGTTGATCTAAAATTCATGCAATTATAAGCTCGCGCAAAACTAGCAAAAGTAACTGGAATTAATAGCCGTGGAACCATATGCTACGGCATCCCGTTGAGCTCCTTTTCCAAAAATAGTAAAACACTCTGTAAAGGGAATGCCTCTGATGTCAGCACTCAACAAACCGGTACTGGGCGGGACCAGCCGGGCCAGCAGCGCGCACGTTAATGTTACGGAATTTCTAATGTAAGCAGTCGAAGCCGAAGTTGTCGTTTCCTGCTGCAGGGAACCAACAGCACGTTAAGACC
Organism: Anopheles rivulorum; assembly: GCA_018908115.1. Taxonomy (NCBI): domain Eukaryota; kingdom Metazoa; phylum Arthropoda; class Insecta; order Diptera; family Culicidae; genus Anopheles; species Anopheles rivulorum. The sequence goes on from CM032177.1 coordinate 15,771,564, forward strand.
ATATGTGGGTACAGTACGCAGCACTGTGGAAGTATTGGAATCTTGGGTGTGCGGTGGCCAGATACCACCAACCCTACCACGTGTTTCATGGTGTTTGATGGGCGCGCTGATGCTAAAACATGGGTGATTTGCCTCTGCTCTATTATTAGAAGCATCTTCTACTCCAATAATATCTCCGCTGCTATACACCCCAAGTCTTGTTTTCTGTGCACCACTATTGCTGTGTTTATTTTTTGTTTTGCTGCCGGTATAACACATGCGGTTCTCTACTTCGTTGTTCAAACAAAAAGAAAAAAAAGAAATAGGAAATGTTGCTGCGCTAACGGCCAATCGGCCAATGTTCTTTAGTTGTTGCTACCCATGGTCGAGTTCGTTTCTGTAATTGGCTGCACAATGGATTTCGATTGACTGCACTTGTCCATTCATTCGCGTTTTCTCGCTGTTTACTTGGCGTTGTACACGAGGAACTTCAATGGATTTGTTGCCAGAGGGAGGGGGGGGGGGGGGGGAGTGGTGTTTATGGGTTTCTTATACATCCTTCACCATGAACTCCACCACGTTCTGTGGATGCTTTCGTCCGAGTTAAATAACCTTTCGAACCTTTCTCGTTCAATGGGGAATACCTAAAGTACTCCGGAGTAACATCCGGAAATACGGAGTACCTACAGTGCGACATGGTGTAATGAAAGTAAATGTTTGAGAACTCTGAACGTTCCAACTTGCTGTTGTTGTTGGCAAATTGGCTGATCTCATCTCTTTTGGCAATAATTTCCTGGAAACTTAATGATTCCAGGATAAAATTTGTGATTTAACAAACTTCAAAGGTAGTCAAGAAGCACGATTTTTACGTGCGATTGCACCGATTATTATGCTTAGCTACTTGAAAGCTACTTGAAACACGGTTCTCAACACTGCGCCTCCTTGAGATGCGCTAAGTTGTTAATAGACAGCCTCGGCGAGCTTTCGGATGATAATCATCTTCCTTCCATCTTTAATCAACCCTACTTGATCGTCCGTTCGCTCTCTTGAGCGCTGAGGTCTGCCATGCTGCCATGCTGCTCAAGTGGATCAGTCAAGGTCACGGGGTGTGTTACTGTTTGGTGTCGTGCTACACACACACACACACATACACACATTCGGTCGAGTTTCCCACTTGGTTCATCCACTCCATAAAGCGCTGACTTTGCCCTTGCTTTCCACAACGGGCCCGGGCTGTAGATCATTGTTAGAGAAGTGGAATTAAATTTCAAAAACCCCATCCAGTAAGATGCATCTAATGCGGTTGTATGTGTGTGTGGGTGTGTGCTTATGTATGTGTGTGGAAGCGTGAGTGTGTGTAAGCGAGAGGTTGTTTTTTTCTTTGCTCGCTCAAAGGTCGGCTGGATGGGTTTTAGGGTGAGGAGTCGAAACGGGATCGGAATGGTGGGGATGGATGGGTGGGAAGCGGTAATGGGAAAGGGAGGAAGCTTTGTTCCCTCATTGTTGCATTGCATTAATGCCAATGGACGACGACGGGTCCGTCCAAAAGGAAAAGGGGGGGGGGTAAGGTGTGGAAAATCTGCTGAAAGTGTTCAGCAGCAACTGAATGAGTGTTGCGCGAGCGTGTGTTTACCTGAGTGTGACAGGGTGTAGTGTGCTAGGGAAGGTTTGTTAAGCTAAATGTGCAGCACAGCAGCAGCAAAGGCGTAATGTGGTGACATTGTAGTGATGCAATGAGCGGTGTGTCCGATGTATAGCAGCAGCAGCAGCATGTAGAAAACAGACTGCAGCAGGTTAAAGTTTCGCATTAAATGACAGTTAAATAAATATTATCAAGCACAATACCATCGATTAAGGACGTTAGTAAAGGCAGGCAATGTACACAATGCTTATGCAGCGGTTTCTTTATAGAAAAGCTGGTGGATAGCCATGGCAAAGTAAGTTAACACACATGCAGAGCAGATGATTAGTGGAAGAGAACAGCAAACTATGTGGTGTTACAACTTCAGGTGATTCAGCAACTACTTTGACTTTGTGCCAAAGCGAAATTATACTTAAATAGTGCTCGAATGTTATGCGTTTTGAATGTAGTAATTTTGAAGGCAGTTACTATACACACATGAACTGTGAGACCTAGTTGTTGGTATAGCAAAATTCCGTTTGACCATTTCTATCAATTAACTTCGAATTGAGAATTGTTAATGTAATGTAAGAAGGAGAATTTGGATGCAGCTTATTTTAAGTGTGACTAGGTTGCCCAGCACGTCTTTATCAAATGCGTCATATGAGGTTACATGGTTACATGCAATATGCAAAATGAAAAAAATATCCAAAAAAGAAAAAAACGAATGTGATAAACGGCAAAAAAAAACCATAAGTACACGTGATTATAATCTGTAAAACTTCTGTGTAACGAAGTGCAACCGAAACAAAACAAAAAAAAAGAAGAAACACAAAACAAATAATAGAAATCACAAAAAATAGTTAAAATAAAAAATAATGATGAAACAAAGGCTTAAATGGCCAATATCCAAAACAGAACTGAGACTTGTTTTCTTTTCCAACAACAAAAAAAAAATCTCATTCCCTGTTGTGTCCTTCCGTCCACCCAACTGCTGTGTATTGATACGTCCGAATGAATGTGTCCGCCCCGCCCGACGATGGGAACAAAAAGTGAAGCACACAACTCCTCTTGTTGAGAAATCGCCTCCCCAAAAACATGTGTTGGCTTCCGCTCACTTGACAGTAGGTAAAATCAAACGACAAACAACGAAACCACAAAGCGTTTGTGGCATCATCGACCCTTATATTTTACTGCAACTGCAATTGTTTGGAAAACGTCGTGGGGTCAGGAATTTGGGGGCAAATTTCTGCCAAACCAAAAATAAAAAATAAAATAAAAAAACACACCATCAAACAAAACAAAACAAAACAAATTTAATCCAGTTGTCTTTTCCTTTTTCTTTCTTTTTTCTTTTTCCCCCACAGGTTGTGTATGTTTTTTGAGCTAGGTGGTGCGTGTGTCTGTCTATGGGATAAAAGAAGAAGGGATAAAAAGTGGGTTATAAAATCGATGGACACACGCTCCAAAAAATAATTGCATTCGACGGGGGATGTCGAGAATGGGGGGGGAAAAAAAAACAACACCGGGATGAATAATGTGTAGTTTGTGCGCAAAATTTGTTTAATTTTCTTTTTTTGCGATATATATGGGAAACTGTACACCATACACGAAGCGTTGCGTGGCTCATAAAGCCGTCATGTAAATACGTTTGTAAAGCGGTTAGGTTAGATGCAATGTGTTGCAAATTGTATGTCTGTGTGTGTGTGTGTGTGCGTGAGAGTGTGTGTACATAAATGTTTGTGTAAAATCTTGCGTGCATATCGTCCTTTCGGCCCATTTGGTGCAACTCGGCATACGCTAGAATCACACACATTACGTTTTACGATTGGATCATTTCCCTTATGTCATGAGTCGCCACCGCCTGTGCGGCGATTTATGATAGTATAAATATAAACAAACAAACAAACAAAGCAAATTAAATAATCAACGTTCTACGTACACTTTGCAGGGTTTTTTCTACTTTTTTCTCTCTTTCTCTCTTTCTCTTCTCTTATTGCAGCGATGTTGTTTAGAGTAGCGTTAAATGATTGGCACACAAGTTTGGTTTTGTTTCCTTTCTGTCAACTGTATGCGTCGTTTCTTGTCGTGTGCTAGTTGCGTCGCTGCAGGTTGATTTGTTTACAAATTGTTTCAGCCTACGCGCGACGCGCTTTTCAGGTGTACACAACTCTTACCGACCGTCCGCAGGCTGTGTGATTCGCTAATCGATGTGTTTCTTCTTCTTCTTCTTCTTCTTTTTTTGTTTCTTTTTCTCTCCACCTCTTCATTTTATTGTTGTGCACTTGTGCTTCGCTTCAGTGCTCCATGGGACATCTGATGTGCGCCGGATGCTTCACCCATTTGCTGGCCGATGGCAGGTAAGCCCGGGATGGACTCTGATTGTGCTGATTGCCACCACCTGATTGCAGGTGGTAGAGCAGAGCCAGTCAAATCGACAGTAACTGTGTACCACACGTTTCCGTATCTTTTCCCAACGCAGGTTGCGCGATCAGAACGCCACCTGTCCGAACTGTCGCACAGAGATCAGCAAGAACAACTCGTCGCGCAATTTGGCGGTCGAGAAGGCGGTGTCGGAGCTGCCGGCCGAATGTCAGCACTGCTCGAAGGAGTTTCCGAACAAATCGATCGATTATCACGAATCGACCGAGTGTGAAGACCGTCCGACGGACTGCAAGTATGCACGCATCGGTTGCCAATGGCGCGGCCCGATACACGAGGTGTCGACACACGAGGGTAACTGTGCCCATCCGAGAAAGTCCGGCGCGGATGTGATGGTTGCGCTGCAGGCGCATGATGTGAAGGCGGCCGAGGATAAGAAGCTCTTCCTCACACTGATCGATTTGCTGAGCTATGAGAAGATCATTTTTAACGGTACATGACTGCTAGTTACATTACTGTTTTGCGTAATGCGCACGAAAATGCAACTGCATACAGGCAGAAAAAAGGGTTTTCCTCAAACAGTATTGCTACCCTTGACTGTGTAGAATTGATTACTTCGATCGAATCAACTGACGCATTTTCTCGTTTTCTAGATTTGCAACTGAAGCCGTACCGAACGGATGAGTACGTCCATCGTCTGTACTATGAAACGAGCCGTTTCTCTGCCTTCAATCATCAGTGGGTTGTGAAGGCGATCATCAACAAAAGCCAGCGCGATCCACACGAGTCGTGCGAACGTGATATTACCTATCAGGTGTGTAATATTCCATATTCCATCTTATTAGATTCTGAAAGGGAAACATATTTAGCTTACTAATTTTTTTTTTTCTGGCCCACTTTTCCAGCTGATTCTGAAATCGAAAACAACGACTCCGTTGCCGATGCACTTCTTTGTGCTTCGCGGTCCATTTTCGGATATTAAGGTTGACACACAAATCTACAAGCACGATTTTGCCGACACGGAAACGGAAAGTCCGTTCAAGCTGCTGCCCCTGCCGGACACTGCCGAGTGTAACCGGCTGCTAGCGGCAAAAGCAATCAACTTTCGGTAAGCATCGTGAGATGGATATGGAGAGAAACAATTTTAAACCGACACTTGATGCACTTACGCACGTTTTTTTTTGGTTGTTGTTGTTACAGGTTAATTATGTTTTTGGCCTCCAAGTAAGAAAGGCAACGGTGTACGAAGCGGCTTGGACAACGCGACGCACGCATTATTGTTCTGCAGCTTTGGAGTTTGATCACAATATACATATATATATATATACACATACTATTCTGATAACTTACCCTGTATCCCAAATTAAGTTGCATACACATTTGATACACAATGACTCGCGTGATATTTTGTCCCCATTTCTGGAGGATGGTTTACAAATGAAATCCACTTTTCTTATGCTAGTAGCCCCATGTTTCGTACAATAATGTGCAATGTGAAATGAATATTTATGTTTCTGGCGTTTGGCGTTGTGCGCAACATATTGTGGAATGTGTAATTTTGCTCACAAGAAAAAGGACCAAAAGATTTTTGAACGCTGTCCGAGGATAGCATTTGGTTTTTGTTGTTTTTTGTTCTGCTTTATTGGTAATACCTGCAGTGAATTGTGCTTTGTTTTGCAACATAAAGTGACAGTTTTGCACTGTTCATAAAGATTAAAACAGTTCAAAGTAAAGTAAACCAACCTATAATGTGCTATAGCCCATCAACAGTGAATGTAGGATCAACTGGTTTTTTTCTCATTGCGCGAAAACCGCTGCTAAAGCAAAGGTGGCGTGAGATAAAGATTAGTATTACGTTGCCATCTTCACGTTTAAAGTAAAATAATGCATGCAAATAATTAGCCGTAAATTAGACTATATTACAGCCGTACCGTTGTGGATAATTCGATTAGCATCGATGATATCGTTACAAATGGAGCTCCAGTTTTGTTTGGAGGTTTTGTTTTTCATTTCTCTCATCTCCCTATGGTAATACTTGTTACGGTTATTGGAAGGAGTTATTTCTAATCTATCTTAACAATTTACTTCATAAGCGTATATTAGAAAACGGTAAGCTTACATAAATTCAGAATGTGTGATACATGAATTTTGCAAAGATTGAATAAGCAGCAACGGTTCCCAAGTGTGGACCAAGTGAAGCACACCTTTAAGAAAACCGTAGAAATGTGAGAACAGTTTCGGAGGTGCAGAAGAAGAGAAGTTTGAACTTATTTGATAACTTTGTTTGCGTTGAAATGATTATCTAGTTTATAAGTTTATGATACAGTTGATGAACGTACACGCATGCAAACGTCTCGGAAAAGCAGTTTGGAAAGCTAAGTGAAGAGAATGGCTATTTAGTGTTCTTGCTAGAAAAGACGAAAATATCATTGAATTTGTAACGCAAAACACAGCAACATATTCGTACACCATTTTCCGCGAGTAACATCAACGGTAACAACTAAAAGACAGCTGAGCGTTAGAATAAACGAGCCGATGGATTCAAGTATGGTATTTTTCGCGCACACAACCGATCGGTACAAGCGTGTTTCAACTTTTATTTTCGTAATTTTTCAATGTAAAACATGCATTAGGTGATAAGATGTGCCCAAGAGCTTTTTATATTCATATGTATTTTTTGCCAACTTACCCAAAATTTGTCTGTAACATAGTTTTACCAGATTCTCTTATCGCTGTCATGCATCTAATTGCTAGGAAAATAAGAATGAATATATTTTGTTTCTTTAAATGTTAACATGGCTTTGTATTTTGTTTGTTTAATGAAAGAAATTACTGTTAAGGTACGCCTTCTTACATAATGTATTTTTAACAAGACACGACTGATCTTTTTGGTAGATATCCGAGGCCATATGTGCTCTAAACGATCGCCGTTTTAATTTGTAATATTGGGAAAGAATATTTTAACTGAGGGACGTGATCATGAAGGACAGAATAGCTGGAAAAAAATCTCAATATGTGATAAGAAAATTTTTGAATACGTTTGCAGATATACATTAAATTGCGCAGAATTGAACTTTTATATTATGTTTATTTGTATAGAACGGTCAGGCCGTATTGCTTATAAATGATTGTGACTAAAACTAGGTTATACATCACATTTGTTCCGATTTGGTCGATTAAGGTTTCTATTAGCAGGTGTAATTTTGAAATTGCATTATAATGATTTATTACCAATTCAATGTTGAAGCATAATTTTAAGATAACTAAAAATTCAGAAACAAATTCTAATTTTAAAAAACTATTTCGAAAACCGTTAATAACGGTCATTCAACTTCGAAAATCAATGATTCGTTCGGCTTTTTGATTTGAATCTTCGGCTCGGGTTCGGCGAGCTTCGGCCATCGAATTGCAGCTGTCAAACATGGCGAGATGACACAACCGCTTTCAAAAGAACAGTGTGTGTTGACGTGTGAACCGCAACATTTCCCGAGAGTTTAGCGTTCTGGAAGGTAAAGAAGTGGGAAAATTAGCGTATTGGCATAGATCTAAACAGCTGCAGATAAGCTGGGAAGCTGGCGGTGATTAAGTAACAAGTGTAATCCTAAAATAGTTTCCATCGTGAACATTGCTGAGCATCNTAGATATCCGAGGCCATATGTGCTCTAAACGATCGCCGTTTTAATTTGTAATATTGGGAAAGAATATTTTAACTGAGGGACGTGATCATGAAGGACAGAATAGCTGGAAAAAAATCTCAATATGTGATAAGAAAATTTTTGAATACGTTTGCAGATATACATTAAATTGCGCAGAATTGAACTTTTATATTATGTTTATTTGTATAGAACGGTCAGGCCGTATTGCTTATAAATGATTGTGACTAAAACTAGGTTATACATCACATTTGTTCCGATTTGGTCGATTAAGGTTTCTATTAGCAGGTGTAATTTTGAAATTGCATTATAATGATTTATTACCAATTCAATGTTGAAGCATAATTTTAAGATAACTAAAAATTCAGAAACAAATTCTAATTTTAAAAAACTATTTCGAAAACCGTTAATAACGGTCATTCAACTTCGAAAATCAATGATTCGTTCGGCTCGGGTTCGGCGAGCTTCGGCCATCGAATTGCAGCTGTCAAACATGGCGAGATGACACAACCGCTTTCAAAAGAACAGTGTGTGTTGACGTGTGAACCGCAACATTTCCCGAGAGTTTAGCGTTCTGGAAGGTAAAGAAGTGGGAAAATTAGCGTATTAGCATAGATCTAAACAGCTGCAGATAAGCTGGGAAGCTGGCGGTGATTAAGTAACAAGTGTAATCCTAAAATAGTTTCCATCGTGAACATTGTTGAGCATCCGGGTTAAAGATCAGATCCGGTTCAGACTCGTGATAAGCACCGTGAGTGAACTGTGAAGCAATAGATGACCATTTTTGAGCAGTTATAAGACGAAGGTTTTGGGACAGTGGGCATCATACGACTGGGTGAAATCCAACAAATCGATGAAAACAGGTCACCTACAACCCTATTTTCCCGTATATTTTGAACGTGTGACTGCTGCGTGACTCAGAAATCGATCCCCAGCACACGCACATGTACACACACAAACACGCAAGTGAAGGGTGTTTTTTAGTTGTTGCTATTGCGCGGCAGCACTTTAGCCATCGTACGATTGTTCTCGGAACCTCTGGCAACCCAATCCGGGGCTTGGCTTTGCCTTAACGCGGTCTCCCCTATGCTCTTGTGTCGTCGTCTGGTCTAAAAGTTAGTACACGACCGGTAATAACAAATACAAACATCGCCACAACAACAACGGCTGACTGCGCGTGATGGCCGTATGACGCAATCGTACGATTTTTCCATCCCGGCCTCCACCCGACCAGCCGCCTGCCTTCGATTTGTATTACATGCAAAGCGCAGTGAAAAAGATGCTGCAGCTATGGTTACAAAACGTCAGCTGATTTTACACCAAAAACTGTGTTTCCAAACAATGTAGCGATTTTGCTTCAAAAAAGTATTCACATAGTAGTACTTTTAAAGGTATCTACATTTACGGAAGTACGAGAAAGGAGTGAGTAATCAGTTGCAGCTAAGCGTCCTCGATGGAATTGCTCCGGAATCCGCATTCCATCATCCGCGTAACGGAGAAGTAACCCAATGCTTTTAGGTGGGAGGTAGTATGAACCGCTTCCGTACGGTAAGGGGGCTGCCTGCTTGAAACTGGTTCCATGCGCGACGAGTTCATGGTCCGCAAGGTCTAGTGTAGGAATATTGAGTGGATGGCACAGAACTAGTCCAACCGGCACGTGGTTTTTGAAAAGCAGATTTAGGCGTTTTACGGATGAATCACTTACACATTTTCTCGGCGTCACGGTTAAAATCTGGTTTGGTAATCCTGTCGCTAAAATTGGTGGATCATTTCTATTCGAAGAGCCGTTGAGCAAATGAGCTGTTTTAAAAATACTTGCAATGTTTGACTAAAGTCAATATAAACGTTGATAGGTATATTAAGCATTTTGTAAACTCTTCATTTCTCCCAACATATGTTTCGACATTTTCAAGTATTGATTTTCGTGCTGTCCACGGTCAATACTTAATAAGGATGTTTGTTGAAACATGATACAAAATGTTAACAATAGCGTATCATTCCGCTACGTTTCGAGTGTACGATGTATCGAACGTGATGCTTTAAGCAGACATGATCACTCCTTTTTAATTATATCGATATCAAACTGAACCGGCAGACGCTTTACATTTTATGCACGTATGAGTGAAATTAAAATTGATAGCAAACCACTACCGACCACTTTGCTGTCGGAAGAAATGAGAGTAAAGCACAACGAAACGGAGAGTTTGTTGCTATATTTAATTCAAGCGCGGATGATGTTCCACGATAAGCCACGCTGTTGATAGCTGTGGCACCGTGTAGCGCCATGCCCAAGAGTATGTGTGCTGGTATGATTGGCGTGGTCACTGAATGCGCCTAGCACAGAGTGTCTTCCATCACTAGCTAGCTAGGTTTGTGTTAATGAACGAGATTACAATTCGTGCTAGTCATGTGAAAGGTGATAATTATGTCGCGAATAGTCCTCCTACTGACGGACGTTGGCCAGTTGGTGCAGATTGTGTACGTTAGTTCGCTTCATAGAATGCCCTGGAAAAATTAACCCAAATGGCTAGGATTTATTACTTATTTGAATGTGTTCCATTGCAAAGAATCCGATTAGGGATCAGGCAGTCTAAAACATCACGTGGCGTCCCAATCATGAATGCATGTGTACCAATAGAAGGCACATTACTGACGCTGACTAGGTACATGTGCCATTTAAATCAATCAGGCGAGCCCTTATGCATCTCGCAAGATCGTATTCATCATACAGACGTTCAGGCGTTAGAGTGGCATTAGAATAGATTAGTAGTGCTCTCACCGATTCTCTCACGTTGCCCTTTTGCGTCGACGCACATTGGCAAGCCTTTTGCCAAATCCCAAACCGCCCTGTTTCATCATAAATTATCCAATTACATTACGTCTCTGGGCGTGTAATAAAANCTAGGTACATGTGCCATTTAAATCAATCAGGCGAGCCCTTATGCATCTCGCAAGATCGTATTCATCATACAGACGTTCAGGCGTTAGAGTGGCATTAGAATAGATTAGTAGTGCTCTCACCGATTCTCTCACGTTGCCCTTTTGCGTCGACGCACATTGGCAAGCCTTTTGCCAAATCCCAAACCGCCCTGTTTCATCATAAATTATCCAATTACATTACGTCTCTGGGCGTGTAATAAAACTGCACAACCACCATCCCTAACATGCTTGTGCTACCCTTTCTTGTTCTCATGTTTCTTTACAGGGATTAGTGCCGGATCCCGTTTGAGGACAGCTCCTGCCGGTTTGCACATAACGTTTCAATTACGTCGTCTGGTGTCGGAGCTAGCAGACAAGCACTAGCACTGTTACTGGCCTTTGTGTGAAACACGTGGAAGAACCAACGTGTGGCATTAAACTGGCATCGTCCACTACGACACCGCAGCAAACGCCCGCGAGAATGTCGCGCAAACGACCACGTGACAGCTTGGATGATGTGTCGGGCAGCGGTAACAGCAGCGCCGGCCGCTTGACAATCGACGAGACGGTTTCGATCACGATCGATCCAAACGGGGAGTTGGAAGATCGATTGGCCACGCAGGAGCAGCAGGAGCAGTCGCCGCAGTTACCGGTTGATGCCACGGCTGCTGCAGCTGACGGTACCCATGATAGTATGAACGGCAGCAGCAAGCGCTTCAGCAGCATCCGAATCGTGGACGAAGGCATCGAACCGAGCCATGGCGATCATTTTTGGCCCCCGAACAATGACGGTGCGCTGAATGGGCACGTAAATTTTGGCCAAGCAGCAGCCGAACGTCCCCGTTCGTCCGATCCCCTATCGCCTCCATCACTTTCGTCGAATGGTTCATCTTCTGTGGCCACATCATCCGGATTCGTCAGTCAGCAAGCAACGAGTGGAGTCGAACATAGCCCACCGGTGGTAAGTGTTAAAATAGCGCACCGATAACGGAACGCGTACCACGTACTATTACGCATTGCACACACTATCTGTGGTATTAGCAGCATCAAATTCGTCCATTCGTCCACGTTTATCAATGGTCGTGTGAATGGGAAGGATAAGGAAGAAACAGGGATGAAGTTGGAGGTTTTCCAAACGGCTGTGATGTGTTATGAAAACAAATCAGCGTAACCTTATCGAAGCGCATACTGGAACGCAGTATCGTATCGTAAAATGGTGGTGCATTGCTCGGGTACGATGGTAATTGCGCGTTCTCACATACATTTTATTACAATCTTAAGCTACGAGCCAGCGATAGTGTGTATGGAACGATTCCTTCGTATCTTATCGCTCCGTTTGGGGGATTGGAAGGTTTTCCGAGTATTTACTCCCTGCTGTGTTGGCTTTCCTTCTTTATTTTCTATGCATTACTACGCCGTTACGTCAGGCGGGGATTGCTCACAACATCGTACGATGGATGACCTAGCAAACAGCAGGAAACCCCAACTTTGAAAATTGATAAGAGTTTGGTCCAAAAGCTACGACGCGTTAGTTTCGTTAACGTCGAGTGGTTTAGCCATCGTAAACACGGACAGATCACCGCTGCAAACCACTACTACTACGTTGGGGAGTGAATAAGAACATATTTAAAGCCGGATGTGCATGACATTTAGCAAATATCACGTGCGTGGCCGTTGTTGTTCTATTTAGCAGTGATGTCCGATATGATCGTCAACCAGCTGCTGTATTGACAATTGTTATGAGCAATAGAACGTTCATTTAACACACCTGGCCATTGAATTAATAATAGCTTTAATATAAATCATTAAAAACAAACAAAATTATTAAATTACATTCACTAGGTTCTTCATTGTGACACAACACATCCCCGAAGCTCTTTCGTATGTACTGGCAGCTGGATTAGTCAAAATTGAAACGATGTTATAAAAGCGAAATAATGTTGTTTCCCTTTTTGAATAAAAGATATGTTTTAATTCTCCCGTGTGTTATAGAAAAATCCATAAATTAACTATTCACACTTAACGAAATATGAAGGAAGAATAGTGTGAAGGTCGTCCTTAATTGAACCAGCGAAGTCAAATCAAAACCGCGCCACCGCAGTTAAAGATGTAAAAGGGTCGTCTGGCCTGATGTTTACTGCGTGTGTGTTACGCCTTCACCATCCAACCCAACGCCTTCGTTGAAGGTGATTAGCTTTAGCTGACGGGATTGCGCAAGCACGTTTTGGGGCACTTTTTTCCCCATCTTCCCCAAGAACACGTGCTGCTAGTAGTAGTAAGTAGGGGTGTATTGTCGCGTTTTTTTTTTGTTTCTTTCCAACCATACCACACATAAGCAGCACACATATCAGTGCGTATGTGTCTACATTCACAGTATACGTCTGATTGCGTCATGGCCGTGATGATACGTATTGTGACACGTTTCATTCCATTCTGTGCCGTACAGTCCTATAGGGGCTGAATCATCGATCGTACGAGCTCGAATGATAGGGAAATTCGTGTGTGCTCACTCTCGTCCGCAAAAAAAACACCTGTAGTGCAATTAATTATTCAAACAAATCGATGTACAAAATTTGCCCACGCGGTCTTCCACAGCGGTCAAGCGTGGTGTGCGTAACGGGAACGCTTATCAGCACCATTGTCTTATGTTTAGTTTTTGGGTGCCTGTATGTGTGCGTTAGTTCCGTTTTGAGGTCGACCAAATTCCAACTACGATCGACGTCATCGCCCAGTAGGAGGAGGAGGAGAAGGAGGAGGAGTAGGAGGCTTTCTTACACTGGCGGCTCTGATTGGCTACGCGTGCAGCATGTGCGTAGATCGCGTGATTTCTTTCCACTTTAAGATTTATGTGTGTGAGAAAATCGACCCCAGTACAGATGTTATGTCTAGCATATTCTATGTTATGTGCTAGAGCGGTAGGGCTTCCCAATGTTGTTTTACGCTACATTTAGAAATGTTGACCATTGGGAAATTTCGTTTTACAAAACATGCTTGTGGTAGGCAGCGTATCGGAAATTATTTTATTATAATGTTTAGGGACTCGCGCAGGTTGAAAATGCACGTGAGATTTTATGTGTTGCCTTTGTGCATATTCAAAACAGCTCCCTTTATGCGTTACTGTACATTTTGCAAACAAAAGAAAATCATAATCGGAATGAGGGCGTTTTCGGTGCGTTTTTTTCTGTGCAGCCTGGTTCTCCACACCTGCCACAACCATCAAGATGCAATTTGTCGTGTTTTTTTTTTAATGTCGTACGCCATTTTCTGCAAAATCATACGATCACGCCACATCGACCAAGGGTGCGAAAGTGTGGTATGTGTGTGTGTGTGTGTTTTTTTTTTCTTCTTCGTTTCAGTATGGCCGGGTGATAGTCTGACGTGGAGTTTTTAGCGTAGTGTGGTTCGTCACAGCAAGAAACTGAGGAAACGAAAAAAGACACCTAATGCTCTCTGAGCAGCAATGAAGCTAACGGCAGCAGATCTTGGTATGCATAGAAGTGGGATAGATTTTGCTTGAAGTCACACGATGAGGAAACAGTATGAACAAAGTAAGGCATAACGTCAAAGCTTGGCTCATTTGGGAAGTGTCTTGCCGGGAGTTTGCAAGCTATTTTCGAATGCAATTCAATCGATAGCGCATGAAGAAGAAAACACTTGCTTTCAGCTATACTTACGCCCAACCGCCTTTAGCTGTGCTGACAAGGGGTTAAGAGTCTTGCTTCACTTGTATTTGTTTTTTTGCTAACTTTTTGTCGCGTTTGCAACTTTTTCAAGTTCAAGGACAAACGACTGGCACGCGAGAGGGAACGTACGAGAAGCATTAATATGTGTATCATGCGGGCGTGTTGTTGCCATTTAAAAAATGATAAGAACTGAATATTTGATAAGAATTGCACGAACTTTGCACGATTGGTAGTTACGGTTGAAAGGCGGGACAAAGGACATAATTGAGAATAATTGATGGTAACTGCAACGGTTCAAATGTACAAGGGTATCTTCGCAGGCAAACGGGATTGCAAAGGGCTTTCCAAATTCTTGAAAATATGAACGTAAAAGAACACGGATAATTACTGACATTATCGATCATGGAGTGTGTGTGTGTGTGAATGGAACAGGAAAATGTACACAAATGGGTAAAATATCGAATTGAACATTGTTGTAGTTTTGTTCAATTTCTGTATGATGCATCACGCACGCACACACACATACACATTTCGAAGCCATTAACGTACTAATGCCATAAGGAAAAAACTTTTACCTGTGGCAAAAGTGATGATGTAAAGTGGTGCCACTCAGCAGAGAGAAAGATCGGGCAAAAACACATCAGGTTATCAATTTTTTTTCTCGTTTGCAGACGGCTAACCATAAACGATGTCGAGGCAGTTGGGCTAATATTTTGTTGTTATACGATACACAGTATCGCCACCGAAGATCATTTAGTTCACGACGATAGTATGGTGTTCGCCTTCGCTATTCTTTCGTGTTTGTGTTATGCGAAATACAGCTAGAACAACGTACGATATGTTTGTTTTCCCATTCAAAGCGGAATGTTCAATTCCTATTTTGATTAGAAGTCGATTTTCCTTTTGCAATTTTTCCGCCCGCTCTATACGCGATCGTTCGATCCTAGTCGCAGTCGCAGTCGAAGTAGGCGAGCAAAGCTCACATCGCAACCTTGCACCCTTGCGCGGTTGGCGCAATGCTCACGCGAAAATGGTCGTGCCTTTGCGCGGTGCTTGTATTTGTGTACCGTTCCGATTGCTGTTGTGCGTTCTGCTATGCATGTACGCGTAAAGCAGAGTGTGCTGTGTTGTCAGCGCCACATCGAGTGCTAATGCACTGACGTCGACAGACCGCTCACCGGCGTTTGCCTGTTTGCTTGCCTTTGCCGAACGTTATTGGCGCGAGAGACAGCTATCGCAAGCCGCTACGCTGCTCAGCGGAAACAGTTTTTCCGTGACTGCGAATACGAACGGGTGGTTCACTGTTCGCGTGGTAAAAGGCAGATACGAAACTAACGCCACAGACAATCATCAGACACGCATCAAGGCGATATCCATTCGCGGTACGTGTACGTGTACGGTAGATTTTGCTTTTGCTCTGGGACACCTTGCGCTACGTGTCGAGTGCAGTCAATATTCCGGTGCGAAAGTTGCACAGTTTTTCACGTACAACACCGTACCGCAACGAAGCAGTGTAGCCCGTCGCATTTGTTAAAAGATTTTGTGCCGTTGTCGAACAAAAGAGGTCGCATTCCTGAGGCTTCTTTGCTGCAGTGGAATCCAAATCAATCCAATCTGTGTTACAGTGATTACGTGGTAGTGCCACCACCACAGTTGACGTATTCCAGCAGTGGTAGTATTATTCGCACTGCATAACATTTGCGCATCGTAGTAAACCGTGGAATTATTCGGCAGTGTGTTGTGATATTTGGTGTCGCGTTGTGCACTAACTGATACCTACACATCGGTGGTGAAAGTGCCCGAGTGGAGTCAAGCATTTGGTACAAATTTGGTGAAACATTATCAGTTATTGGTGCTAAACTGAAGAAGCAAATTGAAATATAGAAAAGAAAACATTCTACTCTACTCGCGACACACCAGAATGGCACCCAACTATTTGCCAACAGAAGGCGATGGTCCTGTCACGCTCCCCGTACAACGATTGGACGTAAGTTTTGTTATAATGAGAAGAGAAAATGTTTACAGCAGCATAATTGGGGAGCGAGGTAAACAATAGCGGAATGGGTAAAGAAATATGCTTTATATCTTACCATCAGCCACTGGGGGCTTTTGCTATACAAAAATAGAAATATTGTACATCATGCAACGGATCGCGCCGGTAATGTGCATTGCTGAAGATGTAGGTCTTACCGCGGAATGTTGTTGCCAATTTATGTAATCCTTTCTCGTCACCACCCCTGACATCATCATTTTACAATGAAAGCATCGTCTGCACTGAGACCATTTTTCCACACCAGCACTCGTGTTGTTCCTGGCATAGGTTTTTTTCTTGCGATAGGCATTATTCATTCCCAGAGGTATTGCAAAAACTCCAGAATTCATACAATGGTGGAACAAGGATGAATGTGTCATTACTCATGTTTGGTTTTTATACTGTCTTAGGAGGAAGAAATCGAAAGCCATGAATAATTACGGTACGGCTTCATACAGGTATCATGAGTATTCGACGAGCGTGTTGTATGGCACCACTCGGTTCAACCAATTATAGTTGTGGTTCATTAAAGTTAGCATCTTTCAAGAACACCATTGTATCCTTCATTGGTTTACAGCTTGATGGTTACTGATTCCTATCGCCTTAAAAACCCCGGTGCAAACAGTGCAGATATGTTATATCTTAAGTACTTTATCATGGCGCTACCATCGCCATATACTTAGAGCGTACTCGTCATAGAACAAGGCCAACGCAAGGAATCCGTTGAAATGAAAGGGTCTAATCTTTGATGAGCGCGTTACCTCCACTGGCCATCCGTAAGGGAGATAATTATCGCTTAGCCCAGAAGTAGGATGTTGCTAATCGTCTTCCGTTCTGTTGCGAGTGAGCTTGTCCGGGTAGCTACTCTAATCAGTTTTCAAATGTATTTGTTCACTAATTATCAACGCCTAACGGTGTTGTTTTTTTTAAATAGAGTTTTCTATTAAAAGAAGTTTTTGGTTTTTTTTTAAATAGCAGTGTCACAAAAAAAAACAGTCGTTAAATAGATTATCTCTTTTTTCGTTGGCACAGACGTACACGGATGCCGTCGTGTTCATGTTACGACAACACACGTTGCTTGTTCGTTGGAACTATTAGTTCCAGCTCAGCCGTGTAAAAATCATGCAGAGTGAAACCATGCGTGCATGGGCGGTCAAAGGTCTTAGCATTGTAGTAGTGTGTAGGAAGGCTTGGAAGACAACCAGCTACGTAACATGAAATGAAAAGTTAAGGAAAGCAAAATGTAAAACAAACTCCGTCCACTGCAACCACTTGCGGCACTGTTAAACCTGAACAGTGTGGTTTGTTGAATTCTATCATGTTATCAATGGTACATTAAATGTCAAGCGGTTAGCTACTGGCAGTGCACCACTATTGCCGCCGGCATTTGGTTAAGTCAATACGCCATAAATGCCAGCAACCCGTACCCCGTCATCCCCGTTTTGCAGTGAAGAGATGCAACTGTAGCTAATTTTATCGTAACGTTACTACAATCGATGGACTGCTTAAAAATAGAGCCACTTGACGAGGGACGGGTGTTGATCGGACGATGTTGATTTGTTGTTGTTGTTTTTTTTGCGCTGGTATCGTATGATCACCAATTTTCGGGATGATGTCAACACGATGTTTGGCGGAAACGTATTGCCTTAAAAAAACAAAAAGAGCCAACAAGCAAAACACAACATCATTTATTTTGATTAGATACACATCATTTACGCGAATAGTCCATTATTAGCCTTTGGTAATCGAATGTTAATAACGTTTGTTTTGTTGTTCCATTTTACAGACCATCTGCAAACAGGCACCATACTCCACAGAATTGGACGCGATTAGGGAGCGTGAGCGATGCGATTATACACAAAAAATAACCTACCAGATGGCACGTTCAGGAACTGTGCCGCGTATGATCCGAGTGTATGCAGACGGTATTTACGATCTTTTCCATCAGGGACATGCGAGACAGCTGATGCAGGTAAGTTCACAGTTCATTTTAATAACTCGCTCATATCCCGCCGCATAAGTAATCGCAATCGCCCTAGAACAAAATGTTTTGCAAACCGTACTGCCACACCTAACCGGGGTTGTGTTCTTTACTTTCAGGCCAAAAACGTCTTTCCCAACGTGTACCTGATCGTTGGAGTTTGCAACGATAAACTGACCCACAGCCGGAAGGGTCGAACGGTGATGAACGATGAGGAGCGTTACGAAGCGGTTCGACACTGTCGCTACGTTGATGAGGTAATTGCCATTGGGCGTTGGGCACTGGTATGATTAGGTGGTGCGACACACAAAACACACAAGGCGTTGGGCCGTAATGTACCGAACTAGAATAATGTGTCAAGCCAAATGGCTTGTGGCGTTTTGTGACACGTTTGCCGGAAGTGATCACGATTGAATGGAATTGAGCGAAATTGCTCAATTGAAATGGATGGTAAAAGAGGGACACGAGTTTGGCCACGCAAATCAACCGTCTCACATGCAACCGTCCCTCTTGGCTGTAAAAAATTGCACCTTGTATCCGATGGCGAGACCGCTCTACAAAACAGTCGATCATACGATCGTCAATTGGTTGGCCCCCAGTAGTCTCGAGGCCCTCATGATTTAATTTTGTAGCTCTATTAAATTGACGCAGCAAAACATCTCGAAGATGTTGCCATTCGGTTTCGCAAATGCTTTGTTTCCAATGTGTGATGATTGCAAGCAGTATTCATGTTATTAGTTTGGGTATAGGATAAAGGAAACATTAAAGTAATCATTTCGAAACATTAATCATTTTTTTGTTTGATATAATTGCAGATTGTACGAGATGCTCCATGGGAGTTGGATGACGAGTTTATTGAGAAGCATAAGATTGACTTCGTGGCACACGACGAAATACCGTACAGCACGGATGACTGCAACGATGTGTATGCAAAAATCAAGGCCAAAGGCATGTTTGTGGCAACCGAGCGAACGGAAGGTGTGTCCACGTCGGACATAGTGGCGCGAATCGTGAAGGATTACGATATTTACGTGCGTCGCAATCTGGCACGTGGCTACACAGCCAAGGAGCTGAACGTGTCATTCCTATCGGAGAAAAAGTTCCGTTTCCAGAACAAAATGGTCGAATTGAAGGATAAGGTGCGAAAGGGCAAGGACGATTTCATTACCAAATGGGAAGAACGATCGACCGATCTTATTAAAACGTTCCTGTTGATGTTTGGCAAAGAGCGAATCTCAATGTTTCTGTCCGACTCGAAGCAACGCATCCGTTCGGCACTCAGTCCACCGGGCAGCCCGGGCAGTGGCAGCAATCACAGCCTGNGGAGCTGAACGTGTCATTCCTATCGGAGAAAAAGTTCCGTTTCCAGAACAAAATGGTCGAATTGAAGGATAAGGTGCGAAAGGGCAAGGACGATTTCATTACCAAATGGGAAGAACGATCGACCGATCTTATTAAAACGTTCCTGTTGATGTTTGGCAAAGAGCGAATCTCAATGTTTCTGTCCGACTCGAAGCAACGCATCCGTTCGGCACTCAGTCCACCGGGCAGCCCGGGCAGTGGTAGCAATCACAGCCTGAACGATTGTGAAGACGATTTGGAAAGTCCCGACTCCGTGCTCGATTCGCCCCCCAGCAAGCGCTCAAACATGCTGCTGCGCAACGATGTGATCCGTAGCCGCCATCATCTGCTTTCCGAGGAGGATGATGAGGAGCATGGTTTGAGCGGATCGCTTTCACCAGCACCGGTGCTGGAAGACGAAGAAGATGACGACGACGATGATGATGACGATGATGAGGCGTACCTGGACACTCGCTCGCGACCATCATCCAATTACAACATTTCTCTTATGGCTGGCGGTGATGGGAACAGCGCTGGTACGACGCTCAATAGTAGTAGTAGCAGCGGAAGTCGAAGCTATGGCAATCGGAACTATTAATCGTAGGCGGCAGAGTGCAGGAAAAGAGAAAGAGTGTGTTTGCGTGTGTTCACTTAGTAAAGGTGTGGGGAAATGTGCCGTTAGCTACTCACAAGTGTACTACGAATTTCCCGGGGAATTGCGTTGTTGTGCCCGATGCTGTTACCTGAACTAGCAGCGCACTGTTTGCGGAGCTAAAAATCGTCCCAAATCCTGTTTTGGGTAGGCGATAGCCAGGAATGGGAAACTTTGGAACTAAACGCTTTGAAAATCCTTGCCCGCCAAATTACAGCTACCTATATAGAATGTCTAACATGACGCAAAATCACATTTATTGGCCACAATATACAATCCTCCATCGTGTGTGTCTAGCGTTCGGCAGAGAATCCTTTTGAGTATTATCTTTGAGACGACAATATAGGGAGCAGCTTGATACGGTTTTGATGCAATCACAAAACGAGCATTCTTTACAGAGATTTGTTGGTAATGGGGTGAATATACGGTACACTTCGCAATAGTGCAACAAAGGTAACTGAATCATTTAGCAAATGTTTAGAAACGCTATGTAACGCATTCTCAGGGATCAAACGGAACGGAAGAAGGGATGTGCGTTCATAAACAGTTGTGGCAGACCTGGCTAGACAAATGGCAAAAGAAAAAACGAATCGTAAACACAACGTAACACGGGATACGTCTGAAAGTTAAATGCTTGTAAACGCGGAAAAAAAATGCTTGCACATATGCCAGCGTGCAAGAAAACAGAGGCAAACATAAGTAGTAATAATGCGCGCGGGTTGGTTACGCACTAAATTATTAATCGAAGGTTATATCTATTATTATATTTATTGTTTCTATTGATTTTTCCTTCTACTACAATCGAAAAAAATGGTAACAACGCTTTTGGTAAAGCAAGTAAAAACACAACATGATTGTAACTAATGGGTAGCATCAGCTGTGAATGGAGAGTAATACTGTAATGGACAGCTTGTCGGTATATCGGTATGAAATAATTGTCTTTTTTGCCGGGTTTTGTGGTGTACGAAGACTATGCGAAATCGTGTAATGTTAAGTAGTAGCAGCACCGCGTGTAATAAGTATGTCGCTACTACGTAGATAATAGTGCGGGGAGTGAGAGAAAAAAAGAGAGAGAGTAAAAAGCGAAAAACCAATACACACTGTCTGATGAGAAACAGTTTTCACATCGAAGATTTCGGTTAAAGGTGCTTTGTTGAGTCTGATCATTTGTGTACCAATAGTTTGCACACTGAGAAAATGTGATATCTTTCAGTGCGTCATAAAGCAATGATTCTAGGTCGTTTTCAAACGTGGTAAATTCTCCATGGTACGTTTTTTTTTACTGGCCACAACAGAAAATCGATCGTGAATAGGTTGGCCATTCGTCCACACTATCTGGTGTATGTGGAGATCAGTGCCGGTTGGTGTGCTAGCTTTAATCGTTACTATTGCGTTAGCTTGCAGTTAGTGTTAATTATTTACATGTTTCAACCTGATTTTTACAGTATTCTGTGGCAGGTTGAAATACGGTTTCTTGAATTGCGATTTGTCGAGTTTACGACGTGGATAATGTTGTTCTTTTTTTTTTATTTATTGTTGCTAAGCTTACAGTATACGCTGCTTGACATCGTCTGGTAACTGCGTTTCTCTTCGTGCGTTCTATATTTTGTATTTGAAAACTGATTTATTAGCGTTGTGTCGTCAGCCCACCGTTCGATGCTGAACCATTACACCAAACGTAAACATTGCGCCATGCGAAAGTATATGCGCATACGAGCGGACTAGTGCTAGAGTAAAGTGCTGCATCAAAAAACAAAAAAAAAGGAATCGAAAGTTAACTTTTTTCAAAGAATATGCGTGTATGTGAGGGGAGTGTGCGTGTGTGGATAAACTTCAAAATTGTTGGTTAATCATTAAAGTGCGTAATGAAACGCGTAAGTAAATGAGCACGCATTAAGTACACTGACGAGAGAGCATCCCGCGGTACACTTCTTGTTGACTGAAACGATAAACATTCATTTTTGCAACGATGATTAAGAGAAATGGACAACCAAACTAACCTAGTTCTTCAATCTCACCCTCGTGTTACACCGATTCCCCTAATAACCACGTAGATTGTAGTGCATTTGCTGCAAGCTCTAAAGATAACTGGCAGTTACGCGAATTGTGTCGTAGCGTAGAAATTCCAACACAATTCACAATTACAATCCAAAGCAAATAAATCATTGCAGATTTCAACAGGCTAGTTTACAAAGCTAGCACATTGTTATGAGGAAAGCATTAAAATAAAGATCACAAAAAATCGTTCAATGCTTATGTTTTATTTGTTCGCCAACGAGCCAACATGTTAATCGTAACATTCTTTTTGAACTAACGTATATGAATCTTAGTACTGTGTTGTGTGGTCGTGACCGAGTTAACGAAGGCTTTAAAAAATCGGTAATCTACCTTACATACTCATTCTGACCAAACAATTGATACAAACACAATTTTCGTAATTTCCTCCGTCTTTTATTATGATTCGGATGATGAGGGCAGCGTTGAATGTGTTTTCAATTAATTCAGAATAGAAAAATAACAAAACGACAATTAAAGAGATAAACAACATCATTTTGAGGTCAATATCGAAAGCACTTTTTTATTGGTCAGTGTTTTTGGGGGAAAATCGAACAACAAAAGCCATAGAAATGAGTGTAAAATCACCATTCACAAATCAATATTTCGACATCGTGAGCAGGAAACTGGGAGCAAATCGTTTCCTGTTGCCATTGTTTGCTTTTTGGGACAATACCAGTGAGCTGGTACAGATTTCTTTATTTTGCGGACGTTCACTACTGCGTGTGCCATTCGCGAGTGGCACTATACAAAACCGGAAGTAAGGATAATCAAAATCCGTATTGAATATTCATCGGGACAAAATTGAATACTTATGTTAATCCTTTCGCTGTTCGTCGTTACGACATGAGATCGTCGAACGGGCGAAAGCACAATGCATGAAATATATTTCAAAATGCAGTGCAAGCGCACCCTGGTGCAACATTGCAATTGTCCGTTGCTTTGGTGAAAATTGCTTTATAAAACAAAAGTTCTTTATTTCAATATAGTTCTTGTTTAAAAGAGGGTAAAATACAAATAAAGATTTATATTGTACAAAGTTATTTCCATTGAATAACAGAGATAAAACATCTATTTCTACCATAACACTCCATCTTACCTTTGCGCTGATGCGGAAATTCATAAAAAAGCACATTTCCTTCATTTTAAATTGCTTTCCATGAATGATTCTAGACTGAGCTGAACGTTGACAATGCGACCATTGTATCGCATTCACCATCAACATTTTTCTCCTTCGTATCATGCAAACTGATAAACGTTGCTGTCGGGACAATTTTGCAAGTGTGAACAGTGTTACTGTTCGGTGTAAACTATTTACACATCGCAGTTAAAGTTTGTTAGTCAGCTTTTGCTTTTATGATGATGATTTCTGAACTAAGTATTTAATTCATATTGATCTTTTAATGTATTGAAGAAAACCATGTACTATTGTAGACTAAACGAAAGAAAAAAGAAGATTTAAAAAGTCCAAGAGCTAACGCATGTCCGTAAAAGTTCTTAAAACGTGGAACCTACTGTCGACAGCCACTCCAACCAGAAGAGAAGATCCAGCGAGACTGTTATTTTGTTTATAAGATTAAATGAGCCGGTTTACGTGACGATGATCTAAACTTTATCGTAGCCTTATTTTTTGACAAGGCTTAATACTTCCGGCTGTATCTGAGCTACTTTAAACTCATACGGTTAATTAGTTTGGGGAGTCTTACATGTTAATTTGTTGAAATACGATTTTTTTTTCAGAGATATCTAACAATCTATAAAATTACACGTTTTTTTTATTCACAAAGAACGGGCAGGCTGTATTGTTAATATTACATAGTTATTAAAGACTAAAATGTAGTTTGAACGATAGCTCTTATGCATATAAATGAGAGAAAGTCTGTTATCGACGCGTGTTAGATTGTTACTAATTCCCTTTTATTTGTTCGTCATCTTTGCTGACGTATTCCTAATTAAACCCGTCAACCACTTACAGATGCTCAGAAGGATTCTTGGCCCCGTATGTGTGGAAGGACAATGGAGGAGCAGCTACTATGACGAGCTCTACGAACTGTACGATGAACAGCAATGAACAGCGAATTAGACTCGCCAGGCTCCGGTGGGGTGGTCATGTCATTAGAATGACACTGGACGACCCAGCCCGTAAATTCTGTTTAGGTTGTCCACATGGAGAGAGGAGGCGTGGTATGCCCAAATTGAGATGGTATGATGGTGTTGATGCCTCCGCCAGAAAGGCCGGGATAATGGATTGGCTGACGACGACGCTGGACCGTGAGCAGTTTAGAGGGCTTCTGCAGCAGGCCGGTTGTAGCGCCTGATAAGTAAGTAAGTACGTAAGACCACCTACAGGCTACCACATTATCCTATTTTAAAATGACTAATCTTCCTGGTTCAAAACAAACTAAGTTATTGTTCCATTTTACACGTTTACTGTAATGTGTTTAGCCGATCGCGGTACCAGCGTCGGCCAAATGTACAAATGTACTGCACGTGTTCCTGACGTAAGAGTTTCTTTGTCGTTTATATCTTCTGTTAACGCTGTTATAGGCCTTTAATTTAAACACGCTTTGATTTCGATTAATAACGTTGACAAATCTTCATAGGTTAGCTGTCCCGTTCCTAACACACGCTGTAGGTGAAACTTCAAAGATTAGACCACGGCCTCCCAAAGGCCCCCGAAATGTGGCGCAGCTGGTAGTGTAAATTTTCAATTTATCACTTGTTTGGCTTCACGGTGGGTTTCAGTGCTCAACAGCTTACACAGGTCTCGTAGCTTACTATTTGCTTCACAGAAGTTCGTGCCATTATCCGAATACAATTCCTTAGCTTTCCTCTGTTATTGCAATGAATCGCCGGAGTGCCACTAAAAATTCAGAAGAGGTTAGATTTGAAACCAGCTCAATATGTGCAGCTTTCGTTACAAAGCAAACAAATATAGAAATGTGGCCTTCGTGGGAACAGCTCGGCGATGTGTTCCCTTTATCATTATCGTTCCTGCATAATACACCCCGTTGATGGAAAATGGTGGCGCCTGATTCACTCTCTGCTCCAGGGTTCATTGGGGTTCTGTACACCTGGCACATGTCTCCATTCACGCTCCTTCGTGGCTGCTTGATAGAGTGACACTCTATTTGCAACAAATGTTTTCCACCTACCAGGCAAAGATTTCAGCCAGTGGATGACGGTGGTAGAATCCGTCCAACAGTATGTCACAAACGATTCATCCAATGTCTTTCTTATTTTTACGATCAGTTTGCTGCGCTGCATACCTTACTCTAACCTTGCTATTGGGTGCTTTGTAGCTAAAGGAGCTACCTTAGAGTTAGACACATACAAAGGTGAAATCACTTCTTCTGCATTGGAACTTCTGACGTACACACACGCCCCATAACCATCTTCCAAAGCGTCACAAAATCCATGAATCTGAATATCCCGTGCGTTACTCTATTGCTAGATATCTCGGTATCTTTATATCATGTAAGGGCACTAATTGTCTTTCGAATCCGCGCCACTTCGGTAACATTTTTTGTGGAATCTCTTCATCCCATTCGATCCACCATTTTCTTCTGTATCCACGATCTTCAAGGGATCGTATATTTTTGCGATCGTTTGTATGATTGCCCGTTTCGTGCATGTATAACTGTCGCTCATTTCTACTACCTTAATTCCGAGTCTATCTTCGGTTGTATTCCACACGAGACCTAGCGTATTCGTATGATCCTTCGTTGTTTGGCATAATATGTGGCCTATTTGATGTCCATTTCCGCAATGGAAATCCACCCTTTTCTAGCTCAGTCTTTATATCTTGACACAATTGTCTTTTAAGTGACCTGATGTCAAACAATTATCACACAGCTCATTACTCGGCACGAATTTAGAACGGTCCTTCACAGAACTGTTGTCGAATTCGTCACATTTGGAGTTGGAGTCGCATAGTTTCTGGAAACTTTCCCAGCCGCTGCACACGCGCGCAGTCACTAGCCCGTGTGGTCCACCCTGAGGATCGTTTTGCGAATGCTTCTATTCTTGCCAAGCAACGCAACAAGCTGCCGCTTGTTTATTTTGTATTAAGTGACATGGAAAAAGCTGTGACGGTGACTGGTAAACCACTTGAAAGGTTTCCAAAAAGCCTACGGTTGCAGACTACGAAGTGGGTTGGAGCTATGAATGCATTTGCAAGAAAATATATCCCGAGGGCATGATGCCCGTTCCTCGTTTGATGGATCTCAAGGACTACAATATCCACAATGAGCAAAATGCTTGTATTAGAAAATGTTGACAATATGGCTGTGGTGTGCCTGGTGTATCCATATTTAGCAGATGTATCTGCTTCCATTGAGCATCCAAGACGCATATAATTAAACTAGAACGTATTAAATATAGCGTATATAACGTATAATATATATAACGTATATAATTTTAGAATTGCGCAAGGCAGTATGAAATCCACTCATACAATGACCCTGGAAGTGATGGCCGGAGTGATGTCGCTAAAACTACAATTTGTGCAACTATCACTTCGCCTTCTACTTCATTCCACTGTATCCTATTCTCTAGTGATTGACAATTTCAAATCGCTGCAAGAGGCAGACCCCAGTGCCATAAGAGCATCAAACTACGCCAGTTTACTGGAGTCCTACAATTCCCTTTTAGTAATCCATACCTCGATGAGCGGAGAAACGAAGTACATCCCACATGATCTTCGCTGAAGGACAGTTTCCAGCATTTTTGTGAATAAGTATGGCCATCTCCATGATAACAGTTCTTCACAGAGGGATCCTCCTCAGAGGCGGACACGGGCTCGGTCATGTGTTTAACACATACACTGAAGCTTTCCACAAGCTTAGAGAACCATGCTCAATCTATGTAGCTGAGCTGGGTACTATTTTTTAAGCACTGCTGCTAATTAGTGCATGTCCTCCGGACCAGTACTGTATTTTCACAGACAGCCTCAGTGCTGTAGAAACACTGCGGGCCGTTGAATATATTAAGAGTTCCAATTACTTTATCCGTAAAATCTTGGATATGCTAAGCTCTTTGTTTAATAAAGCGGCTGTCAGCTCATTGCAATATCGCAGGCAATGGGACATGAGGTGCCTCTGAGGGCAGCTTTTTCGAGAGGTCGATTCCTCCGCACGTGTTTCTTCACATCCCACAACAGCTATGCGTGGCACGTTGGCAGAGCATGTGGGATGAAGACGAACTCGGAAGGTTCCTGTATTCCATCTCACCTCAGGTATCCCTTCGTCCCTGGTTTCATGGGCTCCCGGTAGGACGCGTGTTCATTCGTATGATGTCTAGACTTGTATGTATGTCGAACCATTATGCGATGAATGCGCACCTTCAACGTATAGGCATGTCCGACTGCAAGGTTTGTATCTGCGGCGTTGGATTCTGCGACATAAAATCATGTACAGGAATAAAATCCCATAAACAATGAAAATCGTGTCCTGTTTATTATAAAGAAGTGTATTATTAATATTTTTTCCAGTAAGCAGCAAAAAAACTACACATTTTAACAGGATTATTTTTAAAAACAATATTCAGAACATGTTTCAAAAATCATTTCCATCACGTCGCGGTGCGGAGGTCACGTATCTCGGGTATCTCATCACTTGGCTGATGGTGGATGTTGATGTTAAGGTTGGTCGGGAAATAAGAAGAATGGATTGTTTTATATCAATTTTTGTTTACGTAGTAGTAGCACTATTTTGACAAGCCATTTTACTTTGGGAAAACTAAACATATCGTTGTAGCTTTCCGTGCTGACAAATGCTTTTCCACAACGTGGTTGAAGGACTCAGCGTGTAAAGACCATCCGTGTGGCTGGCTAGGAAATCAAAAGGGACTTTATCTCTACTTTTTTGCGTATAACCACATGCTTTGGATAGTTTTCTTTTGTTTATCCTTAGACCACACATTGAAGATTTACTTGATGGAGCTTTCCTAAAGAAATATGGAGGATGAAGCTATTAATAAAACCGATGAACCTTTGTGGAACAATATATCTACTACCGTTATGCGTTGATTTAATCGGGCTTATTTAACCAATTGAACATAAGCTAAAAGCTACAAGTAGAAGGATAAAACTTCTTAAAGTTCATTATATATTCATAAACACTTGTTTGAAGACACGAACTGAACATGACACCGAACCACCACATTAAAGGCTGATCTTCGTTCGTTTGGAGCAAGGAAGGAATTCTAGTGCACCAAAATTGTCAAACGACTGGATAGCGTTGACATATGCTCCCGAAGTGACTGGACGGAAGTAGCGATTGACGACAATACGACAATACAGGCAAATGGCAATTAGGATATTTCCGTTCCGGCGTCATAAAATGTGCTGTTGCGTAGACATACGGTAAAATTAATTATCTCTCCAAATGAACCGAGAAATTCGAATAGGGATGTACTGGGGATGCTTTTACATGTTATTTACATGTTATTTATTTGCCTCACAAAACTTATTTTTTTGAATTTCTTAAGTGTGATAATGCTTTTGTTAAATAAGCATGTACTTTAGTTTATTATAGGGAGCTTTTTTAAATTTTTTGCTAATATTTTAACTTAGTATCATAAATCAATTTTTCATTTATTTTTTATTTATTTTATATTAAAGATGGCGGGTTAGCGCCGTACTGTAAACACTTAGTAAGTTTTTTCATAATTTACAAAATATCTACCGCAAATGAAACAATCAAACAAACGAACAAAATCGCTTTCCATCCTGAAATGCACTTGACCGTGTTGATGATAAACAAAACGCGCTAAAAATGGTGCAAATGTGCATTGAAGCTTAAGGGCCCCAAAAGCCACACTTCGATGCGTTTCCATTCAAAATGTTAAGAAACCCAGAACGTTCCATATTTCTAAACGACGGAACAATTCGATGCCACACCTTAGGTATTCTTTACTCAAGATGAAAGTTTCTACAACGGAGGAAGAAAAATTTAGGGAATCCATTCTACAATCGGCACCTTTAATGCGCTTTGAAATGTAAAGCATAAGTTAATGGATTTCAACGGCAACGGTTGTATATGATTGTATTAGGTGCCATATTTATCTATTATACCATGGTCCCATCAGGGCTTGCTTCAAAATGTAAAACCCCAAATGCTGTTTGACTTTCACGTGTGCGATCTAATCCTTGCTGGAGTGTGTGCTAAAACCAAAGAAATATTGCGCTGCCGTTACGCTTCGATTACGTTTTGGAAATCGAACCAACGTTGCATAACCTGTAGAATATTGGCCGCATAATGCTTAACTTTTGCTACACTCCCCAGAGAAATCAAATAGACACTGCAAACATGGTGTATATTCCAATTCGGCACAGATCGACCGATAGCATTGAAGAACCATCCCGGCACAGTGGGATGGTTATAAGTCATTCCCAATCAATAGGAGAAACAACTTCCACCGATACCACGGAACCATCCGTTACACCATAAGTCAACGGTTGCGGTAGGGATTTATGTCTACAGTAAGGAATTCATGGAAATAATTTGTAGTAATTCGAATGTTAGCTTTCGGTTCGAGCATCACCTCAGTTCGAGACCGTCTACGTGTGTGATCGATGACGTGCTACCTGGCGGCACGTTTATTTAATGCCGTTGCCGTTTGCGTAGGCTTTACTTTCAGTTAGTGTGATTGTTTGCGATTTGTGGCAAATTACAGGCAAACGTAGGCTAGCGCATCTACCTCAATTGTTGTAAATGTACCAAACTTTATAAAAGAATGATTTATGTAGAATTATGTTTCCACTTAATGCGGATGGTTTAAAATTATAATGCAATAGAAACAGAACATTTACTTTTTTGTACAATTAATATTGAACCGAGTGTTTTAATATTGTATGTTCGAAAAGGAAAGCATTTTTATACATCATTTTAAAATGATTTTAAACTTAGTCATGTAACCGAATTTTTACAGAAGTTTAACTAATTTTTAGGTCAGAAAAATGTTTACATTTTTTTTCACATATTATACAGCGAAACATTATTTATAATTTGGCATATTAAAACGATGTTAATAGTTGACATTTATGAACATGAACGGAATTAGAAAATTTTGTTACTATTTCTTGTTACAATTTAGTTTATTTTTTTTAAATTATTATATTTATATTTGAATTTGATTTTATTAAATAAACATCGTTCAAATTGCAATGCGTTTAAAATATTTTTACTTCATAAATATTCATCCTTTGTTTAATTATATTTGCCGGTTTAAATCACCAGTTACATATTAACCAAACTAGAAATAAATCATCTTATTTATTTATGTCTTTGTAAGACCACGATACATGCCAGTATGCAACAAAAAACACGAATATTTTAATTCATATTTTCCACCCTATTATTGCGAATTTTCATTACCCATTTATTGCATATTTCACTAATGATATACAAATGCGCTCTTACGATTGAAATACTTAAGTCAAATATGGCGAAAACCCCTGCACCAGTTTAGTATCTCAACGAGTTAAATAGCCATGCTGTTTCGCTCTATCCAACACACAATCAAACCTATCACAACAAGCATGCCACCTGAGAGAGTTATATCTCTGTCACACACTGGGATGGGGCATTAGATTACAAATACCTTTATATTTGGATGCTCTCCTGTTATTAAGAACAGCAAAAACGATGCGAAAGTGCGGTGCAGCGATGCTAGACAAAGGTGAAAGGTGATTAGGTGTTACCTGTCTCTTTGGATGCTCTCTTGGTACTAAGAACGAGTAAATTGATCAGTCGAGCCGCTTCCGCATGCGACTAATTTAGAAAAGGACAGAAATAAAAAAGGATTTTTCCTCATGATCGTCCATTGTGAATATTTTCTGTCTAATGATAAAATTGTTCATTGATTCATCCAATCACAGATGATCTTTTATTATGTTGTACATCATTGGACGGTCACTATCGTGTTGCTACCTCCTACTTTAGATGCTTTCTTGTTTCTAAGTAATCGCTCTTAGTAAACGGCTTTTGTTTCTCTCGGTTGTAAATATTTTCTGTCCTATTTGGTTGTGTTTTTTTGATATTGCTTTCGCGCGAAAAGCGTTTACAGTGGAATGGAATCGAAAAATACTTATTTATAAAGTAAATGTTGATAATAATTAACACGTTGAGTTCAGTAGAAGGCATTTTAGTAATTTCTATTTACAGTTTTGAAATATTTTTGTAGTGAGAAATACTTATTTCGCAATTTAAATGATTTTTGGCTACATATTTCATGTATTTCTTCGATAGATTCAAATAACACATAATATAGGCGTTTTTATTTTAAATGACTCTTATACTTATTAGGCTAAATGATTTTATAGAGAAGTTTCACTAATTTTGAAAAATACGTAGAAATATAATAAAGTTGAAATTATTAAATTAAGTAAATTATTTGCATGTGGTTATTAAAATATTATTTGCAATAAATTATTCCAAGCGATGAATCAAATATAAACAGTAGATGCTTTAGCTTAAAGCAGAGAGTATGGTTTGTTGTTCAATGTAAAGCTTGAGCACAGATTGCCGTGTGATAAACTGAAGAAAAATGTTCCATTATATGTAATTATACGAATGTCTGCAATGTACTTTAAGATACCATTGCACCCACGTTTCTTACACGTAGCAATGAATAGATGGAATTTTTCCTGTTCCCGGTACAATGTATGCTATTTTATTTTAATCATAATAACAGTCAACAAATGGATCAACGGCTGTACTCTAATGAAGATATGTATACAGCAAATAAAAACAATATAACAATGTGCTCTAATGAAAATATGTATACAAAAAATATATAAATTGCTCAAAAATTCATTCCAAGCACCATTATTAGATATGTTCTAAGAAAATGAAAAGAGAAAAAAATCTATTCGAATATTTCTTTTCTTCTTAAGCAATTAAACAATCAAATGCACAATGGTTCACAGCTTCCAACTAGTTTGTGTTGCTTGTGATGAGCTACTGAGGTAGCTCAAGAGCTCATCTCATCAAAGTGAGTAAAGCCATTTCATTGAAGTGAGCATATAGGTGAGTGCGAGTGTATACGAAAGCTCGAAACAGTTGTGCAAATGCACAACTTTTAGTCTCACGGATAATCCTCCCGCCGGTTAAGCAGACAATCGGACAATCGACGTTCTATTGTGCATTATCACATAAAATCTTGCTGCTAAATCCAATAGGATTAATTAATTTTTACACATCACCTTATTGAATCCCAGTGAAGATTTAGTGTTTAAAACTTCTACGATTACTGTAAACTACTGTAAATTTGCTGTAACTTTGCGATCATAACCTATATCCTCCAAAGCTCCCATTCACTCTAGCAGCTTAAAAAACATATTTAATATCGCTTTTGTGTCGTGAATATGAGGTTTTTATTTTGTTTAGATAAGCCAATAAACCGTCAGCCAGGCTCATCAGCAGGAAAGCCAAAGCCTGCGCGTGCACACGAAACTTGGCAAACAATTTCCATTTCATACAGCCCTTGATGCAACCATCAAAACCGAACTTGTAGCATCTCATTCGCCCCATTACGGCGCATCACATGGCGGATGAAGTGGGAAATTGCTTTACTTTCCAGTTCATGTGCGCGATACTAACGCGTGGGGGATTTAATATGCAACACTGCAGGACCATTAAATTTCTCCTCCGGACCACCGGCTGGTAGGGTGGGTGTCGTTTTTGTTTGCCGAGATTTTCCCTCTCTTGGCACGCAAAGAAACTCGCATTTCCCGCACGGTTCGTATGCTTTAACGACTTGAGAGAAGAACAAAAAAAAAACAATACGAAACGAAGAAAGAAAAAAAAACAAACCCACTAGAAAATGGGTCCTTTGGTTCATGTCCACCAAGTGTTTGTCCTGATGTTGATGTGTATATGGCGTCCAAATTTTTTCTCTTTATGGCACAATTGTATCGGGAATTTGGTTCAGATTTGGTTTTTATTGCTAGCAGAGACAATTTGCTTTCTGCACTGCCAACTTCAGCCACAATGAGTTTGTCCTCATTATTTGGATAATAAATACAAGCAGCGCATAACAATAAATTCTACTACAAATTGTTTACTGGAGTTTTACAATTTCATTAGCTACTTAAAATTCGAGTAGTAAATTTTTATAAAGTTCGAGTTTCATAAAACGTGATACAAACAGCAAAAAAAGCTACTTTATGTTTGAGCACAAAAATCAGCTGTTTAAACGAATGGTTTACGCTTGCCAGTGCTCAGAGAATGCTCAGCGTGTCTGAAGCTTAATCACGTCTCCCAGCGAAGGATTATGCAG
Source organism: Anopheles rivulorum (assembly GCA_018908115.1). Lineage (NCBI taxonomy): Eukaryota > Metazoa > Arthropoda > Insecta > Diptera > Culicidae > Anopheles > Anopheles rivulorum. The sequence continues at coordinate 15,805,145 of CM032177.1, forward strand.
TTCTCCTCCACCGCCGGTGTACTGTATTGTGGCTGTTATTTTATAGCTGATGCTAGCTTTTGCCACAAACGGTGAGCATGGATGTGGCCGTGTTTTCCCACCCAGCATGCTCAGGATTTAATGCGAGAGTAAAGCGATACTGCCGAGCAAGTGCAACCGTCGGTTCGTCGTGTAATGGAACAGTTTAGTTTCCGTTGGAATCGCTCACAGGACGGACGCGTTTATTGTTGGCTATACTGCCAGGATAAGTGAAATTGACGTACAAAGTTTGTATCGCTAGTGACAACGATGGCTACCAACCAAGTATAACGAGGTTGTTACGAGAAGCAGATATTCAATTATTACGTTAACGATAATCTCCTTCAGATGGTGTATATGTGAATTAAATGTTGAAAATTAAACACTTCTTTTACTTGGTAAAATTAAGCCTATGATTTAGTAGATCGATGATAAGAAAGTAACTACTTAAGTTGAATTAAAATTCTAATATTAATACAAGGTGCACTGAAAGTGTGAACTAGTTAAGAAGTGGAACAAATTTCTTGTGTCTGCATGCTTGCATGTGTACGTACTAAAACCATGAAAAGATGGTTCGCGACGACACCACAATGATCTTGGATCTCGCTATTCACCTCATTGTTTGCACCCCGGTACACACTCGGTAATTGTTTTGACTTTCAATAGACGGTTACGGGGCGCATGATGTAAATTATAGAAAAAGGTTTCCATTTTACGGGTGTATTCTCGCTGTAACCTTTTGTGTGAAATTTTAAATAGTTTCAACCTTAGACACTGTTGAATGGATGTACCTATTAATGTAGGCTTTTAGAAAGTATGCCCATTATAATGGCTACATTATAAAGTAGCTAACGAAGTGATTATAATGATTAAAGGAACTAAAAGGAAATCGCAAATGCTGTTTGGTTACTTGGAACATTTTTTTTTTGAATCTAAAAAATGGGACAAAAATTAAACCACTTCATAATGAATTCGTTGGGGCGGCTCGGTGGTGTATTTGGCAACGGCGCCAGTTCCCAACACGACCGGACCGGGTTCAAATCCCATTCGGACCGTCCCCCCGTAGCACGGTCTGACTAGCCTGCTACGTGGTAAAATTAGTCTAATACGGCCACAGGCCGTTCTAACATACATAAAAAAAAAATAATGAATTCGTTAACACTGTTGCTTGCAGATAATGCAGTGGTATTCCCATTTAAGAGTTAACCACCAAAAGGTACATAGTATGGTACAGTAAAAAAAGGAACGGTTAACTTCACACGATCCTACGGTACGATGCTATGTACCGGGACTGTACATTCTATAAATAAAGGTCCGATGCATTACTTTCAGTTTAGTTGGATAGGTCAGGAGTATAAGGTCTGACACCTTCGCCTAGTTCCACATATCAACTCAAGCAAAACGCTAGAGCACGTGAGATCAATCAATGTTCAATTTCGTTTGGCACGGGCATGGATTGGAAGTGACGATCGTGTCAACAACAACAAGAACAAGTTGCAAAAGGTTCAGGAATGTAGTTACGATTACAAAAAAAATGTGTAAAATTTCAAAGGAAATTTGTTGTGCATTTAAAAAGGGAATTTTACACAAAATTGTGAAGCATTGTTAAAAGTAAAATATAACCTAAAAAAATTAGAATACAGTACATCCTCGCCATGCATACAACCTACATCGGTCGCAATATTGGACAGTAAAATTTTCCACAACAATGTCCCATACTAACCCAATGAAAAAAAAAAAACAGGAGTTTACCCAAAACCGACATTGAACCGTAAACTACACGCCGTACAATGTCCATGCTGTTACCTATCACCTGTAGTGCACTTAGCCCGCCCCAGCGCATCTTGTCCGCCCACGGTCCACGGACTAACACGGGCAGGAAATGAAGTAAAGTGGTTTTGCATAAATTTTAGCACACGGGCAAAATTTTTGCACGGGGTCAAAGCAGAAAATGCTTTGATGTGCTTCCCGTTTTTGCTATCAAACCAATCACGTTCAAGCCCCGAAGCTTTCACTCTAGCTGTGTATGGCTGCTGTTATCGTAGCAATGCAAAACCTGCTTGTTTTTCTCTATACCACGAATAGTTCTGACCTGTGTTTAGCAGGAAATGTTTTAACAGTGTTTTTAGGGCTAATCACAGACCTACACACACGTGCGTGCTGAATAGTTTTGCCAGGTGTGTAATTAACCCTTACAATGGTACAAAACTTTTACGACAAGGCAAACGTTTTAGCACCTATTTACATTATTTTCGAGCATAAAAATGGATTGCACTGAAGACTTTCCCCCGTTTTTCGATGCAGTCATTTTTGGGTTCGTTGCTCAAGTGCCTCATAAATCATTCGCTGCACCAAGGGTTAACACAAAAGTAGAAACAATCAAAACCTCAAGTGTATCCAGACGGCAGTAAAATAAAAGCTTCAAAAAGGCGTCGTCTGCTGTAAACAACAAAGTTTCTAACCCCGGTCTAACACATAACACACATCAGACCGCAGACAAAGATTTCGTCAGAAAGTTTTTCACGCCATCGTTTTTTTTTTTTGGTCTGTGTCTTTCCCCTAATCAACCACTCAAAGCATTGAGAGGAATTGCAAAAAAAAAAAAATAAAGCAAGTGTGTCCGTTTTTTTTTGGCTGTCGTTGTTGTTGATAGTAGAGAAAAAGGGAGTCAAAATAGCGCATCAAACTGTACGGCGTGAAAATCGCAACGTTGGCTGGCGGTAGCTAAATTGAATATTTATGTTTCAACCTTCCTTCCTTGTGTTCGCTTCTCAAACCGTTTGGAGTTTTTTTGTTTTGTGCCAACGTAGCATTTGCATTGACCCCGGGCATTGGGAGGAGAACGCATGGGCATGGGCAAATCCCACATCTCGCACGTTCATTTTCGGGACACACAAACGGTTACTTCCATAAATCACCCGGCACGCAAACTTTTCGCCAAGTCACACCGGTCCCGGGGTAAAGCACATCGGGTAAATATGGCGCTGTGAAGTGTGCTTGTGCTGTGTTGTGTTGTGATATCGGTGGAGATGTNAAACCGAACGATTGGATGGGTTGGATAGCTAGCACGTGCCATTTTGGGTTTAGTGAAATATTATGCTAAGTTGAAAAAAGGTATAACATTTTCTGATAAATAATACTTCTTTCCATAACCATTCCCAACATTCTCCTTTGCTGAGTTGTTATGGAATGATTAATCTTTAGTATACTTCTTCGTATTACGACGAAGGCATGCATTCCAGTTGACTACTTTACCTATCATCGTTGGCAACATCTATCATAACTTCAACCTTCTCCGCATGACGATTGTCGTGACGTTCGCGTGTCACCAATTGCATTTTCGATGGGCACCGTGTCTCGCTTGGCTTTTGCCCGTCGTCCAGCACTATTATTGTCTAGCTTGTGAGTGGTCTAATCTTGATCTTGATCTTGTCCGTCGAGAAATGTCAAGCGGAAGCATGGAGCGATGGTGGGTTAGCGTAATTTCACGTGACCTACGACAAACGATCACGATCTGGGTAATATGATGATAGGTGATTTAATGCGTTGAAAAATTTGCCTCTTCTCTCGGCGCTGTTGTAACATCATCCAGTGAAGCGTTTGGACAGAAACTATCAACTCACTGACAGTTGACACAAATACGTTCAGAGATTAGTGTGAGAATTGTTTATGCATGCATGCTATGGTGATTTGAAAGGGGTTTGGATAGCCTTTCATGAGACATTTTGTTCAGTAAGAGCAAAAGTTAGATAAAATTGTCAACGTTAAGTAATTACACTATGAACTACCAACCAAGATAATAATTTATAATAAGCTTAGTTTCGTAGATTTCATTTTGTATAAATTGATCCCTTTCGTACAAAGCAATGGAATGATATTTAAAACCGTTTTAAGTAACAATCATAAACTAACCCCATGAAAAAAAGTAAAACGATTTTTTTTGAAAAAAAGCATACCGTATAGCAAGTATTCCATATAATAATCATCTACCATTCGGTCGTTATCGTGCCAATGCGCCATCATGCGGCTAATCTTTGTCACCCACGTACTGGAAGCAGTTTTCCGTTTGTGATTGTATGTCTGGCTGTAGCGTGTATGCCATTCGGGGTTTTCCAGGACTTGTTTTAAATGTTCTATGGCACGAATCTAGCTTTACCCTATCGTTGGGTCATACAGCTGACACAACACACACACACAAAAGGAAATCCCAACCACACAGCTGTGGGTGAAGTTCACACTGTCCACAGTGTGGTTATTGGCAATATTTTCCCTTTCATTTGGTTGCGGGTACCATGACCTCTGGATTTACGATGACGTTTAAGTAGTGAACCAACCGGTATAGTTTATGAACCGGTACACGCAGCTTTCCCGAACTACTGCTTTCCACGCTCATTTGCAACCATGGCAACGCGGTGGTCTGGTAATCGGAAGCATTGGCAAAATTTTATGCGTTGCGTGACCCCAGTCACAACCGGAAACGATAACGTCCGATGGAAAAGAGTTCTTGGCAAATTCGTATCGCACTTCCTGGGAGGGTAAGAAACTCTCCTTCTGAAACCACCACGTCGGTCCGTTACGTTCCGCTCCTTGGTAAAAGGTAAAACGAAAAGACACAGGAAACTTTGTCGTTTGGCCGATGCCAACGGAAACCAGGTGATTGCATACAGATTGGTGGTGTATTATTATTATTTTTTCGTTGTTGTGCTAATAATCACACCCTATCGAATCACTCGGTTACTTTCGCAATCAGTTATGTTGTTGTAACTTTTTACACTGAGCAAAGGTTTGCTTAGGTTGTCTGCAGTCTGCACATAATAGTTGGTTGAAGGTGGCTGAAAGTTAGGGACCGAGTGACTTCTTCCTTCGCGACAGCTTGCACACAACAGCGCAGAAAGGTGAAACGCGAACAATACCAGACCGTTCGCACTGACAAGAGCTGTCCCGCGGGAATCGTAAAGCGAACCGGAACCAATCAGCTTGGGGATGGGATAGAATGACAGTAGTGCACAGCTGCAGGGACGATGAATTCAATAAGGGCGGAAAGCTAAAAATAGAAGTTCGATTTGACTTCCGAATAGAGTTCACTTCCGCTTTGGTCGGTTCGAATGAAGAGATGTAACGGACAGTTCTCCTGTTTCGCTGGACCCTTCCGCAATGGTCACAGCAAATTGGAAAAGTGTTATAAAGCGCGAAAATTGGACCCTTGACAATTGGTGCTTGGTGCAATGGTGTGGAACGAGAAAACGAATGATCTTACAATAGCGAGGAATGGAAATTGAGAAGAAAATTTAAAAAAATGACAGTAAAATGAAGAAGAAAGAGAACTTTGTTTTAAAACGAAAGTTGCTCCATGAGGAGCACGCTAGTTCAAAAAGTGTAACCTAATCTAAATTATGCAGATAAACTTGGGCAGTTGAGTGCTTTAAACTGTAATTATGAGCAGTACGATTTGGGCTATAAAAGTATAATTAATACATTTGATAAGAAACAATTAGAATTTTCTTTAAAATTCACAGTAACCAGCAACATCTTGTTGATAGTGGCCTAATTTATGCTAACAAAAACTTATACGTTTGAAACTCACGATTCTTCCGAAACTCCTGAAAAAGATCACCCGATCAAACTACATTTGTATATTTACAGCATTTTTTGGCAGATATCTCTATCACAAAAGCATTTAATAGATGCTATTTTACATTTATTTTATCAACTCGTCTGTCTAGTATATTTGAAATTGTAGTATGATTGTGATTTTCCAAGTTGAATCAAAACTTTACTTAACATTACTAGGAGTATGCACATAGTCATTTCGACACATCAGTAATCTTCGTTACAGGCTTAAAAAATAGTTTTCTTGAGAAATTCTCTACGGAAAATTCGTTAGTTCTATTGGACACATTCCACCGTTATCCGATACTCGTTTGAAAGTTTGTGAGGAAGTAAATTGAATCATACTTGCAAATTGTGATGCCTAAGCTCTCGCTGTCAAAAACTTTTGCCACGCTGCTGGTCAGCACAGCTCGAGCGTAGAAACGATTGGCATGATACAGGTGCTTCAACTATCAACCGACAACCATGACCGGCACCCAAACAACTGGCTGTGAGGTCACGGAACAGAAAATATGAACTGCATCGTTTCCATCCGGTGTGGGTTTTTAGCAATGGGACGGAAAAATGCTCGATTGTGTAGTCTTGGTATTTTGGTACAGACAAAGACGAAGAGGCAAAAGTTTATTCCCGCTGACCGTCTTGGAAAGTTTGTTAGCAGCGAATTTATTAGTGCTCTTGGTGCTTCGAATGTTTCGGAGAAACTTTTACTGCTGGGCAATAATTAGTTTTGGTTGGGTGATTTTGCATACGCCCAAGTTTGGCAGTTTTGGGAATTTGTGAACTCAGTTTGGTAAAATCGGCTTGCATTTTCCCTCAACCAATACTACATGTGTTGGGTACAAGTAATACATCTTCAAAGTGATTAGTTTAGATTTAAAGCTCATTCGAAAGTATCAGGAACTCTCTAATCAATAAAACTTGAAACGAAACTCATATTGCATGATCGGATAGCTTCCAGCAGGAAAATATTTACACAATCTTAATATCAATGTCTACATAAATGTAACAGAAATAGGTGTTTACAAAACTAGGAACAGTGCGTGAACGTGAAAAAGTATATTCTCCTCCATGTGCTTGGAGTCGTTGTTTTAAAGGAAGCCAATGTGTGAGTCTTTTGTATGTGTTCTACTTTTCAACTTGCAAGGTTTGTAAGTATGCTCAGAACGGAGAGCAGCACGAGAGGAAGCTGGTTTGGGAATTATTCGACTGCTTTTACAGTTAACTGACGGCTACGAGTTATGGACGGTAAATACGTACTCTGTTTGCGTAGCAGTAAATCATTCTAACATTGTTAAATATTGTAGAGTGCTGCACAGCACAGACCGAAGGAAAAGCAGTACCAAAAGTACCAGAGGAGGAGCAGCACACTCGCAAATGTTTCACTCAGTAAAGACGTACATAAGCGAGCGCTCGCTAGAGCTTGTGGTACGGTAGCACACACATTTCGGTTACCAATGTTGGTTGAAATTTGACGCAATAAAGATGTTGCAATAGCTAAGCTTTTGCTCAGGCGCAACCATCGCGAACATTTGCGGATTTGCGGTACCAACGTTTGCTCTATAATGCTCTCTGCTCTACTGAACGATGTTGCCGGTGTGCCGGAAGCGTTCCTTGAAGCAATCCTTTTAATTTAAGCATGAAATGCGAGCTAATGAATGTTAGAAACTGGTATGACTTGGCTGTTTAAAGGTGGCACCGCTGGTCTGTGTTTTTTTTAAGATTTTTATTATGACACATTTTACTATCAAAATATTCACAAACAAACCGACGAAAAAGACTGAAATGGCAAACACAAAATATTTGAAAACAATTATTACCAATAGAAAACTGTCCTTTTACGTGCAAAAGCTCGCTAGTAGTTTGACAAAACTGCTGCATTCATTCAAATTCACCAAGCGTCGTAGGACAAGCACTATAAAACTTTTCGAGTGTATTGATGTGCAAACCACGAAGGTTGACGATCGGGAAACTCGGTCAACCACTAACGGGGAGTTTTGTTTTTTTTTTGGCATGCTTCAATCGCATCCTTTGCTGGTGGCACGAATAACTTTTACATGCTGACTGAAAGTTCAACAAGCCGTGTACCAACAAAACCAACACACGACCCATGGTCCATGGGTGGTAAAATTCCAGCGACTAAAAAAAAACCACACAAGGATGAGCATGTTTGTATCTTGGAACAGATGTGCAACAAAAATAAAAAAAGCACCCGAAAACCCATCCAGAAGAGAAGCTCAAATGTTTAGACATATCGGACCATCGGCGACCGTGCACAGCTTTGAAAACGATCGTACGCAAAAGGCGGCAAAAGGACGGTTGATTTTTATTTGCGTTTAAGGTTAAGCTTAGAGGATTTCAACAATCTTTTCGTTACTCACCCGACCCCGACCACGCTGGTCATACCCATCCATGCTCTGTCTCAATAGCAATACTCTACGGATAGTGCTTTGTTGCACTTGACTGGTTATGATATATTTTTAGTGGAAAATGGTTATTGCAATACTTGCACGAACGGGATGAAGTTGCTTGGGTTTGCTTTCTATTACAAAACATACCGATAGATTATACGGATTAGCAATCTGCTCACGATCTAGATTGTCTACAGTGCGTTAGTCAAACAGAACGAATGTTTAAAACGTTAAGGACAACAGCTTCATATTTTATATCTTTTACAATTTAGTGCTCAAAGAAAACGTTTTCTGGAAAGATAATAAAAAGAGCACAAATAAATATTGCTGTAGAAATCATGTTTCATTTCACATTGGTGATGTTTAAACTAATGCTATAAATAATTTATTTTTTCTTGCAGATCATCGCAGTCACTTAAAATGCTGATGGGAGAAGGCAAAGCATCAAAGCATCGCAACGCTAGCAAGCAACAATAGGCACAAGGACATTGTTGAAAAAAACCGAGGTTGGTAATATTGATGGGTGATTTACATATTTTGAACTATGTTTATCAAAGTCTAAAAACAAAACATTAGCCATTCATGCCGCCTGACAAGTTTCGGGGCTGAAAGCTGCATAAAATGAATACAGTATTCGTGCATTAAATCTGTAGCGGTTATATACGGCGACGTTAATACACCAATATCCGCGATGCATGCTGACGCTTTGTTGGGCACTGCACCGTACCGTCTGTGCACATGTTTGTCAAGTACCCACTGTACCAACGGGTCATCGTGGTCAATCGTGGGCGTAATTTCTGCTCAATATTTATCAATCTGCTACATGCGTAGCGTCGTAAAGCCTTCTTGGAAATGCACCACCACACTGCCCTGCTGGCCGAAACTGCTGTCGCCAATTTGGAGGATGCTTCACACAGGTTAAGCCCGCCGGCCAGAAACTGGAACACAGTCACACACATACAGGCGTAGAGATGTGTGTGCGTACGAGATCCGGATGGCAAAAGTGGGAAAACCGCTCGGAAGGAACGAATTCGCATCCTACGGTCGTTGCGTTAATTATGCATGCCTGTCGAATGGCACGGCAAATATGTTTATCGACACTATTCCGCCCCAGCACATACATAGTGAGAGAGAGTAAAAGCGTGAGAGCATGGTGCCAGAAATGAGTACAAATTATGCGGCAGTCGTTGTCAGCCCAAACCGTGCCGAACGCTTGTTACTATTGATGGCGTTCTCACTGGTGGTAGGAAGGAAATGTATCATTGATGTACATATCACAGTCACCTGATAGTGTGTATCGCCCACACCAAACATCTTGCGCAACGGTGCTACGCTCTGTAATCAGAAAGACGAAGCAAAAGATTTCAATTCATGCCATAATACGCAAAAGGAAACCATAATTAGGCTTGCTTAAAGGTATTGCAATTGGATGTGTTCTGGGTTCCGATTGGGTTGAAGTTAGGTAAAAGCAATAGAGCTTTTATAAAGCGTTTTTGACTTTAAGGATCATGCTTCATTGCAAGTGTCGGGTAACTATGTGACTGCTAACGATGTTTATAAATACTCTGTATAAACTATTAATTTGGCGAAAAATACATTTTATCAAATATCTCCATGAAAACAATTTTACTCATTAAATAGCGATAGTCTAAAAGACACATCTAAAATTAAACACCAAATCAATAGGAAACACTTTGTGCGCATACTTTCGTAAAACCTACAATTATTTGCATCCACTGGTCTACAGCAATTTACAGTCACACGCATTCCCACACGCTACTGCACGGCGAAGCTCACCGTAAAGAAATGTCACGCATCTTGATATCTTCCTGTTTTGCCCGCTTCAGAAACGAAAGCAGTCTCATAAATTGGTTCGCCACTGCAAAACACTTAACGCTCCGAAGATTCCGATTCCCTCTAGTGTGCTGCAGCACGATGATTCTTCGACTCGCGGACTGGTTAATCCGGTTTAGCTAAGCGAAGTGACTGTGCCCTGCCAGCCCTGCCGTACCGTACCGAGCGAGATCGCGTGCCTGTCGACTGGTCGAAACGTCGATGCATCGACACATCACGAACCGGCCGGCAGTCGGGCCGACTGGGTGACGATCCACCTGAATCCCGTCACCGAGGAAACGGGCGTTCCGAGACCCCGGCGTCACGAAATCTGTCATACGGATGCAGGAACGGATGCAATGTGCAGTTAGGCAGCAATGGACGGGAGACACCACGATCGCCTGGCCATCGGGGCGCGAACTGCAAATACATTGATGACGGTGGGCCCCCGATGCGCTTAATCTTAATTGAAATCTAAAGCAGTGCACTTTTGTTGTCACGCACGGTGATAGAAGCTTTATTTTCTTGCTCCATGCTCTCGGCGACGGACTATCATTTCTACTGGCGATTGTCGTAAACATGCACCCGACAGATATGCTCCCGTTGCCGTGCGTAAGCGAAGCGGCAGAAAAATGCGCACGATCTACCGAGAGGGAAACTTTCTGGTCGCAGTATCAGTTCAAAAGTGATTTAAATTTACATTTGCCCATAAAAAGCCGGATGAACATTGTACAAGAATCGGTAAGCGTCTTTGCCGCAGGTTTTCCTAATCGCGGGTAGGCCTATAATATTATTCTCTTCTGCTCTTCTACCGAGGAAAACACTTGACTGAAATTTGCACCTGTTTACATTAGCTCGAACGGTGCAGTTCGAAACCAAAAACAAAATAAAACCCGATCGGGAAAAAAAACAAAACGCAAAAACATAATGATGCCATCTACTGTATCGTTCAATTTCGTACCGCCTCATTGCCGTTATTGTCGGCGCAAAGATATTATGACACATAAGCTCTTGATCACTGTGCATTGGTTGATTGAAATGGCCACACAGGCTGGTAATTAGCCATTCGCGCGACCATTCGCCGACAAGATGTGCGCGTGGTACGTTTTATGATGCCACTCAAGCAACCCTGCCGGTCGGCCGATTCCGGTTGGTCGCGTCGCCGGTGCAATCGCGAGGAGGTGTGACTCATGAATGCAATTGCAATCACATGCAATTACCGCCGCACTGCGGTCGTTTGAACATAAATTGCTCAAGCAATGAAGCACACCATCCAGCATAAACGCTTTTCGTCAAGTGATAATAGAGACACCGCGGGTACATGATCGTTCGTGCCATGATTCGTGGCACTAATTGTTCTTTTATTCTTGCACACGCAACGTATTGTATCGCTTGCTAATGGTTTATGAAATAGCACCTTATCTTTTAGCGGCTGAATGTCGTTTCGGTGATTGCAGAAGTATGGCAAGATTAATGTTTCAAATATTATTTGTATCATTCTACACCTTTGGCACCCCGATTGCAATTCCTTTCATATGCCAGTTTGTGTAAACATTGTGTATAACCCCCGAGGGATAGATCAGTTAGATAAAACCAAACAAAAAAGTTAACACAAACATACATGGGAACGGAGAGCAGGAAAGTTCCCGACGGACAGGGCACTGAAATTAAACGATCACTTTTCGATCCATGCGACGGATTAATTACACACCTTACGGCTGAGAGTTTGTGTTTAATCCGTGTATGGCTGGCGGGTATGAATAAATCGTTGCTCTCTCCCTCTCTCTCTATCGCTCCGTGTGGCCATTAGGTGCTACATTATTGGAAAGGCTTAGCAACATTTTAATGCCCCCAGACGTCTCCTGCTCTTCCTTCACATGTTACCCTTCGTTTCCACGCAGGTGGAATACACAAATGCAATGTAATATGCCGAACAGTAGTGCCGGTTTCTTATGTTCGCATAATTGATTTACCGAACGCCATACCGGCCAGCATACATCGTCGTGTACGTTTGCGAATTTAGCTGTCAATGTTTGTATTAACAAACCGGAGGGCGTATCGTGATGATTGTTGTTAGTTATTAATTAGCAAATCTAACCGGTTCACTTGCCGGCAGCGCAGCATCATTGCAACTTTTAATTGTACGTTGCACTACACTTGATCGTGCAAGTGATGCATAATAAATGTTGGGTCGTGTTTACTTTTTGATTCTTTCTTTTGATTCATATAGGCTGATTTATAAATGAAAAATGTCTACTTTTCATTAGCCATTCGTGCGAACCGTGCAGACCGAAAGCAACAAAGAAGCAAACTTCAGATTCTTTTCAACGTGCAGCAATAACATTTCAGCTGAAACGGATTTTGGTACATTAGCATGCTGCTTCACATTGCGTTGCAGTATCATGTTTCTTCAGCGAAAATCACTGCTATGCCATAACCGAGTACGTTCCACGTGCTTTGGGAAAAGAGTTCTGAAAGCAGCATTCTTTAGAAAACTTCTCTTTTCTTGCCTTACTGTTTGTGGCAGCTACTGTAAGGCCAGCTAGGAGGGTATTTAATAATTTTACACATACTTCACATCGCTGTAGAACGGCAAGCTAAAGAACGCCAGCATAACTGACATAATTTTACTTTGACGAGAAATGTAAGCTTAGACGAGTTGTTATGCTCGAATAATGTGCCTCAACAGTGTCTCGGCTGTTTTTTTTTTATGCGATGGATCTATTTCACTGAAAACGAAGTTTGTCTTTTGCTTTTAATAATGTTGTCAGCGTTCACTGCATTGAATTTTCATGAGGAAGCCTAATGGATCGTTTGTACGCTTATTATTATGCGCTTCACTTGACTGATTGAACAAATTCCGACGATTCACACACACACACTTGGGGAGGGTTTGGTCTGCACAGTATATACTTAATTTAAGAGGTTTGTTATTGCTTTGCTAAATAACGCCATGGAAACCGTCCTAAATTATGTATAATTGTTGCAGCACAGTAATAAAGTATTGAAATAGATACGATACTATACTTCGAATTCGCTCTAACTTAATCAAAACTTTGATGGAAATATCAATAATGGTCGAAATAGAGGTAGATCAAGTAGAGAAGATTTGTTATAAATTTTGTGATGATTTAAATAACTTTACGAACTGTACGTACCATTGGTAAAGATAAATTCCACAATTAAATGAGATACTGTAATGGGTTGTTTCGTTTTGCTCGAATAATCAGTCCTGCTAAAAATGCTCCTGTTAAAAATAAAATAAATCTTTTATTAGCGAAACAATATTATCTTTAACTAAACTTCATTGACAATTGACTACACTTTAGCGCCGCCAAGTGTGTGGTTTACTAATGTTAGTCATATTTTGTAAATTGATCTAACATCCACAAGGTGTAGATCGATTCGCAAAAAACGCAAGTTGGGCAATATGGCCTTAATCTTTTGATTTTAGATTTTAGGAAATGTTCATAATCTTATGATGAAAAAACCTGATATAATGGATTGCTTATATACATACAAACAAGAATTAAAATTAGGTCTATTAACTGCACTAGGTATTGAAGTAATATGTTTTTTATATTTAGTATAATGCATACGCTATTCAAAAAAGGAGACGCCTGGTGTTTTTCATTAATCAAATTTTAAAGTTCATAATTTTAATGAACACGTGAAACAAAACCTAAAGTATATAATCGATTCGGTAGTTGTCTGATCGAAGCACAAAACTAACACTCGTGTTAGAAAGCTTAAATGCGTGTTTAGTTATTCTTTCTACTGCTGATCGTTAACGCTGATGTTTCCGAGGAACGCAAGCTGTTAAGTTTGCATGTTTTTTTAAGTATAAAAAAACACCATACGATACGATCTGAGCACACGCATAAATGGTAACGGTGCGGCAGAAATGGACAGTCAAATTTTATGGTTCCAATTCCTGGTGGATTTTGCATAATTTGCCATGTTTCGCAGCAGTAGCAATAGGGAGTAGACACCCACACAGACAGGTCCGAATTTTGAGTGGTTCACTTTAAATTTCAAATTACACCGAAATAAAAGCAACCAGCAACCACCATCTAAGCACAACTAAAACATAAGCTAACTATCACGAATGGAAATAAGTGCTTTAGGCAGCGCATAGTTTCGGGATGGAATAAATTTGCAGCAGCAGGTGCTCAAGCTACAAGTCAAGTGATGTCGGATGGAAATCCGACAACGGTAAGCTGCATGGAAAGGTCACCAGCAGAGCCACCCACACGGTCGATAAACAACGGTCGTTGCGTGTCGACCCGTGGGGCTAAAAGAATGATTTCTGATTAAAGTGGTCAAAAGTAGTGAATCACACACGCACAGCAAAATCTAGCCCACAAGAGTAAAAAAAAAGACCAACCGGATGAAAATATACACTTTTTCTATGAGGGAAAAAGTGAGTGAAGAGTTCGCAATCTTCTTTCGATCAACTCTCGGAGGTCACATTGAACGTGACAGGTCTCTTATATGGTTCAAGGGTCGATAAAGGGTGTACCAGCGAAAGAAGCTTTCGTAAAAGCCTGCCCAAACGAAGGGAAAAAGCATTCACGAACAAAACAAAAAAAAACACCGAAACGCCCATTACCCGTGTCGGTTTTAGCACAAACAAAAAAAAAGCAAGAAAAAAGGAAAAAATACGGAAAAGCCAATTGCATGCTTCACGAAAACGAAGGCGCACAGGGCACAAGGTTGGCGGCTGTATTCCGATGGCAATCTATTTTAATAAGTGAAACATAATTTGCTGATTCCGAACCTTATTTGCTACCGACGACGGTGTGACCAACCGGGTGCTGGGCGTGGGGGATTGTGAAAAGGCACATGGCGGTGGTCAGCACAATTCGTGGAACACTAACAGTGGTACAGTGGCATAATTTCACGTGAAAAGACCTTGAATTTGAAGGTACGCGTAGAACTTAGAAACTCGCTGTTCCTGATTTTTCTCTCTCTCTCTCTCTCTCTCTCTCTCTCTCTGTCTCTCTCTCTATCTATCTTTCTCTCGTTTGTTACACATGTAAATGGAAACGGTTCACAAAAATATTTAAGCTATTTTTATTTATAACTCATTTTGGTGAACACATGTTGTGCGATGCGAACATATTTAAGCAATTTTGATTACGAATTATTTCATCAATCATAATCCGTCATCAGGTTGCTGCTACATTAGTCTAGCCCAAGTGACCTTTGCAAATATGCAGCATCTCTTTATATAGCGCAGTACGTGGAATGTTTGTTCTCACGAGAGTGAATTTGAATAGTGATATCAACGTTCAACTGTAGCCTTCTGTATGGCTGTGTATGGCTTAACCCACGCTCTACGAAGGGGACCGTGTTATGTTTCGCTGTGCAAACATTTCGCAGAATCTAGATTAGAATTCCAGCTATTGCCGAAATGCTCCCCGAACCTCAACCGAGAAGCTCAAGCAACAGGACAACGACAAATTGTGTCACGTTAGCCCCCAACTTGTGCTTGTGATTTTTTAACAATGCCTCTTTATGCGACGAACAATACGTTTTTGTGTAAACTTACCTTAACAAAGCTACTACACAAATCTGTCTTTATTGCTTGCGCCACGGAGTTTATTGCTTGAGCACTATTGTTAATGATTCTGAACTGAAAAAATCCTGTGTGAAGCAATTATCACAAAAACATGTAAAAGTTGCTTTTTGTATAAATTTTAATCATTCGTATTACTTTGTTCTGCTTCATAATCTAATAGCCGACATTTAGGCGCAATTTTAGTATATTAGACGTACACTTTAAATGCTACATGAATGACTACTGGAAATGTCTAATGAATTCTTTAAAAAATCATGAATCATGGCGCTAGAAATCAAACATTTCGATCACACTCAAATCAAAGCCAATTACCAGCACGTTAAATGTATGTGACCACCATACATGATCAGAATAAGAGCTAAAAGTCGCACACCTTGCCTGACGCCAACCAATTACCTAGGGCATTCTTCAGACTTTAGTAAAAAAAAAAAACAAGCTTCGTGACACAATTAGAAAAATGGACACAAATATCTCGACGACTATGGCCAAGCACAATTTGCCCCGTGATTAAAATCACATTAACGCCAACTTCTATTGCTAGCCATTTCACATGTCACCGGATTGTCACAGGTTGTCCCGCATTCTCGCACCTTCTCGTCAATACGTTCGCCATTTTGCTTCGCTTCTGTACTGTGTGGGTACAATTTTTAAACATCATTTGAGTGTAAGCATTTGCAGCATGTTTTCCCCCACACTTTCACCACCAGTTGGACCAGTTTCCCACATGAATGTGTGTGTGTGTATGTGAAAAAGGTTGGTTCAATTAAGTTTCTTCAGCTGAGTTCATGCTATAATTGGTAGGTGAAGTTGCTCTTTGCTTGCCATTTCCTACACTTGACCGAGTGTAGGTTTTGGGTGGTGTTTTCTGTACCCGTACATGGTTTCGCTGTTGGAATGGCAGCATTCCCACAATGGACATAGATCATGGCAGTGCAGCAAGCAAACAGAAAACACCTAAATGCGGATAGGTAAACTTATTCTCCGGAGTATTCACAGACAACTCACCGTTTCACAGTCGGGGTCGTTTAACCGCTAGACAACTATATTAGCCGTGCTTGACCACTTGCACCAATCCAGCAAAGCGCCACCACCGTCATCACAGTGTGGAGTCTTTGGCTTCGGGCATCCAAGTGACGCAAACAGTGTGTAGAGAATGCTGCAGTAGAGCAATAATTTTAATCGTGTAAAATGTCTCCGTCCGTCGTCTGGTCTGCCTTTTTGACAAATTAGTCTCGAACCTTCACTGGAACCTACACGTAAATTTTCTCTCTACTCCCCTAGCTTATGGAAAGAAATCCGGGCCCTATTAGCCCGTATTGGATGCTAGAGCGCCATAGTATACGATGGTGGTTGTTTCTTTTTACTTTACTTTTCGGTTGGTTGTGAGCAGCTTCGTTCCCACGGTTTTGTATTGAAATAATCGATGGTATTTTTGATACGCAACTTTTTCATCCTACGTCTTATACCTTAATGTACATTAGCCCGAATAGTAACGCAATAAAAATATAATGATTAGTCTTGAAATCATTTGATATAGTTTATATCATTATCTAAGCAACCAACAAAACTGGAGCAGCGAGAACTACAAATAAAGAAACACATACTTATAAAATGAGAAGCTAAACAGTTATAAATGAACACAAAACTAATCTATTTGAAGAAAATAAAATCTATAATCAATCTCCTTAAAACTAACATTGCATAAAATTTGCTAAAGTACAAGGGTCCTCTATTAGATACAACTATAGCACGGGTTTTTTTTTCTTTATGGACTGTAACTGGATCATATGACCAATTTGTTTCTGAGTATTATAATTGATATAAGTTCAATGCTCTTGTGAGAAGAGTTGAAGAAAGCAAAACTAAGAGTTAAACAAAAAGGTCTTTACCGGTTGAATATGCCGTTTATCTGTCTTTGTCAGTAGTCTAAAGTATCATGTCCTGTTCCTAGTAATAACCTTTGATGGCGTTAGGAAAGACTAACTTTCACAATCGAAGGACAGCAGGGAACAGCTTTCATTTCATTTGAACACTATATCTTCTTTACTGATACAATTCTCTCCTTTGTGCCCTAAGATGCATTGTGGCACTAGTAAAGGAAAGTGAAAAATTTAATTGTTGTATTGAAAAGATTGCTTCCTAAAAGATTAATCTATAATCTACAACTGTGCACAAAACATCCAAACAATTGTACTGACGTGCGCACATTAGAGAATATGTTGACGGATATGTTGAAGCATATAATAACTTGCTCTCAGTTGTTTTCTGTAGGCCATTGTGGCGTTTCTCTCGTATGAAATGTATGTATTTACCATCGAGAAACCAACATGCTCCAGGTTTACCGAGCAAATACCAACAAGGACCTTAAATCACACAACCAGCACTGTGTACTGTACAAGAATCTCCGTACTAAACAAACAATGTATATTTGCTTTCCAGAAGTACAAAATGCTTCATTGCGCTTGATGCTAGGTGGTCCGAGCTTTTTGTATTTGCAACAGTTTCTCGAAACTATAAGCAGGTTGGAGCAAATTCACCACAGCATCCCAACCAAACGCATCTCATGTTGTTAGCTCGATCAAAATAATTCGAAATATTTGTTACTTCTTTCTGAATTTTACAGTTCAAAAAATTCTTTTTTATTCATACATTTAACATAAATTCCGATTTAACACTACTCTCCGCTACATTTTCCCCATAATGTCCTTTTCGTCTATTCTTGTCAAATATCAGACGAATGCCAATTTTCAATCTCAGTCTCATCATCCGACGACTATCAGCAAATAAAATGGGGTTTATTTGAATAGGGAACTTGTGCCAATAAAAGTCTATTTTCACATTCCCACGGTCTACAATAGTCAAACACACAAAACGATGCTTTATTGGTTAAGGTTTATTTTTGCATGTAGCAGCTTTTTTGGAATCGGATATCAGCACCTTTTTCGCATGGTGCAATTGCTCTTTGCCATGCGGATAAGTAGTTCAAAAGCGCGAAACGTATTGTAACTATAAATTGCATTCTAAAGCACTGATAAAATGGGACGAACCATTGCAATAGAGTGAAAGGGACACTGCAACGGATGTTTGATTGTGCAAGTGTATTGACACGGGATTTTATGTTCAATATTGTCACTCGAATATATTTATATTTGCTTATATTCCGGCAGATAGAAAATGATGAATTAGCATTATCCAGTTGGTTGATACGTATTTCTATATCTTACTCTAGATAATGTACATATAGCAATGTACAATTTAATCATCTTTTCGTTTGAATACGTTGAAACGAACGTGTCCATATTCATAAAACCACAATTTCATTTCTACTTGTTATATTAACAGCACCATTACATTTCAATAACTCTCGTTGAGTTGTGCAATGCACATTCATTTTCACTTCTTACTAATGTACTATAATATTGGTCATAGGAATATCTACTCAGTGTGTAGAATAAAACGAGTGTGAATGAGTTGGAATGATAAATTATTACTTTGATTCATTCTGCGAAAAATTATAGCACATGACAAAGATGCTGTTCTTCGTACAAAAAACCCAATATAACTCAATAGCTGTTATTGTTATAAATAAATGATATAAAATTGGTGTAAATTTACAAAGCAATATTTTACGAATGGATTTTATTGTTGTTCTTTATTTAATATAAGGTTTGACGGCTTCTGTAATTAATAATGATAAAAGAAAAAAAGTTTTCACCACAAATTCCCGATTGGTTGATTGCAATATATCGATCTGCGTGATGAGTTTGTTGCATCTTACGAAAGACTCGCTCGCTTTCTCTCTCTCTCTCTCTCTCTCTCTCTCTCTCTCTCTCTCTCTCTCTCTCTCTCTCTCTCTCCCTTATCTCCTGATGAATATACTAATTACATTCATGGAAAACAAATTAAACAACCCATCGTGCCGTAAATATAGCTCACGTCAAACGCATCCATCGCGAATCAATTCATCCGATCAGGTGCTGCAGAACGTTTCATTAACTTGTCCGTGCCGTTTTCCATTACGCCGTCCTTGGTTTCGCACTACAGTCGCTCGGATTTGATGTGCAATGGTACGAAGGGACACCTTTTTAACATCTGCACCATATCACCAAGATAGGGAAATGAATGAGAAAAAAAAACCCCACAAAAGCTACCACAACAAAAAAAAAAAAAAACACACAGCTCGCTGACCTGGAAGGGAACAAACGACCAGGGACAGAGGACGCACTTCATCGCTAGAAATGGACTGGGCTTCACCCCTGAAGCCAATGTACCGTGGACAGATTCCTTTCATACTCATTGATCTATTCCTGTATCATTTATCCAGTGGAACGATGGGATTTTAATTTCTCCAAAGGAACACAGGAACGAGTAATAGCATTTATGCACTGACCTGTGCATTGTAATCATTTTGCTGATTTTTTTTTTCGTTTGAAGTTTTCGTAGAAGTCCGTACCAGGTCGTTTAATCCTTTTATGTTGCCTCACACATTGTCATTGGCACATTGAAGTAAAAGAGGAAAAAAATATCACATTGAGGAACAAATATGTGTCATGCAAAGCGCACGACGACAGCAGTGACTTCGGAAGTAAATATAGAAGGTACACACGAAGAAAAAGGATAAAAAAGCACTCCCAGCGTACGGTCTGGTGCAAGGCGCAATCGTCAGCGTCATCTTCTAGCTCACCTTTTTAAATGTATGATTAAATTACGATTGATATCACGTTTTGTTCGTAGCGCTCCCCGTATGAAGATTGTGTCTTATTACACATCCATGTCATGAATACCTTTCTCTCTCTCTCTTTCTCTCTCTCTCTTTCTCTCTCTCTCTCTATCTCTCTCTTTTAAAACAAAAAAGTTTTCCCATCCGTAGCTCCAATCTAATCCACAACACCTTCGTATCTAACACCTCTTTTTAAACAACCTTGAACCATTCACGGTGCGTAGGGTGATGATCCGGATCGACACGATGTACCAACGTGAACTTTTTCTCTTTGAACTTTCTCCTGTCCTCCTGTCCTCCTGTCTCCATGTGCACATTGGTTTCGAAAGTTCAAACACTTTTACTCCCCTGCAAGCGACGATCAACGGTGTGCAACATGAAACCAAATCGGTGGCATGAAGAATAATGCACGAAAGCACCCATGGCACATGGTCACCGGTAGCGACTACTACTGCAAAGTCTGGAAGCGCGAGAATATCACACCACATAAACATTTGTCAGTTGCATAAGCGGTTGCCTGTATGGGGGATTTGTGTACTTTTGATCCATGGGGGCATGCCACCATCTGGCCATCAAGCTGCTCGGGACGTTATTTGCTTTCGTGCTTTTGTTGTTCCATCCTTTAAACTGATGCGACAAAAGGCTGCGTTTTACATTGGCTTAGCAAACACCTGACGACGAGTCGCAAAGCGAGCGAAGGATGGCACACGATTGGTGGCACAAGACACGCCAAATCCTATAATCGCTTTCTTCGCCGTATCCTTCACGAGATGCAATCCGTGAGATGCAGACCTGAGGACACTTGTTCGTGTCAGTAAGCACGTGATGTTCTTTTGGTTGCTGTTTAAATTATTAGTACACGAGCAGTTGAGAGCGCCGACAATGACAAAAGCCCTCCCCCAAATGCCAGCTGGATCGTTTCTCTGTGTACACACGCAAGATTCGACTAGTCTGCTTCTTTGTGCCTGTACAACTGCTCAGAGGTCTCTCGGCCTGCCGTTGATGGTTTTTCTTTGACTTTTATTTGCGCTTCAGAAATCATTCCGAATGGGATTTAGTACAGGTCGTGTTGTGTGAAAAATTGACACCACTATTGCTCAACCTGCTGGCGCCTGACTCAACGCGTTCAAAGACCAAAGACCTCCTGTAGCTATATTGCCCAAAAAGGAATATCAAAATACAGTATGCTTGAGCAGTGTTTATCGCCGTTTTATTTGATTGTTGTTCAAACATTCGAGAACACCCAGCTGGCCAGGGTGGCTGATAATGACGCAGACAAATAGTCACCGAAAGCCAAGACAAATATCGCACAGCATATTAATTAGATCCTGCTGTGCGAGTGGCAAATTTCGCATTTTTACGCCATTTCTACGCTCGTGTGACTGTGACCGACTCCGAAACATCAGCCAATGTCAACTTGTGCCAGCTGACAGCATTCCATTCCGCGGTGTTGGTGTTTCCAATTCGAACCGTGGCGTAAATATTTTAGTGCCCCCAAAAAGCATCACCAGCCACGAACACGACGTTGCAGCGAAAGCATGGCCGAGACCGGTACCAAACCTGTACGCATTCTCGATTCCTTGCCTAATGAATTCAATTAGAGCGGCTCGGCTATAAAAGCTAAAGCGCTCTGCCGAGATTGTGCGCTTCCTTCCGCTTATGCGTACGGCAAATACAGTGTACCGGGAACGGTGAAACCGTGGGACGTTACGTAAGCCGAGGCGAGAGTGTTGAGAGTTGATGGTGGGACCAACTGGAAATGGAAAAGATTTTCGATGTGTGTGAAGTAACCGTAGGACAATTGTATTGTTAAAGAAGAAAAGGCACAGACGTTGCGATAAAAATGTGGAATTAAATTTGATCGGGATAAATCAATTACGCCCGGCCGTACATCGATAAGTGCGGCAATGGTTTTAGCTACAGAAAACCTTGGATATAGATATGTTACTACCAAGTGTTTGAAAAACAAATCCGTCTTCGATGGCGCTTGAAAATGTGTGTGTGAAAATTGTCATGTTTTAAAGCTTCCTTCCGAACCTTAATTCACTATTGTTTGCTATTTTGCTCTGGCCAACATAAACACTTATGTTATGTCACAACATAAACTTTATCGTGCTTTGCATTCTCCGTTACAGATACAGCCCTAAAGGACATACTGGAATGATCAAACGATTAGCTAATGCCAATGTACTCAGCAAATTGCATTCGTATCCAGATACGGGTAAGTGTATTTACTTCCCTTCTGTTACTCACACACTGTGGATCTGGTGATTGATTTTAATCCAATTTATCTGTCCAACAACAACAACATGCACAACCCGCACCCCAAAACAGGCACGAGCCGTTTGCTATGGCAAGCAGAGTACCGCACACGAACGAAATGTCACCAACGGTACAAACGGAAGCGGACATCGAGTCGGCAGTAGCAGCGAAAGTAGGTGAAGAAGTGGACGTTACCGTATCGGAGGATCATCAGAAGGATCGCCGGTTGCATTCAGCGCAAGTGTCCGGCAACATTACAACCATCGCCATCGATGCGGAATGCCACAAAGTTGCCAACGATAGCGGGGGCAATGGCAGCAACCGTAACAACAACAGTGCTAGTATGAAATGTCTCAATTTTCCATCCCCATCCGTACCGGCCAGGGGTTGCATCTCGGCGACGAACACGACGACCGGGGAGAAGGACCGTGGGCAAGATACGTCCACACCATTAGATAGTGCAAAGAGTAATCAATTCGTCAATCATAGCTTTAGCTGCAGGGCAATGGGTACCAGCGGTTCCGTGGTGGTCAGCGAAGGTGGTGCGGCCGCATCCCAACCGGCGATGGAGCTGGCACGGGGTTTGGCGGATGTGGTGCGAGTGTCCACCAGTGTCCCGCAGCCAGTCACCATCCCGACCGAACCCGGCACAGCCGATGGCAGGGAAGCGCAAGGTACGAGATTCCACTACGCAACGGCAGCAGCCGTGGCGGCTGTGGCAATGAGCGCGGCAGCAGCAGCGGCTGCCGCTGTATCCTCCAGCAGTAAACCATCCCATTGTACTACCGCATCCGGTGATGGTGAACCTTTGCCATCACCCATCGTTGAACCGATGGCGCCTGCTAACCCCGCGCATTACCATCCTACGATAACCGTCAGCGATGATAACGATGACGCAACGACTAACCCTAACCGAACTAACCCAACAGCCATGGCGGACTACCCCACTACCAAACCCTGTGATAACGACTACCACCATCAGCATTACCATCATTCTAATCCAACAACCGCTGTTATGCCTTTCGTGTCCACTAACGTGCCGCTCGATGCAGATCGATGCGACGAAGCTACTAACGTCCCATCATCCGTCAGCAACCAATACCACCCGTTCGTAACCACCACCACCACCACCACCACCACTACCACCGGTGTTACCATTTCCAACGCCATGTCCATCACTAGCGCCGGCATGCCGGGAAGATCCAGCAAACCGCCGCTTCATAGCTACCAGCAGCACTACCAAAGCTACCACCACCAGCAGCAGCAGTATGGCCAGCCGATTGCCACCGATGGGCAATCGGCATGGGGAACCCAGGGGGGTGCGGCTGGTGGTGGTGTTGCCGGTGGTGGTGCTGCTGCTACTGCTTCTGGAGTGTCGATGTTTGCCGGCGGTGGAACATATCGGTCGCATAGTGCACGCTTTATGACGCAGCACATTAAAATCCTTCCCAAAACTCAATCCCTCGATTTGGCAGATAATGACGACATGCTGGAAGCTTCCAACCGTTCCGAATCGCAGCTCGAGATTAGTGCCGCCGGTATCGTGCCGCCCGGGTTGCGAGGGCGTGTGCTGCCGAAGCTGCAAACGCTTGATCAGACGAGTCGTCCGATTTATCCGAATGTGCCCTACAGCCCGTACAACAGCCCGTACGGTAGCCCGCGCAGTGGCCGACGAAGGACACCGTTGCGTGAATCGCGGCGCGTTTCGATCGAACAGTCGGGCAGTTTCCTGCAGCTCAACCAGTACAAACTGTTGGACCAGATCGGGCAGGTGAGTGCAGCATAATGCATTATTTATGGTTTGACGTTCAACTGTTTTACGATCGTGCTTTTACGCATAAATGGCTTGTTTGGAGCACAACATTGCATAACGCAGTCTGTCGA
The DNA here is from genome assembly GCA_018908115.1 of Anopheles rivulorum. NCBI lineage: Eukaryota > Metazoa > Arthropoda > Insecta > Diptera > Culicidae > Anopheles > Anopheles rivulorum. Next base: position 15,829,464 of record CM032177.1, read on the forward strand.
AAATAATTACAGAAACACGGAAAATATTACGGGGAATGAGCAAAAGCCTCCGTCTGCTTTAAATTCTGAAATATTTCAACATAATTGGGATGGTTTTATTTGGGTCAAAGGTGACCCAATTTTGTAATATAATATGATGATATTACAGTAGAACGTCTATTAACCGGCGGGAGGATAATTCGTGAGGCTAAAAATGACCCTTTCTGCAATCTTGAATATTGCAAGTACTAAGGTAAAATTGTTCAACTATCTGTGGACATCGACTAACCGGCATGGTGCAGGTCTGAAGATAATAGCCGAAGATTTAATCATCGTTCTACTGTAAAAAGCTGACTTTTATGTCTCTTCAGTAGAAGACTTCGGCTTTATTGAGTGAAACGTCTCTAGACTGCTCCGATAATTATAGATACACTTTCGTTCTTAAGCAATTAAAGTATTATTTAAATTTTTTTGATTTATTACTTGATATTGTTCAATTGATTAAATAAAAAAAGAGAATTTTTAATCTTAACATTACTTAACCTGTACGTTCCACTATTTTTGGACTATCTTTCTGACTTTTTTAAATACTAGAGCATAGTTAGGTTACAAGGGTTTCATCAGTTTTGTATAGATTAATGCCCAAAAAATGCCAACAGGACAAACAATCATTATCCATTTTGAAAGTGTAGGCACACGCACCTTTATTTATTTTTTTTATGTTAGAACGGCCTGGCCGTATTAGACTAATTTTACCACGTAGTAAGCTAGTCAGACCGTGCTACGGAGGGACGGTCCGAATGGGATTTGAACCGGGTCCGGTCGTGTTAGGTACTAGCGCCGATGCCAAATACACCACCGGGCCGCCCCACACGCACCTTTAAATACATTTTTTAACATTCATTGAGTTCTATCACAATGAATGCATTCGACATTCTTTTTGCAGATGCAGATAGGTTTTCCACAACAGCATCTTCTTGGCAAAAATTTTCTTTTATTTTTTTTATTCCGCTCGAGTTCGTGCTCGACGTACATAAAGTATGTTTCATCATTAGACATCAGACGAATTTCCAATTAGCTGTTGGTCATACAGCTTCCGAGTCGATGGATTAAGAGATTAAGCGTGATTTTGGCTTTATTTCGCCTTTTTCTTTACTATGTGTGACGCAACTGCAGGTCCATGATTCCCTTAGCTCACATAGCAGCAGTCGGAAATGCACATCCAGCACTGTCACTTCTGGTGAATGTGATTGACAACAGGGCCTGGTTTTCTACCCTATTTAGGACAAATCTACGAAACATAACGTTTTAATAATTCCGTAGTCCCACCATTCATAGCTCCTTTCTTGACCAATTGTCTGAACGAAATACCATTTGTGCTTTGGGGAGTCAAAATTAATCGAACACTGGGCACAATTTACATTTTCGGTCAATCGTTAGTCCACATTTTAATTAAACAAGAATTTTGGCAATGCAAGGAAAAATTTCAATTTTAACCGTTTTCTATCAGCCATCAAACAGTTCATTAAGGCGCACTATTGATGCGAATTTTGGTCAGTTAGCCTTGCATAACTCGTAATACATTATTTGTTTTAGTCCCACCATGTGGACAGTAGAACAATTGACAACAATCCTTTGGAAACCTAAATACCCTACACAACTGACCAAATGTACAACTGATTGCACCAAACAAAAGACAGCAGAAGCAAGTTTTTAGTGTGAAATGCCACAAACATCGTTCCATCGAAGATAGTTACCGTGCATACACTAAAAACGCTATATGAAGCAAAGAAAAGCATCAAATTATTTCATTAAAATGATTCCCTTCCGTTAATGCAAGCCGAATGAAACCGAATCAGGAAGTTTGCACGCTCCTCCTAATGATTCCTAATACACCGATGTTTCGATATCGGTGTTACACATGAGAACACTTTCGCACGGCTTTCATGTCACTTACCATAGATTATGCTCCATTGCACGGCAGCAAATTAGATTTCAACGTAATGCAGTAGAAATAGCAGATTTGCACAACTTGATTACCGTGTTGAACTGCTTGCCTCCCTCCCCCCTCCCATTCCATTCGCAGGGTTCGTACGGTTTGGTGAAGTTGGCGTACTCGGAAGAAGATTCCACACACTATGCGATGAAAATCTTGTCCAAAAGAAAGCTGCTCCGCAAGGCAGGACTGATGCGCCGGGGACCGAAGCGTGGTACTTCGCCGTTGGATCGGGTATACCGGGAGATTGCCGTACTGAAGAAGGTAAGCAGTAACTTGACATCCGAACTGACCAGTCCGAACTTCTCCGTGGTGGTCTTGTTTATGTATGAGTGTGTGTGGAGGGTTGATTTTGGAACGTGTCCTTTTTTCTCATCCTTCTAATCCTTTGCCATTTTTTGTCTTTGGGCGTGGGGGACAGCTGGACCATCCGAACGTGGTGAAGCTGGTGGAAGTGCTGGACGATCCGCTGGAGGATTCGCTCTATCTAGTCTTCGAATTGGTGCAACAGGGCGAAGTGTTGAGCATACCGACCGACACTCCCCTGAGCGAGGAACGTGCCTGGAATGTTTTCCGAGACGTGCTGCTGGGCGTCGAATATCGTAAGTAATGTGTTTTGCAGCCTGGGGCCCTCGAACCATGGGATCGATGTCGGAAAGTTACGGATCGTTCGCTCGCCCACCCGCCCGCACGGCAACGGTGACCGTGTGCCCGGTGGTGATTGATTTCTCGGTGCGATGGTAAATGTTTTGTTTTGTTTTTTTTCTTCTGCCATTTCGCTATTTTGCCTCGAAAACGCTAAATCACGCACGGAAAACAATCAACACCGAGGATCCGATTATCCCGCTTAATTGGAGCACCCGGGGCACCCGAACCGTTTTTGTCTCCCGTTTGCTCGTAAACAGTTCCAGTGGCTTTTTTGTATTCTTACAGTACACTATCAGCGCATCATCCACGGGGACCTGAAGCCGGCAAATTTGCTACTTTCCGACTCGGGCAGTGTGAAGGTGGCCGACCTGGGCGTTTGCAACGAATTTCTCGGTGAGGATGCCGCCATGAACAACGGGTCGACGGCGGGTACACCGGCGTTCCGTGCACCCGAAACGCTCCTGCCCGGCCAACACTTCTACAACGGCAAGGCGGCCGACATCTGGGCGCTTGGGGCCACACTGTTTTCGCTAGTGCACGGCAACGTACCATTCATTGCCACCTCGGTGCCGGGTGTGTACGAGAAGATAAAGAACGACCCACTGGAGTATCCGGCAAGCAGCAGCATCAGCGAGGAGCTACGTGATCTGATAAGCCGCATGCTGGACAAGGATCCGCAGCAACGAATCACGCTGCCACAGATCAAGGAACACACGTGGCTTACACGGCACGGCAGCGTACGGATACCGACGGAGGAGGAAAACTGTCGACTGGTGCAGATCAACGACGAGGATATGAACAGCGTGGTCAAAAGCATACCGAAGCTGGACACACTAATACTCATAAAGACCATGCTGAAGAAGCATTCGTTCCAGAATCCATTCACCAAAGGTATATCAGGCCGGGCACCACAGGCAGGTGGCTCACGGCTGGAGCGCTTCTGTCGCTCGGGGCGATCCAACTCAGCCCCCGGCGATTACCACACCTCCGAGCGGTAAGTCTTTGTTCTACGGAGCTATCTTAATCCGGCGAGCTGCGTCACTCTGTTTGTCTCAACATGCGGGTGACATTGGGAGGGCAATTCCGAAACTAAGAAAACAGCACCCGATCGAATACTAGAAGACGCATGTGCCAGTATTGCTGAGATTTCTCAACTCTACATTCTCTCTTGACCATTTTACTTACAGCCAACCTTCCAACGAATCGCTGCTTCCGTCTGTCACGGAAGGTGTGACAAGCCCACTGGGGAGCCCGGATCCTACCACCGGCAGCCTCATCTCCGAGCTCGATAGTCTCACGCTTCGGTCGGACATGTCCATTCCATCGTCAACCAGCACAGACAACGATACTACCACGGTAACAATTATCACCACTCCGCCAGAGTAGCCGTTGGCCGTAGACACAAAGTAGTGGCACCAACTGTGCGCTTCGTAGGTTCCGCGCGGTACAAACCGGCACGTTGCATCTTTGTGTACAAATGCTTGATACTAGATGCTGGTAGAAAAGAGTTACACTAGTGCGAGCGTTTTAGTGTTCCTCTCAAAACTAACCACAACCTTATATCTTTTCTACTTTTCAATCTCTTTCCCTTTTCTCTCTTTCTCTCTTTCTCTCTAACCTCTTTTTTTTGGCGTGTGGTTTTTTGTGCGTTTTCGTTTTCCTCTAAATCATACCATCGTGCCGTATTCACGTACGATGGTTTATATTTCTTCCCATTTCTAGTCCTTACTTAGCACCTCCTACTTCGAAGTACTGCTTTAGCTTTACTTGCCTTTTTTCAGCTGCGCCATCAACAGCCGAATGCTTCGTCGTCCGTCGGTAGGGTACAGCGGAAGCGCCGCATTTCGTAGAGATGCCAAACTCACTTACACACACAGACCTTAGTCTCACACATAGAAACACAAATCCCGTCAACTATGACAGCTACTGACTCAACTGTCAATTTGACAACTACTTTGCGAGAAAATGGTAGTTTGTAGAATCATAAGCTTAGAACGGTTGGAGATCAAGTGAAGCAATTCTAAGAGAGAATGAGAAAGACAGAGAGGGGGAGGGAGAGACAGATAGAGTGAGGGAAGGAGAAGAAAAAAATACGCACACAATTATTGGGCCAAAAGTAGCATAACGAGAATGGCAAGAGCTTTGGCAAGTTTTAAAAAGCGGTACGCTTACATTAGACCTATGGTTACTTAGTTTTGTTAGACAAACGAACGCCACAGGCGTGCACAAAGAAGGGAACAATTGGTTGCAGCTAGCCACTGTAATGTGCAATAGACCCGAACCCGCCCCCAAACAAGAAACACATTCCTGGGGATGCATTTTAGGAGAGAGAGGGGGGGGAAGGAAGCGGAGTTATAGGAAGAGAAGGAAGGGAAAGGAAGGGAGATGGGCGGGAGGGCAATAGTTAATTACTTTTTAAGAACAATTTCATGATACAAGCATGTTTCTATTCCGCTGTAAACAGCACAAGTCATCAGAGTTACTATATTATACTATATAGCGTGTGCACCATCCACCCGAGCATATCCACATGCACGGGAAAGCGTACATTTTATTCACGGTCAATGTTGCAATGTGTCAACGTGGTCGCTCTAGAACAACATCCAGGTTTTGTTAAACGGTTTAACAATTCCAATTTCCTCTACTAACGCACACCTTTTATTGTCCAGAAAGCATTTGCAGACGCACACTCCAGGCAGCGTGGGGAGTAAATGTCTTAAATTCAGAATTCAATACGCTTTAATATGATAAGATGATAAGACACCGTCACCGTCTGCATCCATTAGATCCCATCAGATCATACAGCATTGTTTGAATAAATCAATTGTTTATGAATAGTTGCGGACATACGGAAAGCGAACCATTAAACCATTAAACACGTAGAACGACGATTTTGCGAATTTTACAACCGGTAACACCGTGCAGTAGCGAAGTTAAAGTACACTCATCCTTCAAAATCACCCAAATTGGATGCTGGTACACCAGCGCGTGTCCAACGGATATTTCAATGATAGATCTGACCAATGCATAGTAGCAAGATATATTTAAGCGTTAAGTAAAGCGATAGCGATTTTTAATTAAACAGACGAGTTTCCTCCAAAGAAACGGGTTTTAGCGTTAATGTTTAGATTTTCGGGGGTTTCGTGGTTAATTTTGTCCATTAAATGGTTGGTCGAGCGTGGTGACGATCAGCGTCCACGATGGGACATGATGTGACTGAAGTGTCCCGAGCAATACACACTATTAGGCACTAGAGTTCAAGGTGGCGTATAAGGTAAGGGTTTTTGCGAGCGGATTTAAATCCGCAATTCATGATAAAAACTAGCATATTCGTTTACTAATTACTATTGGAATAGCTGTTTTTTTTTTCTTCTTTCCTCCTATTGTACTAATATCAATTTAAGTAGATTGTGGTTGTATCTATCGTACAAGATGCAATCACTAGCGGCCAACTTTCAGCTCACTATCCGTTTAATTCCACTCACAAGAGTTACAACTTTGCTGTTCTCCTTTGTATGTGTGTGTGTGTGTGTGTGGCTAGATTAAACAAATTACCAATCCCAAGTGGTCTGATACCCACGGTTTTGACCCCGACAGTGATTACAATACAACGACAACATTACACACGCGTTTGGTTCTACCACTTCTGTGCTAATACAGCATTAGTGTGTACGGAAACGATATATTTTTTGTTGTTGTTTCAGTTTTGCTTTTGTAATGGCGGCCAATCCAATCGTATATACGTGCGAGTCAAGCATTAGGGCTAAAATTCAATGCTTTCACAAATAGCTATTGGCATTGCATTTGTAAACTAGAGTCAGTGTACCTTTCGCAAGGAGGGAAGCATGTGAAAACGCAAAAAGAGGAAGCAGACGGGACGAGTAGTTAATTGTTTGTTACAATTTTATCGTATCTGATAGTGTTTATCAAAAAAAAAACAAACAAACAAAACCCACCCCACCTCCCTTGGGGTTTGGGTTTTTGTAGGTTATGTGTGTATCAATACTACAAACCTATATAGCAATTGTTTAACAAAAACAAAATGGTTTATGGCGTTACGTTTTTGTGTTTTTGACCATTTGTTCCGGGTACACATTGTTAACGATAACATAGTAAAAAGAAAACAAAACTGTTAAATATCCAAACCGCCAAATAAGTATGGCAAATATTAAAGAAAAAAAAAGACCCTGTGCCCAGCAAGGTACGTTGACATTTTATATTGCTCTTTTAATAAATCTTACCTATTGAAGCATATCATGGATCATGGATCGGCACGAGTTTTGCGGGCAAAGCACAAAAAAGCACAAAATGATGCATTAAGAAAGACAGACGACGAGGTAGGACGGAAGAAAAGGTTAAATCGGTATAAAACAAAGGGTAAAGGTACAGCTCCGATAACGAACGGTCCCCACTGGTGATAACATGCATGCAATGCAATGTGCTACAAACGTTCAGCTTGTGCTGATTCCGTATTGTATTACAACACAGGGAGAAGGTAATTAGGAAGAAACCACGCTAGAAGCAGATCTTTCTCCTGTAGCATAAAGCGATCGTACGGCGGCCATAGGCGGTTAAGCATTTTTTATATAAATCTCTTTTCCTATTGCAACACAAACCGATGTGGCGGTGGTGAAGGTGTAAATTGCCAAAAAAATAAAAAACAACAGAAACATAAATCGTATGGGCGCACCCTATTGGACAATTATTATACTCTGCTGATAACACTCCTATTCCCAGGTTCTAGAGCAACGTAACGCCACGTGCAAAAAACATTTTAAGCTAGTTAAACATTCGATTACTAAACGCTTTCGAAACATTCGTACATTTACTATATTTACTAGTGCTAACAGTAACTAGGCAGCCCTGCAGGCACACTTTTATATCACTGCACTATCATCTATACGTATTTGCACTCAACTCAATGCGCACACTTTGAAACGTCTATTTTTCCAACTTTACTCAAACATTTTGCTAGCAGTTAAGCGAAGAATTGTTCCCGAAGGCTCGTCAGTTTAATGATGATGAAAGCAAATAAATATATAAATAAATAGCAATACCCAATAGCGGCATTACGCTAGTTCCTTGTCCATGGTGAATGCATCCGAGGATTGCGATCCGGTGTGCCCTTTGCAGTTTGCTAATTTCCAACCATCTAAGAACGAGGCAAGGCTGGCAACGCAACGCAAACACGCAATGTCGCTATTCACGCCAATTCACGCGTATGAAATGCACGTTTCTTATGCGTTGTAACCGGACAATCACGTTGGATTACGGTGTTATGCGTTGCGATTTTATTTTTGCAAAGAGGCAAAGTTTTATAAATATATTTTTGTTTTGTCTCATAATTTCTGTACTACCACCACCGTTGTCGCTAAGCTAAGCAAGTGGACAATATAAAATTAAAGGTAAAAGAAATTTTCCCATTTTTGTTTTTCGGTTCGGTACCGACGTCTTTTGTGCAGTTGGTATAGCGGCAAGGCAAACACTCGTGAAAGAGAGCGATACAAGCGATACAGTCCTAGTCACATGGCGTAAGCCACGCTTTACACGCACCGTTTGAAAACATCGACACGTTTGGCAATACATACACGACCTTATCCTTCTTCCCGGTTGAAATGAAATGTGGGACCCCCTTTGAATGCCAGTCAGCAAGGAGTGGACAGGAGAAAAAAGAAATGATAAATTTACAAATGCAAATCTCGCGTGTAGTAACTAACCTAACGAGCAGAACCAACTTCCCATTCCTAGCTAAGTACTAAACAAAAACAAAACACAAACAAACAAACAAACAAAAAAGCGAAACACAAAAGAGATATACAATCGATCATGCAAGAAAATGATATATACTTATATTAGATTCTACAAAGCCTGAAATGTGTTAAGATTGATCCAAATAAAATAAAATAATTCGTTTTTTTCTATTTTAAATCATTAATCGAAAGTTTTTTTTGCTGTGGAAGATAATAAATCTAATTTTGTGTTTTAAATTCTCCTGATAACGAAAGAAGCTAGTTTTTATTGAAATAAAATGTATGAATTCTGAAATTCATCTACTTATTAGGAGTATTAATGTGTTCGTGCGGTTTTTAACCAAAGTTTTGGGCTCTGTTTTGGCGAAATGGTAATTTATTCAATTTTCAAAATACTGTCCGTCACTTTCCACAACCTTCTTCCACCTTTCAGGCAACTTTCTGATCCCGTCGCGGAAAAAAGATGGCGGTTTGGCCGCTAACCAATCCTCCATCCATTTTTGCACTTCTTGGTAATTATGGAACTGCTGGTCAGCCAGGCTGTGTTCCATCGACCGGAACAAATAGTAATCAGAAGGGGCAATGTCTGGACTATACGGCGGGTGGGGTAGGACATCCCATTTGAGTGTTTTTAAATAATTTTTAACCGGTACCGCTATATGTGGCCTGGCATTGTCATGTAGCAATATGACTTTGTCGTGTCTATCGGCGTATTGTGGTCTTTTTTCTTTCAAAGCACGGCTTAAACGCATCAATTGTCGTCTATAGACCTCCCCAGTGATCTTTTCGTTTGGTTGTAGCAGCTCATAATACACCACACTTAGCTGGTCCCACCAAATACACAGCATGATCTTCGCGCCATGAATATTCGGCTTGGCTGTCGATGATGTGGCATGTCCGGGGTATCCATACGTTGCACGACGTTTTGGATTATCGTAATGTACCCACTTTTCATCACCAGTCACTATTCGATGCAAAAATCCCTTCCGCTCTTGCCTTTGGAGCAGTTGTTCACAAGTGAACAAACGGCGTTCGACGTCTCTTGGCTTCAGGTCATAGGGCAACCAATTTCCCACCTTCCGGATCATTCCCATTGCTTTTAATCGAAGAGAAATGGTTGGCTGAGCCACTCCCAGTGTCTGTGCAAGTGTTTTTTGGTTTTGTGATGGATCTTCATCCAGTATTGCCTCTAATTCTCCATCCTCAAACTTTCGTGGTCCTCCGGAACGCTCCTCATCTTCCAAATCAAAATTGCCACTTTTGAACCGTGCAAACCACTTCTGACACGTTCGTTCAGCTAGAGCATGGTCACCATACACTTCTACCAAAATTTTATGACTTTCGGCAGCCTTTTTCTTCATATTGAAATAATGAAGCAAAACTCCCCGCAAAAACACATTATTTGGTACAAATGATGCCATGTTCGGTGCTCGCAGATACTATGTTATTTACTATTTATCAAAATGACAGATAGTGGATATTGTAGCCCAATAATGACACTTCAAATTGGCAGTGTTGCCAGATTCAATAAATATGTAATAAATAAATGGGAGCATTAATACCAAAACCGCACGAACACATTAATACACCTAATANCAAGATTAGCTTCACTTAACCCGAAATAAGGCAAAATACAAGGAGGTAAGTACGTTATTCATCCGAAATAAGGCTGACAATACTGCAAATAAGCCGTCATAATTAAATGTAAATAAATAAATAAAAATTTGCTCATTGTACTCTTGTACAACTCTTGCCGTACGGGTCCCTGCTGATCATCTTCTTGGTAAGCCATCGTTCCGGCTTTTGCCCCCGTCATGATGAAAGCTCTCACCGAATAGGTTATTGAACTTCTCGACACACCCTGATCATAAATAGTGCGCAAAATATAATTCGCAGCTCGTAAATGGCAAGAGCGTTGGCGTCCTCCATCAGTAATGTCCAACACTTGTAGTCATAGTGGAGTCCCGGACCATATGTTAAAGTTCCCATAATAAGGCACTTCTTGGTTTAACGACTTAGGTTGTTAACCGAATTTAAGATCGTACGAAGTATTGTGTTAGTACTCCTCAACTACCTAGAATGTGGCGCTATCAACTGATACTAGCCGTCCCAGTCAGACAGGTACTTCGTCTTCTTCGCATTGATACTCCATCCATTCTTTAAGGCCTCGCATTTTGGTCGGGATACCACTTCGCTGCACTTCGTATGACACCTACCAGAGCTATTAGGATATTAAATAACAAATAGGACAAAGGCTCTTACGTCAGTTCTCGGTAAGATTCCAACAATTCCGACTAGTCCCAGATAAATTCGTATTGCTGTCATGCAGTTCCATAGCTCGTTTCGACCTATGGCATCGTAGGCTCCCTTGAAGTCCATGAATAGTGGATGGGGATCATATTTACGGTTTAAGTATACTATACTTCTAAACGACACGTACGCACGAAGCTTTCATTAACAACTCCGGTACTGACATACGATTCAGACCTTGTATACAACTAACTAACTAACTACTTTACAACTCCGGTACTGACATACGATTCAGACTCTGTAGACAACTAACAAGCCTTATTCTCATCATATGTTCTATCTCAAAATCCTTAAACTAATCCTACGATCCTTTCTTTGGGACGGATCTGGGGGATTCCGTATCCTATTGCAACAATTGGCGCTACCCAGACATCGTGGCGGACTTAATCTACACATCCCAGCCATCAACGCTATAGCACTGCTGGTGAATCGGTATGTTGCCGAACAGGATTGCCTGAGGGTCGGAGCACAGCACATATCTTGTGCTGGTAACCCTCCCAACGCAAGTTCCTTCTCGACAACATATCCTTGCCTGAGAACGGTGATCCAGCACTTGGCGTACTTCCCAGCACAAGCAGCCGTAAACACCAAAACCATTCGTCGCAATCTGATCGAGAGAATTCCGGATCCAAAGGTAGTCGTGGAGTCACGTTCCACAAACTGGCGATGGATCTGGAAAAACATCCATCACCAACTGTCCTCGGTCCAGCGGTCCACACTATACCTGTTGGTCAACAAGAAAGTACCACATGGGCTGCTAATACAGAGGATGGGCAGAGCATCGTCGGCCTGCGCAGTATGCTCCCAGCCGGAGACCCTGGAGCACATGTTTTCAATGTGTTCGAGGGTATCTTATGCTTGGAGCATACTGCTGCAAGAAATTGCAGCCATCGTTCCAAACCTCTCCCTAAACTTCCCTTCCCTCCTCTTACCTGTCTTAAGTAACATTAGCTCAAGTAAGAGGACTCTTATCCTACGTTTGTTTGCAAACTACATCATCCAGATTGTTGGAAACAACAATGCTGCGATTGATGTAACAATCCTTAAATGTTCTTTGTAAAACCCTGTACGTCATCCCTTCATGTGTCCTTTTCTTTTTTGTTAACTAGGATGTAAGTTGTTTTTAATAAACGCTTTTTACAAAAAAAAAAATCACATATACAAAAATAGAAACACATAGTGCAAAAAGTCACTAGCTACATTGAATGTTGCCACTCTTGCAGTCTTTGATGACTAATCAACATTAGGTGTCTAGACACCTGCCAAAGGTGTCGTGTTTTCTAAGGCCTGGGTTCCCCTTTTTGTTGCAATGACCATTATCTGCACATACTGCATTAAATGACCTACATTCCCTCATTGCAGTACATGTGTTCACCTAACACGAATGCAATTTTTGATAAGACTGTTATCATTTCGGGTTTGCCAAAAACCTTTATCAGACGCGAATGCAATGGAACTGCAGCAAAGCTCTGTCTAGCCTAGTGTGGAATTATTGACATCGGTTGAGTTCAACACAATTCCCCCGAAGGTTAACATTCAGTAAACTGTATTTGGTAAGGTAGGATTGGTGGTGCAACGAGTTGGAAAGACATTTGTCGTAAACAGCAAAACATCATAATTTCCTCACTATTGGACAGCATGGAGTTGGAGACATTGCGAGCAACTGAGCGAGTTCAGCCGGCAATAGAGGAAGAGGAAAAACCAAATGAAGATACCAACAGAACCGAAGTTCGCACTTCCTCGATCGATGTGCACACCATTGCAGGATTAATCACGATTCTGACGGTCAACATTCATCAGCTCCAGTCCCTGTTGCAAGTGGGTACTGATTTGGGGTTCGTGTTTTGGTTGAACATCAGCCTCATATCCATTTCTATTGTGTGTGTGGTAAGTTCATCCGTTCCCCAGCTGCATCTGTGCGTATTTATCTGACATGTGTAAACTGCCCAATATCCACAGTATCTACTGCTGATTCTGCGAATGCTGCAAAGTGAAGGCCTTATACCTTCCCCTCTACCATACTGGGCCACGTTACTGGGTGTTGTGTTGATGGTGATCATTTTTACAATCAACCTAACGTTGCAGATTTTCAATGATTTAGATGCTCAATGCACAGTACTCCTGAATCAGCGATTGCCTCCGATCGCGCCACCCTCCACTCCAAACTGCTCCGCATAACTCCCTGTGCTTCCTGTGTTGATCCTTTGAGCAACGATTTCGTACACGATGGAACGAGTGAATGTAAATAAACCAACGGTTGGTAATATTACAAACATATCTCTTAAACTATTTTTCATTTTATGTCCACAGGTACGCCCCAAGCAGCGCAGATCTATTGATGTATCCCATATTCTTATGCACACCACAATTTTGTCAATTAATGTGGCGCAAATTGTGGCTTACGTTCGAGCACATTCGCGCACCAACGCTGCGATCGATCCTACCGTCAGAGGTTTGCTTGACATTGCTTCGTTAGCTTTGTTTGTGGTAGGTCTTTTACTAGTTGCAAATGTAGTGATTCTGGTATGGCCAAACAGATCGCACCGAAGGACAGGAGGATCGTATTCCGCTACTCTGCTCAACAAAGTCCATAAGCTAAATGGTAGTTTGGCGATCCATTTGACGTTGTATTCGATTAATCTGGTGCTGCAGGTTTTTGGCGAAGTTTCCTTACTTTGTGATATTTCCACATAGCTTATCCTAGCTATAACGCAGCAAAATGGAAAAGGCAGGAGAGACGAACCTAATGTAAAAAACACATGCATTTATTGTAAGCTGATTACGATTTATCCTTACATTTGAATATTTGCAAAACTTCGATGCCTTACAAGAGCATGTTTTTGTGTTATAAATCGCGTATAAATTATAGATGTGAATTGAACCAATAAAATTGTTCCTTCACTTAGCCATACCTTCCCTCATTTGTCTCATTTGTAAGAAATTTGTGAATTGTTAAATTAGACTTTTTTATGCATACATTTTCGTGTTAGTGTTAGTCTGCCAAATGTATATAATTTGGTGGTTAATATAGAAACGAACGCTATCCCGCAAGGTTCATTTGGGTAGTACAAAAATTTACTTGCCATTAGATGACCGACGAACCGTTGTTCAGGGCCTTATTTTTCTTCACCTTCTGCATCTTGCATGAGTTGACCTGCGAGGCAAAGCGAAGCGATTTGACCGTTTCCATAAAACAGTCCTGAAACGGTGCCACATTCACAAACATCAGCGTTTTCGAATTGCCGCCCAGGCTTGGCATCAGCAGGTGTGTTAGCTTGGAGTTCCGGTAGGGGATGTGTTCGTTCCTCTGCACCAAGGCCAATATTACGTTGCTCAGTTCGCTAAGCGAGCGGTTGATATTCTTCGTCTCGTCCATGCGCGTACTTGTCTTGGGACTCTCGGAACCGGCCAAATCTACCAGATTGACCGAACCCACGCACGTTTCACACTTTTCCTGGTGCGTACCGATCAGCGTTATTTTCGTGACTGCATGCGACCGGGAGGAACGCTCATTGCCAGCTGTTGCCGCCGTAGCGCGGTTCATCTTTGCAATATTCATCAGTTGATGCAATCGGCCAGTCGATTCCACCGTCTCTTCGATTATGTTGGAAACGTAAACTTCCGTTTTGTTTTTCGCATTGGCCATCCGTATCTCCAGATCTTTCGTCGTGCCAGAGGTGTCCAGCAGGTCGTACAATATTTCGTTATAAATCTCAAGGAATGTGACACGGATCTGAAGGTGTGAAACAAAAACAAAAGCAGCTGGATTAGACTCCGATCTGGCAACAGAAAATGAACTGAAATAAAATACCTAAAGCCCTAAAATCTCACCTCATACTCCCAACCAAAGCGTTTGTAATCGTTGACTGCGTTAAAAATCAGATCGACTGTACGAGGAATAACGCCCAGACTTTCCGGTACACCGTCCATCGTGAATGTTTTGCCACTTCCCGTTTGACCATACGCAAAAATGCAAACGTTGTAACCATCCAAGGCGGACTGTATCAGAGGCGACACATTATCGAATATGTCCTGTTGCGTTGTTCGGGGATGGAAGACGTGATCGAAACTGAAGTCCATCCGCTTGTTGGTACCGTCCATGGCATGCAGTTCGATGGACTGTTCGTCCAGATACTTCCAACCACACTCGATTCTGTTTGCCTCCGAAGCCAATGGAGGTCGCACGCGACAAAATACGCGAATGTTGCCCCGTAGGTCCATAACCATGTTGTGCAGCTCCTTCCGCTCGATGTTTGCATGAAACAGCAGTTCCGCATTGCGTTGGTTTGCGTCCTGTAACGTAAGATTTTCTTCCTCCAGGAATGCTGACCGCTCCTCGAGGTCCTTGAGTTGCTTTCGGAGCTCAACATTTTCCCGATCGGCAACGGTAAATTTTTCTTTATATTTGCTCAGTTCCGTTTCCGTTTGTTGTAGGGCAGTGGTGAGCGTTAGATTGCTTTGCTGCAATTCATCGTTCTCTACGCGTATCTTGCGCAGTTCCGCCTGCAGCAGGGTGTGCTGATTCTTCAGACTGCCAAGTTCTCTGGTACAATCGTCGTACAATTCCTGCAACGCTTCCCGGCTACTATGCTGCTCCTGCAGTTTCTCATACTTCTCGACCAGCGCTTTGTGCTTTTCGGTTAAGTTTGCAAACCGAGCTTTATAGTCGTACGGCGGAATGCGTTTGTTCATCGTTTTTCCAACCGTCTTCGTTCCTACCCCGTTCGCTTTCGGAGCATCCACGCTGGTCTTTGTAGCACCGACACCACCACCAGTACTGCCCGTCGTCTTAACGCCCAGCGTGCTTTTCATCTGCGGAACCGCCTTCTTTGATGCAGTCGTAGAAATTGTTGGCTTCTGTGATGAGAACTTGGTAAACATGGTTGTCGAACCAGTTGTAGTCGCAATTCTTGGTGGAATTGTTGTAGTCATTTTTGAAACCTTAGCCGGAACACCGTTCCGACCAGTTATCGGCGGTTGCCGCTTGTACCCAGCCAGGGTTGACACCCCGCTCACTGTTGATGAATTTGTGGATGATGCAGAAGACATGTTCGTTTTCATCGCAATGTCGCAGGCGGAACGGCTCCGGCGGAGATGCGTTCTGGCACCATATGTATCGGGCAGCGGTTTCACCAGATCGCTGCTTGCCATCAAAGCTACTGTAGTGGCATTAATAGTGACGGTTTTAGACGAAATCGGTGCCAGATTAGATATGTACTTCGGGCGATGAAAATCCACTCTGTTTAGTTCTGTTGCCGATCGGCTGCGGCGGAGTCTAGTACGGTTCACCACTCCACCCATGGTCCGACTATCTGGCGAAGTAACACGCACTTTAGCAAACATAGTAGAATTTGCTGATGGAAGATTTAGCAAATCTCTGCTCAACGGTAGACGGGCATTACCAGGCAAACTTAACGGCCCGGTAGGTTTCTTCAAGAACGCAGGTTTAGGAATTTTGGAATCCATGCCGCACAACAGCTACAACTCGTTTTCTAAAACTTCTTCTGATGGACGTTTAGAATTTACAACACACTGCAGTCTCGCTATCGTGTTATCAATGAATTACGTGTCGTTTGCTTCACTTTCGCTCTATTTACCACCTCGTTTCTTTTCGCGTTACGCTATAAGTTCGTTCGTTTGCTTGCTGAATTTGTTTTTCAACGTTTTTGACAAGTGAACGAAGCGCAATGTCGGTTACATTTTGAACGGTCGCCATATCGAGCGCTCTGCTAGAAGAACTGCTCGAAATGGACGATTCGAAACTCGGATCAAACCAAGGTTGAGATATGATGTTTGTGCGGCAAATAAATTGGATTGATATTGTTTCGAAGCACTTTCGCGGGGAAATTTGATTTTTTATACATAAATATAATTTTTTTATATGATTCATTATCCTAATCTCTCAAATTAATTACCATTTTATTATGGTCTGGAGTGGTCAGACAAAATTTTCGAAATCAGAAAATCTGACAGCTGCTTGCCGTCATGCAGCCAAATAAAAAAAAAAAACAACCAACCAAACAATCGCGGGTTGTTCTGAATTGGTTGTAACTTTATTGTTTTTATCGGAAAGTCACGAAAATCTACTATTTCGGTCAACGGATCACACTCACTATTTTTCCCGGCAGAGTCCCGGAGAAGCCGCACGTCACCGACTGTCGGGAACCAGCCGCATTAGCACTGTCGAGGCCGAGGCCAACAAAGCTATGCCTTTTTGGGGCGCTTGAGACTGCCACAAAACAGCAGCAAATCCTCGATCCCCTATTCCCGTACAAGCCGACAACGCCGTCTGTGGGATCGTTTTCTTACCGTGGTGCACATTCCTTGCGGGAGCCGTCATCGTCCCGTCCGTGTTCAGTTGTTCGGTACGGGTGGATCCCTTATTTTCATCCCGAAGCATCCCATCGAACCTAACCCAGGGCTGTGGTTCTGCTCACTAGCTTTAGTTTGTGTGCCTTCTTTGGTTTTTTTTCTTTTCCCCCTTTTCTTTTCTTCAAAATTGTCGGAAAGCTGGATTATTCAATAGTCTTCGAAGCGATGGCTGACCGACTAACTCAGCTACAGGACACGGTGAATCAAGTAAGCATGATCAGCAGAAAAGCTCCCGAGAGACATCTGTCCTACCTCATGGTTTCATGGCTTTCTGTATTTCCTTTCTCACACTATCGCTCGCCGCCAGCAAGCGGAACACTTTTGTAACAGCATCGGTATCCTACAGCAGTGCTCGATTCCGAGCAAGTTTGCCGGTTTTGAGCGTACCGGATCCCAAACGCCTCAGCAACAAGTGCAACAGCAACAGGAAGACTACCCGCAGCTATTCTCCACCCTGATCTCCCGATGCGCGAAAGACATCGACACCCTTATCGAATCTCTGCCCAGCGAGGAAAGCTCGATCGAGCTGCAAGTCCAATCGCTGCAGCGACTCGAAGCCGAAAACAAAGAATCGGCCGAAAAGCTTGAAGAAATCGTGCGGAAGGGCGAGCTGCTGCTGGAGAAAATTCAGGCCGCGCTTAGTGATATAGCCCAATCGCAACTGGATATGCAGTATTCGTCGTGAAACATCCTATCCTGCCTTGCGAAACCTAGGATGCCTTGCTGGGAGATGTTTACAGCGGATGAAAGGATAACACTATACTTTCCAAGACAAGGTCGCAAAGGATACGCGTTCTTTGCGATGTGTGATGCGGTTCAATCAAAATGCGGCACCAAATGGGCAGGTAAAGGGGAAAACAAAACGTCCGCACGATGTGGTACACCCTCAAATCAAACACAGCCGTAACCAAAACGATTTGGGGAAACAATATATTCGTACACCGTCATTATTGTGTGTGCGTGTGTGCGCGAGTCTTCTTTTTAAATCCCATACCCTTGTAGCGTACTAAGAAAGCAAATAAAGTATCATTGATTTACATTAGGACGATATGTACGAGCTTTTATTTTCATCCATCATACGTTTCTCAATACGTAAAACACTTTTCTCTCTCGGCACAGTGAATGAAACAACTCGAACAAATGGCTTTCGTCGTAAGTTTCTGCGTGTGTGTGTGTGTTTTTTTTGTTCATCTGTTGTATTTTTAATAATATTGTTTCACTATTCGTACGCTGTATTTCCTAAGCTAGCATGTTCAAGATTAAATCTCCTGTTAGTTTTGCATAGTTTTAATTACCACAACACAAGATGTACATTAACTCATCACTTATTAACACCGTTTGAGATTCCCCAAAATAAAAAAAAANTTTTTTTTGTTCATCTGTTGTATTTTTAATAATATTGTTTCACTATTCGTACGCTGTATTTCCTAAGCTAGCATGTTCAAGATTAAATCTCCTGTTAGTTTTGCATAGTTTTAATTACCACAACACAAGATGTACATTAACTCATCACTTATTAACACCGTTTGAGATTCCCCAAAATAAAAAAAAAAGGATACCAGAGGGAATCGAATGCATATTAAAGAATATTTTTAAACAAAATAGATAAATGTAAAAGCGCTATGCAGCGGAAAGAAAACGGAACAAAACAATGACACGAAAACTGTTTGCTATTGCTCTTTCCTTATCAGCTAGGGAAGGAAGGAAGGAAGGAAGGAAGGGAGGAAAGAAGGGTAGGACAATATGTTAGAACAATTTTCCATGTAGAGAAAGGGGAAAATGAACGAGACGGCACGTTCTGCGTTGGCCGAGTTGTGTATCAGTAATGGCCCCGAACCGGTACCTGATTTTCAGATGAGCATTTTCGACTAATGAAAATATGTATATATACAGATACAGAAATGTACACAGTGAGCATAAACATCTGCCCCGGGGATTGGTCACGGTGACCCCCCACGGTTTGCCCCAGCGATCTAAGCGTTTAGTTGAGGGTACCGCGGCAACCGGGTGCACCGCACAAGCATGGGATCTTTTCGTCCTCCAGCGGGAACTTGTAGTCGTACGTAATTTCCTCATTCACACCGATCGGTTGCTTTGAGTAAATGACGATCTTCTTTTCCGACTCAATCGTAATGACTTTTGCGTAACAATTTGGCTAAAGAGGAATAGACGCAAAAAGAATTTAATACAGATTAATAGAGGATTAGTTCGAATCTATTGCAGCTCGAGTGCACTTACGTTGCAACTATGGTTAATGAATCGCGCCAAATTTCCGCACTTGGTCGCATCGATGATCGTTTCCATGTCGATCCGGAACAGGTACGAACTGCCGATACCGATCGCTTCGTACTTTGTTTCGCGCAGATCGGCCACCGATGGGCGCACCATCTGTCCGACGTACTCGATCACCATCTCGTCGGCCGCGATCGGTTCCATCGCAAACAGGCCCCAGTCGTGAATGGCCGATTTGGCAAACTTGAGCTGCTTTTTGCGGAACTTGAGCTGATTGAACTTCAGCAACTCCGACTCGGTACTTGCCCCGAACGCATTCAACAACCGGCGCTGATTCGAACGAGCCTCCCGCGATATGCCTTGCATCTTAGTGACCGCCTTTGCCAGCTCCAGATTGCTCAGATGGTTCGCCGCAGCCGTACCCTTCAGATGGTGGTACTTGTACTTTGCCTTTTCGCGCGGATCGATCTTGTAGTACCCTTCCGTTCTGGCACTTCCCGTCCGGTGTAGCTTTATGTCGGCAAGCGAACTACCGCCGCCACCCGCTTTGTCCTTCTTGCGTCGCTTTGTCGGCGGTGGCGCCAACAGCGCCGGCTCAAAACTTCGATCCGTGCCACAGTGGTCGACCCAGTGCGTCGCGTTCAACCAGTAACTGCTTGCATCATCCATCAGCAACAGTTCGTAGCTCTGCCGAATGTACCGAATGTCTTCGTTGTCGATACCGCGCGTAAGGAAATCGTACAGCAGACCCATTTCGTTGGCCAGCTCGCGTGGACGATATTTCGGCACCGGAATAAATCGTTCCAGCTGGCCGCCCTCCGTTGCCGGATCGTATTCGGTAAAGGACAGCGATTGTCTATCCGGACGCTTACGATCATTTCTTGATTTGGTTTGAACCGGTGGTTTCATCACAGCGACATCACTACCAACGGGCTGCCCGGTGGCTGTAGCAACCGATGGATCTCCAGCAACGATGCTACTCGCCCCATCCGAAACCATTGGAAGCGAAGCGAGATCGGCTGCGGTGGCTGGCTGCACGCCATCGTTACTGTGCGTGTAGCCATGATCGTGCGCAAGCACGTTTTTGGACGAAGGTGCATATTTGTTTGTCTGTGTGTTGGCCGTCGAAGAGTCGGACTGTTGCTGCGGCGAGGACGAGGATGGTGACGCGGACGGAGGTAACGAATAGCAGTGATCGAGCGCGACCTGGCTGGCCTGGCTGGAACCACCGTCCGACGAGGCCGGCGATGCTTTGGCCGCCCGTCGAACATTCTCATCGCCACCGGCCATAAAGAAATCATCCGAACGTACCGAATCGCTCGGTACTGCAGGTCCACTCGACGATGGTAGAGTATTTTCGTGCTCCGACCCATTAAGGTCTTCCTTGATCGGTGGTCCTTTGCGGGTGGCACCTTTGGGTGATTTACCAGCCAGCGCTCCCTTACCACCGGCAGCTGCTCCACTCTTGCGCTTCCTACCGCTAGTCGATGGCGATGCCTGCTCACTTTTCGGACCATCATCACGAGCAGTCAATCGGTCAATATCCGCTGCACCGCCACTGCCACCATTACTATCACTGCTGGCGAAAAGAGAACTCAGCGGATTCTTTCGCAGTTCGCTCAAGCCCGCACCGGGCGTAGGAGGCGGCTGCGAAAGATTCGGTGTCAACGGTTCCTCCAGACTGGACGGCTTACCGCTGGTAAACGACAGCATGGTTGCTTTCTTGTTGTCGAGCAATGCCAACGGCTTGCCAACTGGCAGCCCCTTCTCCTTTTCGGTCGCGGTCGGTTTCCTGGCAACCTTTTCCTTGGCCATCCGCTCCAACTCTTCCTGACATTCCTTATCAATTTGCTGCAGGTATTCCGCCTTACGGCGTCTCTTTTCCTGGTACTCCCGTTCCTCGTCCGAATCGCTGTAGATCCGATCCAGCATACCGTACGACGACGATTGGTGGTGGTTCTGCTGATTGCTGTCGCCGGTGCCGGTTGCACTGCTACCAAGCGTAACATTTTTCGCTTTACTTGGCGATTCACGTCCGGGCGTCCGCGGTGGCTGCTCGTCCTCCTCCATCAGCAGCATCTCATCGCCGGAACTGGGCGATAAATCTTCGTGCAGTTCCTGCAACGAAAGCTTTGGCAGTAGCGAAGAATCGACGGGTGGTCGCTCAGAGGATGGTTTAGCTTTTTGGGCCGAAGATTTCACAGCCGAAAGCCTACCGTACGGTGGGCTGCGACTACGACTGTGGCTGCGCCTCCGTTCGGTGGACACTGCCGGAAGCACCTCCTTGCGCAACGGAACACTAACATCGTCCGAATCCGAATCGGAGTATATTTTGCCGACCTTTCCACCTTCCTTCAACCGTCTCGAGCCGAAACTGTTTCCGGCCCGCTGTTTTATCGCATGCGTATCGATGGTATCACTGTCAGAGTCGGAGTAGATGCGATTTTCCCTGTCGCGCCGTTCGCGTGCCCGCTTCGCCGCGCTTGTCACGACGGCAACCGCCGTGTCCACCTCCGACAGTGAGCCCGATTCGAGACTGTCGTCCGAATCGGACCCACTTGAGTCGTCGTCTTCGCTGCTGGAGGTAAATGATGACACACTAGGCATTCGCTTTTCGGTCGAACGGGAAGGACCCGCTATTTCACCGCTTTCCGCTGTTACGCGCGACCGATTGCTGATCTCAGCGGATGTGGGTGAAGCTTCACCGGTGTCGCCTCCCTTCCCGGAAGACGATGAGCCACCGGTAGCGGTGGACGGTCCTGCTGTAGTACCACTCGACGTCTCCTTCTCCGAATCCGATCCGCGAACCATATCGTCTTGATCGCTCTTGCGCGAATCCTCGTCCTGCGGCACAGGACTTGGCTGTTTACGTATACGCCTGAAGCTGGGCATTTTTGGTATGGTGGCGCGCAGTCCAAGCCCAACGAAACTGCCCCCATTGCTGTCTAGATTGTCGTACGTTTGGTTCAGCAGATGATTAATGTCGGGCGGCTTCTCTATTTTTAACGCTGCCGTTCCTGCTCCCCCAAGAACGCCGGCACTCGATAAGCTGGACAGTTCCCCGCCATGCAACGTCCGCTTGTTGTCGCCCTTGTTTTTCCGTTCCTCCTCATCCCACCAAGCTTCGTACTTCTTGAACGCGGTGTTTTCAATCATTTTTTTGTTGAAATCTTTCTTCAGTATCTGCTTCAGCTCTGCCACAACGCGCTCGACCACGGAATCGATTGCCACCTCGTACCGGTTTCGCTTGCTACCGCGTGCTCGATCCTTTAGGTTCGTAGCACCTCCAGCATCGATAAACGCATTCGTTCCATCGTCGGGCCCATGGGGACCAGGTTGCTTGCCCGATGAGTAGTACATTCCGGTGGACGCTGGCATGCCGTACGTGTTAAATAGCGGTGGCCCGGGGAACCCGGTCGGATAGCTGGGATAGTAAACAGAACCGGCGGATGAGGGCTGGGCAGCATAGTTGTAGTAGTTGTTGGTTGGATACAGAAAGGAAAAACTGCCCCCTTCGGTTGGTTCCGGAGGCGGAGGGACGGCCGGGACAGGCTCACTCGGTAGTGGTGGTGCAGCCGGTTGAAGCACACCGCTCTTTGAATCATCCGACCCCGGCAATGGGGGTTTCTCTGTCGCTATTCGCTTCATTTCAGCCAGGGGTGAAACGGCAGAATTGTCTTCATCGTTTGCTAGGATCTCGTCGTCACTCGAAGAAATGTCACTCGCTCCTTCCTCTTTCAGGCATTCGATTTTTGGTTCCCGTTTCGGAACTTTGGACTCGTTTGATTCCTCCTCCGGTGGAAGCATTGGTGGCGGTGGCTTTGCAGGTTCAGCCGGCGGTGGAGGACTCGGAGGGCGACGGGCAATCGACACATCCTCCGTCTCAATCGGTTCTTCCTTTACCTGACTAGTGTCAACGGTTGCTGTGTCTTCTGCACTAGCACCACCAATCTCGGGCTTACGATCTTCTTCCTCGTCGTCACTTAGCAAAAAGTCTTCACCGAAAGTTTTCGCTTTGAACATCAGTGCTATTCGTGCGTCGAGATCGAGTGTGCCCCCACTGTCTTCATCATTTGCGCCGGGAACTTTTGATGCTTTCGGCTCGGGTGGTGGTTCTGGTGGTGAAGTCGATGAAGCAGCTGGCACTGACTTGCTACTTGTGGACGAAGGAACGGCATCGATGTCCCATAGCTCACCATCGTCCATGATCGTCTTGCTCGTAGTGCTGCTGCTGCTGTTTTTGCTGACCGGAGGTGGTGGTGGCGCGGGCGGTTTGGAAGCACTGTCCCAATTCTCCTCCGGTGGAGGTGGCGGGGGCGGAGGCGGTGGTTGCGGTGGAGCCCACTTTGCAGAAGATGTCGAAGTGCCGTAGCTGCTTTCGGACGTTGGATAACCGTACATACCATAATCCGAGCTTCCCGGGTACGAAGAAGAATAATAATCGTATCCGGACTCGTACCGGCTGCCTGTGGGATAGCCGTCTGCTTCACCGTACCACGAATCACGATAGCTTTTGCCCCTCTTTTTTGGATCCCACTCACGATCACGGTACTCACGATCACGCGTACGATCCCGGTCTCTTTCACGAGTTCGGTCACGCTCCCGATGTCTGTCGCGCGTACGATCCCGATCACGATCCCGTTCTCGATCCCGTTCACGATCTCGTTCACGATCCCGTTCGCGTTCTCGGTCACGGTCCCGGTCACGATACCGATCTCGATCTTTGTCCCGTTCGCGGTCCCGATCTGCCCGCACACGATCACTCTTGTGATGATGATGGTGATGTTTACGATCCTTCTCGTCGTAGTATTTCGCATCCCGACTACGGCCATCGTCATCCCATTCGCCACCATATTGACTGCGGCTGGTGCTTTTCTCCTTGCTGTAGTAATTCGAATCCTGACTATTGCCCGCACTGAGAGAATAATCGTCACCATCCCAAAGCTCCATATCTTCCCCGAGTGTAGGAACGCCCTTCTTTTCCCATGATTCGGGCACATGATCGGGTTCCGGCGGGGCTTTGCGATATGGTGGCCTCGAATTTAGTGCCGTCTTTAGCCCTAGCGGATCACTCAACGTGGCGGATGGGTTTGGGAGGGAATGGTGATTGGAACTGGCCGGGGGCAACGGTGGCAGAGGAGGCTGCGGCGGTGCCAGTTTCTTTTCGGACGTTTTTTCCTCCAGCAACCGTTTGCACTGCTCACCGAATGGGTCTTTGAACACGTTCAGCACTTTGCCCATTACGGATGTACCGTTCAGCTTTTCCACGCACATTAGCGCCGAACGAACCTGCTCGAACACGATACGCGCCAGACCGAGATGTTTGTTCGACACGGGATGATAATATATGTACAGCTCGGTAAATGTTCCGCATTTGGCCAGCATGTCCGATAGAAATGGCTTATCGATGTTGTCGTTCAGGTTCGTTATTGTAATTTCTATTGCTGGCGGTTCTCCCACATAGTGCTGATCTATTTTAAACCTGTCGTGAGAATGAAACCATTGACATCATTACGACTTGCACAGCATGATCGTTTCGTTCAACAAACCTAGGTACGGGAATATCCAGCGGTTCTACACGGGATCGAATACGGGCAAGAGGGTTTCGCGGATCGCGTGGAATAACGGGCGGATGTGTCGGATCGCCCGGCACAACACCATCGTAGCGATAAATTTTCTGAGCGCCCCTGTGTAGAAATGGATCAACCAGCAGTTTAAAATTGCGGGCTGCCTTTTGTTGGGCCAACATGTTCCCGCCGCCTGCAGCCGATGCCCCTGGCACTGGCGGAGTATTTGCCATTGCACTATTTTCTACCGTTCCGTTCATCGCTAGAAAGAAATAATACAAACAAAACGGTATAATGCTTTCATATTCCACACCGTTGGTAAGTAAAGACAGCTTGTTTATCGTTTAGCGAATGGAACGCGCGCATAACATTCAGTAAACCACCTGCCTCCTAACCTCACAAATCATCAGCTAGCATTAAGCGAAATGTCAAAACGGGGACTGTTCTGCAAGACCAAACCAGCTCGCAAAATTACTGTTGGCTAGACTTGTTTTACCTTCCAGTTGCAGTTGCAATTCGTTACGCTGCTAATGTTGCTTTTGATCGTACTGGTTTATCCCATCGATAGTCACTGCAGTACCGTAAATACGGATGCCCGTTTCAGCATCGTACAAACATGCTCCATATCAAAACAACCAGCTCCCAGAACTGCAACGAAACAAAACATTGGCGTGTACCTGACCCTTTGCTACATGATTACAATTTACTACTGGTGGACACTTACTGTAGGCTGCTCTGCCGATGGGAACGATGAGTTTTTACACGAACATGAACTACAAAATCGACTTTAAGTTGGAAATATTTACAGAGTCGCTTCACGTACGTCAGGGATTCTTTTCAGCTAGCCATGCACACAGGTCGATCACCAGCAACATCCACAACAAATTCAAGTGACACTTGCCGATATGGATATTTCTGCATCTTCTGTATGGAAGTGATAAAAATGTTAATTATAATAATCGATATGCAAAAGTCGCTATTGTGTATGATTTTGAGCAATAAAAATTAATAATTGCGAATTTTCAATTCAAAACATCCTGCTCGAATTTATGCTGCTTCCGAAGATACTGCTGGAAAACATGGCGTAAAACGTCAAACTGCTTCTTCTTTCACGGTTGTCTTATTTGTTCTTCTTCAAAGTTGGACCAAAAGTCAAAAAAGAGTTTGTCAAAAGTTATATCATCGTCTGGTTGCAGCTTTCCTGTGCAATTTTTGGTAAATACTATAATTTAAACTTAAAACTGTACGATACCACATTACTGCTATAAGAATACGTTTCAAATGCATCACGTGCTTATGCTTAGCATAACGTTCTTGAGTAAACATGTGTTCCATTCGCCACTTTCATAGACATCCTCGGTGATATCGGTAGGCAATCGAAAGGCCGACACGATGGCTGCTAGGAAATGGTTCTCGTCCTTTTTCCCAACGGTAAAGGCCCAGGAAGAGGAAGATATCGTTGACCAACAAACGGTGCTGCGGGTATGTGTAGAGAAGAAATAAAAACAACATACTACCAGTTCAGCCTACATCTAGCGGCCTCGGAAGGTCTCCATCGCTCCCCGGGACTCTTACACCGTTTGTTATTGTTCTTTTCAGGAAAAGTGCGCTCAGCAGGGACACACTAGCCAACTGTGGGATAAATACCAAGCATGCAATGAACGTGTCGGTAGCCGTTCCCAAACGGCGGAAACATGCGTCGAAGAGCTGTTCGATTACCTGCACGAATTGGATCACTGCGTTTCAAAGACCCTATTTTCGAAGCTGAAGTGAGGCGCTTACACTAATGAAGTAAATTTTTTCTAGACGTGGTGTTACGCACATTTTCGGTAGCGTTGTCCGTTCGTGAAGCGAATGGTACACCCACCGATAGTGTGCTGATGAGTGCAAAGGTACAAGCAAACGGAACATCCTGAACGTGTGTGCTTCGATATCAAATGCTCTTCTAAATTTAGATATGCATCTTAAAATCGCATGCATATAAACAATGCCGCGTCGAAATGTTAATATTCGAAAAGGGAATAGTAAATAAAATTGAGTTTTAAAAACTAATCACTTGCACGGTGTTGTGCAAGAGGATTTATTTATGTATTTTGGAAGAACAAACGGAAAATACCACAGTGACGTTCTTTAAAAGTGAGCATGAAATCATACCACAACAATCTTTCTTTCCCAACTGAAGTAAAAAGTATGGTTATTGTTTTCTGGTACGTGTTGATATTGATGTCTGATAAATTTTCATTTTCGTGTGTTACATGTGTATAAATAATCTTTTTTTTTTGTATAACAAAAAGATAATTTCCAAAATAACAAATACAATAATTAAAAATTAAAGAATGCTTTCGATGCTGTATGACCAACCAATGGAAAGCGGGACTGCTATCTGTGTCGCTCCTGGTGCAGCCGGGGACACACATGCGTCAACAGTCATTCGCATTCGAAATGGACGTAATTCCATTTCAAACGCCACCACTTCCAATTTGAAGCACTTCGAAACACACCGAACACACACGGACCGGTTTATTGATGCCAAATTTAATGATTGGCACATCATTGTTTGAACATCGGCTACAAAGGTTTCGTCCGCAATGACGGCTAAAAGTATACAAAAGAAGAAGAGCAAAAAAACGTTACCACAAAAGAAAAATTCAATCAACTGCCCTGTTTGGCAGATTTTTTTTTCTTTACCAGTGATGTTTCCTCATGGTGATACTAAATTTGGTGCCACACTCTTGGCACAACTCTGACGAAGCCCAGGGCGATTCTTGTGGCAGTTCGTCCAGCAAACGATGCAACAGCTGATTGGTGGCTAGCTTAAAGTTAAATATCGTTAATCCTTCCTTATTTTCGGCTCCTAAGCAAGCGCCATTCTTCACCAGCATGCGACACAATTGTGCCTGGCCTCGCATGTACGCCAGCAGTAGTGGCGTGTTGCCTTGCAGATCGGGACTGTTGATCGGATACTTGGGCATACACTCGAAGAACAGTTCCAAGATAGCGGCAGCCGTATTATCCTTGCCACAGCGACACAGCTCATGTAGCGGATTGCAACCCTTCATATTAACTGCTTCCGCGTTTAGTTCGGACTCTGTAAGCAGCTCCCGCACGACCGCAATGTGCCCTTCGCGGACGGCAATATGCAGCGCATTGTTACCGTCTCCGTCGACGGCATCGAAATCGGCACCGTTCTGCAGTAGAGCCGATACGGCACCAACCGTACCCCGCTCGGCTGCCACATGTAGTGCCGTTTTTTGCGTAGCATCTCGATCGTTTAACCGAGCACCGGCTAGGATTAGGTTTCGAATCAACATTTCCTTCTCGGATGCGGCCGCTAAATGAAGCGGCGGTGTCTGATTAACATCGTGCACGCGCGAATTTACATCTACCTGTATCGAGAGCAGAAACAGTACAGATTCCAGATCATCTCGCATGATCGCCAGATGCAGAAAGTTGCGCCCCCGTTGATCGATCTGTTCGGCCGCGTTCGGCAACCGCTCAAGAATGTTCTGGGCCGCTTTATTGTTGCGCACTTGCAGCGCCGCAGCGAATGGCGTGTTGCCGGTTTTATCGCGTATCTTCAGATCAATACCCGGATGGCACAACAGAATGCCGATGATCTCTTCGTGCTGGTTCTCTATCGCAATATGCAACGGTGTCTTTAGTTCACAATCAACCGCATTCACGTTGGCACCGTGACCAATTAGCGTGTGGAGCACATTACGCAGACCCCATTGGCAACAGAGATGCAGTGGGGATGCTTTGTCCTTTGCCTCATCACCGCCCTGTCCCTGGGGTCCGGGTTGGCGTGGCGAATCTAGATCGCATCCACTTTTGATCAGAAACATGGCGGCCTGTTCCTTGTTCTCGTCGATCGCTCGATGCAGCAAAGTTTGCAAACATCCGTCCGGTCCGGGGCCCCAACAATCTGTATCAACACCGTGCCGCACTAGGACCGAGGCAATTTCGAACTGTTCCGACTCCAGCGCACTCCAGAGCGGACAGTCACCCTTGTTATCCGGTGCGCTAAGCGATACTCCACGTGTGCAAAGCGCATCTACAACGTCCACCAAACGACAGTGGATGGCGAGCTGTAAGGGCGATTCCTGGTCCGCAGTGAGTGCGTTCATGTCTGCGCCCTGGCTGAGCAGGAAAACGGCCGTTTTTGAATCTTCCTTCAAAATTGCCTGATGCAGCAGCGTCATGTCCTGCCCGTTGCGAGCATTTACATCTGCTCCACCCTTGATTAACAGTGGTACAAGCTCGTTGTATCCAAGACTGAGTGCTAAGCTCAATGGCGAGTCACCGAATGCATTTTTAAGGTTGAAATCTACCGTGCCCGGGGGGCTAGATTCTTTGTATTCGATAAACGCTTCCACCACACTGGTGTAGTTCTCCTCGACGGCATAGTGCAGGGCCGTTTTCAGCTCCGTCACACCGGACTGCACGTTGGGCGGTGCGCCCTTCTCGAGTAGAGCGCGGGCAAGGTTAGCCAAACCCTGCGATGCAGCCACGTGCAGTACGGTCAATCCGGACCGGTTGATATGGCTAAGGTTGCAGTGATCGGTAAGAAAGACGGCCGCATCTTCCAGCTGCTGTTTCGCGAGAATGTGCAATAAGCTGTCTCCCGTCTCGGGATGGATGACATTGGAACGGGCTCCACGGTCCAGCAGGCGCCGGGCCAATTCGTACGGTGGTCCATCAGTGTGTGGTGGCATCAGTGCCAGCTGTAAGGCACATTTTTCATCCTTCGTCCGCACATTCGTATCCACATACGAAGCATCGCCTTCCGCCAACAATTCGTCAATCATTTCCACGTGCTGGGACATTATAGCTACATGGAGTGGTGTGCTGAAATGTAAAGTAAGAGCAATTGTACCCAAAACCGACCAATGTATGCATAACATCCGAACAGATCGCTTACTAGCCCTTGCTGTTTTGCATGTTTGGGTCGGCCTGTTGCTTCAGCAGCTGTCGCCCAATGCTGAGCATTTCGCGATGCGTTTCCGTGTCTGTGCTGCGCTCCGAGTACGTGCAAACCAGATGTAACGCCGTATCGGACGTATCCCGCGTAACCAGATCTACGTTGCAGCCTTTTTCCAACAGAAACTGGGCCGTAAAGCTGTCACCGCGTTTAATCGCATCAATAAGCAGTGTATTTCCCTAATCAACAGACATTGGAATTACGTTACGGCAATACGGTTATTGCGCTTCTCGCTATGAACACAGACCCTTACATCCTTACCTCTGTTGTATATGCGTTAATATCAGCTCCACCTGTTTCGAGCAATGTCTGTGCGATTGCTGTACTGCGACCCATGAGTGCCAACCCAAGTGGTAGCTGACCCTGCGGCGATAGGCTGTTTACAATTTCCTGTAACTGTAACACATTATCAAAACAAAGTAATATTCGTTTTAGTAACACTTCTATCAAAATCAATTCAACATTATGGACATATTTTAGATAACCGACCACGTGCTTTCATGGTCATGGACTTCACAAAATAAACGACC
Source organism: Anopheles rivulorum (assembly GCA_018908115.1). Taxonomy (NCBI): domain Eukaryota; kingdom Metazoa; phylum Arthropoda; class Insecta; order Diptera; family Culicidae; genus Anopheles; species Anopheles rivulorum. The sequence continues at coordinate 15,859,829 of CM032177.1, forward strand.
GGGTTTATAATTTATGATACACTTTTAATTAACATTCCGTTTTTCATTTTGATTTTCCTAATAAAAAAAAAAGAACGAGCTGATTTTACAAACGACTGTATTAACATGTTTATGCTATGACATACATTTTTCGTGTATGATATGCTTCCGAGCACACGGGTTTTCGTTCAGTGTACATCTACCAATTCCAACAAATGTTAATACCCCGAATGATTGGATACAATTATAATGAAAGAAGAAAAAAAAAGCATACAAGCTTTTTGGTTGGAAAGCGTGCGTCGTGCGTGCGTTACGCTTTCACGTGCGTGCCCATTACTTTAAATGTGTCATCCGACGTGTGACTGCTCACGAAAACCGTCCATCAAACCCGACACCCAGAACACACACACATTTTTGGATGAATTTCTATAAGGCGCGCAAACAGTTTCAAAAAGTTATTGGAATATTTTACGGAAATGTGTTTTAGAGCAAACATTAAACCCAAAAGTCGAAGATCTAAAAACCACAACATGATAAACTAGCGATCAATCCCACACACGGATGCGAAAGAGAACCAAGAAACCATTGTCCCCTTCCCTCTATTCGTAAACGGTCCAACAAATGCAGCAAAAACAAAACATTTTTAGTGCCGCACAAACAACCGGAAGCGGGATTACTAATTTCCAAACATAAACTAACATTATTTTTCTTCCTTCCAAAATCTTGTCTTTGAACATAATTTACATATGATTGCTACACAATAAGAAAGATCTAACAGCATCTTTTGAATAATTCATTTTTACCAGCTCTGTTGGCTAGGGTCAAGGATAGGAAAGACATCACGAAGGACAACGGCATCATCTCTTCGCCGAAATGCGTCGGGTGTGTTGGCCATGAAGAATCTGGTTGGAAGGAGCCACGCGAGACGACTCGAAACATAATTACCCCGACCAAGTCGAGCTTCCGTTAGTTACCGGCCAAGAACTGAGAGTGCATTGCACTGGAGCAGGGCACCCGACCAAGCTTCTAACCACACGGGGGAAAGCCGACATCCGAATGAAAGCCCATTCATTCGCCTCTCCAGTTCCAGCTCAGCCGTTCAGCTGCTGCTCCCATTCGTTTCCCATCCGGGGAGTCATTTTTTTTATGCGTTCGTTACACACCACTGTTACCGCCTGCTTTATTCGATCGCCTTCCGCTACATTGGTGCTTTTTGTTGTTGCTCCACACACACACTCACACGAGCGCCAGAGCATGGCGTTCTCTCGTTTGCTTGGCCGTTACTCTCCGCTTGGCCGATGTGAACTTGTGTCTCGGCGCCCCGACGATAGGGCCCAACGCGTACACTCGTCGGCACCGGTTCTCTTGCACCGGGTAACAGCATACGAGAGGAGATAATTCCGATTCAGTTGATGTTTGACTTTCACGTCAGTTGGATCGCCGCAGCATCGGTACGACGGTAACCATTCCGTACGGTTGCCGATTTCGAAAAAACCGGAACCTGTGCCTAGTGACACTTCGAAACCGTCTGCTTCTCCACAACTTTCAGAAGCATTTGCAATATTTTAAAGGCCGGGAAGGAAACATTTCTTCGCAAGTTTCATGTGAGGGAAAGTGTGCTGAACATATTTTACCAACAGCGCACCAAATCCGGCAACAACACGATCGATCGCGCTTTAGGTGATAGTGGCAGACTGGATTAGTCATACTTTTTCTCGTCCGTGCTCAGCGAAAACGCCTCTGGACGGGAAAGGAAACGCAGTTCTATAATTAAAAAACAAAATACAGGAGAAAAAAAAACGGCAATCGCACCCAATCGGGACGACGGAACGCGACTGAGTGGTTGTTATTAGTGTTTATTACCACTAGTCACACCAGGCAGAACGTAGCACGACATCGAACGAGCGGCGGTGACGCTAATAGTGCGACCGTGACCTTGTTTGGGCAAACCTTTTCCCCAATTTCCTAGCGCCGGGACCGGGGGAAATGTTTTAACGGAACGGGATTTGGTTGTTTTACGATCACGCGCGTGTGCATGTATGTATAACCGTGGCAGTGAATTTAAATGATGATTGTTATGGTTTAAGAAAGGAGCACCAATGATTGGAGCATCCCATTAAATGACCTTTGCCGAATATATTGTGGATCGAATCGAAACTCGTAAAGTTTATACCACGGAGGTGATTTAGAAAGTGTGCGAATGCAACACGATCGCTAACCGACGCACGAATTGACGCACGAAAAGAGAGAAAGGATCGCGCTTGCTATCCAAACTCAACCGAACAGCAACATTCCACAGTTCATCTAATTTTAACCGTCTACTCCTTCGGCTGCATTTTTGCAAAAGAGCAGACGCACCAGACGGATTCAGTTTGGAAACGCAGCAATGGAGCATTGTTTTAGCGGATAACGGCGTACGCAGAAAACCAAGAGACCGGTGAATCTAACGGGAATATACGTTATATACTGCGGCTTTGTGCAACGGGTCGCTGCTGCTCATATTCGCGGGAAGAAACAGTAAGCTTCAACAATAACACCATCCCCGCCAAAGATATCGCCCAATGCTTTCCTCGTGTTTGTTGATTTTTCGTGTACCATTTTCTTAGCCGGTTTCTTTCAAATTTCTTTAACATATCCAGACAGCAAACGGCACGATTCTGCCGGTACGTGACGATAACGGAAAGGTTTCGTTGTTTGCGGCAAGATCGTGTCCAGTCCATCGGTTGCTGTTGCTGTTGTTCGGTCGGTCTCTGCTCGCTGACAGCTTCAAAGGTTCGAACGCGTTTAGGCACTCAAGGCGCTGCAACACACTACCCTTGTTCTCGATGGACAGGTTTAGCAGACAGAGCGGCAGCCGAGCGGTGATATTCGTAGCGTTACTTCTATTTCTTATTGCAGGTAATTATGCTTTGCTCGCTTTTCTTCTACGAATCCGTCGATCTTCTTGCGTCAAATTTCACTGTGCCAGTCCCGGAGACACACTACTGCAACGGTACTTTATGCAGTTAGAAATAGCTTCTTACATTGTTTGCCCATTTTAAAAGTGCAGTGAACGGATATGCAGCAGAATGGTGGAATCAATATGAAACGTTGACAATGATCAAAAGTTAACCTTAAATCCGCTCCAGCACGGAAGTTGTTGAGGAAACGAAAATTGGTTTTAAAAATACTTTACGATCACAACTTCCGTGGTCAACGCGCGATCACGCGACTACACCCTGGTGTAGCGAAAACTAATGGCAACAGCAACAAAAAAGAAGCACAACAACGAATGGACCATTTAAAAGATGATATGCAAATTAACTCCTCTTCATCTTTCCCACACATTGCCAATCAGGATGGGTTCAGTTTGTTGACCGGTTGGTTGGTTGGTTGCTCCTAACGCATATGTTAAAATGCGCCACTGTAAGCTGCTTGTGCCGCTTGCTTGGCCGTGTTAATAATCACTGTACTGTTTGTGAAAGGGAAGAAAGTGATACCATGCCATCGCATCCCATTTTGTTTATCATTCATCTTTCGACGATCTTCAACGAATGGTCTGGTCGATCTTTCGTATTTAATTTTGGCGATCGCAAGTAATTTTCATTATCCAGTGTATGTAAAAGGGAACTTATGGAGCATACGGTGGGTGAGAAATTGGACAATGTTAGTACTTCATTACTAATACAAAAAACAAGAGCTTTATAATATATCAAAGAGAAGTTGTTAAATAATCCTTACTACGGGGAGAAACGGTCCGTCCAGATGGGTTTTTGTTTTTCTGGTCGTTCGGTGCGAAAATGGCGTCACTATCACATACACTTCTGGACCACCACAGACCCGAAACAAGAATACTTTATACATTGAAATGATACAAATGCGGCCATAGTGAATCATGGAAAATATCTCCTATTATATACGACAACTCCCGGAGCTCTATCATCTGTGTAACACACAGTGGGTGTTTTCATTCCTATCTGCCAGCCGTCGGCCAATTCCAATGAGTCATGAGAAAGAGCAGTGCTATACTGGACGGCAAACATGATGCATAACATGTCACGAAATAAAGCCACCCCCAGAAGAACCCGTGGGAAGACATACGTATTCATAAGAGTACGTATGGAACGATACACTGTTCTTTGAATATCTTTCCACTTCCGCGTGAAATCATTCACGTTTGGTTTTACCTATCGAGTGATACAGTAGTCTCTTTTAGTCAAATTTACAGTGAACATTCGCAGAACTTCCGAATGGCGAAAAACATGATTGCTTGACAACAATTAATAGCAACTCCACTCTGGCCTTGCAACTCCTCTTGACACAAAGACCTGATTTCCTTACTTTTACTGTCGCACAGAAACGTCCATCGAGATCAAGCTGGGCTGGGAAGATAAAGTGGAAGGTTGAACTACAGTCCAGTAGCCAGTCCAGTACGCGCTCACGCTTTTTACAGCCCGGTAATCATTGTGAACCGAGTGACCGAATGCACTGAAACGAGTTCACACACTAGAAGAAGTATGGCCATTGAAAAACAGGTTTCTGTAAACAGGAGTACTTTCGAACCAGGAAGTTCTTTCCTTCACTGTGTTCAACATGCAATACAAAAAAAGGTACATTCCATCTCGATGCAAAACTGAATCAACTTAAAAAGGGGATCACTGTGTCACAGTTGAGCGGATGCAATGAATCGAACAATTTGATTCGATATTCATCTACGAAGAAACCTAGGCAGACCAATGGCCGTGTGCTAGCGTCGGTCTTAAAACAACCTCCTTTCCCATCAATGTCCGATGATCCCGCAGTGAAATGCATCTCTTCTATTTGGCACGCTTCAACTGGGACAATTAGGGAATTGGGTCATAACCTGTTTGTGCGCGGCGTGCGTCCTCCGTAGATACTAGGGCGAATGAGGTGTCGCGGCACATTTGTGTGCGATGGTTGTGACCTGTTCCCTATTACAATGTTTAATCAGGCGCCATGGCTACGGTAAGCCAACCAACCAACTAACCAACCAGCCAGCAGTACCGAGTGATTGTGTTGCGAGTGACTTGTTGTTGTTCAGACCCTTCCGTACTCTTGACACACACGTGCGGTTGGTTCGATGTGCGGAGTAAAGTGAAAGAATGAAAACCGTCTCACTATCAGTGTGTGCCGAGTGTTACGGTCCTTTTGGAGTCGGCCAATGTATGCTGCGTGTAACGGCCCTTTTTTTAGCATCCATCCATTTTCGGAGGCAGATTGGAACGGAATAAGATAACCTTCTGGAAACATAAGCCGTAACATTGATAGCAAGTGGCAATGTTGCTTGAGCTGTCACGAATAGCTTGGTTCAAAGTCACACTTATTCGAATGGACTGAAGTGAATTTATTTGATCTCCTTCTAGACGGCGATCCATAACACGAAAGGTTGCAACACGTATGCTTTAGCAACACGCAGCGCTTAAAATAGAAGCTTACCGAATAGTGAGATCGAGTATAGTGCCGACCTAGATCAACACACGAGAAGTTTGTTTTTGGTTATTTTTATTTGAGGTAGAATCGGTGGTGGAAACATTCGTTTGGAAATGAAAAGAATTTTAGCACAAAAATAATGACATTAAGTGACGTATTACATACATACAGTAAGCGACGTCGGCTGCTTCAAAGCATTTAAAAAGTGGATAAACATCAAATGTTAGTTGAAAATTGATAGAATGCTCCCACCACAAAGCAACATTATTGCCGATATTATGACCATCATAAGTTAGATTCCGAATCATTAGCCACCCAATGGATTACGGCCCCGAAAAGAATGTACGTACGTGGCCGCACTAATGCTGGTTCTATATCATGCTGCATGCATAAATGCAGCAACCGTACACGAACGTACGCCAAAATGTGTACAAGTAGTGGAGGTTAACAGTGAAGTGCTTTGTGTCGCCTGTCTGACTATGTAACGTGCCGTATCCTCAATTTCTTGCTAACAGAGACTTCCAATCTTCGGCTGAGAAAGTGCTACATGCAATCACGCTCGGTTTGCACGAATCGTTCGAGGGTTTCTGGTTGTGCCGGAAGTGGTAGGAACCGTTTACCCGAGCAATAGAGTAGCGAGAGAAGTGGTTTAATACGCCCAAAAGAGAAAGAGAGTGTGTGTAGAACTTTAGCTCGGGCAGGGCATCGCTCAGCAAAACGATATCGATGCACCGGAACCATAAGCACGAAGATGACGAACAGAATGTGTGCGTCAGAATGCAAACGCATCATCCAACCATGAATGAATCTAGCTTGTGTAAGGGAGTGCTGCTAAGTGAGGAAGCTTAGGCGAGGTAGGAAACACTTGAGCTAAGCTAAACGAACAAAGTGCTGGGTGCGTGCTCCGGGCGGAAATGTTGATATTATCGTATTGTACACGTACGTCTCTTTGGACTCTTTCATATCTCTTCGTTCAAAAGAAGCACATGTCAGCTGTGGCAATTCCAGTGTTACTGTAGAGCTGGGTAGGAAGTTGGGCAGGAATGGAAAGCAAACTGCAATCGTAATTCATTGAATTCTTGCTCCAATGCACCCTTGCACATCTCCGCCTCTTTTGGGGATTGTTTTGGTGAAGTGCTTTTCTGCATATTCTCCTAGCTTCTGGCTTCATGCATGGCCATGCACGTGGCCCAGCCAAGTATCACTCGTTGAGATCAACGAACAATAAAGGTTTGGGGGTCTCTCGACTGATGTAGCTTTCATCAAACAAAGTTTAATCACGTACGAGCAACTCAATCCATACATTTAGATTGCAACAAAACTACACCACACTAGAACATACAAGATTGATAGGAAAGTCGTTAAAATAATCAAACATGGGACGATGGGAAAAGTGATCCACTTCTAATAGCGATAAGATAGACGATTCGAAAAAGAAGTTCGATCGGCGGATCGTGCTTTGTAAAAAAGAATTCATCAAGCCAATCCATTACGGAGTGATACATATAATAATGTTTTTGTTCACCCTCTACGCAACTCTTAGCTTAAAACGTGGTCTTAATATTTGTCAAAAATTCACAAAATAATTAGAAACATTAAATAAACACCCGTTCCTTTGTCTCTCTTTTCCTTTCTCGATCACAGAAGTGGAAAATGTGATGGGCATTAAATGCTACCACTGCACGGTGGCACCTCCGAGTCGGCATCAAAATAACACCAAAACGCAGCTGTGCTCCAAGTTCGACGAATCCAGCTACTATGAAGTAGACTGTCCCTGGTCGACCATGTGCATGAAGCGCATATTTAAGCTGAAACTACTAAAGGGCGAACAGGAGACAGTAAGTCGCGGTTGTGCCCAGCAAAAGAACACAGAACAGGTAAGAAAAGATTAGAAGAACTAAGGAACGGTTAGAAGCGAATGTTCCATAATGAATGACTTTCGTTTTCGATAGGTTTACAAATCTGGCTCCTGGACACCGCAGCACAATATCGAGGAACCGTATACGGAGGGTTGCCAAACGATAGACGATTCGATGTACTGCTTTTGCCGGGGGTCTCTCTGCAATTCGGCTACGAAGGTGTCAGATCGAGCCAACTATCATACGGACGCGATGGCCGTTATATTTGTGTTTAACGTGATGAAATACATTCGCAACATAGAACACTGAGCGAACGTAAAGAAGCAGAAGAGGAACACAGTACGTGTGTTCGACAGGTTTCAAGATCTGATCATAATGTGATACCGAAGTGCTGTCCCAAGTGACAAAGCTTCGAAAAAAATATATGCCTTTGCTTTAAGTGCGGCAGAAACAAAGCGATTTGTTGTATTGTTATACGTGTTTTGCTAATACAGGCTAGTGTGTATACTGCTAATAGATATGGATGAAATAAATAAAAAAAAAACACGCACATACATGCGTAAATGCACTTACCGAACCGTTATTTTCCACTAAACACAAAAATACGACATCTTCCCGAAGTAACCGGACGGCAGCATGAAGTGGATGTTTAGTTTTGCTTTTAAGCATTTTATACAGCAACGCACCGGACATGTGCTCAAAATCCTGGGGCGTGAGATCGTCCCAGTGCGTCGATATCAGACCGGAACAGTATTCCAACAGGTTCGCCGCACCCACTTCCTCCGCAACGCAGTAGAACCGGACACAGGATCGTACCGATACGGACGATACGAGCGCACGTTCACAAAGTCCCATCAGGCCTGGGAGTTTGAACCGATGGGACGTTTTGAGCAGCTCTAGTGCAAGTGAATCGTGCTGCAGATCAACTACATCCGTATAAATCCAGCGTAACAGGGCGTATCCTACATCCGCATCCATATCGGACCAATCTGTAATGGAAAGGGCACACAATTTAGCACAATAGGGGAAAAGTAGACAAACGTTTTTATTTAAATCGAAAGAGTAAAAATCCGTACCTAATTCGCTTTTGTCCATTAGAACCTCTTCTCGCCATTCCTCACTGCGAGCGTTCAGCACAAACTTATGGGCGGGCATTGTTTTTTCCTTCAGTTTGACTGTAATGTCGGAGTAGGTCGTCCGTCCATAGAGGGTGGCCACCGTCATGACCAGCCGCGATATGAAGCTGCTAAACTCGCCGGACAGATCATGATCTTCGTTTGCTGCTGCCGCCTGACTGTATTTACGTTCTAGTTCGGCGTAACTTTTCTGCAGCTTCGTGTACTCTTCCTTCAGCAATTTTAGATGTTTTTCCAGCTTTGAAGTGTCACTGCTGGTAGCTGCAATAGAACAAAACATAGGAACCAATCACCCCCATGAATGCTTTTTTTATTTTAAACTTTATCAAATCACAACGGCAACATCTGCGTACGACAGTGTAGTTGTATTATCTTCCGCTAGCAGCGCTGCTTGGTTTGTTTATTCGTGATAACACCACAGCAGATCATCGGTGTTAATTTAGAGTGCAGAGAAACGCCCTTTCTGCTTTCCACGCACCATCCTCCCCATACCCGTCAGCTATATGTACACATTGTGTGGAGCTTATGATATGCTCATTGATTGCGATTTACTGCTTTTCCTATGCCACATCGCCAACTGGGAGGATGCTACACTTCTCCGGTACTCTCCCGCGGGTTTCTCTCTGTACGCCACTTCACTGCACTTGTCCAGCACACAGCAATCATCACGTCCGGTCACAAGCTTCTTGTTCTTTGCCGTTATTCACCTGTGTGATACCTGTTAGGTCTTGCAAATGGTGCAATTCTGGTTGGAAGGCAGCTTCCACTATGAACAAAATTCACCCCACGTACCGAAATCACTGCATGTATGCATTCTACCTACCCATCGTATCGGCGTTTTAAAACACAGCACGAAAGCTTCGTTTTCACCTTGCAAGCGGACGTTACGCGTACGGGTTAACGTTGAGGGAATGAAATAAAGGTGCCAATACAATTATGTACAGAAGGGTGCCGAGTTTACTACAATAACATGACTACGTTTTTTAGGCACACACTTGTTTGTAGCGGATGAGAAAACACAAATTCGCTGGCTGACTTTCGGCTTTCTATCAACATAGGCGAATGACAGCTCCTTTCAATCAAGGGATGACAGATCCAACTTTTAAATCTGAACGTTACATTTGATGCGGCGAACAAATGGAGAGACCTCATAATTACGCTCAATGCTCAAATATGTAACGGAATATGCGTTGCTTACCCCAATACTTACTTCTTTGATTGCATGCTCTTTTCTTCAATATACTATAATTTCCCTAGTTCGTCCATTGTTTTGCTCTTGGTTCTGGATAAATAACGCTTGATTTCTTTATTCAAATAATGAGCTAACTTCGCAACATGTTTAGCTCACTTGGTGAACGATACATACACGTTTACGTATAGAGGAAGAAAGAATCGACCAATGTTGCCACACAATATAACATAATAAATAGCCAAATATTGAATAACTGAGGACATTTGGAATGAGTCATGTAGAAGCTGTTACAGCACTCCCAGCCAGGGCACGGTCTTTTATACCGCTCGGACTTTACCGATCGCGTTTCGCTACTGGGGCTGGTCATTGTTGTTGCTGGCAAGGACATGGATTTGCATGCTTTTGGTCGAGTTGTAGATCTGTCCGGGCGGAAATGGTTGCAAACGAGAGTGCGTATCGTTTTTGGATTTGTTTGCCGAAATGTACTTCGACAGGCGAATGTTGGGCAGTGGTAAAAACCCGGCCGTTAACGGAAGCACATCCAACGTAATGCTGTGACTTTCAACTTCTTCCATGGATATGACTCCTGCAAGGGATGCAATCAAACGAGAGTGAGAAAATTTTCGTTGTGAAATTGTATGCTTCTTACGCGAAATGCTTACCTGCAGTCCGGCCGACGACTGCCCACATGTTCTGATCGGTTAACACTTCATACATTAGATCTGCATACGGATTGTCATGTACTTTCGAGATGCGCAGATTTAGGTGACACACGGAGTTTACACGACACAATTCTTGTGGTTCTACCTTCGCGCAGATCGTGAACAGCGTAGTGTAGTCCATAACGTCGAACGTAACACTGTACGGAAGGTAGTTGCGGTTTTCTTCCGGCAGAGTGGCATCGGCAAATCGCATCCGAAAGTCGACGTTTACAATCGGTAGCTCGGTTTCCGCCTTTAGTGCCTCTACCTGGAACTCGTAGAGATACGAGATCGACAAAGCCTTGCTCATTACCGTTTCCTGCTGCTCGGGTGGATTGATATCGATTATAGTTACGCCTTCGGCCGCACATGTCATACGTGCATCGCGCAGTACGAGCCGATAGTCGCTGACACCTTTCAGGACGACTTGCAGAAATTTGCGAGCACCGGACGAATGCAACCGGCACGATGCTATGAGTGCCGGCATGAAGTGAAGCGGGATCGTAATTTCGTTTCGGCTCCACGGAACCTGAAGCGAAACCTTTTGCTCGATCGCTCGTTCTTCTCTCTTGCCGGGCAGATCGCAGATCGCTTCTAGAGGGATGGTTCGCTTTTCGAACGGAGCAAACTCTGCCAACTGTACAACCAATTCCTTTTCGAACGATTGGCGCGTTTCGCCCGCTGCGAGGTCCATAGATTCTGTTAGTCTCATTTTCAGATTCTTCGAGCAGCGTATAGTTGCGGTGGCATCCTTCGGAAAACGAAAACTGCCCGCCGAAATGACCAAATCTACTGGCTGCTCCACACCTGCGACAAGGTTTACGAAATTCATCGTGGCTACGGACGCTTTCGTGATGGTTTCAAAGTTGCTTATCGTTCCCGGCAGGGCCTCGGACAGAAACTCTACCGTGTCTACTTGAATCGAGAGTTGCCGGTAGCTCCAGGTTCCAACACGTGTAGCTTTCGTTTTAAGCGACACCGTATTACGCCCTGGTTGCAGAACAATCCGTGATTCGCTGCACACACAGTTGGTAAAGTCGGACCGCTGAGTTGGCGATATCTTGCGCCTGGTGCTACTGCTACGGCGAACCGGTTGCTTAGCGCGATTATCACACGCCACCGACGATCCCGCTAGCGTATTGTCCTGCTTATGATCGAGATGAAGTTTGATGGGCAATTTTGGACCAAGTTCTCTTATCGCGTTTGTTGCCGGTGTTGCTGTCGGTTCAACTGATTGTTTTGCGTTCATCTCGAACGATAGCAAAACCTGTTCGGCTATTAGTTCGCGTGGAAAGTTACTTTCCAGGTCGAGTGTAACTAGGATGAAATCGTCCTGAACGATCGTTGTGCTATCCAGCTGCACGTTCACCACATGGAAATGATCCTCCAGTGTGCTAATAACGCTGAGCGCGTTTATGTCCATATTACGCACGGATTGTAACGTTTTGAGGGATTTCATAAACTCGTCAAAGTAGAATGTCCTAACAAGTAGTTCCAAATCTGAACAGCAAGCGATTGTGCTGCATGTTTTCGTGTAGTTCACATTGTCTTCCATCTTTCGGTAGCATGAGGCTAGGTCCAGCAGCGTTTGGCTTGCAAGATAGTGCCAATTTTCCGACTTTAGTTCACGTAAAACATCCGTAAAGAAGTTTACCGCCTTCTGAGGTTCGTTGAGCGTGATGTAGAAATTTCCCAGATCCAATCCCACCAGCCTGGCTGATCGTAAGCGTGACACGTGCTTGTACGTGCTGATAGCTAATTCACTCAGCTCGAGGTAAAGCTTGGTAAACGCTTGATTAGAACCGAGCGCTTCTTTCAGCGTATCTGTGGCAGATTTTTTCGGTTTTCTCGCAGGCGAATGGGCAGATTTCGTAGTGGTACGATCGCTTATTTCCGGTTCAAGATTTCGCAACCCACCGTTACTGCCGATCTCGGGCACACTGTCTCCCATTCCCGCGGACAAGTGCACTACGGTGTGCAGTTGTTCCGACGTGGGAATAAATCCGGGCAGTAAACCGCACTGTTTGCCAAGCATGTACAATTTCTCCTTTGCCAAGTTCCAGATCGGAGCGGAGAACTGTGAACATTTGTAAATGTCTTTCGATTCCTGCACTTTATCGCACAGATTTAACACCTCCAGTGCGCAAATGAATTCCCAGCATGCCAGCGCACCTTGTGGGGTGTCAAGCTTCAAGGCCTCTATTTCACGCAGCGTAGAAAACAGAAAGGGAAGCAATCGTTCGGCAATTTCCCACGGCTTACCGGCGGCATCAAGCAGCATGCACTGGCGCTCGAACAGGTAGCTGCGGAACTCGAGTAGCGTGACATTGCAAGAGATGATCTTTTCGCGCGTTTCCATCATTTTGGCTGGATTGAGCGATATACCGTGGAACGCGTAAAGCGGCTGGTCGAATGTGTGAAGCCATTTTTGTTTCTCTCCAAACACTGAATTCAGAATAAACTGCGAGAACATTGCATCTAGCTCATCGTACTGCACCAATGCTTCCGGGTACTGGCCGAGCATTTCCAGCACAAAGGCCAGCTGTTCCTGCAGTACAAAATAGTCAATGAAGCTCCAATTCTCCTGTATGCGATTCTCCCTGTTCGTACGAATAAGTTCTTCGTACTTGACGATGGTTCTGTTGTAGCCCGTCAGCATGAGATGCCGAATGCGCTGCAGCAAGCAACGAAATGATTCGGTGGCTTTCATCTCAAACTTGGCAGGATTCAGGATGGACAAGCAGCGGTCACCGTTCTTGGAGGCAAAGTCGAGTCGTATCTTGTCCAGCACCGTTGTGCGTGGTAGGATGTTTTTAGATTTTTTCACATCCAATGTTTCGACCAGCAGAATCATCCAATCGGTTACGTTATAGTTATTCAGCACCTTGAGCCATTGGTCGATTTCCTCCTTTACCGATGCCCGGTACGCTTCGATGTCGCTACATTCCGTCACGTATATGTGCAGAACCGGGTGATCTACGATGTTCCATTTGCCATCCTTGTACTTTTCCAGGACGTTCTGATCGAACGGCTTGAAGGTGGCTTCGACACGAACATTCTTCACCGGACGCCCATACGACCGTTTCCATTCCGCCGTGTCGGATGGTAAAGCGGCCACAATGTGCGGTTCGAGTGTTTTAAAAACGCGAACATCACCGGAATCTGTGGTCGCAGAAGAAAAGATCGAAGCACCGAAAGGTTTTATTTCTGTTTACGTGGTCAAGCTCAAACTAGCACAGCGAAAACTTACACGTCAATATAGGTTTGCAGTTCATGTTGTATCGCAAAATGTTCTTTGAAAACTAGAGAGAAATATTGTCGTTCCCTTGTTAGATTCAATATTTTCAGCACCTAATATTCACAAACATTTTGGAACGGGAACCAAACGCGCTGCCCACCACGATTGCACTTTCCGTCCAGCAGGAATGTAAATAAACGATTGCACCAAAGCGTATTGACAGCAGGGTGGTGTATCGACATCCCAGTGTGGTACGAAATTCCACTGACACAAGCCTTTGAAGAACAGAGTGTGATGCTTCATTTAAAATACTACTAATTTAATGTAATTGTTTAAATAACAATACGCTATTCAAATACCATTTGATTGGTAGTATATAATTAATTTATATTAATCGTTCCTATTTGGAGATGTTTTCGATAATTTCGCTACCTGTGTCCACGGCTTCAACACAAAACGTCAAACAAATTTTGACGTACGTCAACGCAACCCAAAGTTCAAAGAAATGCGATTGTTTGCATACAATCAAACTGTGGTTGAAAAACTTGCGACGCGCAATGGATTCGTCTGCACAAATAGAAATCTGTGGTATTTGCGGTACAAGGAGTCTCATTTTTCACCGCAACCTGATGAAGGTGAAAACAAAGTTTTCAAGCACCACGGTATACCAGCTGCTGGAACGTTTTTCTGCACGGGAACTTTCACATCGAATTGCCAGCTTGATGGAGTCCGGTGCTTGTAACGATTGCTATGCCAAACTGAACGATTACGATGCCGCGTACACGAAAGCCCTGATAATACAGCAAGAGTTAACGAATCTGTTGCAAGACGGCTCTTTACGTATTTTTGAGGATGTTGCGGAGGGATGCGATGAAGTTAAACACGAAAACACACACGGGAACAACAAGACTAAGCAAATCAAATGGGTTCCGCATCTGGAGCAACCGGCCGAAAATGATACGCCTGGCGAGAAGAAACCTGCTTTCTCCATCGCTGGATTAACCACTATTCGCGTTTCTATGCAATGCACCGTATGTGGTGCAATATTTAATAACAAACACGACATGGATCTACATTCGCATGATGAAGTTACCGAAGAGGAGGAGCCGAAAATGGAGCTGACAAGGGAATCATCTACTCCATCACCAGCGCTTGTCATTGAGTCAGTAAAATCGGAACCACCATCTGCAGCTAATTCGGATGATGATGTTGACGAATATATGGAATATATTATCAGCGTGGTTAACTCAAAAGAAGAGGAAGAGGAAGCATGCCCGGAAAAGGAAGAAAAGAAAGACAACGAAGAGCCGGAACCGGGTGAGAAAGCGCCAGTACAATTGGAATGTTTTCTCTGTGAAGAGAAGGTGGAAACTAGACATGGTCTTAGGGTAAGAAGAAATGCGATACTGTATTTGATTTGTGCTGTAATCATTACCATTGTTACGAGATACACGTTTGCGTACTTCCAGGTGCACTTTAAGACGAAACACCCTAACAGTGCTGAGGGACACATATGCAAAGTGTGTGGCATTTCCACCAAAACCCGTGCTGCCCTTGCAAGCCACTATGGAAGGCACGTTCGGGAACCACAGTTAACATGCAAACTGTGCAACAAAAAGTTCAGCCAGAGAACATATCTACAGCGGCACATGGTGGTGCACACGAGGGAGAAGACGTACCAGTGCGATATGTGCGGGAAACAGTACCTTCACTACTCGTCGTTCTATATGCATCAATTGGCGCACAAGAACATACGTTCGAAGAAGTGCACCATCTGTGGATATGCGTTGCGATCGAATTCTCACCTCAAGAGACACATGCGGGTAAGCAGAAACGTTTGCATTTCATTGTAGGCTGCAGACCATAATAATATCATAATTCTTCCCATTTTGTCTTGTCTTGCAGATGCACTCCGGTGAAAGACCGTTCGAGTGTCCTGTATGTGGTCAAAAGTTTTCACAAAAGTAAGTTGTAGTGTAATGATACATTTACCGGTCAAGATGCATAACTTATTTGCTTTTGTTCGTTACGCTAGGTACAACATGGTGCAGCATCACAACTCACACATGGGAATATTACGGCGATTTGGCAAAACCTTCACCTGTCCCACTTGCACTTACGTTACCGATCGGTGCACACTGATGAAAAAGCATATGTTGAAACACCACGGCAAAGAGATGATCGCATCGGAATGTACCAAACCAAAGGTTGAAATGTAGCAAGAGGACGAAATTTTTCGATCGTATGAATAAAATGTTCTACTGTACACAAACGAAACAAGCCACCGTTTGTCACAGGAATAAAAAAAAAAACACTTTGCTATGTAAACCACACTTTCAATCACTTTATCTGTGTCTATTCGTCAGCAACCGATAAGTGTGCAACGATAAGGGCAAACATAACACCTTACCCCTTACGAACAATAGTAGCGCAAGGCCACTGTCGGGCAAAAGACACCATTTTTCGTAGCTTGGGCGTGGTAGATGAGTGACAGTAAAGTAATGGATAGTGATTGGAATACGGATGCTTACCGCACGATTCCACAGATGGAACTTGCCGAGCATCCCGAGGTAAGAAGGGGTGTGGAATGTTAGTGTGCTGTGCTGATCGTTTGCTGATGGGTGGATGAATGATGATATCTTTATTTTGTTGTTTCTTTGCCAATTAGACCAAGGAAAGTTTGGCGCGTAACGATGACACCAAACCCAAAAGTCCCCAGGGCAATATGTTCGTGCAGAGCATGTTCGATATGACGCTAATAACGATAAATGTTTGTCAAATATGCTACATCCTTAAAGTTGGGCCGGGTTTAGGATGGTTGTACTACTTTCTGCTCGGTTTGTTCGGCATCTCACTCATACTGCTAGTAAGCATGATGTAAGTCGATAACGTGAATCGCACACTGATGACTGTTTTGGATTTGTTTTAGTTTTTGCACGGATTTATGGGACTGTGTGGAAGGTTGAGATGCAGCAAGCCGCTACCATCCAGTTGTTTTAACTGTCTGTACAACACGTCCATGTTTATGGTAGTGGTCGTGTACATGGTAAACCTCGTCGGCAACATACTGATGCTAAAGGAAGCGGAAAGCAAGTGCCAATTGATGCTAGAGCATACGAAATCGATCATTACGTCTCCACTAGATTTACCGCAGTAAAATCACTCAGTGGGTGATGGTGATGGTGTGTATTTAATGTCGAAGCTAGGTAATTAACCTAGGTAGTGGTGTAAAGATGTGAACAATAAATAGTTTATCAACAATAAATAGCTTTCAATGGGCCCGCTGGTGTATTCGGCAACGGCGCTAGGTCACAACACGACCGGACCCGTTTCAAATCCCATCCCAGCGCGACTTAGCCGGCTATATGTGGTAAACATTAGTCTTAATAAGGTCTGGTCCATTCTAACATTAAAAACAAAATAGTTTTCAAATTGTGACACTAAAGCATTGATGGGCGCCCCCATTAGTAGCCCTCAGCCCTGTTCCCAGCGAGCTAAACATTCTGTGATCACATGTAGAGGATGAGTTTGGATTCGAACGAGAAATACATTAGCAGCAGCACTTCGATCAGCTTTAATTCTCTTCGTTGTCAGTCGGGGGTAATACTTTCAATCAAATGCAACTAACAATGTGTGTCCCTGCCACCACCAGTTCACGATGCTTTCCTGTTGTTACGCGCGAGCTGTTCGATCGCATCCTTTTGCAGTCGGTAAAAGTGCCAGCTTTCGGTGGCAGTCAAATCCACTGCACCCATTCGGTGGTAAAATTTTGTGGCCGGATTCCAGTTCAGCACATGGAAATCGATTCGCGAGCAGCGTGCAGCCTGAGCGTGTTCTGCCAAGGCACGGAAGAAAAGCTCCCCGTAACCATTACCACGGTAGGCCGGACGGATGTAAATGTCTTCCATTGCGAGCGATTTGCCTTGCCATGTTGAGTATGAGTAATAGCAGATCGCATATCCAATCAATTTCCTATCGAACAAATAAAAAACAGCAAAAAAGAGAAGATGAAACAAAAAGGCATTATTCGGCTCGGCTCTAAATCGGAAGATGCGGTAGATTTAACAAATGCCATTATCGCTGAGGAGAGCCGTGGGTGATAGAATTTGTAGTAATAATTAGTTCGATGCCGTCATTCAGCAATCTAACGTTATGATTGACATTCCTTTAATAATGCTTAAAGTCGCCACGGCTTGTCGATCATTGGAAAGCAGGCAAGCCGACCCACCATAATGATGGTGTGTGAAAGAAGCAGCCATGGACGGGAATTGTGGTTAAATATGTTTAATGATAAGATAAGGAAATGCAACCCGCTCGATGAAGCTCTCCACTTTTCCAAGCGCGTTCTCTCACACATTTGCTAGCGAGTGCGCGAACAAGTCGTGTCCAAGCGCAAATGTTGACAACGGCAACTGACGCCCAAAACGCCCTCCGTCGCCCAGCGGGAAAATTCATCGAAGCAATGTTTTTGTTATCTACAGCTGTGCGGTTTCCGAGTCCCGAGACCGTGCGTGTTGTGGATGGACAGCCCTAGGGGCTAGCCTCCCGTCAGCATGGGTACCGATGCAATGGACGCTCGGCAAACACTGTACCGACCACTGATCGAGCACATTCAGATGGCCGGACCCGGACTTCTGGGGTCGTCCGGATTGGCGGATGGTAGGGCGAAAGGATCGAAGGTTGCCGGGTTGCTGCAACAGCAGCAGCAGCAGCAGCAGTACGATCACGGTGCCGGGTAGGCAACGGATAGAAAACAAACAAAGCCCAACTGATAGGACATGGCCGGGTCGGGTCGGGTAGATCGAGACACCGAAACCGAACCGTGGGAGACGCCGACCTGGGGACGGAGAAAGACGAAATAACGACTGTAGGAAATCAAAACACCACTGGCAGCTCCGGATCGAGCGCTCCTGACAGGCAGGCAGTGCGAGCAAAGTGGAGTTATTTCTTATCAGCGCCAGTAGAAAACAGAACCAAGCACGGACATCATATCATCGCACACATCGGCTCATTACTGGTGTACAGTAAGAGGATCGGTGAGCTGGTGCCGCATGTTTGAAACAGTACAAAAAAAGAAAAGAAAAGAGGAGGTTACAGAGTTATTGCCTTCGTGCCACGATCCATGATGAGTGGACCACCCCTCTGCACACTCACCAGCATCACTCCCCCTTCCCCTCCCACCACTAGGGCAGTGAAATTAAACCATCAGCAAAAGCATATTGCGCGCTGCGTATTTATAAATAACGTCTTACCGGGTTAGAGGTCTTGCGTTTGCTGGATCGCCCGATCGCATTGACGTTAGCCGTTCCTGATTAGCTAGGCATTCCGGGTCGGCAGGAGCTTCCAGCACGAAACTATGAAACACTGGTGAAACACCGCCCGACGTGCTGCGCTCGTCAAACCCACCGTCCCGTGCCAAGTCGTCCACGGTGAGCTGCGGACCGTCAGCCATCTTCTCGAACACTGCTAGCTCCTGTGCGAAGTAGGGAAGTGTCCTTCTGCTCAGTAAAGCAGCTAGCGCATCAAATTACCACACCGTATGATCACCACTGTCACCTGTATCATGGCGATCACTTCCGGCAGATCGGCTCTATGCGTGCGCCGTACGATCACACCACCGTCGTTATCCTTCCGAGTTGCCATCGCGACCGTGTACCCGCCAAGGAATTTTGCGGAAGCACACTAATCCGATCTTTCCGTTCCGGTTTGATCCCTTCCCTAGCTCGGCTCCAGATCCTGCCGTTTCTGCGAACGGCACAAGACTGAACTGCACAAGAGCCGCCGACAAAACTGGCCCTGTTGATAACTGGTTGAATTGAGCAGTACTATCAAATTAGTTTGTAAATTAAAATTTTATCTTATCAGTGCACGCGGACGCGCCGTTTTTCCCCCGTTCGCAGCCAACCACCGTACCCGCCGGTTAACAAACACACACACACACACACACACACACATACACATACGTACGCCCGCCGGCTACTAATCAGCCATCGGTAGGACGGGGCCGGGTTTGCCGTCTTTGGGTGACGCCTGCTGGCAGATGCACCGGCCGCCCAGAGCCAGATAGGGCAAACCGTGCGGTATCAGAACCAGAAATCCCATGCACGCTACCCCTGGCTATCAATCAGCTGTTTAGTGACGTGCGATTCTCGCCCGATTCCGGACGGCAAAATCGGAACGGAACATTTGCCAACTTCCTTTCCCACTGGTTGTCGTTATCGATTTGTCAAACTCGATCACTTCCACGCCGCGATCAGCAGTCACGCCGCGGATGGGTTGTGGGATGGGAGGGGGGGGGGGGGAGGTAGCTGAAGGAAGGGACAAATTATCATAGTGTGCAGTAGTAGCACGCTTATAGTTCAAGTTCAACATTTGAAGCTTATCATATAGCGAGCGGGAGTAGGAGGCCATAGTTATGCAACCGATAGCTTATCACACCTGCTCATGCTATCAGCTGTAACAGCGAAATGGTATTATCAAAAACCAATACACGCTACTGTACCAGAATGTCAAGAAGTTGAGCGTGCAGCACAATTGTTTGTTTATTGTCTTGATTTTGCGCAGATTTCCTCGATTGCAGGATTGCGACCGTCCATTCATTCGTCAATCATGCGAACGTTGTACTATCTAAGCATAATTAAGCATTTGGGGTTGGACATTTGCGCTTCTGGCGGCATGTTTTACCGATGGGGGGGGTTGGGTAACACTCGACAGCACATCCTTGTTTTTCCACTATTAGACTAGGAATAATATGTTCTTTTTAACGATTCCTTGCGTTATTGGTTCCAGGATTATAAAAAAATAACCTTTTCTTTACTTTACCCTACACCCTGTCTATCATTATCTTAATGGCCACCCGGCTTGTGAACAACATGTGCCATCCCTCCTCCCCCTTGGACAAAACCCGACCAAAATGGGAAAAGATGCTGAACCGTAACGTTAATTGGACGATTGATCAGTGCGCGTAGGAATTGGTGTTTTGTGCTTCTCATATAGCAGCGGACAATACTGGCGTGGTGATAGGCGAAGGTTTATGTAAAGGTCGCAGTTGAATGAGAACCAGCAATAACAACATGGTATTTTCCAAACGAATATAAAAAAAAAAAAAGAACAGTACACCAACCAACGAAACACGAGCTGGAAGATGTCGAAATTGGTAACCATTAAAGCGTTATCAATATGCTTGAATGCAGCGAAAGACGATTTGAGTAATAGAGGGTTGTTTTTTTTTCGTGTATTTGGTTAGAATAAACACAGTAATAGCATTTTGCTCCACATAACCCCCGAAGAGGGTTGGCGTCATTCAACACGGCGAGTTTTCAAATCGGTCGAAAACGATGCGTAAGAATAATACGCTTACAACCAAACGTATGCTAAATGTTCTCGAACGAAATGTACCGCTTTGCACCCGTGGCACTTTATTTTCGAAATCGCACGAATGTCCTTCAAACGGTGACTCCCGTCTTGGGTCAACTTTGAACTTTGGCGCTCAAAGACTGCGTGTTCTCTTGTGCTGTTCGAGCGGTTCGGTAGGTTCTTGCATTATCCCAGACACGCCAGCCCATTGGTCATGGATTGCATTCGAAGCAGTGGGGTAGCTAATGACGACCACGATCGCCGGGCCGGGCGAGCGGCGTATCCTGTGAACGGCTGTGGGGCGGTAATGGGCGATCATGTTGGGGAGAGGCAGAAAAAAAAACGAACAAGAATGAAAAGAAGCGAGACCACTACAGAACATAAGGGACGACGGCGTGTGTGTGTTGGGTCTGCGTTCGTTACATACGCGATTCGCTGTAGTCGTCGTAGTTGTGGCGGTTCCAGCGTTCGTGGTCGTCGTCATCGTCATCGTCGTCGTCGTACCGTTTGGGGGGGTTGTAGATCAACACAGCGGCTGTGTTGATCAGTTCAGTTTGAACGATTAGTGCGCAAGTCGTTTCCAACCATCGTCGTCGTCGTCGTCGTTGTCGTTGCCATTGGTGATCGCTTGTGACGGCTTACGGGTTTCGATGTGTCCTTTACCGTGCCCGTGTGACGAATCCTGTACGCTCTGAACGCGAACGTTTTCTTAGCCGTGTATCCCGTAGACAGTATCCCGCGACAAACAGCCAATCGCTCGATTCGGTGGTATAAACGCAACCAGTTATCAAAACATTGAGCGTTGTTGTTATCTGTTATCTAGTGTCCAAAATATAAGCAACAGCAACGCAGTGCAAACATGCCGATAAAGGATTGTTTTGGTACGTAATGAATGAGTTTTTCTTGCTACTAACAGTGCTACATTGGTTGATGGAAACTTTGATCGTAGTTGAATGCGGATTCGTTCGGTTTTTTGGCTTCGTTCCGTACGGCATTGGCAAGGCGTTCCGTTATCGAACGCACCATAATTTGCACCTCGCCCTATGACGGACGGTCATATCTCGGGCAGGGAATTCCGTCGATACGAACGCTACCGTCTGGCTGATAACAATTACCGAGGCAGTTAACCGTACACCGTACCGTCTACCAGGTGGTCCAGTGACGATCGGATCGTGAATCGGCACAGTACCGGCTGGATTGTGCCGTACCGTTTTGTACCGGCTGCTGGTCACCATGACTCGTCCCGGGCTAGGGTTTACGTGTTTTGCTATCGCTCCGGTATGGGGGAAAAGCTTGGGTGTGTTATCGTGAAGATTTCAGAGCAATATCAATAACGGTGATGATAAGTTGTTGTTCTGTTTTTCGGTTCGAAGTTGGTGTACGATCGCACGATCTTGCTGCAGTTTCGCAAAGGATTAGCTCCAGTGTAGACGGTGTTTAGAGTAGCTTTTTCACGAAATTTCATCCGAGTTTACACGCTTGGCAGAAACGCGAATTGCGGCTCTGCTATACTTCGGAAGCGCTTGGAAAGTGTAGCTAACATTAACGTCGTAGGCTATCCCCGTCGTCATACCACGTCGACCCAACGTTGTTGCAAAAATGGTAATATTAGTTTTTTTTACTTCCAGCTGCACATTGCTGCACTTTGCTGCAACTGGTGATGTTTTGCAGGGGGAGAAATTAGAATCGCACTAAGCGCGATTCGCAACGCCTGTTGCTGGCGTGACGAATCGAAAAAGTTCAAAACAGTTGCATGGCCCCGCGCTAGTACCGGGGCCGGCCCGCCGGCGTTGGGTGGTTTGTTTGTAGAAAATACGACCTCGTACGCTGTGCGACCTAGCAAAACTTGCTTTGCGCTACCGATGTGACTTGCCGACCGTCGCTACGCGTTGCTCTCCAAAACCCCGTCGCTACGCCGGGTCGGAGACGAGTTCCTATGCGTTTGGTACACAGGGAAGGTGTCATAAATGCTGGATGACCGTCACGGTTTTCCTGATGCTTATGGTACGGCATTTGTTTCGCACCCTTTCTGGCCATGGCCAGGGCGCATGGGAGCATGCGGAATGGTAAGCTGGGCGACGGGGAACTATGGCGAACGAGATGATCCTCAGACACTGTCAGTAAATCTAGCGGCGGATAGAACGACGAAAGGGCCACAAAGAGTATCTCAAAACTGAAACGAACGCTTCAGTTGCCTTTACTGGTGAAGTCGTAAAACTGGTGTTGAATGCACTTGAAATGAAGCGAGCGTACAAAGCAAAGATGGGAAGAAATGCAACTGCGCTGACGAAACGTTGTTATGCATTTTTGTTTTTTTTTGCTATGTGCAGTGCACTTTACGATGCGTTCGATCGATATGTCTGTTTGAATATTAAGGTGCTTCCGATCGATGGTAAAATTTGAGGCTTGAAAGGAAGTTTTATGAATCAATCAAACAAACGTTTGTTATTAGAGCTAATAACATTAAAAACTCGTCGAGTTGTAATTGTGTCTTGAAATCATTGTCGATCAGCATGAGAGTAATCAATGTAAAGCTAGCCAGCCACGCGACAAGCCTGGTTTTGGTTGGTTTATGGAGTCTCTCATACGCTTAAGCATTGCCATATTTGTTTGCATTGAAAGGTCAACATAATGCATCCTGAAGGATCGACATTTGATCACTGTTGGTACAGGACGAATGGTGCAACGTTAAATATTATGATTGGCCCAGGTAGGGAATGGTTCCGGCAAATGGGCATACTGGTAAACATTTGTAAACCATTTGTTAGTTTGGAAAAAGGATATTGTATGATTCTTTTTCTCGCATTTAAGAAACAAACTGGCATTAGCTGGCAACGATACACAAATGATGCATCCCTCAAGCATGCCTACCCGCCCGGTATCCCGCTGCCGGCCACGCCAATAGTTGCAATAAAAAGTGGGTGCAATAAAGAACGTAACAAATGGCCCACGCCGTCGTGCGGTGAGTGAGTGGGATTTTGAGAGGGCGGAAAGGTAAGTTTTCAACCTAATGCGGAAAAGGCGAAACACGTGATTCACATTACCGGTCAGCTACTTCCTGCTTTTGCTTGTTCGTTGGGTTGTTTCTTTCTTGTCTAACGTGTGCGCCGAGCTATTCCTGACCCAAAAAATAGAAGAAAAAAATGTCATGGATGCGACGGAAGTGGCATTGTGTTTGGAGGAGATTCTCTTATTTTTTTGTCATACGTGCTTTAAAAACATTCCTTAATGCAACCTTTCAGTTTTTTTTGCGTTTTTAATTTAAATTCATAGTATTGATATTTTTTATGTCGCTTAAAGACATATTGATAAGAAATTGTAAATAATGTTTGTATAGAATTGTCTTTAAAATATCAGCTTCTTGAGCCCGATCTCTTGATTCAGCATGGTCAGAATGATCTATTCAAAAGAGCGATCCGTAAATGCAATAATATGTCCGATCTGTTCGATCACAAGTTCCATAACTTTCTTGATAATGCCTTCGTAACACTGTAATTCCATGTCTCATTCCATTCCTGATTTTATTCCGTAATCGTATTATGATTGAAATAGTTATGCTTTCGGTATAATCAAATTTTAAGTACTATTTTTAGTTTGGTCGTGAAGGCGGACCATTTACATGAGTAAACAAAAACATATAATATGGCTCAAAAGTGGGAAACAAAAAGGCAAACGCATTTTAGGGCTAGCTAAACAAACACGCAACAAGCTCATACTTGACAGGGAAGACCTCACTTCAAACAGGCTCTTCATGTGTGGAAGCGGTGTCCTTCATCCTTCATGGCACGGGCGGCACGTGTGTAGATCCGAATAACAGTGTCAAATTTCTATAAAGGAGCATGGATTGGACAAATATTCGGTGCAGTTTGTAAAAGAATCAATCCTAGAAATTCCAGGATATCCAGGATGATTTGTGGATTTGTTGACCGATCAAATGGCAGATAATATGACAATATGAGGAAAGTTTATTAGGACACGGAGGATAAATGTTGAGGAAATAATAAGAAGCTGAAGGATAATAAAATACAATGTTAATAGATGATAAAATTATTATAGCCATTGAAAAAATTTGTCAGTCCTATCTGTCGTGTTGTTTGCATATAAAACTCATCTAGAAGCAATACAGAACCGTACATGAAGCATATAAACATCATGATCACCGGACAGAATGGTAATGATTTATTGCCCGTCGTAAATATTATCGCTCGAAGCAACCGGATAGACCGGATCTGTGCCGGAAGATGCTAGGGAAGCGTGTTTCCTCAGTTGCCAAAACATCGGTTCTGCGGATTATTCAAATGGACGGGATCGCCTACAAGAGGACGGGATCGTCTTGTAACACTAAACGGGCAATAAAAGCGAAAGCGTAAAGGGCAACAAAGCGAAGTTGGTCGTGACGTTACCTAGACAGCTTCTGCTCTGCTCTGCGCAGGGATCAGCTTTGGAGGATCATCATCGGGAACGGCGCTGCACAGCATGCCGCTGCGGTGACGATCCTGGCGCATCGTAACCGCTCGTAATGTGATATGCACGGTACGGATCGTTTGGTGGGTGGTACGACCAGCGGGACATCGACCGTATGCAAATGGGAATGGGATGGCATTTGCAAAGCACGAGGGGCCAAACCGACTCACTG
Source organism: Anopheles rivulorum (assembly GCA_018908115.1). Taxonomy (NCBI): domain Eukaryota; kingdom Metazoa; phylum Arthropoda; class Insecta; order Diptera; family Culicidae; genus Anopheles; species Anopheles rivulorum. The sequence goes on from CM032177.1 coordinate 15,885,356, forward strand.
AGCCGGGCGCTTAACAATCGCCACGTGGAGCGGTGCCAGTGTACGCCCCCCAGAAGGTTCGGAATTTCAAACTCATGCAGCTCATCGATCCAGATGTTACTTTATGTTCTCAAACAGCGGACACACCATCATCCCTCTTTTTCCGCTTATCAGCACAGCACAAAATATTTTTACTCAATTTTTGGGCTACATTTTAATATGGCGGTTTGGGCAGAATAACCATATGACTCATACAGCAACACCACCAGGAAACAGACACCAGCGGAGTCTGGGTACAGAAGTGCTGCGTTGAGACGGGTGTCCTGTCCGCAACCAATGCAGAACCGATCTTTACGGTTTTACACAAAAACAACACCGAACCCAGTGGGGGAGATGATAAAAGTGTCAAACATGTTTCTTATCTTTTGTCTTATTTCTTGCGATGCGATGATTCATGCAAATGTGAATGGGACGAATGGTGTGCAATCCAAACGGCACTTAGATCATTCGGGAAAATTGTGAACATTATATTGGAAAGCTTCTCTGGAGGAAAAGTGAAATATGATCGTGCATTTAGGGTTACTAATAATTAGAGAACGTGCACGTCTCGAACGGATGAGAACATAACTTTACGCATGATAAGACTGCAGTGTATCAATTTTGGACCTGTTTGTAATATATTATGCTTTTTTGAGTTGACTTGTTCACACCAAAACATCCCGAAACCAAGCTTGTATGTGATTAGGTTTATGCTTTTTTTTTTCGTTTAATTTTTTTTTTCCCCGTTACCTCACCCTTATGACCCTCCGTATCACGGTAAAGGATCGTAAATCTTCTGTTTTCTTATCAACCCGCCATAGTGTGTGATAGTGACATAGGCCGAAGATTATTCTCCCGCGGGTAACATGCGCACACAACTCTTTCCGTACAATTATGCTGCTGCATCGGGTTGCATATGAAACAATAAATACTACAGTAAAGCCAGAACCCAATTGATATTGCAACCAATAACCCAAAACTCCGTCCTGTCGGGATGTGTGGTGTTTGTTTCATTTTTTGTTTTTATTTGTTTTGGACCAGTAAATGATGCGTGTCGGCAGGAAGACGAATGTTCGCCATCCGTTTGCATTGTGCTGTAGGAACATAAGTTGACGGTGACATTGTGGCAGCGACAAAATCCAGACGGTAAAATTTCGGAATCCGTGTTTGTGTGTGTGTGTTGGGTTGCACATTTCTGAAAATGCATAAAACTGCACTATAACAGCATCAGCTATTGCGGCGCAGTGGCTGTTTAGTGTAACGAAGATCAGCGCTTGAAATGCGAGAATGAGTTTTATGTGTTTTCTGTACGGGACGGGTATGATCTTGACCCTAGGACCTGTCGTAAATAATGCGTTTGTCACTGACACTTGCCCGTGTTGCGATATGATTCGGGGCGTAGAACAAAACTGTGCAAGGTTAGGTTAGAAACTTTCACTAACTAAAGCGATCGTTTAGTGTGAATATTAAATATAATTTTCTTCCATTTGTTGTGCCTTTCCTTGTAATGTAACTTGCAAAGGCTGCCGGTTGCACACGCCGGCTACCATCTTCATGATCATGAGGTCAATTATGTTGAAAACGCCTGGAAAAAAACCCCACCAAACGCCATGTTTTCTATTCCAATGTATCGTAAACGATATCTTACACGGTGAGCAAAACAAAAAGACCGTTTGCTTAATTCAGCCATAAAATTATCTCGTTCCGGATGGGGAAATAAATCAACCGCTCCTGACGGGCAGATGATGGTCCGTAACGCCAGAACACCGATTTATTGTATCGCATTTCTGTGGTCGCCAGGCCGTGCGAACGGAACAAGTACACGCAGTACACTTGTCGCAAGCCGCCCCAAAATTTCACTCGTAAATATTTCATTCGTTATCCTTTTTTTTCTCCTTCCTTATGTTACATTCCCGGTGGCTTCGAGTCGTAACTGAACATGCCGTAACGCCGGCATGCACTTCGATCGCTCTTGAATGGTGCTTAAGAAAGGAAAGTAAAAAATACAGAAAGCATGAAACAGAACAAAAAACAACAAGCAACATTATCCTTCTGATCCTTATGCTCTTGTAAGCTGGATGGTTCTGCTCATCCGAGCATCCGAAGAAAGTCCCGCAGGAGGCAAGACTGAAGACTCTGAAATTTGAGTCCAGCTTGCGCTGGTGCGGTGCGCGCTGACATACGGCAGGACGAAGCACGAACACAGCACTTCACATCCTTTCGAGTGCGGTTTATCGTGTATGTAGATGGTGTGAAAATTCTAACATCTCGCTCCGAGTACGAATCGTCCATTCAATAGGTTGGTTGGTTGTTTTTTTTGTTTAGCCTGTGTATTGTAGGGAAATTGTTGTCGTGTGTTTTTTTTTTGTGCTGTAAACGTAAAGCTGTGAAAAAGTACCAGCAGCGGACGGTGTGGTATGATAAATTGCATCCTAAGTGTGTGCTGGCCATACTGCAGGCCAGCGTAACCTGACTGCATGCGCAACTACAAATTGTCGTTCTACTCTACCGTTGGTACCGTTGGGTTGTTGTGGGATTGAAAAATTTGTTCCCATAACTTACCTCGTGTTAATTCTGTTACACCGGTTCTCATGGGTGTAATTGGCCCCCCCCGGGTTCCCTGTTCTGTGCCCTGCCGTTCAAACAGCATTATGGTGCGAACGTCGTGGTGATCGTGTGTTCCCGTACCAGCACAAGCACGCCCGTAACGAGCATGCCGTTTCACTTAAATTAATAATTTCTTAGACCCATTTTTATGCGGAATGAAGGTTCTGTTTGATAGGCAGTAGTGGGTAGTGGCGAAGCAGGCTTTCGTCAACTGGCAATGGAAATTAGTTAGTACGCGCACGGTACCATAAAAGCGACGGGTTAAACAATGTTTTTGCGCTGGGGCGTTCCCTGGTTGGGTTGCCTTTAGCATGTAGCAGTAATTTATGTAAGTGGAGCATGAAAATCACTCCAATATAAAACCAGTTACTAGTTCTTTTATAAACGCATTGGGCATGGGTCGTTTGTTTTGGAGCGTATTTTCACTTTGGCGTACGCTTATCGTACGTTGCCAGGTGTGAGGAGTTGGCATTTCATACGCAACCTGGAAAGGGTTATTGCCACCACCGGTTGTTGGAATGCTTACGATTGCTAAACGACAAACAATAGAAGATCGGCGATCGTTCAACGTGGTGGGGAAAGTTTGTTGAACTTTCTAGCGTTCGTACACTTCAGTGCGAATTTGTGTGCGGATACAGAAAACGAACAAAATAGTAAGTAAGGAATGCAAAAACACTTGCAACGTGGAATACGTGTGGCAAACAGGAATGAATCTCTGGCCAAAGGTTAACGCTTTAACGAGCGCCGTAATTCGTCGTTATGCAAATTGTTGCGAAAATGCACTAATACCAAACATGGTGGTGCCACACCACTGGATGATCCTCGATAACCTTGCACCTTGAAAGTTATGCAAACAGCCAAATCCTGTTTGCTTTTTATCACCGCACCGTGCACGAAATGCCTTTGTGCTTCCACTTATTGGTACCCTGTTTTTGTTTTGTTTGTTTGTTTGCTTTAAATTAAGTTACAAAAACTCAACCGACATTATGCAAACGGTACTGCAAATCGGAATGTTACCCCCGTGCACTGTGCGACGCACGATCGTAGTAAATCATCGAGAGAAAAGCGCCATTTATTAATGCGAGCAATTTAATCACTATTATAAAGGGGCGGAGCTAAAACTACTCGAAATCGAGCACGCGGCTACCACTGCTGCATATAATTGATTGTTTCTAACGTACGCACACACTACACACTCACTATGCGCTGTGTATAGTCGCGTTACATCAGTTGATTGCGGTAAGATAATATTAGTAGCCTGTTTCATCCTTGGGACATACTGTCGATGAATCACCACATGCTAGGGGGTAGACAATTGTCATGCGCGTGTACAGGCAGTGTTTGCCCACAGTCCGGGTAGTAAAAATCTTTCCATTACCCGTGCCTTTGGCAGTGGTTCCTTTTTGTTTGGTTTGGTTTGAGCTTGCTTATCGCATCATTAGTTGAGTAATGTTGCTTGCGCATTCTCACTGGTGTTTATACGGACAAACGAAACGAACAGGCGTTTCGTTTGCCTGCTTGCAGGGGCAGGATCGAACGTGGATGAGAACATGTTGTTCGGCACTGGGGCGAACCTTTCCGATCGAGTAGGGCTGATCGTATCGCCAGTCGTATACGAATGTTTGTTTCGCCTTTCTCAGCTTGCATCGTCCTGCCCTTTCTCTTTTGAGTGGGGGTGCAGCGTAGGAAATTGCTACCGTCTATACAACAATAAAGTCCCTCTTTCTCATCCCTTTCTCTCACGTCAGTGCACATCGTGCGCTCTTTTTATTTTGTATTAGTTCGTTCCATTTAACCTTCTCTTTTTTGCAGCGGGTTCCCTTTTGTTATTATTGGCTTCTCGTTCGTGCTGCTCTCTAATTGCAACGCGCTCACTGTTGCTTTCTCTTGTGTTCTGCTTACGCATCTTTGCTCTACCGTGAGCTTTCTTCTCATTTGTTTTCTATCTTTCTTCTCTCTCCATCTCACCTTGCGTCTCTTTCCGGCTTGTGAACGCATGCGCTTCTGCATCAACTCTTGCTCTGCAGAGGCGAGTTATGGTGCGATCGTGGGTGCGTACAAGTCGCCAGTTGTAGTGTCCCCGCAAGCAAGCACGCAACACCAGCAGGAGCAACATCAGCAGCAAAGCATCGATAACGGAAGTAAACAGACTGCCTCACAATCGCAACCTAGCGATACCGATCCAGACAGCAATATCGGCCGATCGACGTCAGAAACGGAATCTCCTGCCTCCCATCTGGCGTCGCGTGTGGAAAGTGATCGTGCACGTGAAGTTGGCGATAGGGAAACCGGTGAAAGTGATATCAGTAGAACAGCACACGAACACAACCCGTTGCCAGGGAACACATCCGAAGCCGGTACTCCACCGAGCAGCAACACGCCCTCGGTGATAACTTCCTGCTCAAAGCTAATGCTAGGGTCTGATCCGGTAAAGGTGCCTTCTTACGGATCGGAACAAGACCAGGAAGCTAGTCCGAGTTCCAGTTCTCCGCCTCGTTTCTCCACGCTACAAACTGTTATCAACAGTAGTGGCGTTGGGGGCTACGCAACCTACCAGCATAATTGGCCATGCGATTTGACCTATAAGCCTGTAGATCATCGGCCAAACTCGCCGCCAAGTGAACCATCGGCGGCAGAGCTTTCGCGTCCACCGCCTACTCCTCCGAGAGCAGTGTATACAGGCGATCCGGACCCGGGTGTGTCTTCATCACCTTCGGGCCATTTCGCCATTGTGAGCCATCTAAACCCGTTGGTGTGTTCGAACGATCCCTCACTAATAAGCGGAATGCGTGGTAGTTTGCTTTCGATGTATCCTACCTATGCGTCTCCACTGGGTGGTGGACCACACCATCACGATCACCTGGACGAAGCATCAGTCCTGCAGCATCATGTACATGCGCAGGATTCACATTTTCGAGCGGACGACGAAATGTCTGCGATTCATCATCATCTACACCAGCACCATCAGCAGCAGCAGCAGCAGCAGCAGCANTCCGACGACTTGATTCTGAATTTTATGCTTTTTCCCATAAGTTCAATTGTCAACCATTGCTCGCAGTGTTCTATGGCATAGTAAAAGATTCCATTAGAGCAGTATTCGAGCAAAGGTCATTAATGATTTTCCTCGTTTTAAGCACATCTGCATTCGGATTCTCCATAGCAAATGCTTTCTAACGAGGTTTAGAATTATTCCATAATAATTTTTGAACTTGAAGTGTTTTTCAAAAACTCCATTAATTGCTTTAATCGTTTTTTTTTAATCGAATTTGTTTTATGACATTATTTTCATGCACTTACTATAGAGTATCCGGTGGTCCAATAATTAGCACTTCCCATCGAAAGATGTCGTTATCATCGATTAAACCGGCCGAAAATCCCTCCACAGGATTTTTGCTCAGCTCTAAAAAGATACAAATATAGAAATATGATAAGTGAAAGCATTAGAACTATTTTTTTTATTTTTAAAGCAAGATGGGGTGTCGCAACCTTTTACAACATTTAATCATATTTATACGAAGAGTTTAAAATAATGCCATTACATTTTTTTACAATAGCACATCAGTAAAAGTATGAGAAAAATGTATGTTGATTTTATTAAATGCAATGTTTAACAAGAAATGTAATGGCAGTCAGAAAAGAATGATCAAACAAAACTCTTCCCACTAGCATTAATTCATGCCAGCCTCATTAACTCTCACCCATCATTGAGTTGTATCATCTTTTCATTCATTTTGCGTTTTCGTTTCACTTTCACGAAGGTTAAAGCGTAGCGAAAAGGGCAATGCCACCGATGCCAGACCCTACCCCTACACTACGCTACTGTCAGTGGTCGGAAAACAAAGAGAAGTATATTCACTCTTCCGCAGAAAAGAAACTGGCTTCCGTCAATAAAAAAAATGACATAAAAAAATACTTTAATCCATTAGAAGATGCGATGGTACCGCAAGAAGCAGGTGTTGTCCACCTTAAAACATGCCGCCGGTAGGATCGAGCGAACGTACGTAGGACAGGATAATCTGACAAAGTTCAACGACGCACCTCACCCGGACGCAAGCGTCCTTTCCTCGCCCGTCCTGAGCACTGGGCCCTTCTACTTGTCAGTACGCTGGGGCGCTTGCATCGTTGAGCAGCCAACCCGGCATTGTGACAAGAAGCCCCACCGCAGCTAGTTCTTGAGGCATCACCACCACGCGTTCCGGCCAGCAGACAAAATAAATACATGATAATTTGCTTATCGATTTCCAACCTTGCCAGCAAGCTTGCGCGTACTTGCCCTATAATGGGGCTTTCCAATCAAATGGCTTACTTCTGTTTCTACCACTGCGAACCATTTACACCGGCACTTCCTCATATCGGGAATTTTAAACACACCACACCACAAGGACATCCAACGAGGACTTTCCGCCTGGCAACCCCCGCCGTCACACGCACACATGCACACCTTGCCCATCCCCCACCACCACTCTACGCCGATTCCTTCCATTCTTCAACTTACCGGCCAGTTGTTTCTTGAGCAGCAGGGACGACTGAGGTTCTGACATTGGACGTCCGGGATATTGGGATTGAAGAACTGCACCGCTTCTGGTCGGAAAGTTAGCCAACAAAAAATAAACAAAAATATTGCACTCTGCACAGGTATATTCTCTACTTTAGTGGGCAGCGGCAGCAGCACCAGCAATCGTTGAAGTTCGTTTTTTCCAATGTTCGATTGCTTGAGCAAGCGTACTTAGTTGCCTCTTTGTCTCGCTTGGCTACTTTTCTCCCTTTTTCCTACAGCTGGTGGATTGCCTTTTTATTCTCACCACACCGCTCCCACCGGACCCAGACTCGTTTTGTTCGTTCCGCACGTTTTCCGCACTCGACCGCGTTTAGCAATTCCCGGCTCCTGTTGCAACAAATAGAACAAACATTAATTTTCTATTCCATGCTGCTGCAAAACTATAAACAGCCTCCGAAGCTTTGGTACTGCGCTATATCGAATGCGAAAATGCTTCGAAATTACCGGTTCATTTACTTCATCCACTCTGTCTGTCTCTGTCACACGCTAATGCGAACGCTTCGTTTATCTCTTTTTCGCACACTGTGCTACCCTTCTGGCCAGTTAGCCAAAAAGCTATTTTATTTTAAAATTTTGACAAGTTTATAATTAATTAACGCCTCACGAGTACCGCAACACCGTCCCCACAGACAAGGGTATTGCAAAATGTTGCAAATTTTCATTCAAAACTTCTAGACGCTTCTCTGTAACGATTGCTTGCGCACAAGACAGCAACAATGCCACAGTAAAGCCGCTATGGGTAAATCGGATCGGCCGATATAATCAGACAGACCATCCGGAATGCTAACTCATGCGACTTTTTCGATGGCAAACGGGTCAGTAGCACAGCAGACAGACGGCGAGATAAATGAACGAGCACGCGCACGTGTACCTATCACCGAGGCAGATGGAAAAATTAGCTGAAACGGATCCGTACTATTTGCTAAACTTGAACCAATTCAGGGTCCTGTCTGATGAGTACGCAGTCCTATTTCGAGCGAACACCAAACGGAAGTGAAGCAATTCTGACACCAGTGCTGCGGTACGATTGCTCTCTCGCTGCCCCGCATACTGGGACAGCCGCATATCAAATCGTGCCCTGCAGATATAATATTTTCAGACTGTGCCGTTCAAAATCGAAACCTTTTATATTTAATTTCCAGCGCAAAAATAAGTATTTTCCCCCTTTGCACAAACTTTTCTCGGGAAGCTAAAGTTATTTTTATTGCTGATTAATTGTTGTTTTTTCAGCCTCGTAACAAACTAATAGCAATAGGTGTTAATTCGCAGGAACAAAATAGCATGAAACAATAATTTATGTTTCTTTTTAATTTTCAAAATATCACATTTTAAGCGGAAGTAGCTCTCAGTGCTGCCAGCTGATATAAATTTTTGGAATTACCGGCTTGTCAGTTTTCAGCATGTTTGCATAAACATCTCGTCTGTCTGGTGAACTTCGTGAAAGAATCACAATTACAAAAAAAAAACAATAACTATATTAGCATGTAATGTAAAAACTGTAATTGCAATACGATTCTCCAATTGATGTGCTTACAGTAATATATGTACAGTGCATAATGAAAGCATAAAAAATGTTAATTTGTAGGTGCTTGTGGAACGTTAACCGCAAGTTGTTTTCGTCTCTCGTTTTCTGGCTCCGTGTATCATTTGAACGACCAGTGATAGAATAATCAATTAGAATGAACTTAAGTGTTCTTAATACCTTTACCTGCTTATGGCTATGTTTTGTATTTTTCACAAAATAACAATGAAAAGGATACAATTGCTCGCTGCGAGCCGACGTTCTGAACGTAAACAAACAAATTTGAACATGACATTTGTTTGACATTCAGTTATGCTTTGGCGCTCATTTTCCTGGAAGAACACACGGTCAGTGTACGAAATCAGTTTGCTGGTGCAAAGTTTGTGAACGTAAAACAACAAATAGTGTGCAGTTAAATACTTAAGCAAAGCAGTTAAGTACCACGGCGTAACGTAAATGAGCTCGTTTACCCTGTTTGATGTAGTGGAGTGTCTGTTTCGAAGGATCAGCCAATCGATACGTGCCAACCAGCAAGCCGGTGCTGAATCAGCTGATCGTAAGTGTTTACATTTCATTTCATGTACATCGAACTAAAGAATATGATAAACAATTGAATGGCACAACACATCCAACAACCATTAGTATTCCTTAATCAATGTTATAGATCATCATCTAGCGCAAAGGTTGTAGATGTAAATGAAGCTTTGGTCGGCGGCAAAGGTTGATTTTTTGCTTTTATCGAAAAACACGCCACTCCTTAGCATATGGAACTGTTCCTCAGGTAGTCTAACCTTACCTGGCATTTGTACACACTTCGGAAATGCTCATTTTTGTCCATAAACGAAAACCAAATGCATTCCAATGCACATGCAGGTTCTGTTAATTGTAGTTTCGATTCAAACTCAACCTTACGTTATAAACGGTGTGCATTTTGTTTGCTGCTGTTGAAAAGAAATTTACAAGGGGAAGGGTGAAGACCGCGGAGCTCGCGATCGCGATCATAAAACGCCAAACTGACAGCGGTGTAAAGATGGCCCCCTAATTGAGTCGCGTTCGGTCACAATCAACAGGTTGCTAATTTACAGTCCGTTCTATTTTCACGCGTACCTTTAGTATTAGTGCGAGCTTGGTGATACACAATACGATCAATTGCGATTAAGTAAAGCTAAGTGAATAGTGTCGTTTGCCCGCGTTTCCCTTTGCCAAACACTCAACAAAGTGTTGTGCGTCGATGGTTATGTGTACATATGTGTGTGTGTGTATGTGAGTGTTAGTGCTGCTTACATGATCGAATAATAATGATCGCCAAGGGCCACTTGCTGCGGTTGTACCATCGACGTCAGCGAAGGTGCTGTCGGTGGCTGTAGTGTATGTGAAAAAGAGCATTTTTAAAGGGCCTTCCTATTCCGCTGCCCGAAGCCACTGGAAACCTTTATTGGCATGTTCGAGCTCCTTATGAATAGTAATAAGCAAAGCCCTATCAGTGCTACAGAAAGAGCGGCACCAATGAGGAGTGGAAGTTGAAACGAAGGTGCAGAGTGAGTGCAATTGTTTACATACGATCCCGCGGGGGTGGTTGTGCAAGGTGAAGCAATCGCATCATGTTAACGCTACTGACGGAGCTACGCTTTTGGTCCACCAGGGAGGACATCATCATTCAGGATACGGATCTCGGAACGACAAAGTAAGCCACGTGAACCAGAACGAGGACGACCATCTGCATGGTCCATACCGCCATGAGTATATCTTCAGTGGGGCGGGGCGGGGTGATCCGTGCAGGAGGAGGATCGCTTTGCTACGCAAAAGCAGATTTCCTAATCGATTACGCCAGCAAACGAGTCGGTCACCACCGTCTGCATAATGTTGACGTTTTTTTTTGTGAACTTTCCCATCGCATCCATCCAAAACTGCGTCGTGCATTTTTGCATTAATTCCAGTGCTTCACTGTGAGAGAAAAACTGGCACGGCGTGAAAAACGCACCGAGGGTGCAGTGCTTTAAATCTATTGTCTTTGTGAGATGTTGTGACGTTCGGGTTGCGGTTTTGCTAAGCCCCCTCCCGGTAAGGGGTGGTGGTTTCATTCCACTGGTCCTACTTTGCTTACCCTGGAAAGCAACCCTCCCTTCGATGAGAGTGTGGGAAGTAAATGGCTTTTATGTGTTGTAACGCAAGCACAACCTAACAGGCACAGAATCATAAAAGACAACAAAAAGAAAAAAATGTATGCGAAAAATCAACCACGAAACCCAAAATAGCAAGGTACAAAATCGGCTTTAACGATGTGCCGCCCAGGTAGGCGGATCACCCACTTAAAACAAACCCAACCCCTCACAGACGGGCGATGCATAAGGGTGTGCTAGGCGAGCTAATTCAATGAAAACAAGGGCTTCGGGCATTGTTTTCGCTAGCCAACTGACAAAATAAATACCGCAATCTAGGAGTTTCTTCCTTATCAAGATGGGCATCATTTTCACTGCATGGAAAGCAGATATGAATTCGATTTCTTCGTAGAGCAAATAACCTGTGATCGTGGGAAAATTGTTTTGGCAAGTTAAATAATGCAATCGACGATGCTGCTACGTGCTTTCCATACGTAGAGCTGAATGTTTTGGCAATTCACCCAAGCAATAGGAAAGCAAAAGTCTGTGCTAGATTAATTATTAATTTGTTTATTATTATTATTTTTAAACTGTTCTCTCTACAATTTCCATCCATGGTCCATCCACGATCACGTTCGCAGAGGCGTGCCATGCGAGGATCCTCATTGCGGGGAAGGGGAAACAGAAGCAAATTAATTTATGCTAAATTACATTATCAATCAGAGACTACCAAGGTAGTGAGCTTTTGCCATACGATCAATTCAGTTCAGCATAAAGAATGTACTATGTTTGCTCCTTAATGGTGTCGTTTCGATCGTGTATGCTATGATGCATACGCCATGCAGCCAGCCAGCGCAGGGCAACAAGTGCACTGTCTTGTCGCGTACGGTGCACCCTTCTTTGCATGGCCGCCGATACGGATGCGTGCGATCGTGATCTGCAATTAAAATGTACCGTTCGTTCATTATTATACCGGCGGGATGATGCCTCGGTCGCGCGGTGGTTGCTCGGTAAAGGTCACTGCGAACGACGTACAATCATGATGTTGGAGCACGTAAGTTGTTCTCCCTGAAGGAAGAACACTCGCCTATTTTGTTGCTGGTGGCGTGTTACGAACGCCAGCATGAACGAGGTACAATGTTGCTCATTTCACATACAAAGTTTACAGGCGGTGGGTGTCCATTGTACAATTTGGCATACATTTGAGTAATTGTATGTTTACAATTAATTAGTACAGTGTAAGAAAACACGATCTATAATCGAAGCTCTGAGTATACTAATAATAATTCACGTGTTTAATGTGTTGCAAACGTGAGTAAGCATAGTGAACAGCTGGGACGGATGGATGCGAACGGGAGAAGCAAAGAATAAAGAAAAGAAATATCTGCAAAATCATTACAATTTGACCATCCAATGGTTATCGAATTGGTGATGATGTTTAACACACAGTATCTCGCACACCTCGGCACTAAATTTACAGGTATTGTGAGAAAAAATCTGACTCCAGCCGAAGTCTTCTCAGCGAAGGAAAACGAAGTTATTGCGAATCGAGGGGTCTGAAATGGAGCCTGGACAACAAAAAGCCAAACAAACTGCGACATTCGTTGCGGCTGCTGGAAGACGAACTTCGCCAAAAGCGGCTCGTGTACTGCAAATGGAAGAACAACGTCTTACTTCAGCTAATGCTGGCGAACGGGCTGCTGGTGCATCTGTCGATTAATCCATTCACCGGCGATATTAATCGCATCTACTTTGATAAGTATCTAATTGGAAAGCTGATTTCGGAACACATTACCGATGTGGTCATTACGCAAAACCACATTCTGGTGGCGTACAATGAAAATCAGATCACCTTTGTACAGTTACAAAAACCGACCGCGCGGAAAAATAATCTCGAAAAGATCAGTCTGATGGATCCGAAGATCTACAACGTGTTGCTGAGCGGCACGGGCTCAACGACACGCAAAGTTCCGAAACGGTTGGTCTGCAGCAGCAGCCTGAATCTAGTTATCGTGTGGACGAAATCATCCCAGAACGAGGTGTACCCATGGCGGCCGACGGTAAAGGATCAGGATCGAGCTAACCTGCACGTGTACAAACTGAACGGCGCTCGCATGGAACTGCTCTGCTACTATTGGACGGAGTACGATCCGATTTCGGTGGAATTTTCGCTGATGAACGACTACCAAGTGCATTGTGTGGAGCAAAAAATTTCCAAAAAGGTACACTGTGGAAGACTGATTTCCCCTTCGAATGATTTTCTGTGATTGGAATCGAAATTTAAACTGTTTCTTCCACCGTAGGGCGAAGTAACGATCGACAGCTGCATCTACCAGATAAATAAAACAAAAATGCGACGTGTTGCCGTCACTTCCATTCCACTGCAAACGCAAGTGTGCTGTAACGCACTGAGTCCCGATCACGAAAAGCTCATGCTCGGTTGTATCGATGGTTCGATCGTACTCTTCGATGAGGGCCGCGGTATAACCCATCTCGTAAAAGCCGCTTTCGTAAGTGTTGATGCTTGCTTCGTGTGTTCTTGCTGTAGAATACGGCTTTGTTTTACTGCTGTTTTCATTACCTCCCTGACAGATTCCTACGTACGTTGCCTGGCACAGTGACTCATCGGTGGTAATGATCGCCAACGAAAAGTGCCAATTACAGTGCTTCGACATTGCACTGTCGTGTGTGCGGATGCAGCTGCTCAGCGAGACGCAAGACGGTATCCCGTCCGGTACGTTCGATTTGTCCAACTACTTCCTCGGCCATCATGCACCATCCATTCAGCTGGGCCGACTTAGCTGGAGCAAAAAGCCGGAACTGATCAACCATGGAGAAAAGTACGCTACGACGGATTCTTTTCTGTTCTGTGCGTTTGAGCAGGGACCACTGGCCTGCATTCGTGTAGTTGGTGGGTCCGGCCTAAAGGGTGACGTACACACTTCCGGTCTCACAGCTGACGTGCTCGTGCACAAGTACATATCACTGAATCAGGTGGAAAAGGCGATCAACATTTTGCTCAGTCTGAACTGGGATACGTACGGGGCCATGTGTTTGCTTTCGTTGCATCGGATAGCGAACTATATATTCAAGCAACCGTTAGGCACGGAAAGGGAACTGCAGCTCCAAAAGGCACTCGGTAGTTTTCTCATTCCTGTGAAGTCACTGTGCTACGAAACGGAGCTCGAGTTTGGTGATCAGGTGAACGACATTACGCTAAAGTTCTTCCACTATCTCCTGCGGAACAAATCGTACAACAAGGCGTTCAGTTTGGCCATCGATATAAATGATGCGGATTTGTTTCTTAAACTGCACGACAAAGCGAAGGCCGATGGTGATGTGGAACTGGCCAGGGAGGCTCTAAGGAAGGTAGACGATATCAATCGAATATGCACCGATCGTAGCGATAGTGAGCGTAAGTATTATGTTTTTTTTTTCACAACCACGAAGTGGAGAATAAAATGTATTTCATTCTTTCCTATTTTCAGATTCACTATGTTCAAACTCGTCCTGTTCCTTGTGTGCGGATAGTTTCGATGATGATGACGAATACGAGGAAGACGATCGAGAGAATCGAGTTGACGATGACGAAGAGATTGTCGATGAAGATGAAGTGCTCGAAGATAGAGAAGACGACAGCGGTCGTGGTGAGGCAACACGTGGTATGAATGGATTAAATGGCGCTTATCAGAACAGAAGAACCGAAAGGTCTGTTTCGGAAAAACTACGGCCTGACCAGATAGCGAAACAGCACTTTTCCACCGAAGTGCGAGAGAAAAGCTTCCGAACGTTCTCTACCTCCTCTGGCTCGTCAAAATCCTCACAGATTCAACGATGGAGCGTTGATCATACCGAACGGACAAAGTCTAAATCATCGCTTGCACATCCTCCGCTGCCGAAAACAGGCGAACAATCTTCCAAATCGATCCCTCCTAAGTTCGATACATCGCCAAGTAGCGCCAGCAGTAGGCAGGGCAGTAATGCTAAGTCTACCACACAACAGGATGCCTTCTTCGTTCATCAGGATCGGCCTCCACTGCCGTTCGTATCCAAAAAACCACCCCAGAGCAAACCAATGGTGCCACCACCGTTTGCCATGCAGCGCAGCCAGACGGCTATGGCGCTCAAGTTGTCCAAACAACAGCAGTCGCGGATTGCGGAATCAAAATTGAAAGGAAAATCGTTAAGCTCCAGCAACTTATTGCTGTTGGATGACAGTCCTCTATCGTACGCGCACGCATCATCCGGCATGGCAGCTCTCGGTCCCGGAACACGTTCGCGACAAATTGTGAATCCCCGTGAAAAGGCTGCAAAATATTGGCAGGCCAATAGTTTGTCCATGGATCAACTGAATGCTGCAAATGTCATGACAACTCGTGGTGGCCCTTCGCCGATGGTTATGCCCCATTATACGGAATATGGTGAAACGGCGCCCGGAAACAGTCGCACAAGCGCTTTACCTCCTTCATATCATCATCACCATCAAGACAATCCTCATCAATCGCCATCAGCACAGCAGCACATTGTAATCGATGTCGTTCCTAAACCTTCCATGAACGGTTCGTTTCCTGGCGGGCCTTTATCACCTTATGCATCGCAATCGTTAGCCGGCGTGTTGCTGCCAGGATCGGCACCAAACATACTCGATCAAACGATCGGCATACCATTAGTACAAGATGAGCCGGATTTCATCAGACGACCGGGAGGCGCGCGTAAACCTCCGCCACCACAACAGTCGTCCTGGTATCCGAGCGCGAGTGCTCCTACGAGCAGCTCCAACAGCAACAATGCCCCTCGCACCATCATTCATCAGTATCCGTTGATCTCTGGCAACATTCCGTCCAAGTTTCAGCTGCAACAGCAGCAACACCAGCCACCGTTTGAGCTGCAGATGGCAACGGCAGGAACGGGCAAATATGGCACGAGAAAAAAGCTGGATGCACCCACTGCATCCATACTGTCGAACGGTGGTAGCAGTCATTCGAGCACTGGACAGTCGCTACAATCGGCACCGAACGGCGGGAGTACCAGCAATGGAGGAACGGGTACTGCTGGTCTGCATCTTGCAGCGAGCAGTTCTGCCGGTGGTAGCAGCGGTGCCTCAACCTCGTCGTCTGCTGCCACTAAGCGAGACGGTGCGGAGAAGAATAAAGTAAAGTTTTCCGATACCGTCACGGTCGCCGTTGTACCGGTAAGAATTTGAATTACTTGTGATCGCCATTCAGTGTGCGGATCGTGCAGTACGACAATTAAAACTATGCCATTTGAACAGGAAATACCTCGTAAAGAGAAGTTGCTCGTCGAGAAGCTGCGTAAACAACCAATGCCACCGGGACCGGTAGGCTACGGACCATTTTCCATTGCCGATCCAAAGCGTGAGCTGGCAGAAAGTTTGCCCCTGTGCCATCCGAACGAGGACTATTTGAAGGATTTTACACCGATGCAAGGTATAGCGTTATGGGAAAAATTTCTTTATCATATGTAGCCAGCGCAGATCACCACGAAAGTAAGGTTTATGATTTTTAAATGAAACTTTTCTTACACTTTTACAGAGCTTATCAGCAACGGAACTGGTGAAATGGAGAAAAAGGAAGAAGAGAAGAAAATTCCAAACATCAAGGTGGTTCACTTTGGTGTAGTTTGATAACCGTATCCGGGATATGGGGTGAGCCTGTGGCTCTAGCATAGCAGTATTCTCTGTTTGGTTATATAGGTGTACTTGATCAGTGTATTTTATCATTGTAAAATCAATTGTTATCTATCCGTCCAGCATGGGTTAATCATTCCAGTTACAGAAGAAGATTATTATTATGTTTTCAGTTGTATATTTATTGTACTTATACTATGAGAGAAGCAGGTGGCAGCAGACGCAAAACATGTTTATACAGATAGATGCAATAATAAATACCTCTTACTGGGTACGAATATGCCTTAAAAATAAAAAAACGTCTTACGGTAATTGTTACCAGAGCCAAAAGCCCAGATTTAAAGCCTAATTGCTGTCTCAATGTAATCCAACATGGTTTTACGATAAAAAAAACCATGAGTACAGGAAAATTCAAAATAACCAAGAAAACGCTTCGATGCTTGCCCCGATCGTGTCATCCAAGCGATTGTCGAAGAGCTCATTGTACCCGGCTAGCATGTATCCATACTGACAGCTATTTGTTTACAATCGTTAACAGTTCACAACTCATAGTGTGTAAAGTAAGAATCTGTGCCGAAAGTGGTTGTAAAAATACGTGTTTAAACAATGGTTTCCACCGATAAAGAAACGGTACTATCAACCAAAGACAAGAAAAAACCTTCCAAAATTTGTGTTGGTCGTGAAACGCACGAGCGAATGAATTTCCTTTACCAAGCCGCTGAGCTCATGTCTCAAACAAATCCGCAACTTTCCGCTTCCTACGGAAAGCTGGCAAAATCAATCGGGAAAAAGGCTGTGCTTCGTATGTAAGTGACCAAGAATGAAGTAAAGGGTTTCGTTTCATGCTACTAAAGGATTTCACATTTTCGCAGGGAACCTGCGATCAAGCGCACGCTGTGTGTACGATGCGGAGTTCTTCTAAATCCTGCCACTACCGCCGAGATAGACGACTATCGACACAAGCAACTGTGCTATGTGCAGGTGAAGTGTAAGCTGTGTGGATATGTAAAACGCTTTTATAATAGCAAAAATCATCAACTATGGTTGGATAATCCTAGCTCTTTGGTAGAGCGAATAGAGTTCGATTGAAATGTGTTGGATGTTTTCATCTACCGGCACAAGTGATATATCTGCATAGCTTAAAAGTAATGAAGTACAAGGCTGTTTTACAAAAATATATGATTCATTTATTGAGCTACCATTTTCAATAACTTACACAAACAAACAGTGTTACACTTTATACAATCAAATGTTACATACATCAGCGCAGCTTATTTGAGACATATAAAGTATGGCACTTCCGGCGCTAATTGGCCGAATTATGATTCTATATGCTGATATTCCATTCCTACTCTCGCTCTCTTACATGTACGTTTTGTGAATCATCCGAATAAGTCCCGCCAAACGACGGTTGGACTTAAAACTCTAGTAATCGAACAAATTCCCGAGGATCTTAGCTTTGGCTCGTAGGAAATTGTCACACCATTCTTAACTGGAAGACCATCGACCATATCTTCGCATTTTCGTTCGTTTCTCTTGGCGTTTGCGGGGCTCACACTTTCTACGTCTCTTCCGTCCCAACAGTTGCACGTTTTGATCCCTAACAATTCTGCCGCGCTCAGTCTTTCATTTGATTTCGTATTCATAACATAGTTTGCTTACACATCGTAACATTTCTACTAACATACTAACACTGTAAACAATCTAAACTAATATAACATTACGAGAGTATGAAAAAGCCAATATTTTTCAAAACAGTAGCGTTTAAAGGTAAAAGGATAAGAAAAGGAGATAAGAATTACAATCGGGTATTAGAATGAAAAGAGGATTGTTCCGCGATCCGCGAGAAATGTATTGTTTAACGTTAACTGTATCACCCATAAGTCGCTTATTGTAGCAAAAAAAAAGATATAACAAAATACACCTTATCGATAATAGCGTATAAGCTTAGAGCACTACTCGGCGCGGCTAATGAAACAAAAAGGCGACATTAATAATAGTTCCATTAACAACCTAATCAGCATCATTAGTCGTACTAGCAAAATTCGTCCGCAGGACGTAGTGTTTCGCGTTGTTCACGTCCTTTTTCCTCTTTCTTTTCACACGCAAAGAACATCCATAGTTCTGTGTCGATTAAATCGTATAAATATCATCCATCTGTTGGCAGACGGGATGTCGTTCGTTTTTCGCTTAATCTCTCTCTCTTTCTCTCTCGTAAATCGTCGTCGGTATTGGGTGTGTGCAATTTGAGTTTTCGCGTGCATTCATGATCATTGCGACAGTCCGAACAGCTTCAGTGCGTTGAATGCGGTAGCCAGGGCGACATCTTCCGGCTTTTTGTTCATAAATGCCGCTATCATCTCCACTATGGCCGGCAGACTGCAGGGTTCGTTCCGCTGAAATGTGCAGTAACGATGCAGATAGAGCAGAGATCGTTCCGTCAGGCCGCCCTTTACGTGCTGGGGTAGCTTAGAAGCCCGCGTATTCGGGTACATGAACGGCGAGTCCGTTTCCACGAGCAAGCGCTCCATCGGTAACCGGCCGTCTTCGAGCAGCTTTCGCACGCCGGTGTCGGATTTGTCCTAGCGGAGAAGGAAAGAAAACACAGGCCAGACAGACGCAGACGGTGAGCGTGTTAGTGAATGTTATGTTCGTGGCCGCGTGTATTGAGTCTCTGCCCGTTCAACATTGGCTACATAACTACCTTGCACAAATATCCGGTCAGTGAGATGTAATAATCACGCTCCAGATACTTTAACGCTTCGTCCGTTGTGCCCATGAAACCGCGCACGATGATCGGTTGCGCTGGTTGGAATCTGGTAGGCGGAAAGAGAAGGTACAAAGCAAACGTGCATGTAAATTCGACTGCATTAGAATATCGGTTGTGGGATCACTAACGGAGGAATGCCCGAGCTACCTACTTCGTAAGTATATCCAATACGTCTTCTTGGGCCGATCGTTCGTGGATGAGTATGGGCTTCTGCAGCTCACAGGCAAGCTTTAGCTGACGCTCGAAGATCTCCTTCTGGATGCACGGTTCGGAAAAGTCACGCTGATAGTCCAATCCGCAGGGTCCGATGGCGACACACTCGGGCGCACTGGCCATTACCTGGAAATCGTGCCAGGTGCTCGGTTCTTCGATGATCGATTTGGAATCGTGCGGGTGTATACCGGCGGTCGAGTAGATGATGCCGGGATATATGCGGGTTAGCCGTAGTGCTTCCTTGCTCGATTTCACTGACGTGCCAGGAACCATGATCTTTTGTACGCCTACAACAATACATTAGAAACAGTAGAACAAAACAAGATTTAGTTGTCGAATAATGTGTTGTTTGTGTTTTTTACTTCCACCGGGTGGGAAAAAAAAGTTGTAACATGTCTTTATCGCTATAGTAGGCAAATATCTGGACCATAAAAAACACGCTTTTAGAGCGAAATACAACCATAAAGCAGGTGTACCTTAGAACATGAGCATGCATTTCCACGAACTGCAGCATGAATGAACAACGGCAGTGTTTACCTTTCAGAGGATCGCGCGTCCAACCGACCAAATCCAACAACATCCAGTATGGACATCAGATGTTTATGCTCCCCCTGACCGTGACCACCCCATCAGCCCATCACTTCCAGCCGGTACTAAAACTTATGCGCTTTTGCTGTAAAAGCTTTAGCTTTGGCGTGTTTGTTCGCCTCAATGTTGTGGCGGTAAAGTTTTGTGTCGTTTCTTCTTCCACGACTAAAAACACACCACACAAATAGAGCCGCTCCATTGATTCCTTTTGCCTCTGTGGCCGTGTTTTAGTGGCGTCGTAGACGCGAAAAGTTCGTGCATGCAAATAAGCACTTTGCTAGTAGACGGTCGAGACAGACGGTTGCATGAAAAACGTGCATCCTCGAGGAATGTCCGACCGAATGGCAAATAGCACTCACACACACAATGGGTACAGAACGCAACAACTGGCGGAACGGTATGAAAAATCAATGGAGTTCCTGTTTATGTGTGTCTTTCACCAAGAGACGGTTGTGTTAAAGGGCATTTTGCGGGCGGGGTTGTTCTTTCTTCGCAAGACAAACTAAGAACCAACCACGTGTGTATGCATTTGGCATGTTATGTGTTGGTATTCGTCGAATCTAGTACATCCATTTCGCGCGATATTATTTTGCGTTGAAAGTTTTTGTTGCAATGTGCATTGTGTCTTTCTTTATGGTGTTTCATGGAACGTTAACATCTGTTACGAATTTGTTTTCCACACATATTTGTTATTCCTCCAATGTGAATGACCCGCAATGAATTATGAATTTTCAAAATACTGTACAATTACAGAGTGCATTTGCAAAAGGTGTCCAACACATAATGGCGATCAACATTTTTATTATAGTTATTCTATTAATACTGTCTGTAAATTCACACTCCAGAGCATTACATTATTTCGTATCAATAATCGAAAAAATCCCACAAAAGCTTCCAACAAAGCTGCCTTTAGCCTTTCTGAATATTTTAATTTCGTTTTTAATTACAATAAGAACTAAATAAAAGGGAAACTTTGCTCTAGGAATTATCAAATTATGGAATAAAACATTTGACCACAATCATCATAGTTCATTGCTCTAAATTTTAATCAATAATTCAATCATATAAAGTAGCTATAAAGATCGCTTATTTTCGTTCCTTCACGCCTTTTAGTGAAGGTTCTTCGCACGAATTAAGCAAAACAACAACAGAAATGCTTTTGGGGCCACCAATTATCACACCTCAGTTTTACGAACACTGTACATTCCACCACGTGCAACCCCGCGTGCGTGGTCGTGGTAAAGTAACTTATTTCGCTTTAGTTACGCATCATCGGCGACGTATTTTGCGAACCATTGAATGGGAAAATCTATTTCACTTTGCTCGCCTTCGTTCGGTGTCGATTTCTATTGTCCGTAGCCTACAGCCCAATCCAAAACAAAAAAAACCCCAATTGTGCCCAATTGTGAAATTGTTTTTCGCGTGAAAAAGGAAGCGAAGCTTACCGTTTTAATGGATGTATTTTAGCATACCTTCGGCTACTTACTCGTAGCCGCAATTTGCTGCGCTTTATAAACTTTATACCACCGGTGACCTTCACCGCTTTTTTGTGTGCTTTAGAAGCGTTTATAATCGTTATAAACGGGGGAACTATTAACACACTAGACAAATAAAATGGTTCATTACCTTATTACCCTTCATTCGTTTAACTCTAACCAACCACTGCACTGCTGGTTCGCGTCATAAAAATGATGCTTAGTTGTGTAAACTCGCAGATCGGCTCATAAATCGCACCTCCAAAGGGAACGGCGATCGTATGCAAAGAGAGCGAAAGAATACGACAGGTTGTAGGACGACAACATACTATTTCAATGCTGCTGCTGATTTTTCCTTGCACAGCACCATATTTGGAAACGAGGAATAACGATCATCGTCATCGGAGGATAGTGGCATCGCCATTCAGGGTTAACGCATCGTGGCGTTTACACTCTGGTTGGAGCATCAAAGCCTTCCATCCAGCGAGAACCCGTTCTTGCTTTTTTTTTGCTTACCACTATCTGCCCCATGCGATGGCAGCAAATGGTGTCTAACCAGGCTGGTGGAGGACACACACACACACACACATATATATAACGTCGCACACGTTTTTGGCATAGTCGCAAACATACTGTCGGGCCTGCAAAATTGTGTTGCATAATCCGCCCTACACATGCGGAAACACTTCTTCCATCCTACGTGTACACTGCTAGGTAGGTGCAACACACAGATAAATTAGTGATGCACTTTACAACCCTTGGCAAGGGTGTGTGAGTGTGAGTAAATCACTTGTTTTGGGAGAAGAAAAAACAAATCGAGTTCCATTCCATTTCTCGAGACTACTTTCCCCGCAATATAACTATAAGCCCGCTTGGTTTTCTGAGTACAAAAGAACAAGGCTGGGAAGGTGGATAAAAATGTTAATGAATTTTGTACATTATTCACACAGTTTGATGTATCTTTCATTAAGTGCAACATTTATCGAACTAAACTTCACTTATGAAAAAAATTAATTCATTATTTGGAAATTCGTATATTTAAACAACTTCAATAATGTAATCAAAGTTTTGCACAACAAAGTTCTAACTTTATCGTTTTAGTTCAATATTTGTTATCGTAAAAACGGAACTCTCTAAAGTATTTGTTGACAATTTGTTACAATGTATTTGATAGAAATATTTAAACAATTATTTTTGCATAAACAATTATGACCGTCGGACGATCTATTTGTTGCTGCAGAGTTACGATAAAAGTTTTAATTATTAAATTGTTATGAAATTACAATGAAATATCGATGGGTCTCCCATGGGTGGAACAAACCACAAAACTCGTTTGTAGATAATTCTATGGGCAATTCTATGCGTTGTATTATGGACTCGGTATTGTTACCAAGTAGCGACTAAAATATTCATAAAGTGTAACGACATTTTTGTGCGCAACCTCCTTTTGAGTGACATTTTCGATTATCGATTAAATAAAGCAATGCGCTGGTTGAGTTTTTTTTTTAATTATATGGCCGTTGTGGAAAATTGTAGTACAGACTAACATGTAGCAAATGAGTAACGCCTTTAATTCGATTCGATCTTTTCCGCACAAAACTAACTTGAATGAAAATGTTGTGTGGCGGCAAGAGAAGAAAAAAAAGGCGAGTAAGCTAGAACAATTTAACTACCAATCACCGAACAATATTTTCCACCAGTTGAATGGTGGTGGGTGACCCCCCCCCCCCTGTTTTCAGTGCTTGTTGAAAATCTTTGCCTTGTTAACCACCCCGAACCACTACTGCATCAGTCACTGAACTGCATTCTGCCGGGGTAGTGCCTTCACGGTGTCACGGTCTTGATTGAGTTTAATTTCTCAACCGTGCGTGCCTTTTTGTCCTCGGTCCGGCTGGTCCGTGTGCTTAGTCCAACCAAAACCGTTTACGTTCAATGTCGTCGCTGTTTGCTGGTTCGTATCGTCAACTGCGAGGAAATAAAACGCAACGCAACACATTCTTTTGCACCGTTTGCTTTCGTTCGTTCGCTCGGTCGCGTCCCATTTCGAGTGGTTTCCTTTTCTGCCGGCTACACCAACGAAGAAAGCACGGTGGTAATTCTATACGCCCTCGCACGGGTCAAACGGAACGAACAAGAGCAAGTAATCGGGTGGCATGTATGCACATAAAAATGCACTAATTTAGAAGAAGCAGCATCGGATCGGAAGGTCATACCAAGCGTGATCGGTGTGGTGTGCTAAGTTTGTAAGAATTAAAGCATTCTTGATCTCTCCTCTCGTCTTTACATTTACATCCCGCAACGGGTGCTGTGTTGGGTGGCTAAACTCCCGTTCAATGGGTAAATTCCACGTGCCATTCCATTCGCTCCGTGAATGGTTTGTGAATTGAGATTGTCAAACAAGCGCATGCACCCTATCGCGTCAGACGAGAGATTAGGAATCAGCTGTCATCTTAGGACGGATTGTATACCTAAATCCTGCTTAAGCTGTCAAAGGTGTTATGCCGGGGAACAAAGAAACAAAAAAACAACAAGCTACCAGACGATCGCTAAACGCTTCAGTGCTTGGAATGCTTTCTCCGCCTGATGGGATTGAAACGATCTAGTCTAGTCGCAGATATCGATCCCAACGGATTTGCAAGAACGGCTTAGTAGCGGACTAAACAAAAACAAAATGCATTGCGCATGCGAACCTTTAACATCGGTTGCTGGGTAGAATGCTTGTTTGCAGCCGGCACACTACACCACCGCAGCCGTTGCCCGTGTGTACGCGCTGAATGCGTCGTTGTGTTTTGGGGTTGAAAATTTGGTTTAATTTTAGAAATGCGATCATATGCGATCACAAACAACGTCGTATCATATCGTGCCGGGCAAGGGAGTTTCATGGGGGGGTGGGTACAGAAAGCAGAAGCAGAAGGACAGACCAAATGTTTCCCTTTTTTCTTCGCATGCTGCTTGTGCGAAGGTTTGTGCGAGAATGTTGGTCGATTTTATGCGCAAAATTTGAGTTGAATAATATAATTTTATAAGTACCATTTTTAATTTCAAACAGGCAGTATGCCTTAATAGTTGAATGAAATGGTATAACTATTATTCCTGAATAGAACAGCATAGAAATATTAAAACATAATCTACATCTACAGAATTGTTTATAATTTAATTTTATTTTGTCAATAATTTATAATTTAATTAATATAAAAGTCTGAAAAGCTAAACGCTTCAGTCCTAGAGTAAATTAGAGTCAGGCCGACCAGGCCGTATTAGATTAATTTTTTCCACGTAGCCGGCTAATCAGACCGTACTACGGAGGGACGGTCCGAATGGGATTTGAACTAGAGATGGGAATTATAACTCACTTCAAGGTATTACATCGGAGTGAGTGTGTTGAAATAAAGAGTTAACTCTTTTAGTCACTCATGTCCCCCACTTTACTCACAGCGATTTAAATCATTCATGAGTTATTTATCTCATGAGTGAGTTGGTTTGTAATTTAATTCTTCGCGGCGACCTTTAACTCACTCAGAGTGATTTAAGTCATTCATGAGTTATTCAACTCATGAGTGTGTTGTATCAACATGTGCTAGAAAATGTTTCGATACATCGGATGAAGAGTAGGACATTTCTTCCTGTGGGGAAAAACAAGTCCTATGAGCAAAATCGTCACGGTTTCTCGACTTCATCATCCGATGTATCGAAACCTCCGCTAGCAGATGTTGATACAACACACTCATGAGTTAAATAACTCATGAATGATTTAAATCACTTTGATTGAGTTAAAGGTCGCCGCGAAGAATTAAATCACAAACCAACTCACTCATGAGTTAAATCACTCATGAATGTTTTAAATCACAGAAGAGTCACAAAAACTCCTCACAGAGATTTGAATTAATTCACTCTCTGCTAAGATTTAATTCATTCAATCATTCTAAATCAGTGTGCCCATCACTAATTTGAACCTTGTCCGGTCGTGTTGGGACCTAGCGCCGTTACCAAATACACCACCGGGCCGCCCCTATCTGCACGTCTTATAATCATTATTAAACTGTTATTAAAAGCAATCACACTTCGTTGCATGTTTTAGTGCAAATGTTTGTAAAGATCAAACGGTGTTCCATCGCTCCACATAACTTGAACCGGTTACGGAAGCAATGTATCAATAAAAGAAATTTTCTAATTTCGCACAACATCGCTCACAGTTTGTGTTGAAATGATCCTTCGATCATTATCTACACCTTTGGTGTTTTTTGTTTTGTTTTCCAAAACATTGTGCGCACGATCGCACACCAGGCATCAGCTAGATCTCGATTGGAACGCGTACAGCGGACAATAAGGTTGTGGTCAAAATGCCAAATACGCCCAAGAGAATGGCGGTATCGGCGGCGGCTTACGAAATTCCGATACAATTTACCATAAAAAAAAAATCAACAAACGCATCGTAACATGTACGATACAAAAAAAATCTCCTTTCTTCTGCTTGAAAACTGAAAGTGTGCTCAAACTCACACCAAAACACACGTGGCGAATCGTGATGCTGACCGGAAATAAATCGCATATAATCGCAGGCTCGCACCACTAGCATGTGCACACGTACTTTATGGAGTCGCGGGCATCAGACTGGCAACACACTTACAAAAAAAAGTAACGATCGACTTTTTTTTGCCCCCTTTCTTTGTGCATTACGATTGAAAGTGAAAATCAAACACTTCTCATGCGGAATCTAATACCAGAAGCAAAAAATAAAACAAATGCCTACCACACCCACCCCATCGATCCAGTCAGTGACTTCACACGGCGGTGTGTAAGAAGCAGCACACTATGCTGGATGCTGGCGGGATTGAGCATGGATGCGATGGGTTTCGGAATAATTTACAACTATCCATTTGCAGCCGACACGTTTTGCAGCAAAGCAGCTCAATTATGAAGCACTTAAGGAACGCTAATGCTGAACCGGGCCCGTGTCTTTGTGTGCGGAATGGTGCTTTGACACGCGGAAATGGTCATGTTCCGCATGAAAACGAGAAAACTGGCCATTACCGGCAACGAACCGAACGAACGAATGATGGTCATCATCACCATCATTATCATCGTTCGCCGGGTAAAGCACGATAAAAAGGAGTGATTTTTTGGTGGTTGGAAAAAAAATGAAGGCGTGGGTGGGTGGGTGTGTGAATAATAAAATATAAAGCACTTCCTTCCTTCCTTCCTTCCTTCCGGCGATGCTTCGAACGCATCCAATTGTTAATGTCTGACAAACAGATACGCGTGCGTTTGGTTGTTGCACGATTTTCCTTTCGATCGGCACGATATCTCTTTGGTTTGAAAATTATCATAACCAGAGAAAACGGCGATCGTGTGTGTGTGTATGTGTTGAACTTTCGAATTCGGGGGTGTCGATGCAAGACAAATGTTGTTGCTACTGCTGCGGTAATAAAAACCCCCAACCCAAATTGTTGACTCGACTGAACGGAAAACGAACTCTGTAAAACAGTCACAATTACAAATACACAATTTCAGTAAAAAAATGTATCTAATCAAAGGAAATAGAAAGTAATCGTAACGCGCAAACAGGAGATGTTTACACTAACCATTCACCATCCACCACCACCAAGACAATTAGGCTGCGCGTTTGCATTAATTGCAAGAATGACGAATGATTGCCGATGGATTATATCTTAGTCACCAGCTTTTTGCCACACATCTGGTGTGTGTCTTTCGGCGCACGGGGAAATGCTCATCATACTGGCCCCCTTAGAGTAAGCTGTCAAGCGCATCAACAAACGCTGCTGCTACTGTTTATCGGCAGCGCGTGTTCCTTATATCTGCTGGGATGTTAAGTGTCTGGTTTTGGCTTGTACGCGCGTCATGCATCATATCCGAGCGCTCCGAAATGGGAATCATGCATATGATTCAGACTGATTGAGCACTGGTTACCTACCCGATTGTTGCAGGAAGAATATACAACATCATCGCGCCACTCTTGTCGGCACCTTCTTTTTTTTTTAAATATTCAATCATAACAATGTTTAATGTTGATCTTGTTACAAGTGCAGAGGCTTAGTTACCGATCTTCAGTAGAAGTGGTAGTGAAGCAACATGACACGATCGATACCAAATCCCATCTTTCCAGCCAGTGATCATCAGGCTTGCTCGGATTTCTTGGTGAATATGAAGCTTAATTAAGCTTAAATCATGTCATGAGAAATCAGAATATAAAATTTTTCCAACTAAACATTGATAAAAAAAAATAACTGATCGCCCATACAACAACTGATCACCGAGTAGCACAGCTAGGTAATGGCATAATAGACACGCCTTATTATAGCTTCAAATCCTACTGGAAGAAATTCGTTATGGACGATTTGGTTTGATGTGTTACAGTAGCTGACTTTGCCATATTTTTTATGCACGATCAGCCTCAATCAAGCGGAGCAGTATGTGAGTGAATTATGATTATTCAAACGTTCGACTTCCTCATTCAAATTCGATTTAATCGTTGCAAATAAAATATTCACTATTGCGAGTTGATCGATCATTTGATGATCGGTGGATGTTTTGAACATGCGAATTTCAATTGTCGCGTAAGGGCACTTTTTATTAAACCGTTCTGCACCCCACCACAGTACCCCAAACAGTCGGGGTTTTGGGGTTTGTAATTGAATATTCGTCGCTCATTTGTTTACGACCGTTAGTGTCATTTGCCAGTTGACGAACCCAATCCACGAGGGAATAAGAAACACTTTGACGAAGAAGTCACGGAAGCCGAATTTAATGACCCGCCTTGCACATGAAGCTTCCTTTCCTGTTGCCACTACCGGAAAGTGAGACACTACACCACCACTCTTACCCAGTTCTCTTTCTCGTGCCATTCATGCTTGCGGCTATCTAACACTATCGCCGCTTCATGCCGAAACTTTCACGTGTGCAGTGGTAGCCCGGTAGAAAATTTCGATGGTCTATTCGCCGGTTCCCCGTCAGCTGATTGCGTGATCACAATTACCACTTTCGGTGCGTGGAAGTCTACTACTATTGCCGTATGCTCCTCATATGTGGCAGTATCCCGCACCGTCTGCGGATTACACGGGGTACGAGCGCAACGGCATCGTTACGCATCAAAATGGATGATGACCGTCGTGTGGCGTAAGTTCACGAACGTGTGTGTCCCTTCTGTTGTCAATACGGACACATGGCATACGTTTGTTTTGCTGGGCGGATTGATATATTGTCCTCCTGCTTGCGAAACAAATGCGAACAAAAATGTGATAAACAAACAAGCGATAGGGATAGAAAAATGAAGGTACCAAGACCTCATAAAGGCACTACTGCAACACGGAATAGTACAGCGAAGTGAATATTTACATCCAGCGTTTCAACTGAGCTGTGAGCTTTGTTCATCGATTAAATTACTTTACAAGCAGGTTGTTTGCAGATTTGTTTACGGAGTAATCAGGGGTTTTACGTTTCCTAAACCTTTTATCTGTAAATTTACAGCTTAAATTCTAAAATAGGAGGAAATGAAAAGTTTGATGCATTCGTTATTGTTTCTTTGAAGGTGTTCTATTAAATTGTCCATGATGGTGATCATTGTCCATGATGGTGATTTCAACTGGCTTTCGTGTCCATGTTTATGTCATTTTCAAGCTTATTTGCTATCGGAGAAAATACGCCCAGAAAAAAGGTCATTGTCTGGATTTTTAGAAAAAGATAATCTGTCACATATGTTGGATGGGAAGTACTTCGATTTAAATGCTGATTTTTTATTTTAAACACAGAAGTTGTGGAAGTTCCCTTAAATTTGCTTGAATTTCCTTTAAAAACCCATCGATCTCCAATAACTTTACTACCGTCACAAGTGTATTAACGGGTTGGTTCTCTGGTGGAGTTCTCTAGGTTTTCTAGGATCACCAAAAACCACGCTCCAGGAAAAGGCCTATTTTGCGAGATTTTACTCGTTAAAATGGGCATTTACACAGCCGAATCTTTATAAACGTCTATAAAAAGCCCGTAACATTTTTTCCAATTTGACCTAACAGGATCCTTGGAATATCAATCTCAAGGTCCGATTTCCTCTATCAATTCTAACCAACCTCACAAATCGTTACTAAACTCATCAGAATGTAGACTTTTTGGTCGAGTGAAACTTCTACATCAAGGATATAACTGATGAAGCGCCTCAGTATAGCCACAGCCACTCCTTTCGGTGGCAAGCCCGAAGAAACCGCTGTCACCTTGTTTCGCAAAGGTGTGTGCACTTCACCACCGCACCAGATACACACACACAAACGCGCGGCCACGCGTGTTCGGTTTATTGGGTTGGCTTTCACCGCATTTTCATGTGCGCCCGCCGCCCGATGTGGTTCACCGATCGGTGTGTTACTTTTGCAACCCTGAACCTATTCCAACCCTTCACGTTGGATGTGGCAAACGGTGAAGGAATATAAGCAACTTAAACGCGTCTCTCGCTATAACAAGCAGTACACACTATTTGCCGCCACTCGCACATAACCTGTTCCACCGATATGGGACGGTTGTGTTCTGAGTGTGTTTGTAGCGAAATGTATAACACATTCGGAGCATCCGGAGCAAAACCTTTCCGATAAGATTAGTTTTTGTGTGTAGCATTTGTTAGATAGTAGGGCACCGGTCCGATGGGTGGAACCCACTTGGCAAGGTGGTAGCACCAATAGTGCGACCAACAACCACCATTGTGTCCGTTTATGTTTCGTTTTATCAATAACGAAGCCCTGCGGAGCATGTTGACGACCCGACCGTTGCTGTAACTTACCGGAATCCTTTGCGCGCTGTATCACCGAATCCAGATCACGGATGTACTTCTTGTTGGTTAGGTTCGCACCGACGTCGACGACGATCAGGTTTTCGTAGCAGTGCTTCATTTCGTCCTCGTGCATGTTGGCCATGATTATTAGCGAGCGACAGCGAGTCGATGGTTTTTTTTTTATGTTTCGTTTGTTGTCGTTGTCGCGTGGAATGGATATTGTGTTGTTTTCTTTTTGTTATATATTTTCTCCACTTATTGGCACGCCGGAAAGGTATTTCTTTTGTTTTTACTCCCTCTGCAAAGGTTCGTTCTTGCTTGGTGATGATGGTGGTGTTAAATTATGTTTGACGATGACCAAATTTTCCAACGCTGTGTAACGCGGTGGTGCGGACGTTGTTGCGTGCTGACTAATCGTTTCTTCCTACAGAAACAGAATGGAGGTCTCTTTTAATAAGTTTTTACACGTTTTGCTGATAGAATGTGAAACTGGAGCAAAATGAGAAAAAACAGAAATCGAAAAGCGTTGTACACTTTTGTTCGAACGCTTGCCACACAACAACAAAACCTGATCGCAAACGATTTAAACCGCAGGAAAATGTGAAGAAAAACAATACACACACGCTGGTGTGACGTCGCTAAGAAAACACCACCGAAAACCACCACCGAAGCACACAAACGCACTACACTAAACACACGGGCGCACTCCGTCGAGGTCAGATGGATTGCGGTGGGCGAACTTGAGAACCAGGCGCCAGGAAGGCAACACCGCAGTAACAACAACACCAACAACAAACCACACCTGGCGATCTATCGAGAGCGCGTGTGGTAAAAGGCAAAAAATTGGCAGCTCTTGTGTACCAGCAGTGGATCGGTATGTTTTTTTTTCTTGTTTGTTTGTTCGTCGAGGGACAAGTTTCACTGCACGGGGTCGCGTTTTGTTAGCCCTTCTACTTTCACTGCCACTGCTACTTATCCCTCCACTCCTAACTGATCCACTACGGGAGCAATGTCGTGATCTTGCTGATCGTTGTTACGCATGTTCTAGTTGGTGCGATTTAAACGTCCTAGTAGTGCGCCTGTGTTGTTAAAAGGTTCGTTGTGTTTGGTGGAATTTATGAAAAAGGTAACTAAAACCATTAAGTTATTGGGGGGAAACACTAAAGCGTACATCAGCCTTGCTGACAGCACGCACAAACCTATTTCGCCACGATCGAAATCTACACCGATTGACCCACTACTGCAGGAGGAGCAGAACGAACGCCACAAGTATACAAAACCCGCACAAATGCGTCGACGCGCGAATCGGACCTTCCACCACGGCGGATCGAGCTATTCAGACAGTGCCGGATGATGATGCGTTCGCTCTTTCGAAGCCGCGGTTTTTGTTTTCTTTGTTGTTGTTGTCGTCGTTGTTGTTGCTTTCCACAATCGTCTCACATATGCCCGTGAGCGGGAGAGAGTGAGAATTCGATCGCGGTTCCGCGGATTTGATCCGCGCTGTTTCTGCTTGTGTATTAGTTTCCTCCAACCAAACTCATCTAAACGGTCACTCTCTTTCACTCGTTCTCTTTCTTTCTTTCTCTCTTTCGCTCTGCCTACTCTCTTGAGTAAAGATGCCAACATTTCAGTGGATCCTCGATGCTTTGCATGTGTACACACATGTAAATAAAGAGTTCTGTTTTCACAAACACAAAACCACGAGCGCGAATGTACACGCGATGCAACGAGGCGAATTATTAAAAATTAATCGCCAAACTACGGCCTGAAAGACGTAATGAAAGAACGAGCGGTTTCGGATAGGGCCCGCCCCGATACGTGCTGTTGACGGAGCGTTTAACAAGTAGGCTTGTTGTAAATAGTGTGATGAAGGTGTGACGTTTTGGATGCGATCGCTAAACGATCTTCGCACGGTAAGGTATAGCACACTGAAAGGGAGCAACTTGTTCCACTTGCAATGTGCAAGAGCGGGCTTGAATTGATTGGTCTAATTAACCAAGATCACTGAATAAGGAAGGTTTTTGCAGCAGAACATTATATTGTATTGCCATTTCCGAACGATAGATCGAAGCCTTATTTGTTGTTACACATCACCAGTTGCGTTCAGATTCCAAAGCGTGATATGTGCCGAAGTTGTTTAACTTATGCGAACGCTTTAGAT
>CM032177.1:15929232-15939517 GCA_018908115.1 Anopheles rivulorum
AATATATCTGCCATTTAAGGGGTATTTTTTGGCCTAACATCTATTGTTCGTTACTCAGACGACGTAACGAAAGATTCAAACAACTCAGACGTCATGCGAACGTCTAACGTCAGAAACGGTATACTTGTCAAAATTGTAAAACATAAAAAAGAGGGTAGCCATTTTGGAGAAGCCGACAAGTTAACACGTGTTTTAGAGGTTCCGCGATAAAGTGAAAAGAATACAAAATAAAACAAACAACTGAGCTAATCATCTATCATTTCTTAGGTATTCCTTAGGATTTTTTCCAAAGTTGTAAATACCGTAATCAGGACATCATCAGAAGTTAGCAATCAGGACTTACTGCAGGTAAGTCGGCAGCAGAGGATATGCATCTTCATTTCTTGCTATTCAATAACCTAACGCACTGAGTAACCTATTCATATGAATAAATCAATTCTTTGTAGGGTAATTTGATAAGTATATAGACACTTGGCTTTTGAACCACACACAAAGTATTTGGAACTATAATATTAATCGTGAGTGAACTAAGGCTCATAAGCGAGTTCTTCGTCTTTTTTTAGGAAAGTGATTTAACTCAGCACCGAACATAAATAGAGCTCAAGCACTGACCAATTCCTGTCCTTCATCAAAATTCCGTTCATATATTACTGATCTCCCAAACTAACTTGTTTGGCAGTACCATCCTGCATGGGATGCTGATGAAAACAAGCCAAGCTGAAGCCTCGCTTCCTGTCAGTATTCTAAGCATAAGTTGAAAAGTAACATTTGCCCCAGTACTTTGCAGCCAGTTTCTGCAAACTCTTGTGGTGCCCTTTCAACGGAACCATTCCTGCTAGTGACAGGCGTATGTCGACAGGTTGATGAAGAGTGGCCCGCACCAAAACGCATACTCGCAAAAGTTAGATAAACAGTGTGAGTTATTGTGTGGTTTTTTAAGTGCTACAGAACATATACCCTTTTTTGTTGCAGTGAAAATGATTCCGGTAAACAATTCAAGATGTAATCAAAAGCATCATTTTTTTGAGGCTAAATTATACACAATCATCGTAACGCAACCCATCAAAGTCAGTAATTTCATGCGCTTCATATCGGCACCCTTCAAACGGGATGGCATTCCCTCCAACGCTGGTGCGAATGCTTGCGAATCGATCATAAATTGTTTTTTGCAGTGCTAAGGTAAGATTTATTGACGTCAAAAATAGAACCTCAACGCCAAAACAAAATCAAAACAAAAAACACACCAAAATCTTAAACTTCTTCCCTACTCAACATTCCTTCCACATTTCGTGTATACGGAACCCTGATTTGCTACCGAAAATCATTGTAATCACCATCACCGGTGGTAGGGCCACACACTTCATTCTTTGTTGCAAGTTGATCACAATCAAAAACCATGATGAAGCAAAAGCGGCGCTGAGTGTCACGTAGCTTGCGTGAATATAGTTTGAAATGTTGTGGCAAGTAAAGGATGCCATGGATTAATGCTAAGATGTACCCAAGGTTACCAATGTCTCTGTGACTGTGGTACGATGCCATGTTGTTAGTGGAAAGCAGAAGTACACCTAGTTGTTGCCTGCACGTATAAAAGAGTGTATAGTAAGACTTCTTTTTAAAAAGATTTAGCTGTAATAATTGCTTTATTCACATTTAAAATATCAATAATCAGAAGTAATGTAACCCAGATTCGGTAGCATTCACAGTGATGGGCACATCAATGTCGTCATGCATTGATTACAGCCCCGCCCGGATGAATAGAGTTTCCGAGAATAGTTTGGTAAAGTATTTAACGCCAACCAGTCGTATGGCCATTAAGGGAGAGCACTAACTGTCTTGGGTTTGGGGCGCGACAACCATTTAATGTTTATTGCCAAGGTAGAATAAGTTTAAGTGTCTCATACGCTTCGGTTGATTGTACAGTACGTGACAAAAGTTGGTAACAGGTTGGCATACTGACAAATTTATTAATTTAGTTAGTAAAAGGAGAAGAATGCATTTCCTACACTCTGGTTGACGCCGAGCAGGGACATATTCGCTTGATATTAATGAGTTGCTCAATTGCGTTTATAGACGCTAAAAATGACAACCTCGAAGGCACACCGACGAACGTGCGAAAGGGCATCTTCGTGTGTGGATTAATCCCCAATCTCTTGCCAAGGTGGTGTTACGTGTCTCATTCCCTATTGTATCGGGTTGTTTCTTTATTCATAACCATATATGTATGTACGGTGTGCAAGTTACGTGGTTCTATGCATATGGCGGTTACCGCAGCGCTGATACGAAAGCTGTCACCGAAAGCTAGCCGTACTACGTATGCAGCCTTTGGCCTGGTTCTTCCAGCAAATGGCAAACTTTAAATTTGTGTCACGAGAAAAGAACCCAACCCCACGGGTCTGCCGGGGCAAGTTTGGAGAGAATGGAGCACTGCTGTTGTACTGGCTACCACACAAATCATGCTTTTTCTTGCGATTTCATGTGCCAAGCTGCATGGCAAACGATCGCGTACCAGCTGCACCGTGCAAATAAGTTTCCCGTGCATCTGGAATGAGTTGTTTGATTTTGGTACCAGCAGTGCGTCGGAAGGAAGATGTCAAATAGAATGCAAAATCGTTACGCTCCAGTTTTATGAAGTTGCACCAAAAAAACGTACTTCAATGAAACCATTTTAATCATGTGTGGGGGTTATACACTCGAACGTTCTATTCGAGGGCGCAGCACCGAAAAGAAACGCTGCGTCAACATAATCTATCCGCCCGCACCTAGAGCCAAAAGTCCTCCGAAATACGGTCACTACAGAAAATCTGCGTGACCGCTCCAATCCTTCCGCATGCAATTTCAGCTTTTGTTCGATCACCGTAGAACAACCACGGTCAAGTGTAAAACTGGGTCAATCGATTATCGTAGTACGACGGTACGGTGGTATGGTGGATGTGAGTGAAAAGTGCATTGCACTGCAAGAAGCCAAAAGTCGATCACTCTTTACACCCGGAACCGCCCGGAACATCGCACCCCATTGCCACACTGTGGAGAGGCAACATAAACCTTCTCCGAGGACTGAAAGCATGATGCATTTGATAGTTCCCCATTCCCAGTATCTGGTGACTTCTTTCGTACCATGAAAACCCCACCGCCATCGATGGGATTTTCAGCAACAACAGCAAAAAGAAAACGACGTATATTTCTGTATCAAAGGAACCCGACGATGCTGTGATTCTGCATGCTTGGATGTATTTTTTTCTTTCCTTCACCTTTTGCGTACGCTTGTGTTCTGCGCTCGTACACGTGTGTGAGTGTGTAGTGTGGCGGTGGTTTGCTTTGGTAGAAAACGCGAAATTGAGCATTCTATCGCCACTTAAACGAGAACGATTAAATTAGGTCACACTTTCGTTCCGTGTTTCGCCCTTCGTTTTTTTTTTCTTCTGGTGTTCCGTGTTGGTGCTGGACTGATTGGCAAAAATTATGCACACAATTAAATTACGTTTTATGATGCGACACTTTTATTTTCTAGCCAACTTTCCCGTCAATCAACGGAAACGCAAGAAAATAACGATAGAAAATCATTTAATGGCACACATCAAACGTTTCGTTTCGCCACAATTTTAACAACCAATTATAGGCAAACCTAATAAATGCTTTGACCACCGTCATTCGCTTGCACAATTTCACATGGTCACATTTTTAGATGTAAATTTTAGCTGCCTTTGCCCACTGTTGTTCGTGAGCGACAAACCAAGACGTGCGGCGGTCTTCGGGCAGTGTAATAAAACCGGATGGATCGTCTTCGCACACATCTCGCGACGGATGGCGCTGTGTCCGGTGATCAATAACACAGTAAATTCCCAGTATTCACCATTATTACTTCCCACACGTACACAAACAAAGCCAAAACCCGGTGGAACAGAGCAAAAGCTCGCGCACACATGTTCACAAATCTCCGACCGGCATCGAAGGCCAACCATCTTCGAGGTCATCCCGCGAGCGGCCACCGGCACAAACACGAATCATATGGTTGACGCAGTGTTGTCGTTGTTGTCATTTTCTCTTCACCGGCCGCTGTTACACGTTTCTGGGTGGGTGTGTGTGTGTGTGTTTTTTTTTTTCTGTCGCTGTTTGCACAACTTGCCTGCTGGTTGCCACCATTCACCGGGTGGGGTGGCACACACCACAATAAGGCGCACGCTTCTTCCATCTCCCACAATCGCGTTTTGCAACAACCGCGCTGCTTTAACGTTGACGATCGGTGGTCGTTGGTGAAGCAACCAACTTCCCAATTCGATCCGACACCTTAAGCTCATCCGTGTTAGGCCGGGCCTAGTTTTGTTTCACTAGTTCGGTATATTTTTGTGTGCCTTTTGCTTTTGCTTTTCCTTTTCGTCTTGCATATGAATGACTTTCAAAAGCTTGCAGGCGCTCTTTTTCGATTCGCTACGGCCGACAAACAATACGCACCAACGGTGGAGCGCAAGCATGAACCAAAACAAAACAAAACAACAAACACAAAAAGGAGAAGCCACCTTAAGACAAAACGCAGCAGCAATGGCAAAGATCGCGCCAAGAACGAGAACGAACTTTTTTCAACATCTTCTACGTTTTACAGCGTCCGGCCTCTCACCAGTGTTCCGCATACCTTTTTTGCCGCGTTCTGATGCTGGCTGATTGCTCGTGTGTATATATATATGTGTGTGTGTGTAGAGGGGGGGGAGAGAATATAAGCAGAAGAATGGAGCACGATGGAGGAAATAAAAAACCACAAACCGTCGCCTTTTGTTCACCCACCACCCGGCTTTGGCGAGTAGTAGCTGCGGCAGCCGGTTTTGTTCGCGTCTTCCGCACCTTATAACACGTTCGCACTCGCGCGAATCTTGCACGCACGCACGCACGCAAAACACGGACCCGTACGCGGTTTCGAACGTGGTGTTGTTAGCCGCGAAGCCAAAGCTTGTTTGTTTGAAACAACAGTGTCGAGCTGCTACGTTAACGGTGTAACGATCGCGCGCGCGTGCGTCCCGGCTTTGAACGTAGGAATACCGCGCGCCAAAAGGGAGTGAAAGAGACACCGCACGCTCTACACAGCAACCGAAGACGAAGCCTCCGGCAGAGAGAGAGAAAGGGAGAGCGAAAGATCAATCAGCGTTCGGTTGTTGCGTTCTCTTTTACGTTCGGTTTTCTTTCCCCGTCACCCTTCTGGCTGTACGTTTTCCACATCGGTGCAGCGGAGAAACGATAAGTTTTCGACCGGTGGGGTTTAAACTGAAACCCCCGAAGTGGTAGCTTTCACGGCTAAAAGCACATCTTTACATAAGCACATAGAAAGCTCTTTCGAGTAAAGCCACGGGGAGCTTTACGCAAGCGATACATTTGCATAATGAACGTATGTTTAACATTTTGTTTTCAAGTATGTTTAAAACATGTTTTATCGTATTTCACATGTATGTGGTTGTAATAATTGGTAATCAGTATGGTTTCGGACAATATATGTTGCCTTCAGTTAAGAAAAGTCTGATACCATTTTGTTGCACATAATTTAAGGTCCATAAGAAATACGAAATAAACAAGAGTAAAATACAAACCTTGTCAGAATAATAAATCCATTATCGCGAAAAAAAGCATTATAAATTAATACCATGCGTGCGATTCTTACCATTCTCCCTCAACCTCAACGTTTACTTTTCGCGCATGATTCCATCGGCAGCATTATTTTATGTGGCGAAGCGTGACCACGTATCCGCTCGACGCCTGCCTAAAAGCATTATCTACAATGCTCGCGGTGGAATATTTAACAGCTTCGGAAAACATAGTGTGTGCTCGAGAAGCATTTCTCATACCAGTACCAGGCCCAATCAGTACACGAAACTAAATCGCTCTCTTAAACCGTATCAATCAGATGCAGATCTTCTTTATTGGTATTGAATTGTTTTACAATTGTCTCACTTGTTGTACGCCCGATGTTTCTTACATGCCCTCTCCGCAGAGATAGAGGAAAGGAAACTGGTAAGTAGGGAAACAAAGAGGAAAAGTTTGTAAGAATGCACTGCCGTTCAGTAAAACGTAAGATTATGTTTTTGTAAGGAACTTAACCAAGAATAAACCGGATGAAACTAACTAACTAACTAAGACTAAGATAGTTCGTTCCGTTCGTAATGCTGTAACCACCCACGGGTTTCTTTTTCATTTTTGCTACTTTTACTATTAGTTGCTATTCGTTCGTATGGGGATGTTGCACGCGATTGTGCATAAACCTTTGCCGCGCTCGTATGAATGTCTTTTCCTTAGTAAATTGCGCACTGCTTGCTTAATCCACACACACACACACACATTCAAATGCCAACCTGCCTTCCTTTCTTATTCCTAACTAAGCTGCCTTTTGCTAGAATACACTCATAATATTACTGTTTACTGCGTTTGTTTAAAGTTTTGCTTGAACAAACGGCTCATACGGAATCACTCCAGTAGCGGCGAAATTGCACTACTGCTGTTTGCTGCACCGCCCTTTCGTGGTAGTAAAATTGTGATTATTGTGAAGCTTATCCTGTTGGTAAGGTCACATTTCTATTTTGTAAGTATCCTCACCGGTAGGCAACCATCATTCGAGAGCCCAGTTACGATTCCCGCAATCCTGCAACGAGTCAACTTTATGCATTAGCTGTCCTATCCTACCCATTGCACCTGCTGCGTATTGTCTTCGGCCAATGCAATGGATTTGCCATGGTTCTTATGGTTAGAGCGAGCTGCTGCAATAGATTACACTTCCTAGGTTGGTTTAGTTTGGTGCTTATTTAGGTGGAAAAACTAACACAGGGCGGATAACTCAAAGTAAACTAAACAAACCGTATGGTTGATCGTGGCTGGGATTATCATAATCATCAAGAAGATACGCTATTTACAATATAAAAGCGACAGAAGCCCTTCAAAGCATGCCAGAGAAAGATAGTAGTGATCACCAACATAAATCACAAGCGTAGAAATTTAGGCTAATCAAGTTGTACCCAAGTCAGCATCTCATTTTGAACCTAATTGCGTCACAAATTATAAGACTAAACACAAATCATAATGAAAGCGGTACCATAAATCTGCGTAAGATTCGTTGATCATGAGAAGTATATTATTATTTTTTATCTCCCTTTGTTCGATGTATCCTCAACATACAGATACACACAAACACACTTCATTAACATGCGCTGCTCATTGCTCAATTCGGGTTAAGCTTCTTGTATTGTTTTTATTCATTTTGGATGCACTTCGCTCCTCGCGTAAATGTATTATGTTGCCGTAGTTTAATGTTCCTGAGTATCAAATTTTCTTCCTCAAAACGTTATCCCATTCGTACGCTTTTAAAAACAAATCTCAGTCCGTAAGCCAGTATTTTAAAGACATGTCGAATATAGTTCCGTATCAAACGCGCTAGTTCCAGGGACAGAATGTTACGTTGCAAACTGAAGCATCAGGAACACATCCATGATCTATAGCGCAATCACTGATATCGGTCGTATGGGCGAAGAAGCCTAAGGTTAAATTCATTTCAGTACGGGAAGGAAATGAACGTTCGGTTTGCGCTTAGTTTTCCTAGATATTGATCAGTTGCAAATGTGAAGCTTTTCCTCACCAATCACAGTTCCCAGTGGCGGATTCACTCTTGTGGGTGCCCTAAGCGCGAAAGCATATGGGGCCCCTGTGAAGTGCTTGGTTTGAGCCCGCTACTGCACAGTCCACTTACACTTAATTTTCGATTCGCCGCACATTTTCAGGAAAAGGGGCATCAAACATTATTTATCCTGTCCCCCTTTCGCTTCTTCTAGTATCTTCTTTTCCTCAGATTCAGGCGTTCATTGAATCTTGTTGTCTTCTTGTTTGGCAACACCATTTGGGTTCCGCACACGTGCCACACCAACCATTATTTGTATGATACCACATTCTTACCAAAGCTTCGCCAAAGCAGGCCCGGATGAATGTAGAATCGTGTCGTTGTAGGAGTAGTAACAGCAGCCAGCAGAAATAACGGTAGTGATAGTCAATAGAAGAATAAGGGACACTAGTAGTAGACGGTACCGATACTTGATCCTTCAATGCTTTTCTTTCGTTCATTTAAGGTAAGTGTAATCGTACAATAATTAATTAATAAATATAAGACAATTTAAAAAAAAGTATTGTAAATGCTACTAACAATCTTCCTGACTCTTTCGAACACACCGAGCTACCTTTCGCTTAAATTCGGGATACGCCTCTCGCCATTCCTTTGCCGCGTCCACGTTCGCCGGCGATTCATCGTTCGGATCAGCCAGCATGGAAATGACCGATATTAGAATCGTCTCAACCGTGTGCACCGGTAGCCAGCGTTCCGATGCCTTCTCGTAACCCCATTTATCATCGCCCGGTTCGTGCAAGATGCTGATACAAACGTCACCATTCCGATCGATGTTCGGGTGCCAGATCTCTGTGACGAATTTCATGCGCGGTGGCCTCAAAGGATACTCCTTAGGAAAATGTAGATGTGCCTTGAAGAATCCGCCCTCGCTAGAAGCAAAATTTGTAACATGCAACCATTATTAAGGAAAATGTTCGGGGTTTTTACTGTTGAATGACAATTGCATCAAAAGCTGATTAAAACAATTAATATTTGTTTAAGAAAAATGAACTTATTGAACTTACAATTTATGAAACCTTAGTTAATTTCTTTTAAGCAAAACCACCCATGAAAACAAATTTACTGTGGGTACACAGTTTAAATTAATTGAGTCGCTTTTCCTAATCGTGATGAGCATTATTTTCAGGCCATATGTTTCCCATAATTGAGTTACTTGTGCTGTTACAAGTTCGTGCAAATTTGTATCTTCTCGTTAACTCAGTTGAATGCTTCCGACGACTTGATTCTGAATTTTATGCTTTTTCCCATAAGTTCAATTGTCAACCATTGCTCGCAGTGTTCTATGGCATAGTAAAAGATTCCATTAGAGCAGTATTCGAGCAAAGGTCATTAATGATTTTCCTCGTTTTAAGCACATCTGCATTCGGATTCTCCATAGCAAATGCTTTCTAACGAGGTTTAGAATTATTCCATAATAATTTTTGAACTTGAAGTGTTTTTCAAAAACTCCATTAATTGCTTTAATCGTTTTTTTTTAATCGAATTTGTTTTATGACATTATTTTCATGCACTTACTATAGAGTATCCGGTGGTCCAATAATTAGCACTTCCCATCGAAAGATGTCGTTATCATCGATTAAACCGGCCGAAAATCCCTCCACAGGATTTTTGCTCAGCTCTAAAAAGATACAAATATAGAAATATGATAAATGAAAGCATTAGAATTATTTTTTTATGTTTAAAGAAAGATGGCATGTCGCAACATTTTACAACATTTCATCATATTTATACGAAGAGTTTAAAATAATGCCAGTACATTTTTTTACAATAGCAGATCAGTATAAGTATGAGAAAAATGTATGTTGATTTTATTAAATGCAATGTTTAACAAGAAATGTAATGGCAGTCAGAAAAGAATGGTCAAACAAAACTCTTCCCACTAGCATTAATTCATGCCAGCCTCATTAACTCTCACCCATCATTGAGTTGTATCATCTTTTCATTCATTTTGCGTTTTCGTTTCACTTTCACGAAGGTTAAAGCGTAGCGAAAAGGGCAATGCCACCGATGCCAGACCCTACCCCTACACTACGCTACTGTCAGTGGTCGGAAAACAAAGAGAAGTATATTCACTCTTCCGCAGAAAAGAAACTGGCTTCTGTCAATAAAAAAATGACAGAAAAAAATACTTTAATCCATTAGAAGACGCGATGGTACCGCAAGAAGCAGGTGTTGTCCACCTTAAAACATGCCGCCGGTAGGATCGAGCGAACGTACGTAGGACAGGATAATCTGACAAAGTTCAACGACGCACCTCACCCGAACGCAAGCGTCCTTTCCTCGCCCGTCCTGAGCACTGGGCCCTTCTACTTGTCAGTACGCTGGGGCGCTTGCATCGTTGAGCAGCCAACCCGGCATTGTGACAAGAAGCCCCACCGCAGCTAGTTCTTGAGGCATCACCACCACGCGTTCCGGCCAGCAGACAAAATAAATACATGATAATTTGCTTATCGATTTCCAACCTTGCCAGCAAGCTTGCGCGTACTTGCCCTATAATGGGGCTTTCCAATCAAATGGCTTACTTCTGTTTCTACCACTGCGAACCATTTACACCGGCACTTCCTCATATCGGGAATTTTAAACACACCACACCACAAGGACATCCAACGAGGACTTTCCGCCTGGCAACCCCCGCCGTCACAC
>CM032177.1:15958926-15997396 GCA_018908115.1 Anopheles rivulorum
AAAAAAATAATAAAAAAGAGATAAAATATGTTGCAACCACCTTACTGTTTCGTTGAAGAATTTTTGATTACCGATACAGAAACGCACCTAAATCCTGCTTCTAGTTCGTATGCTTCAGTCCGTGTTGTTGATCGTTTCGTTAAAATAAAACAACGTGCGTTGTTGTTTTCGTGTCTGGTACCACCATCCGTTAATATGGTTTTTGCTAACTTCTAACACATACTGTTTCCTCCCCATACGCTATCCACACATGTCAACACAAGTACGTGGATGCGCCTCCGACATGTGTTTTTTGTGATGCGAGTAAACGAGAGACAGAAATAACTGCCTAACGTTTCGCTTGTCTTTTGTCTTATGGTTACGCTACTCGAAGGATATTGTTTGAAAAGCGACCCACACCTAACACCTTAAACAGCATCCGTAGGACTTTGGAATTCCGAAAGCGCATGCACAGGGTTTTGTGTTTTCTTTTGCGACGCACGCCGTACCTTGGCACGCACCTCTTCCGGTTTTTCGGGTCGAACCAATGGCTTCTTTTCTGGCGCCTTCATCTTCCACACGACAATCGGTGACTGGAGAAACAAAGCAAAATAAAACCATTTGTTACAAAGCATTGCAATCGTACCACTGGGGCAACTACATCGTTCCTCAATACTATTGGAATATAATAGATGCTAACCAAACGGGTGATTTAAACACAAAACGCTAGAGAGAATTATTTGCATTCAAATGTGTTAGCAGAGTGGGAAAAATATGTGATAAACTAGCGATAGCGAATGGTATTATAATGAATGAATAATAAAAATGTTCCATAAGTAATCCTGTTAGTGCTGATGATTCGTTTATTGTTTTCGCTGAAACATATGTATGAAAGCTTATGTATGCATGGAACTAAATAAGCATTATTTTTACAGCAAACTATACCGGTTAAAATGCTTAAAAAAGAAATGATTTCATAATAATGATTTATGTTTGACTAGACACTTAATATACACGAGAAACTTTTTTGAAAAAGTAAGGTAGGATGATGAATAATTTACAAATGATTTAAAAAAAAACAATTATAAACGTTCAACTATAACATCGATAAATTTGTTTGATGTCATGTCTATTTAGCCAAAAATAACACAGTATTACACAAAACGAAACTGTTTACAAATGCATACATAGAGAAAGAGCTTGAGAGGAATGTTTGAGAGGAACTTACGTAATTCTAGTTTTTGCCAAATTTCACAAAACAGTAACAAATCCAAAGATGGAACACACAATGCATGGTTGAGAAATTCGTTTGTTAATTGAAGGTTTTTAATTTGAATGCGATACGCATTGCAAATGGCCAAGTTGCGTGATTATAGCACGATGGAGAGCAAAATGTTTTGGGTTCGTACGGAACAGTTGGTGAAGAAGAGAAATTACCAAGAGAGAAATATGAGTTAATGTTAGGGCAACGAAATGGATTCCGCAACCATCGAGGCAAAGGGAAAGTAAATCGAATGCTATGTTGAGTTGACTATAACCGTCGGCATTAGTGATTCGCTTGCGCTCATCCAAGCCATCGGTTCAAAACAATAGTCCTATGTGCACTTACCGAAACGGTTCCCTGCCGTGTGTACTTGGTGGAGGCAACATACGAATATTTAACCGTATAAACGACGGCATTCATCAGATTCTTTGCTGCCTGAATTAGGGACGTCGCACTGTCCAGCTGTAAAGAAAACCCGGAACGTACAGAAACCGGACAAATAAAGAAGAAAGAGAGAGGTCAAGGGTAGATTAGATCGTTCAACTAAAGAAAAATCGGAACATAATTTCACCATTACCCCTGACACGATCAGTTCACCGCTAATGTTCTGCACATCAGCTTTCACCTTCGAGGTGATCTGAATCTGATGACAGTACAGGGCGATACGCTGCAGGTAGGCAAGTAAATCCTTCTTGGTTGAGCTTTCCGGGCACTGGTCGGCGATTTCGCGCGTCAGNGAAACCGGACAAATAAAGAAGAAAGAGAGA
This sequence comes from Anopheles rivulorum, assembly GCA_018908115.1. Classification (NCBI taxonomy): domain Eukaryota; kingdom Metazoa; phylum Arthropoda; class Insecta; order Diptera; family Culicidae; genus Anopheles; species Anopheles rivulorum. The sequence continues at coordinate 15,960,937 of CM032177.1, forward strand.
GGTCAAGGGTAGATTAGATCGTTCAACTAAAGAAAAATCGGAACATAATTTCACCATTACCCCTGACACGATCAGTTCACCGCTAATGTTCTGCACATCAGCTTTCACCTTCGAGGTGATCTGAATCTGATGACAGTACAGGGCGATACGCTGCAGGTAGGCAAGTAAATCCTTCTTGGTTGAGCTTTCCGGGCACTGGTCGGCGATTTCGCGCGTCAGCTTATCCAGCTTGGTGCCGGCTTCGGAAATTTTCTTAGCCGCATTAATAACATCCATCGTCGTTTTCAATGGGCCACGTCCTCTGTGAAGCGAAGAATAAACAATAAATAAATATGCCGAACAAGTTGCACATGATTTTTAAACACCTACCGCGTAAAGTCCGTCATCTCCATCATGATCATACACATGTGCTTGGCAAGATAGATGATATCGTTGCCGGTGTCGTCCCACTTGGCTACCTCCGAATCGAAGGTCAGCTTCTCACGACGGAACAGCTCAACCTGCTGCATAATCTTCTGCTTGTCTTCCTCATTCATCTTACGCATTGCTTCCTGCAGAGATTAAGAATATTGATGTTTTTATTTAGCGGGAAAATTAACAAAAAAAACTGAATGTAAATGAGAAGGGGAATGACACTTACTCTAGCGGTTGTGATACCACTAATTTCAGGATACTCATCAATAGTTTGATCTCCGGTATGTGCGCTCGCTGCCGATAAAGGGATGCAATATATTAGTGATTTTCTCTTGTGATTGAAATTAGCTACACGGCAAGATAGCAAACTTCTAATCAAACACATACATGCTTAATTCTATGTTCTACTGTCACATTAATGAAACGATAATGCTAGGTACAAATATAAACGAATGAAACATATTCTTACATCTACTACGTGTTTCGACAGTCATGTCCTCGACGGGTTCGAATTCCGTATCCGTGTCCAACTCATCGGAACTCTGATTTTACATGCAATTCCAAACATTGACAAAACAAGATCCATTTGAAGACACACAGGCAGACAAACAGAAGTATAAATGCAGGAACAACACACAAGAGGTGACACGTGACACACAGGGTTAAGGGAAGTACAGGCAATAATTGGACCGTTTCCACGCATTTTGTTGTAGGATACACAGGCCGTGCAATGAATGACATAGAACGAAACGAAACAATCATAAAAAATGAAATGAATATACATGAATACAGAAACAGTACAAACAACGATCGGGTACAGGGATGGGGATAATAAAATTTCTACAATCACAGATGAACAATCACAAATTACGATATTAACAATGCATTCAGAATCCACATGAACTACGCAGTATCATTCGACAAGAAAGCAAAAGATGGCCATCTGTTTTCGCTTACATTTGCTCCTAGTTTCAAGCGTGTACTGTTCATCTTCGATATCTTCTGGATCCAAATCTTCTTCGTCCTTATGTTTACAACGTATAGATAGGTAAAGAGGCATACATTAGAAAATGTGGCAAACATTATAAAGGTATCATGATACTTCATTGCGAATGTAAACAATTCATTTGGTACGTTAAAATAATGGAAGATGTTTGTGCTCATCTTTTTCTGTGGTTTTTGTTTGAAAATCAGCTCACAAAATGACTTCGTGATGGGGATCGCTAGAATTGGGAAAGTATGGCCGAAATTGCTACCTAACTTAATCGAGCTTACCCTGTTCATCAGCACGGCTCGACGAATTTCACGCACACCATCGTATACAAGACGTGATGCGTCGATGAAATCGTTCTCATCCACATCCTTCGGTGAATTGGAGGATAGCGCATCGACGGCCACATCGACACGCTGCGCAAATTTGGACATCACCTGTTCGCGCAGTACCTTTACCGCTTCCAGGACGCGCTTCGTGTAGATGCACGGTTCGTAATTGTCCATCTCGGCCTCCACCACATTGCAAACACGTGCCGAACGTCCCTGAATTGCGCCAGCAGTATTACGCAGATCAAGTGCATCGCCTTCCTGCAGCGCGAGTACACATTTGTTCACATCCTCCAGGATGTGATTTTCCGACACGGCTAGGAAATCATCGATGGTGGTAATATCATCGACGGCTTCGGTTAAAATACGAACTTGATTTTCCCACGCCTGACGGTACGCTTCCATGTTTTCCTGTGCCACCTTTGAGTTGGGCCGAGCGGCTAGAATGAGGGCCGCATTAATCACCTGCGGGCAGAGGGTTTCGATTTGGTCAGCCGCGTATCGAACCATCTTAACACCGTCCTCGTTGTTCGACATGCTGCATACGAGGTTTGCCACCTCGACCAGCTTTTCTGCATGCTTGGTAAAGATGTCGGCACGTTCACGGACCACCTTTTCGTTACCGCCGCGTGCCGCTTCGATCAGGTCCAGCAGGGGCATGTTCGTTTCAAGGAACGAATCCGAAACATGATCGACGACCGCCTTGCGCAGCTGCCGGCGTAGATCCTTCGTTTTCCGATACATGTGACCGATGGCGCGTTCCAGTTCCGGTGTGCGATCTTTCGTTCCCATCTATAGAGAAGCAAGGACGCAAAGCATTAGGTTAGAAGTAGTTCGTAAGTTTCTGCAAATTCTTTACTTACATTAGACATGTACTCCGACAGCAGATCCTGAAGCGCTTGTCGGACAGCGTTACATTCCCCAACGATACGTTCACGCCGCTCGTCGCGCGTACAGTCCGCGTCAGCCATGAGGGCTGCAGCACTGATGATGCTCTCGAGTCGCTCCTCGAGTGACGGTCTGGAGCGCACTTCATTGTATGCACGCGGATCCATAATAATGCCCTCGTCGAAATCGTCCAAAGCTGCGGCCAATTCGCCGGCCCCGACATATACGTCCTGCGGTTGAGACGACTTGCCCTGTGCCACATCGCTAATCGTGTTTACGGCCTCGCACACCTGCTTCAGAATATGATCCCGGTTTACCTTGGCCAGATCGAGCTCCGGATGGCGTACGTACACTTTCGACGCCGTCAGCAGCATAGTGGAGTGCTTTTTGAGCACAGCCCGTGCCGCTGCCAGATCGTCCCGCAGTTGCGGATCTTTCAGCTCCTGCTGACGTTTGGCTGCCTGTTTTATCAGCTCGTTCGCATTGCGGCCAAACTGGCGCATATTGTTCATAAGCTCATCCTGGGATGAGGCGTTTCGCAGCTTATCAAGGTCGTCCTCGACAACGTGCAGCGACTTCAGCAGTAAATGCACGTCAACCATATCGGCTAGGATGAGCAGTCGCGTTACAGCGGAAAGCAGATTTCTGGCCGCACGAACCATGTTTCCGCGCTTTAGTGAACTGCATGGATCTTCGGAAAATTCGCGAGCTGCAATGCTCATCGCGGAACCCGTTTTGCGAACTTCCTCTACCGCGGACAGCATCTCCTGCGTGATATCCGGATTTTCATAGGCAATCTGTTCACCGCGCTCGATGAAAATGTCGGTGGCTTTTTCGACGGCGGCAACTAACGCACTTGCGCGTTTCGATTTGCCTGAAGCATCATGCATCGTGTACCAGTGGTCGAAGGTGGTCGGGGGAGAACAATAACGAGACAAGAACAATATTAATGAGCGTGACAAACCAATGGCAACAATCCAGTTCCCAGGGAAATGGAGTCAATCCATCCGCATTGTGGGAGGGGGAATTCCGCATCAATGATTCGTCACGGAACTGAACATAGTCGCCCTAAACGGTGGGACTGGGCTAAGGGTGACCCACAATAACTTACCTTTCTTCTTTTTGCTCGGTCCCTTCGTACTCACTAGCGTGGTTACCTGCAGTACCAGCGGTTCGAGCGTTTTTTCCACCGACATCGTGCGTATTTCCAGATTCTTTGGATCCCATTTCAGGGCCACTTGCCCGAAATTTGATAGCGTTTCCATCGCGCCCGGAACAGCTACCAATCAAGCGAGAAAGTTGTGCTCGCGGTTACAATTTCACTTCACGAGATCGTACACGCACTGCACACACAGCAATGGAGACAGCCTTTGTTCCGAGTCAGCTTTGCTGGATCAATGTAGCAACGCTTTTGTTTGCCCGTTCACCGTGTTCTACAAAATGCAGCAAAATTCACATCAGATTAGTCACCCTCCAAGAGCCACTCGCTGTATATGCTCGCTTTATGTTTTTTTTTTCACACACATACACGCACGCGCGCACTGTAAATTTTCTTCCAATTTAGTTTATAGTTTTAGCGATGTACTTACACTTCTCAAAGCTGAACATTAAGTGCATTCGAATCCTACACCTTCTAGCTATGAGTTAATCACTTTAAAGTGGCCTTTTTCGTAGGTTTACTCTGTAAAAAAATATGTTTTTGAACACTACCTCCAGGGTGTGACGCGTAGCAAAGGTTTCAGAAATTTGTTGAAGTACAATCGTGTTGTGTGAATGAAAGCGCAGGAGCCGACAAACGTGTAGCGGCGAGAGAGATGAAATGAAAATACCACCACTTGCTATCTCTGTCTAACTGTGTTCGCTTCTCGCTCTTGCTGCTATATGACTACGGGCATAGCGTGTAAAATACGCGGTCAGAATACACTACGGGATCGTCAAGTATGGCGTCTAAATCTGCCATTTGACGTTTCATTTTTTCATAACATTCGGCTGTCATTCGCATCCCCGCCTGTCAAAGTCGGGTTTTCAGAAAAAATAGTCGGAAAAGTCGAAAAAAGGAGCACGCATTTACGTTAAAAATTCTCTCGTCATCTTCCGGAAGACCCTACAAATGGTGCGATAAATGCTGTGGTAGGAATGGTTTGTTTTCGTAAAAGCTTTTACTAATCGTGGCCCAACGCATTTCCATTTCCAAATTCAGTGTTGCTAAAGCGCGGGCTAGTGGAATCGCACGGAGAAAAACTACCCAGCGGCATACGAACCATAAACGGACACCAAATAAAGGATCAAAGGAAGCTGGCGACGAGGTGTCTCGCCATCGCTATCGGTATTATTCAGAATCGCACGAATCGATCGCGTTGTTCTGTCGCTGTGTTAGCCGATAGGCGTAAAGTGCATCCAGAACTGCGACAAAGAATAAGCGAAATCCATTGCTCTCGAATACGCGGGTAGGTAGGTAGCGGTGCGTGCGTAGGTGCGTAACCGAGTGCGGCGAAGTGGGAAAATCGACGTACCATTCCGTTCTTCTCGGACAGATGCGCACGATAAAACGTATAGCAGCCCGGCCGGCGAACCTGCTGCAGTGTAGAAAAGTGTACTGATGGTTGATTCATCCGGCCCGCCATAGCACGAATCATCCTGGTCTGGTGCATCGAGTGGTTCAGTAGTTTTCCCCACTGTGGGGTTTATTTTAATTCTTTACGTGTGCGTTTGCTACATCGCCTGCCCACGAAGAGGGGTATAATTACCAGGAAAAAAAAACGTCTCACGCAAATAGTAACTCCGGGCAACATAGGGTTGTAATAGCCACTGCCATAGTTGTGTGCTTGTGAAAAGTCTACAAAATCGACATTTGCACCGGGCAAAGGCTACTGGACCAGGCAAAGTACGAGGTAAGTATTCCCCGTAGTTATCCACGCTACGCTAAGTTATAATTACGTTTTAAGGACATTCAAAAGCACATGGTGTGTGGATGGAAAATTGTCTGCCGATGATTACGACGTCATGGACAGTTTGGACCTAACGAAACTGTGTGTTTGTGTATGTGCGCCAAAGAATAAGAAAGTCGGAAAAGGTTATGTTTATAAAATGAAAGCGAGTAGAAAGGACCCCACTGCAAGAAAACTGTCAGCGGGAAGGTCACCAGGAAGCGGGTCGAGGGCAAATGTTGCACCATTAACAAAACCGGTGTTTGTTTCTTTTTTTCTTTTATAACCAGCACGAAAAGGTCTAACAAACAACCATGTTGTCTGGTTGTAGAGGAAGCATTGGGATGGTCAATGTATTGAAAGCAAAAATTATTGATCTTTAACCCCGCTGAAGCGGCGGACCTTTAAGGCGGAAGCTGGCAATCCATTGTCTAGCTACTATCAGCAAAACCCTAACCTCGCACTACATGTGCTTCGCTGGCGAAGATGATGGTTAACATGCTGCCGTATTTCATCGCTTGGCTAGCGCGGGCAGAGGTTATATTTCCCGAACGCTACTGGTCATGCGCCAACTATCACGGCAGCGATGAGATGATGCCCGGTGCCGGTTTGACATGTTTTATCGTATCGAACACCAGGATATCGTGTGTCTGATGTAATTTTTCTGTCTATTGCTTTGTGACAGTTTGTGGCCCACCAAGTATAAAGTTAATATAGAACCTTGATGGTAGTTAAATTCGCAATGAAAAGATATCAATTGTATGCCTTTCAATCTTTTTTCACATGAATTTGTCGTTAGTTTATATGATTTTTTTTGCAACTACCATCAACGTCTGGTTTGTGAAAATGCTATTTACATACCTGTTGGAAGTCGAGCAAAAAGAAATGTGTCTTATTGATGCAGCTGGTTTATTCAAAATCTGCCCAGTAAAAACGTCTGATAAAAGGCGTTTTGGACATGTTTTCAATGTTTACCTGTGTCAGACGTCGTTTCATACCAGGCTTTATATTTGTACAGCTATCTTATTTTAGTCTAGATGAACTGAACGTTGTTGTGGATGGTATGATGTCATGTAAAAACATATCGTTACACGATACAATACACTAGGGCTAGATAGTTAACTTTATTGCCCTTCTTTTATTACGTACTTTGTGCCATTTTATCGATCTCCATGTTATCGATCTGACGAGTGCAGTACGTCATCCTTCGTGCAAATACAACTGCAATTCAATCATTTGCTGACGATACGTTTCACCTACGCCATACCGTTGACGGCAATACGGAAATGTAATATATCTGCTCTCGGCATTAGTTGTGCAACTGTTACACCGAATAGGATACACTTATGTTCCCAGGGAAGTTAGATAAATAGAGTATAATAACCTTCCCATTATCAGGTTTTGATGTTGATGTCGTTGTCCACATTACAAACAATCTTCCTACAACATGAATACGAACACATATGCTGTACGACTTTTGCTACATTTTGCGTAGGAATGCATATGCCCTGCAGAAGGCATTGCGTTTTCAGACCGGTTTACTCGAGATTTTAGCATCTGCTTGTGTTTCTCTTTCTGCGTGCTAAATGTACGATGCACAAACGAATGAGGCACCATGAAAAGGGCATTGACACGCGGGCGAAATAATTTTATGGAAGATGAGTTGCATCTGCGTGCGCCTTAAAATGGTTTTCTTTAAAGCTTCATGCTCACCGTTTAATGGTGGCATGAAGTGAAGGGTTAGCATTTTTTTTTTATTTCCCATTGCATAAAATGTAAAGCGTCTTACAAACGCAATGGAACGGGAACACGCCTACCTGCTTACTTCGGATCGCAGTACAGAGAAAATTAAAATATTTTACCATTTTACAGGTTGGTTCAGTGTTTGACTTGGTTTTGATGCAAACAAAAATCGTGGACAAAAGCATATCTAAATTGTCAGTCAAACATTCATCGCTGGGTGTGATTTGTTTAAAATATTCTGATACATATTGATACATGCGAAATTAAAGCGATGCTGTGCGCTAGACGTAAACCAGCTAAGGTTATAAATTCTATACTCAACATCAACTCAATAAGAATACCAATGAATTGTAATGTGCGCTAAGCAAGCTAGTATGTTGTACTCTCTATAATATGGAATCGATTGAAGAAAATTGACTGCTCGTTCAGAATGTTCCGTTCATTCATTTGTAAATTGCAGCATGTTGTGGATCGATAGGATGTAAAGCTACGATTGATACGACCATCAGCCGCATGTTGAATAGAATAATCATGATTCCACCAGTACCAGTCACCACCGTTGACACACTTTGACTGCAAATGTTCTCGAGGACACTGCAGCGTAAGTAGGGAAGCTTCCGATTTGGTTATTTCGTCGCTTCTCGAATTAGGTCAAATGGATCCCAATCGACGGTGGAATGGAGGTTTAATTCTCCCTAGAATATAGCAGGGCCAGTTCATCGTAAAAACAGGTCACAGGATCGTTTGTCATCCACGAGAGAATGATTTGAAATGGATTATTTTAACATGTAGACAGATATGCATGTCTGTGTTATCACTATCAATTGTTTTTTTTTTATGAATCCTCAAATGAATTTGTTCGAAACATATACAGACGTTTTAGGAACTGAAAAAAGAACTTGTAGAACGCTTCTCTAACCTGATTCGTGTGGTTGATAATTTTAGAATTTTACAAACGCACGCAACAGAGAAAAAAAATATGTGTCAATATTGTTTCGTCAGTCGCGGATCGAGTTTAATTCCCGTTCGACATGATGATCGTGTCCATTCTTTTTTTCAACTGTGGATTTGGAGGATACACGAACAATCGAATTTCTTAATAATCTACTTATCTTGTTTGAAAAATATTGTTGGTAAATGAATAAGGAGGACAGATTGAAGAAAAACTTGATTCAAACAGTGTTTTATACCTTGTAACTTTCTGCAATTTATTTTACTTGGGTATAGTAAAACAAACAATGTGTGGGATGCTCGACTCTGCCAAGATTTGAGTCAAGGATAGCAGTTAAGTATGATCCATAAAACAGGTTTCTTGGTACAACATTAAATTGCTTCACCAGAAGGCATTGTAGCATGCCGATTACTAAACAAACGGGACAGTTTCTCTACAAATCATGCTCTTCCTCGTAATTAGTGTGCAAGTCTCAGAGCGAATGTAAATACGCTTGTTTATTTTACGTGGCCACCCATCGGGGTGGTAATTCTTCAGCAAATCCAGTAGAATCTGTCACGAACAAATGATGTGTTTGAAAATGTCCGTAGCAAAAGTGCCGTGGCATCATCATTTCCGCACCAGAATGAACAGCTGGGAAAATATAGGTCACAACTTACGTACACTTCACAGCCACTAACGAGCAGTTCAAGAGGATCTCCGTAATGCTAGAAGCATTCGCCACAGTGGAAGGGAAAAAAGGACAAACGTTTATATATAGACAGAGCTCGGAAGAGAGAGAGAGAGAGCGAGAGAGTGCGAACAAGGGATTTGTATGTTTTTATTTATCTCTACCACACAAGGCTGTTTACCATTAATGATCACACTTGTACGAAAAGGGACTTATGCTGTAGGTACGTATCCCGTGGACATCTTTTGAAAACATACTGAAAAAACGCTTCACATGTCAATCGGGGGCAAATATTTCAGAAATTGTGCGTTACCCGTGACAACATTCGTTCTCCATTCCGTCAGAAATGTGGATCTTATTGGCTAATTTCGTCCTCATTCCATTTGACTAATGTAGGTCAACTGTGTTCGAATCCCGATGCATGGGAGGGAGAGAGAAAGCATCGTTTTGATTAATGAAATTGTTCTGTTTACTTGCAGGCACTCAATTCGCAATATATGATGCCGGGTGGAAAGTGTCCCAAAGTATTGTTTTTCCTTTTTCTTTACTACAAGGCTCTTTAGGGTAACGAAACAAAGAGAGATAATGCTACAAATAGTTGTCTAAAACTATGATGTATTCTACGCCAAGCAAACTCTAAAGCAAATAATAATTACGACTCAATACTTTGACGATGGAATGGTTAAAAGCATAACTTGGGATATACAAGCTCAAATCGTAGGTCAAAACTTTGCTGCATTATGTCTGCAACTGTTGGGAACCCTACAACAGTCAAAGGACAGGGCCCAACGACCTGTCAGTTAGATTGTTAAGAAGAAGAAAAATGTGGGAAAAATTGCATAAAAGGGATCGCAGGAGGCGCCAGGGGGCTCTTCGCGATTAAAGACACATCGAATAAAGACCAATTTTTTGGCACACACGTTACGAGTGTTAGGCAAAAAAAGTCTTGAATTCTTTTCTACGTTAGGAAAGCGCGATTTCCTAACAGCAACTATTGACTTAGTTGCTGCAACAAGTCGCAATTAGTCTGGCAGCGGTTGGGGCCTTATTAGACATCAGCCGTTACGATTTACATTATTAGATCTACAATTTTAAACCCAAAAGACACACAATGGGGTCAAAAATCTCTACACACTGCCCCGAGTGGGTTTGTCCAGATGTGTGTCGAAGTGCGATAAAATATGCAGCGATCAGGAAACGTGCAGTGTTATTGCACCGTTCGCCTGTTCTGCACTGCGCCTGCAGCATAATCCGACGCCGAATGGGCGCAAACCATTTCTAAGTGCATGTGCATTTCAATCAATCAACGTTGCAACATTGGTCGATTCGAATACGGTAGCGCCATAGCAGAGCATTTTACGAACCATGGCATGGTTCGAGGTAAGCGAAACTTTCGGATCTCTGGGAGCAAATGCCACTGGTGCATTTAATCTTTCTACGCTGCACCCGTAACGNTATCTACGCACCAGTACCCCAGCAAGCATTGTATTTGTTTTGTTTTCTTTATTAAAAATAAAACGTCATACTAACACTCTTTTTCACCCTTATTCTCCAGCCATTCCAGACCATGGCAGCAGCGGATCGATCGATTCGATCGTGTTTGTAAGTTTGCCATTGAAGCACAAGGTGGTGCGGAAGATATACCACGACGGATACTACTACTGTCGCAGCAAGAGTATCATGGGCACAACGTACTGGGTGTGCGATAGGTCTAAGCAGGATAACTGCCGCAGCCGTATCACTACGTTCGACGATAGACGCACGTACAAAGTTACCAATCCGGTGCACAATCATCATCATTCTTGCCAAAGGATGTCAACTGCAAGTGTAAGTGGGTTCTCTCCATTCGCTGTGTTAGTCACGCACGTGCTAATGTTTGCTAATCTTCTTTTAGGAACTGCAATACCAATCGGAGACAACGCCTTGCGATCCATAGTAGCAGTGAGCTTTTGGGAACGTTTTGCAACGGATTTCGACTTTATGCTTTAGCGTAAACGGTTTCAGAAAATAAAAAATCTACTTAAAAACCAGTTTGTGTGTAATAATTTTTGTTTCCAACCGTGGCATTATTGTGGAGACTCTTCATCCCTCATTCAGACGCCATACACAACGTTTCGAAGTCGACTGCTGGATCGCGTTTACCATAATTAAGCATTTAGCCTTAATGGATCTACTGTACAAACTATTAATATGTTTTATTTTCTTATCCTTTTTATTCCCACCATGTTTCTATTCGCACGCACGCATCATCATTTAAAAACCATAGAAATAGCCAAATGTTCCCGTGCGGTATCGCTGTACTGTGTGGATAGATGGCTGTTTACGGCGGGTCAGCGCGGCAAGCCGAAACTGGTGATCGAAAACAATTCGTTCTTTCGTACCAAGGGTGACAGCTTTCGGGCGTACTGGTCGTGTTCGTTTTACAAATCGAAACGCTGCCGCTGTAAGTTGGTGACCCATCGCGGTAGTAACACGGTAAAATACACGTACAAGCCGCATTCCCATCCGGATGAGTATATTGATACGACGAGCGTTACACCGCTGGATGCTGATATTGACGTGTTTTACTTCCGGGATGGTAAGGAGGATATCCTGAAGTGCTGATTACTTCTACGATTTCTTTTTTTTTATTAGTGACCAATTTGACTAGTAGTGTTTTTCTTTTCCTCTAATGCGCTGACGGCATCAGTGTATTGTTGTGGATTAATTTTACAAAATACAATAAACTCCATATCTGAAGAAAATAATTGTGGAACTGTATGAAGATGTTTGTTATTCCTAGTTTTGCTTACAGGGTACGATCAACGATCAACGTAGTGGGCATATCGACCGGAACCGTGGTTGCGAACGTTTACTTATACTGTTTCACTAATATATAGTTTTAATTTCAGGACACCTTGAGCTACACACCGCTCAACCGTACAGATGAGGAAAGACAAACCAAACTCTCAGCGAATTAATGGTAGCTACGTACGAAGGACTGTATCAAACTCTACCGACGGTTACACAGCTGATGGTACAACTGTCCTCAATACACCTTTTGTACAAGTGTGAAAAAAATATGCAATAAAAGGCAAATAAAATTACGTACAGCAAGCAACATTATTACCTGAAGTGAAATATTTTTGCAACAAATTAATCAGTCGTTCTTGTACCCTGTAGATATGCATTTCCTTGTACTGACTAGTTTTGTTTGTTTTTATTTTAGCTACCAAGAGTCACAAGGCACCGCTGAACGTTAGCAAGGCCGAAGGTCAACGGTCGAAACTGCTGCCAAACCCTCTCCACCCAGCGATGAAGAGCGAGAAGAAACCATTCGACGACGATGGCGAAACAATTGACATCGAGCACAAATTTGCACTCGATTTGCGCTTGGAAACTGGTAGCAAGGGTCGCCCAAAGCTTATCATGGGTGGATATGCGTTTTTCAGGAACAACAGCAGCAACAACAAGACCTACTGGCTATGCTCCAAAAGCCGTCTGCTGAAATGCCGTGCACGCATCATTACGCTCGACGGGTGTTCCGGGATGATACTTAAAAATCAAATTCACAATCATCCTCCAACCGAGTTCTAATGATTTGTTTTGCGAGAGAACGGTGAATAGCACGGCAAAGGTTTGGTTTCTTGTGGGTGGTATCATTAATATTTCGTAAGGTGTTTCAACAGGCTATCCAAGCTTATATTCGCAGGTATCACCCGTGAATTTTATTTTTGAAAGTATGATGATCTTTTCATGAAATAAATATATCAAAATATAACATTATAGCGACGTAATCCGTGCACTGATATTTTGAGCATTATTTCCATGCATTACAGAGGTTACGAAGCATACTGAATATACCGTGACTTCATTCGCAACATTTTCAGGAACTAGCTTCATTAACAAATAAGATCATTAACCAGTATAGCATTATTGTTGTATCCATCATCCATTCTTTGTTTCTCAGTGCCACATTCGTTTCAAAAGTTTTCGTATCGTATCTTGAAGAATTTTATGAACTTCACGTACAATGGTAAAATAAAGGTTTACGTTGAAACTTGTTTGTGTAGGTAAAGCATTGGGAACCAATAAATGGATTTTTTTTTTCGACAGGAAACAATCCTAAACTTTGTTGCAACTGCCATTGCCATTGCCATATGGCATATAGAATCGTAAAAATGATTCGATCGTTTTATAAAAACCATTATCTTACTGATTCTTTATCGTTGCAGCATCCGCTGTAACCATTAGCTTCGTTACAGGGCAGAGAGGAGGATTGAAGATTAAGTACCAGGATCACACATATATTTGTGTGAAGCAACAAAAGGACCACAAATATTGGACCTGCTCGAAGCAACGGAGTCGCAAATGTATGGCTCGTTTGATTACGGATCTGGCCATTAAAAAGCTGTACACCCGCAATACTACACACACTCATCTACCTTAATGTCATCATAAAGAAACGGGGAGCAAAGCGAAAACAGCCTTACACAAGCTTGAACAGCATCAGGTAAGAATTGGACATTATTTTGAATTAGTTAGTTTAGCTTTTTTTTATTAAAGTTTTAAACATTTCTTTCTTTATAAGTATTTTTTTTCATATTGGCTAGTTACCCTCACAAATTAATAATAAACTTAAGTTCATATTAAACGAATACAATACAAGAATCGAAGAAATACATTACAAACATTGCACAATATGAATGAAAATGGTTAAAAACAATAAAAAAGGGCCAACAAAATATAGTCCAAAACGATTCTTTGAATCCTTAATAAATAGCCTATAGGGGTGAAAAAATTTCCAAGACGAATGATAAACTTCCATAAATTGAAAAAATAAATCTTCTACCGTTTTGATTTGAACTGGATTTCTGATCTTTTATCATGTCTACATGATCATATTTAGGTAATTTAAATAAATGGTCCTTTTTCCTGGCAGACGCAATATAAAACTGATGATGTGAAAAAACGAATTAAATCTTACCAATAGAGTGAATTGATTCAAGTCTTTACGAAAAGTTTTATTCACGATTTCAATTATTCAAGAGAAGCTTTTTACCCATGAGTTAGTTTAGTTTGTATGTTGATTCTTCGCATCGATTATAAGATAGTTAAAGAATAACTGCTACTAGTAACTCTATCACTCTGATTTATTTCCTCCAAGTTAGTTGGTATTCCCATCTTTAAGCAGCACATTGCACTGGTCGGATCAATATCTTTTCCTTAATTTATCATCAGCAATGGAATTGAGAAATGAAAAGAGATAAAAAGTTGCATTTTATTCCGGTAGGAGGTTACTTCAGCTTTTAGTACACATTTTAGTATCAGATATAGCAGGATCATAGCGGATAGTAGAGAAGCCAATTGGCTTATTAGTTTTTATACCGTGTTTTTACATAAAATTTTCCATTTTTATGTAGTAACAATATTTTAAATATTTGTTCGAAAATATTTCTTCCATAATATATTTTACGACACAACAAAATACTTAAATTGAGTTTTAGTTTATCTCACGTTCTTAATGTCGACTTTTTTTTCTCTTTTTCAGATACATCTGCCACAGGTATATGATGTTGGGTAGAAATAAAAAAAAACACGTGTACAACGAGTTTATAATTTGAAACAACATTTCAAAACTTGCCGACAGTTTAGAGTGAGGGCAGTATTGTGAAGAAACGAATAAAGTAAAAACATTGATTATCATTGATAAGTGTTTTAGCGTTCTTACCACCACGCGACCGACCGTATGATCCGTATTCGGGTAGTGTAAAAAAGCCAAACTTACTAACCGTGCTGTCCGTTTCTTTGCTCCATCCCGTCTCTAGATATGTCGTTTCTGACGCACAAAAACATTACGCTGTATCGTCCCAGGCTTACATTTATACAAGGACAGCGCGATCACAAGCTGCTGGTCGTTGGCGGATACACCTATGCGCGAAATAACTGTTCAAAAAATAACACTGTGTACTGGGCCTGTCGAACGTCATACGACCGGGTACGGTGCAATTCGCGCGTCGTTACAACACTCCTGGCCGACGGCACGTATCGCATCGTGATCACCAATCCCAAGCACAACCATCCGCGACGATTGTCGGTATTGGACGAATATATACTCGGAGTGCCTATTGCGCGACCACCATCGCAGTTTGAAGTGAAATTGAATTCTCGATTGAGTACCAAGCCAGACTTCTACACCGGTGCTCAGCGTCCATATAAAATGAAAAAATAGTTGCTTGCCGTTGTATCTATGTAAAAGCAAATGCATCTTTTGCTTACTTGATTTGTACTCGTTTCCCCACAGCGTAAACAGATAGGAACACAACAGGAAGGAAGGGAATGGTCATTGTTTGCGTGAAATATACTAAACTTCGCTGGTAACGTGGGGCAATTTGCAAGGTTAAAACGAATACGAATAATTAATATTCGAAGCTATCAAATCCTAATAAGTCGTATAAGTGTTCGTTGAAAAATATTGTCAAACTAATTCAAAAGTAAGGACAAGCTTTTTAGCTAGATTGTTTTTGATGTGGTACAGCAACAAACAAGTTATGCTACATTTGAAAGAAACAAAACATAATACAAACACAGCTTAAACAAAGCATCCTACCCAATAAATACCGTTTTGCTTGTATGTGTTTGAGTTGAAACATTGTTTTAAAACTGCCGTCCCGCTGATGAAACTGTATAGCAATTTTACTGACACCGTTTTTTTCTCTGCCTTTATTTCCAGCTCGCCGACAGCATGCCAAAAAGAACGATCAGACAAAATGGCTTAAGATCGATCTATCGCCCATCTTGCAGAAACCGTCAGAACCGGTCGTGCTTGTCCCGTGCCGTCTGGGTGGTATGAAAGTATCGCATCACGGATTCGACTTCGAGTATCACACATCTAAGAACGGTATCAAGCACTATCGCTGTGTGCGTCACGCTCAGTACGACTGTAAAGCGCGGATCATCGTTAAAGCATCGAGAGTGTACGATGTCGTGGCCATACACACCCATGATATTGACGCATGATCACCCGTACGTCTTTAGTAGTATTGTATTGATTTGTAGCACGTGCCTTACCTTACATCGCATATATCACATAAACGTATGAGTTTTTTTGTGTCTAAATAAAACATGTTTTTACTCATTATGCACCATCCTCTCCTGCAAATAGTACAATTGACAAACTGAACAGAGCATTAAATTTCATACCAATCGAATCGGTTGCGTTCGGGAAAACTATTAATATCTACCTTTCTTTACCTACATTTATCTACATTGTTATACAGAGACAAGCGAAAACAAGAACCGAAAGGCCGATTATCGACGCAATCAGCTAGAGTTCGAGTTACCGGATCCGGTGAAACCGGGCGTGTCGTCCATCCGGTCCTACCAGCCCGTTAAAAAGATCTACGACACTGACGGTAAGCAAAGGAAACGTGCGGCGCCAGTGACGAAAGCTACCGCTACGGATGCTGGACGGTTGCGTAAACTTTCCGTAAATGAGATTCTTGCCACGCCCGGGACACCGGTAGTTTATCTCACCAATCGCTTTGGTTCGGCGAAGGTCGTGCTGGATGAGCATCACTATGTGTACCATTTCGCAGCGAACGGTGTCAGCTACTATCGGTGCGATCAGTTCAAACGCAACCAATGCCCGGCCCAAATCTTGGTTGTCGGTGGCATGACGCATGCGGTCAACATCGAACATACGCACCCAGTTGATAGAAGCTTGCAGGAGCAAGTATGCTCCCGATACACGCCAGCATAATGACGGTGCATGTGCAATAGGATGGTGTACGCGCTGCTCATACCACAAGAATCACTAAGCGCGATATACTATTGTTAATTGTTTTGACCTTTGCATACTTAGCTGCACCCCGTATTGGTTATCTTCTTCACAGGTAAAGGTTTACTCCGATAATTGGTTTGATAATTGTTCTCAAATGAATGAAGTTAGTTTTTTTTTTAATTAAAGTAGAAATTTTCGTATTAGCATTAGTTCGTTTAACTTAGGTAGATCGACAATTTAAGATAAAATATTTATCATATTTTTTTTGTGTTGTTGTGTTTTTGTGCCAGCGTATTACTACGTATTTGCTTCATTCTTTGATTTCGGGGTAAACCTTTACCCCGATAATATAAGTGTTTTGCCTTTTATACTTTTGTAATCTAACAATATTTTCTGCTTATTTTTTTTCGTTTCTTTCCGACTCTTAAACAGAAATTCAGCGCATTTTGGCCAACACCTTTGCAACATCGAAGCAAAAAACTCACCCTCCGCCGGATAACTTAAGTGCCATTGAGGCAGCGTTGAAGAAAATATCCACGAGAAATGTTGCTGTTTCATCACGTAGCTCGCTACCGAGCAGATTCCCGAACACAACCAGTATCAGCCGCGAAATGAGACAACACGCATTAAACTTTTCCCTAATCACAAACGGTACACCGGTGCCAATGTCGCTGCTACCGACACGTAAAGGTGCAGCAGGCGTCCTTTGCCGGGGTCATCATTTTCAGTTTCGCTACTCGCGGGCTCATCATAAGGTTTACCGGTGCGCTTGGCACAGTTCCCATCAATGTCCGGCACAAGTGTTGCTGCACAATAAGCTGTTCTATATCGTAAACGATAAGCATACGCACAGTGAGTCTTCCAAACTACATCCGGATATACTGGGTAAAACTACCCTCAAACAGAAGTGATTCTACCGACGAATTTAGTGGCCTTTCGATCTAACGTTTTCGACTTTGTTCCCGTCTATTGCGGGCATTAGTTGTGTAAGCTGAATAAGAGACAACATTATATGAATTTAATACGAACTCAATGCGCAACAATTGAAACGTACATCTTATTTACATTCAATAAAGATCAATACACAAATGAATTGGCGTGTTTTGTGGAAGATCTTCAAGTGCAACGCGTTGTTTGCCGATCGGTGTTGTTGTAGTTGCGTGTTGATCAGTTGAATAACGAAACAATTCCCCCTTTTTTGCTGATTTAATTTTAATTTCAAGAGCAACCAGACTTGATGTACATCAGAAACAGCAGAGGATCGCAACAGTTGTGTATCGATGGGTTCCCATTTACGAGACACATGATTAACAAGGAGACAGTCTACTGGCGATGCATACAGTTCCGTGCGTTTCGGTAAATATGCTTTCCTACTCGACTCAACTCGATGTTTACTCATTTGTAGTATTGTACTTATTTCTTTTGTAGCTGCCCCGCAAGACATAGACAGCGACGTTCAACCGGAATGCTGCAGTTGGTACATTCGGTGCACAATCATGGCCCTGTTCACTATCGTCGAAAGGCTGGCACCTTGAAAAGGCTCATGAAGCAATGGACTAGGCAGCGGTTAGCGTCTAAAAGTGTATTGAACGAAAACAAACGATGAATTGAACGGGACGGAATTTTAGGCTGTTGTGTTGTGCACAATGAAGAAGACAAAAAAAAACTTTGTTTTTGAAAATATAAACACAATAATGCATCATTGTACCATGAAATAATATAAAACAAGAAACATATTACATCTTGTTGTTGGGTTCACAAAAGTGGAACCAATCGATCGCTCACGCGAGTCAGATGCTACAAATACTACTATAGGACATCCACGGGCAATGTCTATCAACTGTTATTTCAATACACTCTCGTTTTATCCCTTTCCAGGGCACAACTTCCATGCCTCGTTCGTAGAAACGAAACGTGGCTTCAGACAGCTTTGCGTAGACGGGTACTTATTCACGAAAGATAAAACACGTAAAAATACTTCCTTCTGGAGCTGCACGCAGGCAAAAGTATTATGGTAAGCTCCTATTAGCACTATTATTGAAGACATTATAGTGAATAGTGTATTATATTTCTTGTATTTCTAGCTGCACAGCACGGGCATCATCTATTTTTGTAATGCAGAAAAAAGGAATTTATCGTGAGAAAGTAATACTGCGCGGTGAACACAATCATGCAATCATTACGGAACGACGCAAGCCGGGCGCTCGAGCGCAATTGATAAAAATCCTTCAACACGACAAACGGATCGAAGAAAGGGAAAAGATCATCAAGAACTGATCTACTCCTTTTTTTCCTTCCTGCCACATGCAGTACAAGTTGCAAATTGTGAACATTTCCAATAGCTATACAAGTTGTCAGCTTGTAAAAAATGCTGCTTCAAAGCGAATTTTAGAAGAACTTAAAAGAAACACAAATGTCGAGAAAGTAATAAAACGAACCTATGCTATTGCAAATTATAACTGACAGAACTGTAATGAATGACCAATGATCTTTACCTTAGCGTAATATGATGAATTACATCCTGGTTTTGCTTTGTACGTTAACCCAATTTCAGAAATCCCAAAGCGGCCAATGTTTATTTTGAATCAAAATGGTCCAGTACAAGTGCTAGTCGATGGACAACTCTACAACAAGCAAACGCAATCAGACGACAAAATTATTTGGAATTGTATCATGCGTGATCAATGCGGGTGAGTAAAACTGGGAGGAGATAATTAAACGTACAATTCTTCTATTCTACACATCCCGTTTTCTATGTTTATTTTCAGTTGCAAAGCATTTGTTGCAACTGCCTGTACTAGGGACCGAAAGCTGTTGGATTGTTGTAACATGACACACAATCACAAAGCTGAAATGATTGTCCCAACGACACAAGAATCGAAAGACGTATTAGACCGCATGAAACAGTTTCGTGAAAATTTACGCCTAAGGTGGCAAACGAAACGAAAAGCAAAAGACATTAAGCTATAAAACTAATGTCTCTCCATACAAAGTTTAGTATTCGTTAAGATTGCAAGGGTATTACCAAGTGTCTTTGCTAATTCAATAAATGCGTGAGTTGTTCTTTTTTTTTGGTGCATACATCGATAATTTGCGGTTTGTTTTTACTAAATACTTTTGTTTCCGTAATATGTATGTATATACATTTAGGACTAATAATTCTAGTAGTTTTTCTAATACGGCCAGGCCGTTCTAACATAAATTAAAAAAAAATTTGGTAGTTTTTTTAATTTTTCCAGATCTTTTTCAGGTCTTTTCATTTTTAATTTAACTTCCATTATGTTAATTTTATTATAGTATCATATGCGCTGAGCACCAAAGGACACGTGCAACTTATTGTGAAAGGATACAGCTTTGTACGGGAGAAAGTTCGAAAGCACTCATGCAGTTGGCGGTGTACGCAATCGCAAATTTTCCGGTAAGTTGCAAGTGATGTACATAAGCTAGATTAAATGAATTTGTTTAAACAATATCCTTATCCTTTTTCCATTTACAGCTGCAAAGCACGCATCGTGGAACGCCTGACATACCAACTGAATGACGAGCAACGGTTTCAATTTAGCGCAGAACAACACAATCACGATATCGTAACGCAGCGTCGGCCACGTGGAAGTTTGCGGCCTTCAAGGAAGAATGTAAACTCTTAATAAAAGAACGATCACGCATTTAGTTTCCACGCATTTAGTGTTTTAAATGTAACAATTAGACGAATGGCTGTACAATGCAGAAGGCAAATCGTTGAAGCGTTTTAATTAATACTTCATTTCTTTGATCCTATCGAATCAGGCAAACCGAAAGTGGAATACATTGTCACCTCCCGCGGTGGATTGCAGCTGAGCATCGATAACTTCCGCTTCGCACGTGATCGTATACAACGAAATGTGGTTACGTACCGTTGCGTTCACTACAAACCGCTGGGGTTAGTGTACGTCCATAAGGGGAAAAAAAAACAACAGGTATTCATTACTAAAACAACAAACTGATCCATTGACCATCACTTTGGCAGATGTACGGCTCGTGCGAAAACCTACGGCACGGAGAGAAAACTGGAAATTTTAACCAATAAACATAATCATGCTGCTTTCATGCATCGGCGGCGCAATGGGGTGTTGCGAAGCTTGCTGAACGAACGTAAACAGAGTAGGAAACAAGTAAGAACAATATATGATGATTTACACATCGTTCTCGACGACAAGATTAACAACGATCGAATTTATTGCAGAACATTACGACAAAATCATCCACTAATCGATAGTTGAATCGATTGTTTGAACTTTCGTTCATGCATTCAACTCGAGAGCAGATCATAACAATGGGGAAAGTAAGCAAAACAATAGCCATGTACATGACGGTATCCGAACGAAATAAAGCTGATTTTTGCAAATATTTTATAATTTACGCTTTAAAACATTTGTTTAATTAGTTTGGTAATTTACAAAACGATCTTTTAGCATTTAGTGTTCTATAGATAGTAGAAGCAATCAATTTGCTATCATGCTAAACATTTAACTAACCAAACAAATGTATTGTTATAATTTTAGATAAGATCCAGAACACCGCCGAGTGCCGAAAAGGAGTTGCAGCACGACGTGGCAAAGGAGAGCTAAAAAAGGCGAACGATCCGTACGGTTACAATCAGCGGGGCAACTTGGTGTACCATAAGTTTAGCTTCTCGAAGGCCAGCATCAATGGGTTGTCGAACATCATCTACTGGCGGTGTACCGAGTACCGGAAGCATAAGTGTTGTGCCACGCTAAAAACGAAGGGTAAAGATCTGTATATCATCGACACGGCGCACAATCACGAACCGAAAAACTACGGCCGTGTCATGCCTGCTACATTACCGATTTTCAAAGTAAGGAAAATGGTTCTCCTAATGGAAGGGGTAGACATGCGGGTTGTGCAATATTTCATTACTTTCCGTTTCTTTATTTGCAGCTAAATCATGCAGATGGTGGTGAAAATAACAAAGGAAATGATAAACATGCCAATAAATAAAGAGCTACACCGTTTACGCGAAATTATCTTACTTTCATTTAGATGCTTTATTCCCCGAGAACATTTGTACGCAGGCTTTGTGACAATTACGACCTACGCGTTGATAAAGATATCGCTAATATGTTTGAATGTTTGTTTTTCTCTGCCCTTTTCCTATCTGTGTATCCGTTAGGCGCAAGATTGGAGGTGGATTTGTCGAGCGAATTAACGCGCAAATTTCCCGACGTTACGCTATACAAAACGAACCGACCGCTGGTGGAGAAACGGAAACCCAGGATCACCGCCATCCCTTCATCGTCCTTGCTGGTGCCGCATGCATCCTCGACCGTGCTTGCCGACAATCAACCATCGTGCTTGATCCCGACGAAGATTAGAAAATGTCAAAACGCCATCGAGGTGGTAGTGCCGAATGTGAACACTGTGAAAACACTCAACAATACCCGCCCGAATCCGGAGGATATTGTGAAGCAGCTGTCCAATGGTCACACGCTGGTGAAGCTGATAAAAACGCGTGTTCGCGGGTTCTGTGTGAGCTGCATTAGAAAGATACAAGATCCGGAGTACAAGAAGAAGCTGCAGAAAATCATCACGTACTGTTCCGCCTGTCCCGCCGGGCAGTGGACGTGTGTAAAATGCTTTGACGAAAGCCATGGCGTTACGACATAATGGCATGCGCAAGAAATTTACAACCAGCAGGAATTAGTGAGTAAGAGACGAGTAGTAAATTCATTTGATTTTTACCATATTAAGCATAGCAGGGAAATTAGTTCACAATTCGCTTGTGCCAGGTTAACACGAGTTGGGTTTATGCTCGGTAGCCTCATTGGGACTAAAAAAATCCATGCCGAAGTAAAGTCCGCGGTAAAACTTGTTTGTAACTTTTAAATTCACAATTAAATACACCATGATACCTGATGTTTTGTGCTTAATGGCCCTTAACCCTTCTGTATCATCCAGATGGATGTGTTGATGTTATGTATTTTTTTATCATCCACAGAAGAATTCAACTGTATTATAGTGTACAAAACCATCATACTATAGTAGTAATTAATATAATCTATGTTTTAATTTTAGGACAGCAAATTAATCATCGTTTCACATCACTTCACTGCTCATCGATTAGCTCCAAACGACTACAATTATCCGTCGGAAATCTGTCCGATCGCGAATGTCACGAGTCCGCAAAAGTTCCCGGTTGGTAACGTTGTCGGCGTAAAGGCAAAGTGTTGCTTCCGCATCTGAAGCTTGCGTTAAACCAGAGTAAAAAGCAAAACAGTGTTCGTAAAATAAATTATCTTACGATGTGCGTTCGTGTTTTTTATACGTAATCCTTAACGTTAGGTAGATATTGTAGCGAAAATTTCAATAATTTAATGTACATACCCTTCTCATGCCTTGTGGTGCTTTCTTTTCTTTTGCCCACAATTTAGCCGGCCATAGTTCACAAAAACAACAGTCGAACATCTCATGCCGCGATAGTTCACTATCACGAATCCGGACGAACGATTTCAAGCGAACAAAATCACTTGAAACGGCAAACCAGCCTATGGACTCGACCGTCACAGATGTCACCTCGGTGCCAGGATTCAAATTTCCGCTGCAAAATCGTTTGGATGTGGAACGGCTAGAATTGGCCATTCAAAAGAGTAAAGATTTGCGAAAGAAATATGTAAGTACTGGGTTGCAAAAATAGATCATGTTCGTTTAACAGTTTTCTA
This sequence comes from Anopheles rivulorum, assembly GCA_018908115.1. Lineage (NCBI taxonomy): Eukaryota > Metazoa > Arthropoda > Insecta > Diptera > Culicidae > Anopheles > Anopheles rivulorum. Next base: position 15,984,329 of record CM032177.1, read on the forward strand.
ACCGAAACATGCTACAACTTTGTGTGATATTCGTTTAATTTTGCAGGTTAACTTTCTTGCTCAACGCAAGCCAAAAAATATGGTGGTAGAAAAGTTTATTACGACCATATTTACCGACGATGCCCTTATCTCTTACAATTTGAACGGTTCCAATACACCTGGCCGACCGAAAAGGCCCATGCGGTCGTACTCCGTATTTTACGACTGTTTCATCGGTGAGTGCACCGTCGTATAAGAATCGTCGTAATTTATGTATTATTTGTTAACCCCTTTTTTATATAATTTTCGGTTTGTGCTCACTTTGTATAGAAGCCTTCCAAACGATCGGTCTAAATGAGCACCAACTGCAATCACAGCTGACGTCAGTTATTAAGCACAGCCGCAATCGGATGAGACAGCGCACCTTCCGAGCAAGGAAGAACATCGAAAGGCAGATAATGCCGGCATTTAAAGTGGAATAAGCACCTCGGGATGTGGAAAGTGGAATCAAGGAGGATTTAAGTTAGTTTGAACGAAGCGTAATCTGGGATGTAATTATACTTGCTCTGGCAACAACTTGGCCTGTGTGGAAAATGTGAATTCTTTTTGTGGTTTATGCAATAATGGTTTACACTTGTTCTCGAAAATCTCACGCAGAAGTAACATGCTACTGCTTAACAGACAAATTGTACAATTTCACGAAGAATACACTACCGATTACGCTTCGTTTAAACTAGCTTCATAATTATGACAACATAAAAAGTTTGTTGTACTGATTTCCCTTGTTCTTTCTTTTATAACTAGTAACAGAGCTTGATTTAGCCAGACCAGAATGATGAGACAACAATAAAACACATTTGCATAAGAAAAGATAAATGATCGTTTTACTTTACAACTCCAGTTTGTTTGTTTGTTTTGTTGTTAAACAGGTATACAACTTATCCCCGTTTATCAATATTATTAATACGATCTTTTGCCAGTTGTTTTGCAGCTTTTTTCCATTACTGTTTTATTATATTGGCAGTGGTATAAGGGTATTATTCGCTTAGTACCTAGTAGCAGCACGCATCATGCAACAAGGAATTATTATTTGATAATTTCTAACGTTTTTAAATGTTAGCTCATTCTAATGTTACAACTACGGTCTATCGTTGCAGGACTATTGCTAGAGGTGGAAAGGTTAAAACAACGACTTGCCGAATTACGGGCCGAGCATAAGCCACCGCAAACGACTAACATTGCCGAAATACGTACCATTCATCAAAAATTGAGAACCATCGACGATAAGTACTACAAACAGAAATGTATCGGCCAAACGAAACCACTCAAGATCAGTGGTTTCCCAATGCCACTACAGTGCGAGGAAGATGTGGAACGATTAGAGCTTATGGTTAATCGAAATCCCAAGTTAAGAATGCAATATGTAAGTCGGGAATTCTATTCATTTTTTTTACCAATTAGACATTAAACTCCTCACTAAAGCGACTTGAAATTGTCTTTTCGTAGGTTGAATTCCTTCGTTGCAACAAAGCGTTTAGCGTTGATATTAGCGATTGCTTTGGAAAGTTTTTCACCGGCGAAGCGATGATCGGCTTCAGCTGGAAGGCAACGCGGTCCAGCAAGAAGCAGCGCAAATCTATGGAGCATTACGCGATATTTACCAGCTGTATGTTAGGTATGTTTTTGTTTGATGGTGTATTGGTATGTTGGTGTGATTTTGATCTTTAAATCTTTTTCTTTTGTACAGAAGCCTGGCAGGAACATGGTTTTGACGAAGCCAAACTAGACAGTGAACTGCGACGCGTAATTACGATACTGAACAAACGCCGTTACGCGGCCAACTATCATAATCGTGATCATTAGCAGCTCGCGATCGTTGAGAATAGAACGATATGATAAACTTTTTTCCTCTGGAAAACCATTATACTTACCTATATTTCTACGACATATTCCAACAAACAGTGAGTGCGAAGGAATATTGTCTTTAGTACTATAGAATGGCAAAATATATGAGTGTTTAAAGGATGAAACTCCAATTGCGCAAAATTAATAAGGGATTTATATTGGCCATTTGTGATTGTGTGTGTGTAGATATCAAAACATATTCTCTCAATCATTATAAACTTTTGTTATAATCCACATAAATGCACGGTACCCAACGGAAGGCATCGTCGGATTTTGCTTCCCGCTTTCATGCCAGGAGGATGTCGAACGACTCGAGAGCTCTGTTCGCATAAATCCAATCGTAAGGGCTCAGTATGTGAGTATTTTCTGTGTAACGCAAAATATATCATAAGTTTTTTTCAACACTCAATGTTATATTTGTAACTTCCATTAAAAACAGGTACGTTATCTGGCGTCAAACAAATCACCGAACGAGTCGGTTTCGAATTGTTTCAAACTTTTCTTCAGCCACTGGTCCGTGTACGGTTTTAATTTGCACAACGACGAACATCGGTCTGCCGAATGCAAGAAACAATGCATGAAGGAGTATAAGATTTTTACCGAATGTATGTTGGGTAAGAAGAATGAAATGATTAGAAATACCAGTGCATTTTTAACACATTAAAAAATGGTACTAGTAATTTACCATCTGTATTGCAGAAGCTTGGAAGTCACACGGAGTAAATGAGGCCAATCTGATCGACGAGCTACATATCGCGTTAACTGCAGCTTACGAAAACAACAATCAAAGCCATTACAAGCGACGTAAGCGGTCGGAGTTGATACAAATGATGCTACGGCAGAAGCAAAAGAAACTAACGAAATAAAGTGGCTCGTTCGAAATTGAGCTTCTGACAGGTGAAGACTGAGTGATAGAACAGTTATTTCAATAAATACAACAATCTAATCAAAGTACTTTAGAACAGATGAATAAACAGACACAAAAATCAATATGATAAGCTAACACAGCTACTATTTATTCCCATTTTAGTTACTTCAAAGTCAAAAAGAGATTTAAACAAATTACGACTCGAACTGTTGGAGCTCGATCGAGCATTTACGATGCGGAAACTACACAACACACCCAACATGTGACCAAATACTGCTCATGTAAGTTAGTTCGGATGTATTTTTGGTTTGCTATTTACTTATATTCTGCCTTTTATGTTGTATTTTTAGCTGCTGAAGATATATTGTGGTGCCATTAGTGAAGCAGTGCACTGGAAGAGAAGTGGTGGTTAAAACTGGAAACCAAATGGATAATCTACCTGTTAAAAATAGTTATCGAAATACATACACTTATGCATAAAACGATGTAATTTGTTTGTTTGTTACTTTTCGGTGTTGTTTCCAATATTTCTTACTGATTCTAACAAGCATTTCGTGTGTTTTGTTTCTTACAGAATCTAATAAAGCGTTTCCAATCACTAAAATGATGATAACCTACATGAAATCCAAATCGACCAAAACGGGAAAGATGTCGTCCCGTACGCTCTCTTTCCCGCTGGAAACAAGCGACGATATCGAGTGTCTGGAGCAGTGCGTTAAAAAATCGACCCAACTCAAACAGCAATACGTAAGAGAGGCACACATTCCAAATGGCTTCAAGCGTTTTAAATTTACCGCATTTTGTTTACCGTCTTTTCATTTCACCAGGAGGAAATACTGCAATTCTTTCTGCAAAAGACACCCCAAAAGCCTGCCTTCGCGTTGCTACACGTGTTTTCGGAAGAAGCGCTCGCGCATTACAACTACAGTGGCCATTGTAACTATACGCGCGATAAGAAAAGGGCGATGCGCAACTACGTTATATTTACCACATGCATCGAGTGTAAATATTGCTATCTCATATAGTGTTTACTTGATTATTGTACGAAAGGTGCTAATTAAATATGTTTTCCTTTTAAATATCCCTATATAGCTGCCTGGGGCAAAATGTTACCAGCTGAGATAAGATCCAGGGTGGTCCGGGACGTGATCGCACTGATCGGGAATCGAAAGCGAATGCGAAGATTAAAGGAAAAGAAAATGAAAAATAGTCAATGCTGATTGGAAGACATCTCCTTATGCAGCTTGGAAGTTGGATCTACGCTTTAACACTTACAACGTTTTCCTATATTACCATCAACAAGTAAGCAAATAGAAGTGGGTGTGTGAGCGTATTTCTATTTCTTTAATCTACTTGATCATTCGTTTTTGTTCATGGTTTTGCAGACTGGTTCCAGCAGCCGTGTACCGGTGCAAGAATGAAAAATTGATCCTGATGTTATCATACGAGAAATTATGTTTTAAGACAATAGAACTATAACTTGATCGACGTATTTCTTTTCTTTTATAGCAAGGTCCCATTAATTATGTAAATTATTTAAATTTAACTGACTCAACCGAACGTTGATAGACCAGCTGGGCTTCAAGCGGGATCGATATAAGGATATTTTTTGTTCTCCTTTACCTTATACTTTATATCAATCGCAAGAGAATACATTGCATTGTAACAGTAACAATCGTATAGAATTTGTTTCTAATTGTTTTATTTTTGCTGCCACCGAAGAACCACCGAAGAAGAAAGCAAACTCTTTCCGTTTAATATTATAATCATGTGAAAAAATTTTTTTCCATACTTCCCAGATGTTGTAAAAGCTAAGGACACTAAACATGACTCATTGATGATATCGGTAAACGTCGAGACGAACAAGGCGGATGAATACACGATCAAGTTTCCTATCGATAGCGAGGAAAACGTTGAAATGTTGGAAGAATGGGTTAAAATAAGCGAAAATGTGCGACAACGCTATGTGAGTAATTTAGTAAACTTTTTTTTTTTCATTTTCTATCTAAAGTTCTTAACCTCTTTGGTTCGTTTTTCTCCTCATTTGTTCCACAGGTGGATTATCTCGGATTCATTATGAAGGAAGGAAAAAGTATCGGAGCAGTGTTTGGGAAAATATTTTCCGACATCGCCATGTACAGTTACAATTACTCCGGCATCTGCAACAGAGGACCGCGGCGTAAGGCAATGCTGGGATATGCCATCTTCACCGAATGCATGCTTGGTGAGAGCTACAGGAGCAGCAGCGCGCTAAATGTTTCATTTGGCAATTGAAGCAAAACTGACCTTATGTTTGTATTTCTCTTCGACAGAAGCATGGAAAGATCATGGGGTCGATGAGACCATACTGCGTGAAAGTTTATCACTCATCATCAAACAAATCAATGGACGCAAAAGGAACCGAAAGTACTTCCAGAAGCGTCGCGCAAACCGGGAACTTATACATATGGAAGAAGTGGATGATGCAGAATTATCAAATATTGGGGACAATTGAAACACCCCCGCGCAGTGTACATGGAGAACTTTTGGAAACAAAGCGTGTAAAAACAATAAAAGAAGACATATTGAAATGATTAATTACACTCTTTTAAGATTAAATCCCGTCTGCATGCAAGGTGGTGGACACATATATGAAAGTCTCTTTAGAAGAAGAATGGCATTGAATTGTGGTGGAGAATAATTCTGCTGGCTTAGAATTTCTTTTTTCAGCATGTTAAATTGCAAAAGTTGCACAACCAAGGTCGCCGTAAGGAGGAGCTTAAGTGTAAGGTGGAACAATCTCTGAGCGAAACGAAAAAAAAAATAGTTTATCGATGGTGAGTGTGAAATAGGATTATAAGGATAAATACATAATTTACTAAGCATGATTCTCATTGTTACACTATAAAAATGTATTCCGCCTCTAACCTAAGGTTGCTGCCTAATCTCTTTACAGGCTGTACTGGAATTCCAGGAATTGCTCCACATGTAGAGAACCGGAGCGGTTTCACCATCAACCAGCTGATCACAAAACAGGACACAACAGTCAAGGTGCATGGATGGAAGATTACTACGTAACAATAAATAATAATATAATTTACACTAGTGCTAGTCGTACACAGCGTTGTAGTAGTGCATTGTGTAATACAATATTTGAACGAATTCCGAATTCATCTTACCTATTTTTGTAGCTTACACGAACACATCCATGCGCGAATCACGTTGTAATGTACGTTCGCTTTCCATTTTGTTTCAGTGCCATTGTTTAATTTAATGGAACCTGCCATTAAAATCGAGGAAGACAGTACGGACTTTGGAGAGTTTGCGTTCCTTTCGGAGCAGCACCTGATGGAGGATATTACGGACAGTATTAAGAAGAGTAGCACATCGAAACGGGTCAACACATCGCGCAAGCGGAAGCTGGACATTGCCGAGCTTTTCCAGCTTTCATCCGGCAGTACGACCGTCAGTCAGCGCAATCTACTAGACAAACCGTTCCCGATCGTTACGATCAATGAGCTGAACGAGTTCGATACGCTTTTGCTGGGCAATCCTTCGTTCACGGAAAAATGTGTAAGAATGGCTAATTAGTTACACGTACAGTTGTAGGTATGGCGTAGTGAAGCATTTGATAAGACCCGCCCGTTTGTTTTGTTTTTCTTTGTTTCCTGCTTTTAGGCACAAATGCTACACTCGGTGATTAGGGATGAAGGCAATTCGCTAGACAATGCGACGTGCCATATGCGGTTACTGCTGGAGCATGCGATTGATTATTCGGTGATACTGCGGTACAGCTGGTACGGGTTTATGCCACGATCACCGGCAGCCCGAAGCAGCGGCGAACAGCACCCATTTCGAAATCTGCTGGGCGTGATCAGCTTACTACATCGGGCACGGCAGCTACGGTTTGCGACCTGCAGTAGGGAGGAAATCAACGAGGGTATTGAGAAGTTTCTCAAGCGAAAGTTACGGTGCCATGCGCTGTTTGTGAAGAAGCAGCAGCTGGTGAAACAGCAAGGCTAATGAGTGGATCCAGGTATACGAAACACCTGTCCGCGACACTTTTGGTGCCAAAATAGACACGCGAAGCAAACGGAAGTAGCTTAGACACACTCTACAAACCAATCATCAAGAATCTCACGAAAAGATGTTCATTCTTTTCTACTAGCTCTAGTCAAAAACGTGGATTGTGGGAAACAACAATCACACGGCCATGGACGGCCACCGAGCATACAAATACTAGCTACTATAATAGATATTTATTGTGATTTATTATTGCACACTTGACACACATCCATTGAACTGATTGGTGCAGGCAGTGTTGATAGTCATTTTCTCCACATCTCATTACAAATGATGACCTTCTTTCCCCCCAGAATCTTACATCAATTCTTTGTATGGATTCTCATCAGTGTCATTTAATGAAAGAATAAATGGAACAGAAACAAAGCATGGATAGTTTGTAACAACAATAAACATGTGATGAAAGTTATCTAAAGTACTTGTAGTTTTTTTTTTAAATTCGCACATTAAATGCTACTAATTTGTTTTGTCTCGCAATTGTTGTTTAATGTATTTTTTTGTTAAATTTACGCATTAATGCTCCTAATACGCGTCGTCCTGTTTAGAATGTATATTTTAATTTATTTTTTAGTATGAAATAATTATTTTCTTTTCTTTTTATTAACAAACTCTTATGCTCCACAGTAGTGTCGGACGATGAACTATCATTCTGCGACAATGATTTCAGGTTCCTGACCACATCCAAAGGCAAACAGGTGCTCATCTTCGATGGACACGTTTACAGGGTAAACCGGCAGCGTGGCCGAATGCGCTACTGGGAATGCATCAAGCGTCGCACGGCAATACATTGCCCCGCAAAGTTAACGACCGAGTATAATACGGTGCGTAATATTAGTGGCGGCAAACACAACCATTCGTATGCAAAGAGAGAGATTAATGTGTTAGTAAAAGAAACGAACGACACTAAAAGCAAGCATTCATTCTGAACAGTACTTTGACACACAATTTCTTTAGATTTTTTTTATTAGGGATTTTAGTTGCAATAGAAAACAATCCCTTATATAAACAGTGGAAGATATAAAAAAGGAATTTAAAAAAAATCAATCAATATGAAAATCGGATGCGTTAGTAGAGAATAATGATGGGAAAGAAAGAACATATGATTTAATGCATTTTGCAAGTAAGTAACCGTAGTTTGATTGGAAATAAGGACATCAAAAAGCAACAAAATAATTCTCTTTTTGGCGTTATTTGTTTAGGAAGCATTTTTCAAATTTTATAAGAAGCTACGTTTTTTAAAGAAGTAAAAACGTGATAGGCGAAAGAAGTAGAAACGTGATACAACTTTTTTCATTCAACAATATTAAAAGGTTTCCAAAAATAATATTACACAAACCAAACCAAACGAACCAAAACTAAAAAAGAACTTGAAACCCCATGTACTACATAGTCAATTTAATCAATTAAAACCCAAATTTCAATTCAAAGAAAATAAAGAAAAAGATAAACAAAAGAGCAGTTAACAAACACAAAGATAATCAGAAGTTTAAATCCCTTGCACCTAAACAAAGTCAGTACTGCACCCTGTGCCATAAACGTAGTGACAACCCCAGAGAAAGAAAGCAATCAAACATCATATGTGCACGACAGAGACAACAAGAAAGATCTATGAAAAAACAAATTGGATTGGTGCGACTTTTGTCCCGTTAACTTTGCAACGGCGTGCGGTTCGACTAGTTTGATTACATTGCACATAATTTGGTGTGTCCTGTTAAAACCGATTTAAGTTAAATTTGTGCAAATCATACGTACAGCAGCTGCAGATAAATGTCCTTTCGATTGCTGGTGGGCCAGTTTCCTTCTGTTGTGTGTAGAAAAATCTAGAGAGACGGTGTGTCTCTAGCGCGTTTCTTTATGCGACACTAAGTCAGCGAACACATAAGGCTATTAATTGAATTAAGTTTCCTTGTGCAGGCATAGAAACAGTTGGTGGCAAACTGGTAAAACCTAGCGCAAACAATAATCCATTTCATTATGTATGTGAAGTGAGCTTTTTTTTTTTGTTGCTTTCCGGCCCGGACTACTTTGGTGTGACAGTTCGAACAGCATCGCAGAGGTGTGTGCGTGTGTTGGGTTGTGTTATTTTTCATCTCCTGTGCACATACATTCCCCGATGGTGGTGTAGTTGGCGCGTGCATATTACGCTTAGCAGAGCAGTGAAAAAATTTTCCTGATAATTCCGTTTCCTCCACCGGGTGTGATAAGCAGTTCCTGGAGCAGTGACTGCCGAGATAGAAGTGCATCTCCCGGGCGCTCGACTGGTGCGCTGGTAGTGTTCGTACGGCTGTAGAGTTTGGGTTTATCTCTAGGCCTGTACCATTCGCGGGGGTTTGCAAAGTGAAGTTGAAAATTGGTGTATCCGCTGACGCAAAAGAGAAATCTCATTAGCACAAGCTAGCAGCCAGCTGCTAGCTCTAGTGGTCTGCCGGGTTGCAGCACCATCTCTGTACTGTCGGCACTGTCGTGCATCGAGCAGAGCGCATCTCTCGAAATCGTCTCGTTCCGGCGTATTTTTGCGGTGTAACAACGCAGCTACGCGGCTAACGATATTTGCACCATGATGGCGGAATCGGACAACACGGCTGACGCGACCCGACGACTAAACGTGAAAAAACAGACACTCGACGATGCGTACGCAATCCCGGCCAACTTCCTCGAAATTGATGTCGTAAACCCGATGACTACGATTGCGGCCGGAAAGAAGCGGTACACGGACTACGAAGTGCGGATGCGGGTAAGCGATACAGATTTTTGGTATGGTAGCGGATGGCCTGTTGTCTCTCAATTGACCCGCATGCATGATAACGGGCCTATGCGTTGTCCCTCCCGCCATGATTCACCCAAGATAAATAAGTTCATCAAGTGAATCTCGCACCCAAGGAAGCAAGCCGATCACAATAGGCGGTCGCTTTGTTTACACTCAGGCGGTCTCGATACGTCCGTAATATCCGGACGCAAATCCAGAGCATCGCGCCTTAGCAGAACAAGTGCCATTTAGTTTTTATCTAACAACAGCGACAACGACCCATTGAAAGTGAATCGATACGCAGTCCATGTACACACGCCTCCGTCTCGCAGCTAACGAGGTGCTGTTCCAATTGAGATAGAAGATGGATGGTTGTTTCACGCGTCCATGTATCACCAGCAACCCGCTATCGTGAATCATCATCTTCCGTTGCCGTTTTTCGTCGGTGACAGCCACTAACTGCTTAGCACTTGATGACTGTTGAAAAGTAGCTCTAATACTACTACCGCATCCGTTCCCATACGATTTCTTTGTCCTTCCTATGATTCGGCCAACTGCTGCTGCTGGTTGGCAAAAAACCACGTGTTGCACGCGTACGATTTGTTTGTATGCTGCCAATTTCTATTGCATTCAAACTCAAAATTACGAAGAGTAAAATGATTTTATTCCCACATATCTTATCGCATGTTGCTAGCAGTGTGCGGTAAATAGCTGGCCGATTGGCACTTTGGTACTGAGCGCGTGAACAACCACTTGGTCATCGCATGAAATCAAGTTGTTGATAGTTTTTAACTATATTTAGCCAATTTTTAATAACATGCATAATTATTAAAATCTCACCAACAAACGCAGCATAGAAGATAAAATGTTTGTGCTGCTTATTCATCGTTCATTATGGTGCGTGCGTCAATATCATGTTTTCCGCGATCCATCCGCGATTGTGACAAATAGTCATGTAAAAGTAGGCGTTGCAATTAGCAGTTGCGATGGGTTCGGTTCTGTAGCCTAATGCAAATGTTGCCAAGTTACGCCACAGCATGTAACAAAAAAAAAACACAGTTTCTATGGATTTTTTGTTCGACAGCAAAATGTTATTCTATTTTTGCGTAATGATTGGTATCCTTTTTTTTCTTCTTCTTTACCATTTCCAATAATCACCATAGTGGCCTAGTATGCATACCTAACGTACCAGGTGATTTCTCAATTCAATTACCGACTGTTACATCGAAAAAGGATATTGATCCAATTACAGAAGTTCTAGAAAAACAAAACGATTTTTCGTGTGTGTGTGTGTTTTTTTTTTGTTCAGAAATGCTCTAATCGTTACTATGAACTGTGAATAAACTAATCATCAAGTGTGCTGCTTGTTTTTCCTATTTATTTATTTCATTTATGTTAAGATGTATAAGCGGCATGTTTCCACAAACATCCTCTCTCATATTTGTTTCTTTTCTGCAGACGAACCTGCCGGTGTTTAAAGTGAAAGAATCTAGCGTCCGTCGCCGGTACAGTGATTTCGAATGGCTCAGGAACGAACTGGAGCGCGACAGCAAGGTACGTTTTTTTTCTTTCGGTCGTTTTTTCCCCGTACGATTAGTGCACATACACAATATGCTCAACTTTCCTAGTTGAATTCGAATGCACTGACTGTGCGTACGAATATTGTGGCATGGAAGATGGCAATGCAGAAGCAAATCAGCAAATAATAAAAAAGAACACGAGAATTAAGTGATAACGCCAGTAAGGAAAGTGATAATTGAATATATGCCAAAAAACAGCGCCAGTCAAAGCAACCACCGCAATAATTAACAGTGAATTTGTTAACTACATTGTTTTAATACGTTTGCCCTTTTCTCCCATTTTAGATTGTTGTTCCCCCGCTACCTGGAAAGGCGTGGAAACGGCAGATGCCATTCCGTGGTGACGATGGAATATTTGACGAAAACTTTATCGAAGAACGACGAAAAGGGCTGGAACAGTTTATCAACAAAATAGCGGGCCATCCACTTGCGCAAAACGAACGATGTTTACACATGTTTTTGCAAGAGGCCGCCATCGACAAAAACTATGTCCCCGGCAAGATACGTAATACGTAAAACGGATTGTAAAACGACACTGAAAGAAGGTACGCGAATCGTAAACAGTAAGTGGCAAGATGATGGGGCAGGGGATTTTGTGTGATGATGATGGTTGCACTCGTTGTTGCATTGTTTCCCCATTTCGCGCGTACATGCTGCTGATGTTGAGAGCAGATCATCATCAGAGAAGAAGGTGTAGATGTTTAGTAAAGTGTAGAGACAGATAAAGTTAGAGCAAGGATGTGACCAGAATGGAAGCGGAAATGAAGCAACTGAATATAGGACCGCATCGAATACGATGAGTCTGTCCCTGAGAACAAAACGAAAGTACCACTGCGCTTCACAGCTGGTTTGTTGTGTATGATAAGTTTTTGTACAAGCAAAAACAAGTGGAACCATTCAAAATTAACACCTTTATGTTGTGTTAAGCAATCCCATAGAATTTGGCAAGAGGCGATACAATCAAACAATTGCCCTTTTTCTTTCTCTCAGTGATTAAAGGGGACTGTGGTGTTCTAAATTTACCCTTTCAATTGAACTTTCGAATTTGATAACACTATCGATACCAACGAGGAAAGCTGCTCCTGACTACTGAAATGTGTGAAATTGAACCAATAGACTATTATACATTATAACGATACGAAGACGAAAGAATAAGCACAGAGCGTCAAGGAAGCCTTTTTTCTGCCTGCAGTAGTATGAACGAAGGAACTCAGCTACCTTTTTGAGTTATACAATAGATAGGAATGAAAGCAAACTAAATCTCCCTTTCATGCGGCTTATGCCACGAAATCGGTGGCAGGTGTAGTAGGTCTGGTCCCAGTCCTCACTTAGGTCGAACTTTGGTGTACTTCAGGATAATCTTATTGCTAGCTATCCGATCACAATGTATGAAGCGATCGTGTTCGGGATGAACAAAATGTTCTTTTCTATCTACAAATTCAAAGTCGAGCAAAAGATAAGAGTAAAGCAACATAATCGTAAAGATCTACATGTGTAGAGAGAAGTGGACAAAACAATGTGAAACATAATTGAATAGCAAACAATCAGTTTAGAACAAACAACACGCGAATGCTGATTTGCGGCGCTCTCTATGCGATACAGCATGAATGGTTTTCAGTTGCTAATGCAAAGTGCAACTGTTTGATGTGCGAAGCAGTCGAAGATAAGGTTTGGATTATATAGTTTTGCCTTTTGCACTACTAAGTGTCAGTTAATATTGTTTTGCTGTTGAAGAATCAGCTACAAGGTGATCGATGGCTGTATTTTTTTTTCTTTTGCATTTCAGTAGTTGGGATGTACAAAACTGTCCTGTCTTATTGAAATTGGTTGATAAGGAAAACAAACAGCTCATAGCTTATTGTTATTCGGCGTGCGAAATGCGCTGTTGCAATAATAGCAATATTTAAAATATTATAAATCAAACACAA
>CM032177.1:16004752-16160425 GCA_018908115.1 Anopheles rivulorum
GCAGTTACGTTCTCGCGCTTCTCTTTATCGGTGGACCACACGAGGTAAAGCATTTGCTGCATACCCTGTTCCGTACCCTTGATGCTAAACAGATACGCCGTGGTAAAGAAATCGATCGCTCCATGCACATCCGTCTGGGCTTTGGACATAAGCATCTCCAGCAGTTTGGGGACGGCGTTCGATATCAGCTCCGAGAATCGTATGGAGTCGTGAAGGAAATTAACTACCTTTTCTGCTTTCTGGAGCTCGTCGTTCTGTAATGGAAAGTGGCTTTAAGTTAGGAAACTGTTCTGTTGTCATGCGGTTAGGAATTATTACCAGTGTGGGATTCGAATGGCCATGAATGTAATAGCTCTTCAGCAACGTGATGTAATACATGCACTGATGTTCAAAAGTCATTTGCTTTCGCTGATCGTTGTTGCCAAGTGCATAATCAGCCCGCTGTACCAGGCGTACCAGGTCCTTGTAATTTTCATCTTTCAGTAGCGTTAGGATGCTCTCGGAAAGTAATTTCACATCGGCTTCGGTCGAAGTTTTAATATCATCCGGCTCGCTGCCAAACAATTCCGTTACGGTCGGATACATTTGTACCACGATGTTTTCCCATTCGTCTTCCACTGTTTTCATTTGAGTGTTGTGCGCCACTAGCTTAGTACGAAGATCTTGTAGGTTTTTATCTTCCTCTTCATACTTAACCCTCAGCTCAGCTAGAGATAACTAAAAATGAAACGCGAAGAAATCAAATTAGTTCTACTTGGCACGTACAGCAACAGATGGCAACTGACGCCGTACCTTTGCGGAAAACGGATTGTGCTCCAGAAAGGATCTAATCAACGCGATCGCCTGTTTACGCACAAGTAACGCCTTATCCTCCAAACGTTCGATGGCCATGTGTAGCACTTTATGAATCCAGACGAGCGGTACGGCATTGTGCTCTTTCAGATTCAACCAAATCTGTAATACCTTCGAGCGCACATGCGCCGATATATCCATGATGTGGTTGAGAAGATCTTCCAAAAACTCATCCCGCGTTTCCTTCAGCTCGTCCGACAGATCTTCCGACGTGAGTTCGCTAATGATCGCCTCACCCATGATCTGCAGTACACAGTTCCGGAGTGTGTACGAATCGAGGCTCAACAGTTCCTCGCTCAGCGTGGAAAGATGTGGTATCATTAGCTTCGGGGCAAGCGTGCCAAGCTCGATAAGAAAGATGCTAAAAAACCGTGCAGTTTGCGAGTCGGCCGAATCCACGCCCAGCCGTTCGATAATTTCCTTTAAGATGACCTGATAGATCGTTTGAATGCCGAACTCTTCGTAGAGCAGCAGAATCCCAGCAGCAATCGCAGGGATCGCTGCTTCGATGTGTTCGAGTATTTGCAGAATGCGAACCGGGAATGATAGCGAGTGATTGTAGCGCTTAATGGCCGTTCCAAGTATTTGGAAGACACTGTCCGCGACACTGCGATTCCGCACGTACGACTGTTCCAGCGTTCGGTAGCAAACATCACATATTACACTGTGAGACAGAAGAATTTTGTACAGTTGGTATGAGTAAATTGTTGTATCACAGCCGCGTCTCACAAACAAATACTTACTCTACGAACGATTCCTCACAGACCGGTGGTTCCCAAAGCTTCTCGAGCGGAAGTTGCATTAAGTTGAACAACTGCACGATACACTGGTACCGTTTGTTGTCCCAATCTAACGCCTCGACTTGCTCGTTCATTAACTGCTTTTTGTTTCGCTTTGCAATCACTTTCTCGTTGGCGGAATTGATATGCGAATCGATTGCCTTTACCATACCGTTCATCAGGAAGGCTAACATTTTAAGCGCATTCAGCGCGGATTGCCGATCGGTTGCATCCATATCCTTCTGGGATAGCAATTCTGCCATTTTACTACCCAGCTTATCGAAAGCATCATACAGCAGATCGTACGCGCGTAACAGTTGCCCCCCGGCCAAAGCTTTGTCATTGTCGATCACCGAGTAGAACGTATCAAAATGATCGAATATTGCGTACGGATCGTTCGAGACTACACGCGAAGCTGCAAAATGAAGAGCACAGGGAGTTTGTTAGTTGTTTTCCACGTCGCATCATCGCGCAACTCGAAAAAGGCCGCATACCCTTTAGCGCATCCGGAACTTCGGCGGCGTCAATAACTCGGCCAACGCAGTAATGGTTTTTGTCCGATCGCAGCAGCTCCGCTCTTGCCTGTGGTATGATAAATTGCCACTCCATTGCATTGCAAACACTGAAATGCCACTAAAAACACGCACTGTTTCCAAGAACGACGCGTTAATTCAACAGTACCGTTTTCTTTCTTTTTTCTCTTGCACGCAAATAAAGCACTGATATAGGAAGCCGCCGTTACGCCTCATCCATGGCTTGATATTAACAACAGTGCTGCCAAACTGCGGGCAAGCCGATCTGCATTCATAGCATGAAAGCGTTTTTTTCATTCCACCGCAGAACAATAGTACCATACGGTTTTAACAATGTCATACAATTGTAAGGGAATTGATTTTAAAAAGTGATTGATTATTTGAAATGCGTACGAAATTACACGCGATTATTAAAATTTGCGTGTATTTCAGTTGCTGATTCTGGCAGCACGGACTTTGAATTTTGACAGTTGCGCGAGGGGAACGACAGTGCATCGTTTTGGGTACACTGTAAATACAAATTTTGTAAATTAAACACATACGGAATATTTGTTCATGGAACACAAATCATGTTTTTTATTTGGTGAAAATGGCTATTAATTCAACTAATAATTTTTGTCGCGTCTCTGCGATTCCGTTCCACGCACATTTCGATGATTACCTTTGCCCAATGGGCACCTTTTACATCCACTTTCCGGAGTTCTGCTTGCTGCAACCATTCTACTGATCGCGTCGACCGAACTATCCACTGACTGATGCTCGCCTTTTTCTTTGTGATCTGATTTTAGGAGAACTGTGTACAATGTTGTACTTGATGCAGGAGACATGCCATTCGTATGCGGCTCAGATGCTATCAGTAGCTGGAGCGGATCAACCTTCGGTTCTTCTGCAGATGGAAAATCATACGTAGTGATTGTGCTGATCGAGCTGGGTGGATCTGTTTGAAGATGTTGGAGAACACAATTTAGTTCGTTATGGACGGTTCATTTCTAACCATTCTAACCTTTCAGTACAAGTTTAGGCACATTAATCAGCGATTGGGCACTAATGTTTTTGTCTTTCATTTGTCGAACATCATCCAACGGCATTGTTTTTCCGTTATTAGAATGCGTCGGCGCTTCTGCATTCGATGCAGCAGTTGTTGGAACGTTGTTTGAATGATTAATGCGCAATTTTTTCTTCAAATCTTCCACCACTTCGAGCAAGCGCTGTCTGTCCGGATAATGAGAGTTTCGCAAATGCTTCTCACACATACGGCTAATGTTAACATCGGAAAAGTTTTTCGTGTTTATTATATCCTGCGTTAATCGGTACAGAAAATGCGATAGCTCTCGATCATCTTCGAATCTAATTTGTTGCGGGAGAAAATAAAAAGAAATCATGCACGTTCAACGAAAACACTGTCTTTTCTTACGGCTCCAAACTGATTTCAAATGGCCGCACGGTTTGCTTTTTGTTTCGTCCGCAAATTTTACACTGTTCCATTTTTGTCCGGTTATGAGAAACCAAAATGAAATATTGATATTTAACAAAAGCATTCTTGGATGTGAATTTTCAAAAATCTCTTTCAATTCAAACAAAGAACCCAACCTTCCTACACAACCCTGAAGAAACGTCATCGTGTTTTTTTTCTCTCTCGTGCTGTGTAGAATCTGACAAGTGTCCGTGTTTTTATTTATTTACAGTAACATCTGGGCCAGAAAAAGGTCCCGTTCTGCATCGATGGTGATTTTTAAGGGTTTTATTCAAGATTAGGTCGAAAAATAATAACCAAAGCTCATCTATTTGCTTCCAAATCAAACAAGACAGTTATTTTAACACACGCGTATTCCTTCGTCGCCGGATCTTAATGGTGTTGCGGACACTAAAACAAGTGAACCAAGTTTTATTTCGAGTGCAAATACGGTGGTGTTGAGTGAAAATCTGTAGAATGATATTAACCATTTATCTGAACGAAAAGAAATGAAGGAAAGAGGTTGAACATCTTTACCAGTGGATGATAGTAGTGCGTGCGAACGATACGTTTAGAGCGGGTTACAGTACAGTATTACATTAGATTATAGTTGTTTTGGTTTGGTTTGTTTTTCTTTATCATTCGTTGCCCCCGTGCTATGGTGTTCAGAAGTGCATCAGTGTAGTGTAGCAATCTTACTAGTAATCTGTGCAGCGAGATGAGTACCGATAGGCTGCTGTGTAGAAATGCCAGCGAGGAGGAATCCCTCTCGAGCACCCCGATCAGTAAGTCGCCTTCGTTGGCATCCATCCGCGAAGGGTTAACTCGCCGGNATTATTGTTGTTTTGGTTTGGTTTGTTTTTCTTTATCATTCGTTGCCCCCGTGCTATGGTGTTCAGAAGTGCATCAGTGTAGTGTAGCAATCTTACTAGTAATCTGTGCAGCGAGATGAGTACCGATAGGCTGCTGTGTAGAAATGCCAGCGAGGAGGAATCCCTCTCGAGCACCCCGATCAGTAAGTCGCCTTCGTTGGCATCCATCCGCGAAGGGTTAACTCGCCGGGAAAGCTATTGCTCTCTGGCATCCTACTCCACCGCAAGTCCCTCGGTCAACGACGGTGACGGTGGAGGTAGCAAGAAGCAGACCGGTAAGTACACAATTTGTCTTTCTCTGTATTCACATGTTCGTTAATGCTCTGTGCAAAAGTGCAACGCTGTCAAGTGTCAAAATATTCCTGTACGGTTCGCAAACAGTGGTAAACTATCTCCGGCCACAGTTGTTTATCGATCGGTTTATTAAAATTTACATAATCAAACAGACAACGTAATATTGCTCCTGCGGGAACGGGGATACGCATCACGAAGTTACGGCCGTGCCGTAATCAGAGCGGAAACACACTAACCACCGCTACCGATGGAACAACGTGCGCCCAGGAAGGGAACCTTGCCAGCAGCTGTTCGAAGTCAGTCGTGTGCATGTGATGATACTCCCAGAACTTGGTCGTCACAACAATATCCACCAGATCGCCGGTATCTTTTGGTTGATCGTACCGCATATCGAGAGTCATGTTCCACGCCTTCCCCGGTAGGCCGTGCGTAATGAAGAGAAAGTGTCCATCTCGCCCGCTAAACTTTGCTGCTGGTGGCACATGGTCCAGCGCCGACCATCCGACCAATTGTACGCCCTCCTTCGGTCCAACAACGATAGACGATTGTATGCTTCCTTCCATGGAAAACGACAGACGCAGCGTTTGTGTGTCGAGCTGCTCTTTGCCAAGATAAGCCATGGTAACCATATTGTCGTACAGTGGTTCCGGTCCCGGTAGCCAATAGTTACTGCAAAAATGTAAATCGTTTAATGGATTACCGATAGCGGACGGTAGAAGTTTACACTCACTTGAATCGCATCTGGTGCCACAGGGAGTAAAATGGTAACGCACAGAACAGTTCCTTCTGGCAGGAATCCATCTGTCGCATCGGAGTTAGCGTTTCACCGAGCGCTACATATTCTTCAATCGTTGCACGAGTGTTTCTATCCATCTCCTGGAAAAAGTACCCAGCATCGGAGCTCTTGTACAGTCCCAATTCGTCGTGAAACACTCGGAAAGTGTGCTGTTTTTTTTTTGTCCAAGGAAAACGAGAAATGAGAAACCGTCTCAAAACAAATCACCCTGCCCGGTACAGTGTTACTGGCTTTCTTACTGTAACGTAGTGTCGTTGGGGTGTTGGTTCCGCGGCCATACTTTCATCCCTGTAAGGCAATCCAAGCGGGCTTAAGCACGCCAATGCCAGCGCAAGCACAATGAGGGCCGATAGTTTAGCGGTGAAATTCATCATCTGTCGCAGCTGGGCGATAAACGGTATCAAGTAGCTGCAGCACAGCAGTGTTCCGGCGGCCGCTAGCAGCGCGATAAACACTTCTGGATTGCGCGATCCTCCGAACCGGCCCGTAATTGGTACGAACAGCTGTATGAGAACGTTGTAGAAGTTGGTTGACCATAGCAGTGCGGGCAGCTGGAAGGTAAGATGCACGTACATCCAAAGACGCTGCGTTCGGCCCGCATTAAGGATGACATTCACAGTGGACGACGCAAGAGAACAAGCGAGCAACACCATGGAAATGTAGCCACTACGGTAGCCGGCACTGGTGGCCGCAAATGTCACGAAGCTCCAGAACACATTTACACCCACCAATCGTGCTTGTGTCATTTGACCCAGCGAAAGATCACTCTGGGAAAGAGTTAAGAGAACAAGGTATTGATCAGCTTCTGCTTGCTCGTCCATGAACTCGGACTCGTTACCTTGCTGTTGGTGTAGAATGTCGTAAGAAAGAGATAAACAAAACAATGGGCCAACAGTGCAGGACAGCAGTAAAGACCCAGTATCAACGGTGTGTTTGTATACCACGTCATACTCTTGCCGATAAAATCCATCTGGCGTGCCACAGTTGTAGATGCAATGATACTAAATATTGTCCCTATTACAGTGCCCGCCAGGCCGAAGACAACTTCACGAAAAACATCTCCGTAGCGCATCCGGGAAAACCCGACCAAGGGTACAATGATGGAAAGCAATGCAACGGCTAGATTGATCAGTCGGCCAGTGGACGCGGAGTAGTGCACAAACATAAGCCCGATAAAGTCGAAGAAAACGGTTTCCCCGGTGGGTAGTTCGGTAGATGCTAGCTCATCACAGTCGGCCAAATCACGCGTTAGTGCGAGCACATTGTCCCCGGTGCGTTGGAGTACTTCGAGCGAAAGGTAGTCCATTGAGTCGTAGCGCGTATGGTACCGATAGCCGTTCGCAATGTGGGCAAAATCCATCCCCGGTACTTCGCCGTAATCGCGAAACATTCGGAAATCCGTATCAGATGGGATCAGTCCAAGCTGGAATATTTCCTCCCCAACGCTATGCGCGAACGGATGACGTATGGCGCGCGCATACGCTTTTATTAACCAAGGATGGTGTGGACCCGCTTGGAACAGTACCTCCTTCCCACCTGAACCGGACGATTCGAGGTTAAGAAAGGCTCGTACATCTGCCGACCACGGATGCTGCGTGATGAAACCATGGGCCGCTTGCAGCATCGTTTCTTCGGCACCATTAAACAGAAACAGTACCGTGTGCCGTGTACGCACTGGTTGGCGAGACATAACACGAAGAATTTCCAACATCACGGCGCAGCTTGCTCCATCGTCACTAGCGCCCGGGCTGCTTGCCACGGTATCGAAGTGGCAGTTCAGTAGCAGCGCCTGGCGTGGTTCGTTCGGGGAACCTACCAACCGCACCACAAGGTTCTGTACGTTCCGGTACATGCTGGACATCGATTGGTTTAGCAAAGAGATGCTAAAGGCACCGGTCACCGTTTGGCTGTCGATATCAAGCTGTTGAACGGCGTGTTTCGAAGCGTCGATGCGTTGTACCTCTTTCAGCAGGAACTCGTAAGCCATCACCTCGTTTGCTTGACTTCCGGCCGGTTTGGGTCCCATGTCGTTGAGTGTCTTCAGACTGGCCCATGCTCGCTCTGCAATAAAGGCATTTGGCGTACGTTCTAGATCCGCCACCGTTAGCGCGGGTGGTAGCTTTGTAGCTAAGTAACTCGTCAGCAGACCACATCCGATCACAACCAATAGTGCACCATAAACTGCAGCACTGTCAAGCTGGTGCAGATTCTTAACCTGCAGCTCGTCCTCTTTAAAGCGGACACGCTTCTGTTGTGGCATTGCGGGAAGCACGCACGTTTGCCGGGAACTATTTAACACAGAATAACTGAAGCACGCAACAACTGGGACGAGCGTTCGCGTATGAACTGGCTGACGTTGCACGGTTTTACCCCACACAGTACAGATGTGCGGCTTCACGATGGTGCTTTATCATCGTACGATGGACGATAGGCGGCAAATGTGTTATCGCCGTATCGCTTCAAGGTGTGTGCTTTACTGTTGGTGACGTTTAATGCCACTGTTGCGCCGCCATATCGACCAATCACGCTGGGCAGTGCGTCGGCTTGTACTGGCAATACTTGGGGAGCAAAATGAGCAAAAGTGTGTGCGTGTGTGGTACAGAGTAGCACGCGGGTCAAATGCATCAGCAGAAGAAGATTAGATGATAAAATATTGAATTTCATGTACGCTTGATTTTTGAACGACAACCGTTCTACTCGGACGATTATTGATGATGATTTTGTGTCTAGCATGTATTTTTGGGTGTTTTTTCATCTTTACATCCTTTAGAGTTTTGTAAAATTGATCCGAAGTGCGTGTGTTATGTGTGTAATTGTTATGAAATTCTTTACAAACATCTCAACGATTTTAAACACTCGGCAGATAAGCGATATCGAGCCAGCATTATCTACTTTTTTAATTTTAACCTAAACCTCATCTTAGTATCAAGCATATTTACTATCAACAGCTATCGTACGATTAATGGTAATGCTTAAATAATTAAATATTTTGTGTGTATTAACACTGTTACCGGTTATAGTCGCAGTAGGTTAAAACTCGCATTTCTATCCAATTGCTTTGTTCATGCTTACGGTGCATCGCCGTACAATGCAAAACCCATACTACGATACCGTAAACGTAAACAAACGCGTTCACTCACATGCACCGGCACCGTCATGCAACAGGGAAAGAATTTTAGCCGTTCTTTCCGCGTCTTTGCTAGTGTTGGTTGTATGGGTTTGTTTTGTTTACTACCCTTACTGGGAGTGGGGGTGATAAAACAGTCGAAGTAGAACAGCCGCTACAGCTGGAAAGGAAGGATGGAATGGTGTATTCTTCGGTAGCTGCAATTGCGCATGTCCTTTGATTTTGCATCGTCGTATAGTCCCAACAGTCCCATAGTCCAAAAGTGTCAAACTTTCATCGTCGGTTTTTGCTCCTTTCATTGCATTCGTTTTGTTCAATCCGCATAGCCCTGACCGCTCGCATAGCAGGCGTTGATTTGGTGAAAAATCGATAACATAAGCCAATGAGGAACTGGGCTAGAGTTTAGTTCTGTCCGCTTGCAACGCATTTGTGCCGTGGTTGGACAATCAAAGCGAATGTCGTTTTGCGGTGTTTGCAAGTTACTTTTACCAGTGCGTGTTAGAAATTTGTTCGCTTCCGATTCGTTCCTTTCCTAAGCGGTGTAATCATAACCCGGGGCGAGAACGTGAAAAAGCAAGTGGCGTAATAAGCCAGCAGTGAAAATATTTCTATCGAACCGAGGGTGTTAAACCAGCGGCAAAACGGAAACATTGCTGAGTCATCCGCTAGGCTCCGTAAATCGCACTGTAAGTTGCGAAAAGAGGCACCACCGTCAGTGGACCGTATGGCTCGTCTGATGTTTCGTGCATCCTTCGCAAAAATAGAATCTTAGCAGACGAGCGAACGCAGGCTGCGCTGACTAACTGCACGGAGGATGAAGTTGTTGGAAGAAAATTCTGCCAATCGACGAAACATTGTGATAAAAAATTACATCCACAATTGTGCACAGGTGAAGGAAGAATAGTTGATGGGTTTTATGTCCTGTTATTAAAGCAGGCTACATTACACAAGCTAGCAGATGTTTTCTTTGTTATACTCTTAATTCTGCCAAGCTGAAGGCTGACAACAAATGCGAATATCTAAAAGTATTCCCACATATAAAAAAAGAAGACAACATTTTGACCAGGTTCTACCTAAAATTGTATCGGTCACTAAACAAGCCTTTATGCTTTGTGCAAATATTTGCCACGATGTCCAAGGTCAAGAGCATGCTCCAAATGGAAGATTAATTATAGAAGGGTAATTAACTTTTGATGGAATTTTAATTAAATATAACACACATCTAGCACGAAACAAATTGAAAAAGAGTGTAATCCTAGTTGGATTCATCTTGGTGTGCCATTTCTAGACGTATTTCACTCATAGCAGGATTTAGTACCGGTCGTGTCGAAGACCAACTTGAATAAAATAGTTAACTAAATATACATTTAATAATGCATGATAAATAGAGAGAATACTTGATCTCACTGAATCGCGACCAACGATTGTAGTGAATTTTTGGCTTTGGAGCAGTCCATCATACTCCACACAGTGGTAGTGGCTTAATGCTTAAAGTTTGTTTCATTTTGGGTGAGAAATAATTCCATTATATTTTACCTTCTTTTAAGTGTTTCAGATTGTCCCAATGTGTCAATAATGAAACCCTTTTTGTTGTATAAAAAACTTTCTTAATTCTCATTTTAAAATTAACTCCATAATACCTTTTTAATATAACTCTTAATAACCACTTCGGGAACCACTAAATACACACAGTAAAACTGCTTGTTGGTCACGTTCGATTGCGCACAATAATGTCGTAATTGATGTATTTCTTATCCCAGTCACTGTCACTGTTAATTGGCGTGTCATCCAAGAGATTCCGAATAGTTTTATGGTAGATCAACAGAGTTAGATCTGTTGCTTTTTGGAGAATTAAAATTCTTTCTTCCCAACTTAATATTGAAACTGCTTTAAGGGATGTATTAGGATACATACTTCTAAAGTATTGCTGCTTCAAATGGGATACTTATATAGCAAGTTTTTGCGTATTTTAAAATTCTTTAGTGGCTAATTTCTTCCAAAAAATCATAACTTCCACAAGCTCCGTTCTACGATGCGGTTAGTCAAGCCTCGGTTTTGTCAGCTAGTCAGCAATCACGATCCATACCGCTCATCCGCTCACAAATGTATTTCTTTCCATTTCCGTCCACCTGTTCCACGTGTTCCGGACTGGTGCAAGCGTAGCCCAAAATGCGTGCGTTGGGCATTGCACAACCGAACAACCACCATCAAACGACGGTCACCAGCGGCACCACCTCCTCCACCACCGCCAGCAATGTCGGCAGCGTCGGTGCGTCGACCGGTGGCAGCACGGCCGGAATCAACGGTAAGAACGGCAACGGCGATGGACACCATCACGGACCGGGTGCCACCCTGATCACGCTACCCCGAGCCATCCCCGCCGGCAACGCGTCCTCCGGCGATGGACACCGGGTGCCGGGTGGGCAGTTGCGCCCGGCCGGTAACGGTGGGGTGGCCGGTGGTGGCAGCGTCAGCGATACCGCCGCCCAGGACACGATCTATCTGTGCAACTTTCGCGTCACCGTCGACGGCGAATGGCTCTGCCTCAAGGAGCTGCAGGATCTCGATATCAAAGACGGTCAGGCAGGTGGTGGCGGTGGCGGCAACGGTGGCGGCGGCATTGGGGCCGATGCGCTGGGCGGCGGCGGAGGGGGTGCAGGCGGAGGAACCAGTGACTGCAACGCACTCAATACTTTCGGTATAATTGAGAACGTAAAATGCGAAGAGAAGATTATCGAGCGCGATTGGGTTAACTACTACTGTAGGTGCCTTTTTACTGTACAACAAACCCCCCCGCACACTCCTCCCACACGAACACATATACACAAAGACACAAAATATCGTTTTGTTCTGATATGATTTACAATTATTTTGTACGGTTTGCGATATCATTTCCCGCGTTTGGTTGATACGTTTTTTCACGTAGGCTGTGTGTGTTTCCCTTGCGTGTCATCAACACAAAGTACCTTGCGAAACGTTGGTCAAACTCATATGGAACTTCGTTTAACAAAGCCCCCGAAAATTTAAACCCTTTGTATTGGTGCACGTGTATTGGACGTATTATAATTTGCAATGTTGAGAGGTAGGCACGTTCAAATAGCACTCCAAACGATGGAAAGCGCTAACGCATCCTTAACGGGACGGAACCAACAAATGGTGGTTCAGTCGACAGTGCAGAACGAACATCATCGGGCAATAGTCTAGATTGGCTTACGGTTCTACATTCGCTTTCAACATGCAAGTACATGGATGTGCTTATTCCATCACCAGTGCAATATTATATCTTTTGAGTTAGTTTCGACCTTTGGTTTTTATTATTAATTCTTGGTTGTTATATTACTGCTTGCTTATGCTATATTTAATCGCCATTGTCACAGGTTATCCGTAGGCCGAAACCCAATGGTAGTGGTTAGTTAGTACATTCGATCACTACGATCACTGTCGGAAATTAGAGACATACCACTGTTCATTGCTTAAACCGTACGTAGGGGTCTGCTCGGTTCGTCTATATCTGGATATGATTCCCGTTCGCTACAAGAGATGCAGCTACAGGAACGCGATCTTTGGCTCTTATTGATTCCTGACGGTCCTGGTTGAGGTTCATCCTCCTTCCGTTTGCGTTGTTGATTAGACAATATGGGATCATCAGCTCCCGCTTCGTGAGATTCTGCAGGGATAGATCTGTACCCTTTGGCGGTCGATTTCCATTTGCGGGGCTGAATACGCTGAATGAACTGAGCAATTGAGAACTTGTGCTGAGCTGCTGTTGTGTTACTATCTCTACCATCATTTTTAGTATCCGCTTCAAGCCGATCGAAAACAGTCATCTCGTCCGCTTCGCTAATATCTCTAGACAGTCTTCGTTTGTTGGAACTCCTGCGCCGCTCAGAACATTTCCTGCGTCTCTTTGTGAAACGGTTATCGGTGATTAGCTTTCGATTTTGTTGCATCTTGAAAACTATATAAACTACCAAGAGTACAGCCAAACTGCATCCCATCCAAATGGAGACTTTTTTAACTGTCGAAATTTCCGATTTCTGAGTCACGGGTGCATTTTCATTTTCGTAGAGTTCACTAGAATCTTCCCCTTCATCATTATCTGACCAATGTTGATTGATAGCAGTGATGGATTTTTTCAGAAGTTTGCGTTCGTTTTCTACACTTTTGCTTATCTGCAGCACACCTTCGAATGCTGGATAGAGAACGGTGTCGTTGGTTAAGAGGTACCTAGTGTGGCTTGCTATCCATTTGGTTAATTCTTGCTGAAACGTTGCAAGTGATTCCTTTTTGCTCGCAAAACATCCGACCATTTCAATGTAGTAATTTACCAGCACACGATTAGCACGTTTTGACCGGGGATTGTAAACTGTTCCGTTTTGATGATACTGCATGGAAATTAAAAGTATTTCTTGCGTGTCCTCATCGATCTCCAGGGAAGGATTCAACGAACCCGGAGCAATGTGCGATAAGTAGTGGCAGTTGTGTTTTCCTCTTTGCAATTGCTCTTCATTTATCGGTTTCACTTGGTTGAAAAAGTGTGTAGGATCAAGATCACTTAATGTCCAGTGACTATTTCCAATAACTCTGCCTCTGTTGGTTTCGAGCAATTTTTGATACTTCGTTAGAAGTCGAAACGCTTCACTAGTGGGCAAATGGCTTGCAAATCCTCCATAGTAAGAATATTTTATCACCGGTACAAAGTAACTATACATATAAGCTCCATAAATGTCGGCTAGGGCAATTAGCATCAGTTCGCTAGTTTTGGTATCGTTAAAAGCTTTTACAGTGCTGTTTTCCAATAGATTGAAAAATTCAATTTGTTGCACAATTGCCGCATCATTTACGGGCTCAAATGCAAGCGGACTTTTGGGAATCATTTGCTAAAAGGAAAATCAACGTATGTTAAAATAAAACATCTACCAATATGAATCTTACTCACGTTACCTCGTAATGACGCTTCGCTTGAATCACAGTTAAATCATCTGCTGTAATGCAAGACGCTGTTCGCAATAGAGGAGTCGCGTTTATTTGGAACAGTTTATCTTGGACATTTTTTACTTCGCTTTCTATAGCAACAGTCGAAAGCATTCCATTCAGCATCATGCTACTAACCACTAACATCAATAGACACATCGGAAAATTTTGTACTCTGTATCAATTGCTCTGATGAAAATGTTCATCGCCATGCCACTTCACAAATACTCTGCGTTCAGTGGTGTTCCGTGTTCTGGCATCACCATCACCACTTGTTACCGTTTGTTAGCGTTTAGTTGCTGTACAAAAATTCTGTTCAAACCGTGCGAATTGATCGGTAGGCCGTTTGTTGTTCTGTTCAATGATAAAGAAAAGAAATGTCATCCCAGCAGTAGATCGCAATGTCTACTGCGATTCTGTTATTTCGATAGTACAGTACAGTAATGGTTCTTGTAAACAATCGTTTTGTGCATGTACGCGTGTTTTTCCTTCTTCTCTGTTTTTCTTCCATGTGTTGCTCTATCCGTCCGCCCGCGATGCTTAATAGCACGCGATCCGGCCTCCATCGAGCGGAGCAATCTCGTGAAGATATGCAAGCTGGTGGTAAAAGAATTGCTGGAGCAATCGTTGCGCTTTGGTCGCATGCTGGACTCGGACCATCTTCCGCTGCAGCACTTCTTCATCGTACTGGAGCACGTACTGCGGCACGGGCTAAAGCCAAAGAAAGGCCTGCTGGGCCCGAAGAAAGAGCTGTGGGACATTTTGCAAAGCGTCGAACGATACTGTGTGGAGGCGATGGATATCACCTCCTCCGTGCGTGATCTGCCGACGGTGCGTACGCATATGGGTCGCGCACGAGCATGGTTACGGTTGGCACTGATGCAAAAGAAGCTAGCCGATTATCTGCAGGTGCTGATCGAGCATCGGGATGACTCGCTGGCGGAGTACTACGAACCGCACGCACTGATGATGAGCGATGAGGTAGGCATCCGGCGGTGATCTGCGACTGTTTGTCTTCACGCCACCCCTGATCACGGTTCCATTGCTTTCTAGATCATAATCATCGTGGGCATTCTCGTGGGGTTAAATGTGATCGATTGCAATCTGTGCGTGAAGGAGGAAGACTTGGATTCTCAGCAAGGCGTGATCGACTTTTCCCTATACCTGCGATCCAGTTCCCGGAACAGCCCGGACGAGGAAAACAATGGCGGTATTGCGGGTGGAATCGATGACAGTGCCACCGGTGCCATGACGGCCGTTTTGGATCAGAAAAATTACATCGAAGAACTGAACCGACATCTCAAGTAAGCAGCTAGTGCGACATTACGGAAAATCGCAACAGTTTCTAACTGAACGAAACGGCCACCTGCCATTGCGTGCTTTTTCACAGTGCTACCGTCGCTAATCTGCAAGCCAAGGTCGAATCACTCACAACGACCAACGCGCTCATGAAGGAAGATTTAGCCATCGCACGGAACAGCCTAATGGCGCTGCAGGCGGAAAATGCAGCCCTGCGAAGGGCATCCCAGCACGGGCACCCGATCGAGGACAAAACGAATGTGCTGGATCGCTTCGATCCGGAAATGGCGGAAACACTTGCGGAGGAACGCAAAAAGCGACAAGAGATCGAAAAGGAGCTGGATCTGCAAGTTAGTGTCCTGTACCTTTTCGCGACAACGAAATCGCGAGAGGATCGCGATCAGATGTCGGTGTGCAAATTTACTATCCGATCCGTGTTTTTTTTCTCTTCTCTTAGGTATCGCTGAAAGCGGAAACGGAAATGGCGATGAAGCTGCTAGAAAAGGATATACACGAAAAGCAAGATACGATCGTTTCGTTGCGCCGCCAGCTGGAGGACATCAAATCGATCAATCTTGATATGTATCGTAAGCTACAGGTAATTTCAGCGCACACTGGGTTGGTGGGCTATTGGGTTCGGTGGGGTTGGGTGAATATGGCTGTTCGATCGGTTGTATTGATCCGGGCTGGGGATCAGTTATCGTGCTGATTCAGTTAGGACGTTGGACGTAAAACAATGTCTCTTCTTATCCTTCGTCTCCACAATCGCCACTGAACACAGGAGTGTGAGCTGGAACTGACCCAGAAGGGTGAGATGGTATCACGGTTACAGATCAAAGCGTCACAGATCGGTAAAATATTGTCCAACCTTGAGCGCAAAGGAGCGGCCGATGCGATGACGGATTCACAAATCAGCACAATCAACTCGTTCGCGGGCGGCGGTGTATCGTCCCCATCGGGAACGGGTGGTTCGTACGGCAGCGGGTTAGTTGGTCCACCGAACAAGAAACCGCACCTAAAGATCGGTACCATTCCACCCTTCAATGCAAACAAGCTTAGAAAGTCGCCCTCGGTCGGTGCAACGGCCGGTGCTGCTGCTGCAGCTCCAGGAAGTACCACTGTCACTACAACCGGTGCGACTTCCGCCGAAGGTACAAGCACGCCAACGCAACAACCAGTTGCTGGAGTTGCAGCGGACAAACAGCAAGAGCAGGACATGCAGAAACGGTTATCAACTCCTCCACAGGTGGATCTCGGTAGTACTTCCACTATCACCAACAGTGGTACGATTGGTGGCAGTCAGTCAGCAGAAACCGATAAGGAAATGGTAGTTGCAGAACCCTCAAACGAAGCCACCGTACCAAACGAATAATCTTTGATCTGCTCATTTGCGGAAGGATACGTTCGTTCGTGAAGATACGTTTATTTATGCAAAAGAAAACAAGACGCATTTAAAGACTGCTTGGCTGGCTAAGGTTATATGGACAGGGTTTTTTTTCTCAAAGCATTTGTTGCATCCATCTCCATCATTATTGACAGGAATGTGTTAGTTCATACGGTAATGTGGGACGGGAATCGATCGTTCTGTCCAGTACGGACCGAAAGAAACATATGTAATTCAGCAAAAGAAAATGAATTAAAAAAAAACCCCGGGACGGTGTTAATCAACTACTCATGTATACACTTCCACCACGTATTCTTATTGTAGGAGTGCGAAGCGTCGCTGAAGCACAAAACAGAGCTAATGTCACGGATGGAAACGCAGCGCGAATCGATGGCAAGTGCGATCTCGCAGCTGGAGAAAAAGTATGCAATTCGTTCTTTGTTTTGGTTTTTAAATATATTTATTAATAATGCTACCGTATAACTAAGCATGACTAAGTTAACTACCGTAACAAACGCGTATTACCGTATTACTCCTTCTACTAACAACGCTATCTCCTTTAGAGTCGAAGCACAGTTGAATTGAGTTCTTGTCCTAGTTTTGAAGATAAGTCATCGGCGCAGCTACTAGTATTATTATTAATCGTCCCATGTGTTCGATGGGAACAGGAGTATATTTGTATTGCGTGCCGCTATAATAAACAAAAAACAATAAAAATAAATGCATCGTTTTATGAAACCTCTGTAGCGCAACAGTTGTGTGATTGATTGATTAAGGGGAAAATGTTGGCAAAGCGCTTTTGTGTTCCATTTGTTTGGACCAATTTGATTTACTATTGAGTATTGCTAACAGCAAGGTATAGCATCAATAAAGTAATAAAATCGACATATGTTTTATGGTAATTATTTACTGATGAAGAACTGCCCGTACAAATGTGCTGTGTTTTTTAATTACAAGATATAATTTCTTTTTTTGAAAAACATTTCTTCCATTTCACTTAACTTTAAGTTGTTAAATTATGTTCTTATTTTGCGCATATAATGAGTACTCTTTGTTCACTTTTTTTTTTGTTTCATTCCTCATTCATTTTCCCCAATTCATTGTATGGGGAAGGTCATATTTTTGGTGATGAAAGAAACAGCAATATTGAAAATAAAATGTTTTAATCATATTATTTTAGAATTTCAATTTGTAAAGAGTACCCCCGGTGACAAAAAATTTGATTATCGGGCTACGTGCTAAAGGAAAAATATTTGTTTTATTGTTTTTATTTAAATGTGGCAAAGGATGAGGTAGTAATACATCGCTGTTGTGCCTAATGTAAAGATCATGATCCAAAAACTAGTAAATTGTATTATAACGTAAAGATTTTCTAATAAACAAAAAATCCGAATATAGTCAACCTTTTTTATTCGTTTCACGTGTGGTCGTCAGACATGGCCAGCACGAATTCCAACAAGATAGAAAGCTTGTGATTTGATTAACAAATGAATAGAAACATAGAATGATGATTCCATAACATGACAAGGACATGGAAGATACTGTCTGTGGACTTTTACCAAACACAATTTTGTTATCGTTGTCATCGATTATGGACTGTTGTAAAGATCGTTTTGTTCGATGAATCGATCGTAGCTTATGCACCAATGAGATTTATGTAGATGGCATGTGTTTAGTATAAATAAACAAATAGATAATTAAATAAGAAACAGATTTAATAGCGTAAGATCGAAAGACAGACATTCTTAAGCGGCACGTACGATCTCATGGGGCATCGTATCTTGCTTTCTATTTACTTTCTAGTATTTAGTTAATAAGTTCTTACAATCTATCTTTCAATTAACTTATTTTGGGCGCGTTATTAAACTAAAGGTTTTACAAGAAATAGAAATAATTATTGTTCATTATGCTATTTGAACAATTACTTAAACGTTCACTCTTAACGCGCAAACACAAGAACTCAATTCAACTAGGAACAGGAACTAGAAAAATATTATTTTTAATACAAACGATCATACTACTGTAGTATCATCTGCAAACATTCGTCAGTATTGGTTCGATTATTGATTTATGATTTTTTTATACCACTTAGATACAGCTCGGAAACCGCTAGCCTAAATGCTCTGCAAGAATCGTCCCAGGCGTTATCGCTGCAAGTGATCGCGAGCGAACAGAGGGCGGCCAGAGCCGAAGCGGATCTACGCATCGAGCGCGAATGGCGAACAGCGATGCAGGAAAAGGAGATGGAACATAAGGAGGCAATTAGCGAATTGCAGCTACAGGTGAAACAGCTGACAGATGACTCAAAGGTATGGAGTTAGTGCATAGCTGTACATTCGTTTGTACTTGCTTTAATCAACGTTTCCACTCTAATCTAAACAGCAACTCGGAAAAGCCAATGTCGAACTAGAAAAACTTCGCAGCCAATGGGCCGAAGATCAGCGCACCCTGGAGGAGCTTGGCGTGCAGCTAAGCGTGAGCAAGTTACAAATTTCGGAACTAAAGGAACGAACAACGGGCAGCCAACACAATCATTATGGTGCCGATAGCAACAGAGACGGTGACTCATTGACCGGCAGCACTGGAGGCGGTTGGACACCGGACAAAGTCGTGTCGAAATGCACCGGGTGCGAAAAAGAGTTCAGCATGACACGGCGAAAGCATCACTGCCGAAATTGTGGTCAAATATTCTGTTCCAGCTGCTCGGAGCACGTTGCCACGCTAGCGGTGACGGAGCAACAGCAAACGGCAAACGGAAGTAAACCCGTTCGCGTTTGTAATCACTGTTGGGAAAAATTGGCCTCTAAGTAAAGGAGGATAGTGTGGGGGAAGACTAGTGTGCAATTAAATGCATGCTACTGTTTGTGTGCGATTTTTATGATTTTAATTGCTAAAGCAAACCGATTCCAACCATTCGACGAAATGCTACCCGTGATGCCTTACAAAAATAGAAAACATATGGTGTTGTGCATAATCATTCGTATGCAGTACGTAGTGGAAGATTATCAGCTCGACAAATGTTTCATATATCTTTATAAACTTGGAATGTTCCGTAGAATATTTATTTTAATAAATATAAGTAAATGTACATGCCGTTTTTTTGTTGAGCGAAGTAATTGTTTGAGAAAAAGCATTTTCCTTTGAATTTAGAATTAAATTCAACCCTACATGCACGTTAGGTGCAGTTTTTTCACCGGTAACTTGAAGCAGCGCCGAATGACAGCTGTGGTAGCGATACGATGCGTTACAACCCTGCACAAAGTGTCACGTGAGGAACGGAATGGAAATGGAACAAAAATCAATTTTCTGCCTAACACAATAACGTCATATGATCACAAGTGCAAATTCGCAGGGCAGATAACTTCACTGGACGGCAAGATGTTGCGGGCGATTTCCCTTTTATTTGCACTGGCTGCAGTTGGTGAGTATTTTCCCTTACAAATAACGAAATCTAAGCGTTATTGCCATTTACACCCGTTGTCGCAACCAGTTTGGGAGTGCGAATGTTATAAGAGCAAAAGCATAAACATTACACCCCGAACCCAAGGCTGCTGGTAGAATCGATAGCCTTTACCGTTTGTTAGAAACGAGGAAAAAAACATCCATAGCTGATTATTTCCTACTTTCAGCAAACTGTGATCAATTATCCGTGCTATATTCGCCAAAATCGGTGGAATTCAGTGGAAACAGCCGGTTGGATTCGGAATCGCTGCCGGAAGTGTTCGGAGCTGCCCTTGGCTACTCCGTTAGCCTGCCGACGGAATGGGACGGTATGGTGATAAAGGATCCTTTCAACACTGCCAACGGTGCCGTAGTGGTTGTTGCCGAGGGACTTGAATCCGTTGCAATCGAGGTAAGTACGTGTAGCATCGGATCGATGAGAATGGTTCACAGTCACATACATTTTTGCAGGGTGCCAAGAGTTATCAGCTGGACGGTAATACCGGATCCGTCGCACTCAGCGAGTTGATCCAGAAGTCGGCCGACCATCAGGGTGTCAGTTTTGAGGTGGACCTGAAGGAGTCATCCGACAGTTTCACCACCCCGCTTGGCACGGTGCAGCCCGACGATGAGGAAGTGAAGCCGCAACATCTGAAGCCAAAATCGAACAAAGCCGATTCGGACTTTCTACGCCAGATTGCGTTCTTGAACGGGTTGAGCGATCTGCTCGTGACGTCAACCGACCGTGTCCCAACCGTGCACATTGTTCGTGTATCGTTCGAAGCTCTGCTGGCCGCACACGAACCGAATTCTCCCGCATTGGACGAGGCGAAGAAATTGTTCGTTAGTGCATTGGCAGGATTGGAAACAGCATCGGAGAAGGCGTTCGATGGCGCAGTTATTGTTGGACTCGTAACGGCCAGCGAAGGTCAGTTGGTGGTTCGTTCAAAGCGTCAGGCAACACAACCGAAACAGGAAGCTGATGTAAGTATTTATGCGGACGTTTTAGCTATTATATCGTGTTGAAATGTGATTATCTGTTTCCTTTTTGGTCGAAACGCAGGAAAACCCGATGAATTTGGCTGCCAAGTATAACAGCAACTATCCAGTTATGTTCAACATCATCCTGTGGTTCAGCGTTGTGCTAGTGTTCTCACTGCTCGCCATCTCGATCGTGATCGGCACAATGGATCCGGGTCGCGATTCCATCATCTACCGTATGACTTCGACCAGAATGAAGAAGGATAACTAAATCATTCCTGGTAGGCCATAGAAGCGTTCCAGTCCATAGTTAGCCAGATTGTACTCACTCTACTCTGTGCACTTCATCTTAAATCAACAACTTACAAAGAAGTGTATCATTTGCACATAATTCGAAAAGTATTACAACGTACAGCTGGCCCTCAGCTGGGGGTCAGACATCAGACGCTCCTTCTAACACAGAGGAAAAGGGAAACCATCTGCTGGAACGTGTCGAGTGCACATGCTTCATTGAACGAGGAGCTAAAATCCTATCCCAAAAAAAAAAAGAAAGACTCTTGTTTTTTCGTCGTACATCTTACCATCATCACGTCAAATACTGCAGGCGATTTTATTTCCATCTACACACAACCAGACGACTGCCCATCGTTGTTATCGTCGTCATGTACCTTGCGTTCCCGTGCGATGAAGAATGGAAACACTAGCATCTACTCTGCGAGAAATTCTTCACAGCAGAGACTTTCATCATCGCTCAACGTTCTCTCCCCATGAAAAGGTGTTTTCTTTGGTTTGGCCCATTACTATTGTGTGCCCCCGTTGCCGTTGCCTGTGGACTATACCATCAGCCGATAGATAATGCATACGGCGCTGTCCCTTTGTTTTCATTAGTTGTTGTTTATTTGAGTTTCGTTCGTCGGGTGTAGAAAATAAATAAGGATAACATTCCAACGAGTGGTGGTTTGTGAAGGAATTGTTGAACGAAAGATAATATTATGCGGACAGTCTTTGCAACTCGGTAGGTTGTCGGATTTAGCCTGTCTTGGCTTCAAAATTACCCATGGAGTCAGCCCTGCGTGTGGGAACTACTATCTAGCCGGGATTGTGGAGTAAACCCGGGCTGTGTCGCGTAGTATGGGTGCATTCTGTCTTCACTGCTTGATCGCTATCATAGTGAGTGGAAAAAGGTTCGTAAATGGTAGGCAAATTGATAGTGCATGTTTTATTAACTAAATTCACTAGATTCTCTATTGCATACTCTGACAACAACAGTCCTATTAGTCCGGTAAAGAATGGAAACTGAAATGGAAGGAATTAGATAAATAACGGTCAATAATGTTCATTTCGGATGTCGGAAACCAAAAATCCATTTTCGGCTGTTTATAGCAATATTATAGCAAGCTAATTTTATTTTATAGCCTTGCTGTGTGACAGCTGTTTGACAATCGTGTGGTTGGGTGAATCAACACCCGAAGGGAACAGACTTTACTTTTGTTTATTTAAGTTTTGCTACAAAAAGTGCCTTATTTTTATAATTACAAACACCTATCCCGCACAGTGCCACCGAGTGCCTTCACAATACTGCTGCTACATTGGTCACAAAGGTGGCGTTTCGTTGGATAAACACCAAACGCAGCCCAGGTGCCGAAAGAGGTACGTATATACGGCAGGTTATGAGCTCATCGTGATTGCGAACGTTAGCAAGATGTGGGGACCAGAATAGTGCGAGTGCAACCTACCTACATCCTCCCGTTCAAGGTCTCTTCGTTTGGGTAGTTTGGCTTTGCCACACAAAATTCTTTCCACAGGAACTGTTTCACCGTTGTTGGTTTGTTAAATCCACACTCTTTCGCTGCACCTTTTTTTGTAGTTTTTCTCACCCGTTGGAACACAGCCAAAAGAAAAAAAAAGTGCTTCCTTATTGGGAAATCTCGTGATCGTCAGAGAAAATTCGTTGATCCCAATATAGAACATGGCTCCAGTAGCAGGGTAAGAAGGCAACCCGATGTACGATCGGTCACAAGTTCATGATGGGTGTGGTGCATAACTAACAATATTATGCTACAATGTGTTTACCGTTGAGTTGTATTTTCTAACATATGAATTATGACTAAAGAAGGAAGATGTTATGCTTATTCGCGCTCTAGTATGAACGCCGCCCGCAAGAGCAGTGAAGTAATGGAGTTGCGCAAGCTAACCGAAATGTATTACATTCGCTACACCAGAAACAAACCAGCGGCACACATTGCTTTGCTCACCTGCAGCGTAACATTGGGATTGGGAGACATAAGATCAAATGGGATTTAACTTAAAGTGCAACAAATGCAACTGTTTCACGACACATTTTGCTAGTTCCACTTCCACTTTGTACACTAAACATTGATAATGATGAATGCAGTTTGCTTGTTAGTAGAAAGGCTGAATTGATTCTTAGCAAACACTGACACTGAGACACTGCTTGGTTACTTCCAAACCATCGAACAATGTAGGCGACAATGATCATCTTTCAATCGTTTACCACACTGTATAGTACCCAATATACGTTCTTGTTCCGCGGCATTCGATGCAAAATAATCGTCACGAAACAATCCTTGCGCTACCGTCCAGCAACGCTTATGCTTTGAAAGGGATGATCGAATCGAAAATGAAGAACCTGCTCCTGCTCGCTACGAGCGCACGAAGATCACTCGACAGCGACGCAGCAGCAAACGGTTCCGAACAACCCCGTCCCAAAACGGCAATGTTGGCTTGTTTTCACCATAAAAGGTGTAAATCGCCATCCCCGTCGTACGTACTTTCTTTTCTCTGACCGCACTGTGTGGCACGCTATGTGGCAGTTTAAAACGGAACGCGGAACGCCTGGAAAACTGGCTGTCGGAGACGAGTTTAAATCCTTATTGGAAAAGTAGACCACCCGTTTTGTGTGCAGAGCACGGCAGAGCGTTTGCTGCCGTCCCGGGCAACAGTCGTAGTTGGCGTTGTGTTGCGTGTGCAGAACAACACTGTACGTACGCAAACGGTCGTGTTTTGTGACAAGCAGGCGGTGAAAAAAATATCTCCTTGAGATAAAAACGCAACAGATTAATACAACCACACCACATCCACGGTCTCCGGACGGTGTTCAAGTACTGAGCCGCGGTTGGTTACCTTTGTGTTCGTTTATCGGTGATACGAAGTACGGTGGAATGATTCGTTTATCGCGATATTTGTAATCCTACCAGAAGTAGAAGAAGAAACACGTTGTGGGCCTCTGTTTACCAAATGTTAGTGTTTGTTGCAACCCGAACTCCGAAGTAGCACGTTCTGTCTTGGCCCCCTTACAAACGAGTGTTGCGTTACGATTTGCAACGGGTCAGCAAGAAAATTTCGCGTTCATATTTCACTCCTCGAACCACGGTGCCGTTAAAGCTTACTGCGCGAACGTGATAAGTGTAACGCAAACAAACGCAGCAAAAGCGCTATGAGTGCACTGAAATTAAAACCACTGGAAGATTCGAACCTTTACAAGCGCCGTACAACGTCGAAGGAGAATTTACTCCAGACGGTGGGTGTCAGTGCGGGGACAGTATCCGCTAACAGCGATATGCAACGTCCCAGGCCCGATCTGGACGGGACGAGCGTGGCCAATCAGTCACCGTCGCCGCGACTTATGTCAGCGAGTTTAGCGAATGAACAACAGCCGTCAACACGCTCACCGATGCACAATTTCGTCTCGTATCCACAATACCCCCAGGCGGAGAATTATTATCAGCAACCGAAGTCACCGATAAGGATGGCAACAAGTGGTGGTGGCGGCAGAGGCGGCAGCATTACGGGCGTGCCCTTTTCCACCTCCAGTGCCGCGAACCCTTCGACGGTGGTGGGTTTGCAAAGAAATGTACAATTCTTAACGCAATCCGCAACGGCAGCACCATCGATGGGAAACAGAACTGTGTACGACAGCAGTTCTACACAGCAGCGTCGACCTCCAGTACCATACGAGCATTCGTCCAATCCCGATGGCGTGACGGCACGGTACGAAAACGCCACCATTACTGTGCCACAATCGCCCGGAACGTATCAGAATCTGCCGACCGCTGTACCGGCAACACCGACCACACCGGGCCGAAGGATGGAATCATGGGAACAATTTGGCAGATCTAACCTGCAAACGGTGGCGGCGGGCGGGTTAGTTGTATTTTGGTTTCTTTTTTCTTTTCTCGTAAACAACGCAGGTGCTGTTTGTGTTTGTTTGTCGCATAAGAACCGGTGGTGACGTGATCGGAATGTGTGCTTTACTCTCTTCAATGGTTGCTTTGATTCTCCATGTACTCCATTAGAAGGTTTTGGGAAATGATCTTACTACACACACTGTTGGGAGTTGATCGTGATTGATCGTGATGAACTGCAAAGGCACGGCAAAACAATGCGCTTGGCTATAGGTTTTATGTGTAATTTATACCTTTGCTTTGTAACGCTTTCTAAACAAAAACATCGATCGCTTTACGCTTTTGTTTCAAAACAGCTCGGCAAAGTCTCGGTTGTCTCATACAATTATATGCTAAATTTATGTTCCGCTTCTAAAATGCTATCGCCCACTCATC
Source organism: Anopheles rivulorum (assembly GCA_018908115.1). NCBI lineage: Eukaryota > Metazoa > Arthropoda > Insecta > Diptera > Culicidae > Anopheles > Anopheles rivulorum. Next base: position 16,030,118 of record CM032177.1, read on the forward strand.
GTTTCATTGTCACCCTTTTTGGAAGTGGTTTTATAAGTTGTTGGCCAATAATGGAATGGATCCCTTTGTTTTTGCAGCGTGACCACCAACAACATGTCGCTCGGCACCATGCACTGCACCCGGTGTGATGAGGGCTTCGAGCCGCACGAACGCATCGTCAACTCGAACGGGCAGCTCTGGCATACGCAATGCTTTGTGTGAGTACACTCCTGCCATCATTAGGGTTTATCAGGTTTATCAGGTCTTTATGTTTGCAGGTGCGCCCAATGCTTCCGCCAGTTCCAGGACGGTATATTCTACGAGTTCGAGGGCCGCAAGTACTGCGAGAAGGACTTCCACATCCTGTTTGCGCCGTGCTGCAACAAGTGCAACAACTTTGTGATCGGGCGCGTCATCAAAGCGATGGCCGCGAACTGGCACCCGCAGTGTTTCACTTGCGAACGGTGCGCCATACCGTTGGCCGATTCGGGCTTCATACGCAATCAGAATCGTGCCCTCTGTCACGATTGCAATCGCAAGGAGAAGGAGGTCGGTCTCGGGAAGCTGGTTTGCAACAAGTGCCAGTAAGTAAACAGAATTCTTCTTTGTTTGTTTGTATTGCTAATATTTTGTTGTGTATTATTTAGTGGAATTATTGATGATGCACCATTGCGCTTCCGGGGTGAAGTTTACCATGGCTATCATTTCAACTGTACGGCTTGCGGTGCCGAACTGGACTCGTCGGCACGTGAGGTGAAGAATCGTAGCGGTTACGCAGCCAACGACATGAACGAGCTGTACTGTTTGCGGTGTCACGATCGTATGGGTATTCCGATTTGTGGTGCCTGTCGGCGTCCGATCGAGGAACGCGTTGTGACCGCGCTGGGAAAACACTGGCACGTGGAGGTACGTATAATATACTTCATTTTGGAGATAAATTTATATCATCAGAAGATGAAATTGTATCTTTGTACAACGTTTTGTTAAAGTAACCTTTTGCTATGTGTTAGACAGTTCTTTGATTTATATTTTACTTACACCTAAATTCAGCAATTTCCCATCAATTCGGTTCGTCATCAAGACATTTCCAAATCGATCCATCAAAAAAATTTCTAATACCATGGCCAGTCCATCAGAATCTGGCGATTCTTCAGGCGATACTGCATCAAACATTATTGTGACTTTACCTAACAGATGGGAAATGTGTTTGATTGATGAGCGTAGAGATTTGATTGACAAAACTTCAATCTATAGCCTGTAACACACCACAATTGACTGGATATTTCTTCATATTTATATTTTCCTCATATAGACGATATTGTATTTGATCATCTGTATTGAACTGAATAACTTGTTTAAAGAAATTTGTAACGCGTTCAATATGGAAATGGTACCAGTACACGGTAGTTCTAGATTAATTAAAACAATTACTTAATTGCTTCACAATTGAAGACTTGAACTAATTCATAATAAATAATTATCCATATTTTTCGCTTGTAATTGCAGCATTTTGTGTGTGCCAAGTGTGAAAAACCGTTCCTCGGTCATCGACACTACGAGAAGCGTGGCATGGCCTACTGTGAGACGCATTACCATCAGCTGTTTGGTAATTTGTGCTTCGTGTGCAATCAAGTCATCGCTGGCGATGGTAAGTCGTTGTGGGTGCAGCAGACACTGAACAGCACGTTTCTAACAAAACATTTCTCCCATTTGCGCGTGGACAGTTTTCACCGCGTTGAACAAGGCCTGGTGCGTCCATCACTTCTCCTGTTCGATCTGCGACCAGAAGCTGGACCAAAAGTCCAAATTCTTCGAGTACGACGAGAAGCCGGTGTGCAAGAAGTGTTACGAACGCTTCCCGAACGAGCTACGCCGACGTTTGCGCATTTCGCATGAAAACACGATCAAAAAGCCCGTTCCGTAGGGTGCATATAAAGTGCACCTGAAAAGGAACGAACAAGAACAACCCGTGTGTGTGCCAACAGCAAAAAGAAAGAAAAAAACGAAAAAAAACGGAAATTGAAAACAAAAGAGCGCAAAAGCTAATGTTATAAACAAACAGAAAATAGGACCCTTTGTTAACAATTAGTTTGAAACCACAAGAGTGTTCTCTACACACAGCTACTTAGTACTAACTGATTAAGCTATTAAGCGAAAAGTGCCTTTTTCATTGTGCAACAGACAGTCAGTCAAGGGAAGGATGTTGTTTTTGTATTATTATCTCTCTTGACATAACCTACATAACAAACTGATGGATCTTTTTATACTGTTCTCTATATGTAAATGTGGTTTTTTTTAATATGTTTTAATCAGAATAAACCCTTAGTTGCTTAGATTACTACGGCCCTGCTGTAGAAGAAGAGAGCGTACGTTGTGTGTGTTTAACGTCGTGACACTAACTTTTCTTAAAACTGTACTTTGTGCAAATGTCGGTGCTCGAATGACCAAACGAATCGCACACAGACACACGTAACAATGGTTTTAGTATTTGTATTAAACTTGATTATTTAGATTAATAAACTTCGTGTTGCGTAAATGAACAGGATCAGTGCACGCGTGCTACAGGAGAGAGCGAGAAACCTATCGCTTATAAGCATTTGAATAAAACAAGTGGAATGAATCCTTCTCCTCCGTGAGCTAGCTCGTGGTAGCAGTTTTGTTGTATTACGTGTGTATGAAACTAAAAATAAATATACTATTAACAAACACACATGCACGCGTTACAGTCACAAGTCAAGTATGAGTTATAGAAAGAACAATTCTCGCATCTTCTTACCATTTTGGTTGAAATTTCCAATCGTTTGTTCCACAATTTCTAATTTTTCAAGCAGCCTTCGTCCTTTATATACACCGATCATCTTTGGTTCTACGATGTATATTTGACGTAAATAAAGTAGACACTCTCCATCGCTTGATGGTGGTGGTGATATCTTCTTGACGTGTTGTACCCGCAATGAAAACAATGAAAATGAAAAAAAAAGTTACGCAATGTATTTTTCAACTCATTTATTTTTATTTTACCATTTTCGCTTACGTTCGCTCTTCTCTTACCTTATTTGTTACTTGTTTCTCCTTCTTCTTCTTCTTCTTCTATTTAAATTGTTTATAATCACATATGAAGCCATCGTACTAAATTTACCATTATCGCTTTCTTTTGCTTATGTTTTGTAATTGTGTTTTTTTGTGTTTCTTTGTGTATGTGTATGTACGTGTTTGTGTGGTTTAGTTGTTTCTTTTCTTCTTCATTTTGCTTTGTTTTCTCTCTCTCTCTCTCTCTCTCTTTCTCTCACTTGCTTGCTTAACTTTACTACTTGCTTATTACTGTTTTTTGCCCCCTGTTGCGCGGCCACATTTGTTTAAAGTTCCTTACACACACACACACACACACACGCACACATTAAACGACGGTTCGTCTCTCTCTCTCACCATTTTTGCTCAATTCACTTATACACGCTCGATGCTTACGTATCCCCCCTTTCATGCTTCGATGCAAATGTTCTCAAAAGAATATAGAAACCGATCCTGAATACGATCGGTGTATCTGTATGTGAGCGTGTGGACACTAAGAAACACACAAACGTACACACATACAGATGGGAACAAAACAATGCTCTTGAGATGATCTTCTCTCTCTCTCTCTCTACTTTGTTGGTGTTGCAAACATTTATATTGCCACCTGCCGCAACACACCATCCCCTAACTCCCTTTTTGCTTTCCATCTTCCCTGATTCGTATTCCGGTCATTTGCATACAAAAACACACGCACACACACGTACACCCATAGAAAGGAGTACTGATTAGATAAACTGCAATAATACAATTTGGGATGTGTTTGCGCCTTCCTGTTTTGTTTGTTTGTTTCTTTGTTTGGTTTTTACACGTGCTCTCACACCTACACACAGCTTCTATCATTTCTGTGCGTTTTCCCATTCTTCTCTTCTTCCCTTTGTATTGTAGTGATCCTGTTACTAATAAATTGATAGTGGTGGTGGTGGTAGTATTGCGCTGATAATGGCCCCCTCGAATTGATTGATTCTTAAAAAAACAGGAAACAAAAATACATCCTTGATCGAGTGTGTGTGTGTGTGTACGCGCGTCGTTTTTTTTTCTCTTTGTTTCAATCATACATTTGTGTACTTCGATTTCTTTCCTTCCTTTCTCTTCCACCTTCCCTTTTCCCTTTTCTCTTCTCTCTTCACGCCCATCCCAAGCACACGCACACATCAATGCTACTACTTGTACAATATATGTGTTTCTTTTTTAATCAAATTCACTTATTTACTCTTGTTTGTTTATTTTTGTTTGTTTGTTGTTGTTGTATAAACGACATCGTACTAAAACGAACAAAACAAAAACATTTGCTTTCTCTTTCCTGTTCACTTATTGCGCTTTTCTCCCCCCCCCCCCCCCTTTCCCCCGTTCCTTCGCACGTGTGTGTGTGTGTTTGTATTTGTTTTTTACATGTTTTTCTTTGTTTTTCACATTTGAACGTAAAAAAAGTGAACTTACGAAACCACCTTAAACACCTATGTGTGTGTGTGTGTGGGTGTGCGTGTGTTATCATCCTATTATCGCGACACACAATACACAAACAATTCCTAGCCGAATAATTAAATTCTAAACGAAAAAAAAAAATAGTGGGAACAGACAAAAACAAAATAAAACGGAAAATTATTAAGAATAAGGAGGATCAGTAAGTAAGCCGTGTCTCGCAGGAAGAGAAACTGCCATAACAACGGGATCCCGAGGAAACACACAAAACAAATTTACAACTGATACATTTGATTATTCAAAAAGGGAAATGGAAAAGCAGCAACAAACGCAGCTGATGTATGTTGATGTTTTAACAACAACAAGAGACAGAAAGAGAGAGAGAAATAGAGAGAAAGAAAGAGAGAGACTAGAAGAAAACAAAAAAAAACATAGACCGTTCCCGGACTAAACAATTTTTGGGAGAAATTTTCGGTTCATTTTCACATTTAGACACACCTTTAGGCGACACGGTTACTCTCTCGGGTGTACCACACAACGCTACACCTCTTGCTTATTTACTGTTCTGGTGGGGTAGGTTCGTCGACTACTAAAACACTTTTGCATTTGCTTCTGTTCTGTTTTGCTACTAACATATGAATCTCTCTTTCACGGTTTCAATCAGGCCCATCTCCCTTCCCCCCCCCCCCCCCCCCCCCCCCCCCCCCCCCCCCCCCCCCGCTGTCCCGTATGGAAAGGAACAGAAAGAATAAAAAAATGGGACCCTTTATTGTTCACACCCACACACACACACACACACAGAGTTTGTTCTGCTTTTTTTGGTGCTTTCCCTGTGTTTTGCTCGAGCGCGTCTGAAGTAGTTCTCACTAACTAAACTAACTAAGGTATCCAAAAATAGGGGGAAAAAATAAACAAAACTAATCCAACCATTGGCAATATCCGTCCTTCACATAACAAGCGTGTGTAGAAAGGAAACAAAAACAAAAGAACGAAAGGACAAGAAAACCCTTTCGCACTTCCATCCGCCCATATGATGCCCGTGTGTGCGCACGCGATCATCGGATAGAGGAGAAACTCGTCTACTAAGCGGAACATTTACATATATATACACACACACACAAATAAACCTTAGTGTGGAAGTACACACTCTGCATTCCTACCTGCTCGGCTAGTACTACCACGCTTGAGAAAAAGTAACAAATGCTATCATTCCGCCGGCCGTGTAACGTGAATGGGGGAAAAACATGTTTTGAACCTCACCCTTACACTATATACGCCTATCTTTACATTACACATGAAAACAGATGCACACATCCTGCAATTCCAATACAATATTCCACACACACACACACACGAGCGTGCGCGGGCGTACCACACAGATGGGGGAGGGTGGTGCTGTGATGTTGTACAAAAAGGGAGAATATATGATAGCATTATACGTCCGACAATCAAAAACAAAACAAAAAAAAAGAGGCAGATGACGAAAACCGGCGGCCCTATTTCCGATTCCATTGCTCTTCCATCCGCGCACAATCCACAAACGCTGTTTCTCTCGCTTTCTCTTTCTACCTCAATAAGAACGTTGCCTTTAAACAGGCCATATCCTCGTTACTATTATTATTATTATTATTAATATTAATATTCTTAGTAGCATTATTATCAGCAAAATAGATTACACTTGGCCTCTTTTACATTATCCTTTTCCGTCAATGCAATCATCCACACTCGTTTTCCGACGCTCCGCGGCCCTTCTCCTTCTTCTCCTCCGTCTCCTGTCACCTTGCTGCTGGCCACCTTCTTCTTCCACCATATCTTTGTCCTACTTGTGTTCGCCCCTTTGCTCCGTAATTCTCTTGCTGGCTTGACATCCGCTTTATGCCGAGACCATGTACAACATCTCCACCTAGCTCAGCTCATCGTCAATGTTATCAACACTAATCTGTTCTGTATCTGTTCCCCACTCGCAGCTCTCCCTCTCTCTCTATCTCTCTCTCTCTCTCTACTCCTCTTCCTTACTTGGCGCCTGGCTCCTGTGTTTGTCTGCCGACATTTACGATGCTCTCATTTCTTCATCACTTGTCATATTACTAATTAATTAATATTAGCTAACACGTGTACACAGACGACGAAAAAATATCACAATGCATAAATTATTTTTATAACTCTGCGCAAGCGTGCGCGCGCGCGACGGCCAGCGGCATATGATGACGATCGTTTGAACAATTTGAAATGAAACAACGAAATTAAAGAAAGAAAAAAATAATTGCCAACCCAACAAACAGTAAAGCCGCAACCGGAACGGGAAGTGGGTAGCGGTGAAAGAGAAAGAGGAGGCAAACAAACAAACAAACAAACAAGCAAACGGAAAGGTGAAAGAGAAATGGCAATAATAAATGGTCAACGTTGACTACTGATGGGGCATACCGCGCATCCAACAAGTGCCCCGGAACAAGGAAGTGATCGAGCGAATGTGCGATTGTATGTGTGTGTGTGTGTGTAAGTTGTTATTGGATACTTTCTCTCACGGTGACAAACCAATGAGGAAAAAAAAGAAGGACATTGCGCTTGCCATCCATACCGACAACTTTACCTTTAGTAGCTTGCTGTACTGTAAACACACGCGCCTATTATTGTGTACCGCGTATTCTGCATGTACATACCATATATTGGAATGAGAATCAGGGTAGGATTACACACAACTACACACACACACACATACACGCATACATACGAGAGAGGCTGTACAGAGGCAGCAGCAAACAGCATTGCATGTAAGAAGAAGCATCCTTCAAACTAACGATCTCACACACAAAACGATCGTTTTATAAATGATTAAACGAGACAAGAAGTACTCGCCATCGCTCGATCGTACGATCGCAAACGATCCTTTTAGAAAAGTTAATCTACTTCTCACTCCTTTACATGCTCTGTATCTCTCTCTCTCTCTCTCTCTCTCTTTCTCGATCGTAGCTTGCTTTGGTCCACTACTAGATGAATTCGTAGCTTACGGAACCTTCGCCACCAAGCTGTAGCGAGCGAATCCACAATTCACCGTCATTCATCAAAAAGACCGTCCGCTAAGGTCTCCCCAGCCCCCCCGTTGATGCCAGTTGCTCTCCCTGCCTTTTTACTATTATCAATACTACTATGCCACTACTACTATGCTACAACGGACACACACACGCGTACACGGCGTACTAAAGACAATTAGAATGCTTTCCTCCTTCTTCTCCCTTGAAGTTTGTATGCCTGTCTCCCCGTTTCCCTCTCTTGTGCTCCACGCACACACACGCACACATGCATCCACGCACACATCAACAGCTGCGCGGCATCATCGCCATCTACCATCGATGATGGTGATGATGGTTCGCGTTGGCATCGATTACGTTCGATGTAGAGCGTACATTGTTGTTGCGTCCACTGCCATTATCGTGGATCGCTGCTCCCGTATGGGAGGAAGCGGCAACAGCAACTACTGTGCCACCGCCAGCAGAACCACTGCCCGTCGGTTGGCGCCTGGGCTGCGAATGTACGTGATGATGGTGGTGGTGATGGTGATGATGATGTTGCTGCTGCTGTGCTGCACCACCGGGGTGCTGGTTACCGGCACCACCAGCAGCAGCAAGCATTAAACTACCACCTCCACCAGACCCGCCGCCGCCGCCGCTACCTCGCCTACCTCCGCCGGTGGATGCAGCAGCATTAAGATATTGCTTCAGGTGACTGTGTTGTGGCTGCTGATGTTGCTGCTGCTGCTGCTGCTGCTGTGAGGATGCCGCCGGATGGTGACCAACAACAGCACCACCTTTGGGCGTACCGGTACCAGCAGCTACAAGCACAGCCGCTGCAGAAGTACCCATTTCGAGCTGTTGGCGCAATTGTGAGTAAGAGTTGAGAGTGTGGTTTCCGTTGCTGCCTCCGGTACTGCTTGTGCTGCCTCCCGCCGCACGTCCGTTGTGGTTGTGACGTGTACTACCTCCTCCACCGGTGGCCATAATCAGGTTCCTTCCGATCGTGGCTACGGTCACAGCGTCTGCCACAGCAGCCGCCACAGCGTTTGCCAAACCGGCAGCAATGTCGTTCACCACCACGTTCACGATGGGCGATATTACCTTCGGACAGGCCGAAGTATCACTACGATTGCTGCTGCAGCTGCTAGTAGCTGATGGCGCTATGGCAACATTGCTTCCTAGTTTTGTCTTCTTCTGAGTGCTGGCTGCTGCTGCTGCTGCTGCCACCACAACTAATGGTGGCTGATGCAGTTCGCTCTTATTGCCAATCACTTCATCTGCTACTGCTGCCAGAGCAGAAGGTTTTGGTACTGCCACTGTGCCCCGACACACGGACGATGAACTTGAGGACGGGGGTGATGGTACAGGGAGCTGCTGTTTGGTGCTGCTGCTCGTGAGATGATTGATCAACAGTGATGATGCCGTAGTACCGGTAGTGGCCACCGTTGAAGATTGTACCAAGATCGGTGAGGAGGACGATGATAGGGGCAACGACGAAGGTGCCGGCAAAAGTTGCTGTTGGTAGCCGTGCAATTGTGAAGATCCGGACGCTCGGCTAGCGGACGACGAAGGTGATGTCAGTAGTAGTGCCGCCGCCAGTGCCGGAGCAGACGGAGAGCTGGTCGAAGATGCCAACGAACAGCTGCCGGATGAGGACGACGAGGACGACGACACAGCGGGATGGGCCGGTGTGGAGCGCGGGGATAGCATTGGGAGTATTGCCGTGCTGTTGGTGGTGGTGGTACTGCTGCTGCTACTGCTGCTGGAACTTGGTGATGATAACGGTGACGATGTTGTTGATGATGATGATGATGACGGTAATGGAGGCGATGTTGTTGACATCACGGCATTTACGGATGTCAACATTTTATTTCAGCTCATCTTCACCCGTTTGCGCGGGGGCCCGATCGGTGGTATCTGTTGCGTTGCCAGCGCCCGGTACGCTTCGTTTAGCAGATGCGGATGGGTCGCCACCATGTTTTTCCAACCGACCGTCTCCACCACGTCCGTCGCATGACTGCTAAGAGGCAGCAAAAGCATGAACAACGAAAAGGCATGAGAAGAGAAAGAAAGAGAAAGAGAGAGAGAGAGAAAGAAAAAACAAAACATTCACATGAATACATTGCGCAAAGGAGGATTTTTTACGTAAAAATGCGTTGTCGAAATGCAACTTACGTGTTGATGAAGTCTATCGTTTGCGCCTTCAGCTGATCGGCACTGTGCAGATCGGCCAGGATCAGTGTTTCGGCCGCCGTCTCGACCGACAGGTTAACACAGAGCGCTTCCTCACACATCACCTTCAGCTTGTCGAGGGCGTACTTGTCCGCCGCCGCTAACAGATCGTCCGCCATCTTGTCCAGGTTGGGTGCTTTCCCCGTGTAGATAAACCGGAGCATTTCTTTTAATACTTCGTGGTCCACGTCCGTGATCGCGACCCGGTTCTGCTTTCGTTCTTCCATCTCGTGCTCGAACATAGCGGCAAATACGGGACTGCGTGCTGTTTTTTTTTTTGTTATTGGTACGAGAGAAAACAAAACAAAATGAGTATTGACTTGCTCACTTCGGATCGTGCAAAGTGCACAGCGCTCGAGAGCTCGTTACGAAGTATACTCTCTGAACTGAACCGATGCATTACCTGCTAGTATTGCTTTGTGCACCTGGAATTCCCGGCCACCGACCGCCAGTGTGACATCGCTGAATTTTTCGTTGTCAAACAGTGTCCCTAGGTCCTCGGACAGCTTGCATTCTGGCACTTTGAATTGGATGATGTTGCTTTGGCCGGAAATGTTCACACTATCGGCCACTACGCTGACCTGCGCACATGGAATGAGCAAAAAAAGAAAAAAAGATCGTTATTAGTAAATTTTAGTTGGCAAGAAACGGGCGACAAAAATTCGTACGCACCTCGCAGAATATCGTTAGTTTGTCCTCCGGCAGCAAACCGTTCGCCTCGTCCAGCAGAAAATCTCGCCGGATAAACTTTTTGAAGCCCCAGTCCTTGCCCTGCACGAACCGGTACGCTCGTTGCGATTCCATCGCCTTCGTTTCCTCGCGTTTGGCGTTGAGGATTGAAAATTTGAACTTGGCCCGGACTTCCGACTTATTGCAGGACACCAGCAGCAGGTAGAGGGAGAGATAGTCTTTGCTTTCCTCGTCGAGACCTTTTGGATTGACGCGCAAGCACCTAAAACGTAAGCAAAACGAGATCACATCAAACAATTAGTATAATCGTGTAAAAGTTAACGTTTTTTTTTATCGTAATATCCACCTATTGGTTTATGTAGTACCGAACACTAAAATCAACAAATCAAATAATTCCTTGCCAGTGCATGCAAAATAAATCTCTTCGCAAAAGATCGTGCGCGAACGAAAGGTCGAAATCGTTCGACCCACACACACACTCACAGGGTATGGGAGCTTGTGTTTCCAAAAATGGTCATAACTGAACCCTTCAAAACTTATCACACCTTTTTTTTCACCCCTGGTATGGACACACGACACGATTGTTGTGGGTAAAACGTAAATAAAGTAAGAAGTAATGGAGAAAAAAAATGAACCCACCAAACAAACCAGACGAAACAAAAAAAAAATGCAAACCCTCGCATTATAACCTTTGTACTTTCTACACGGAAATGACAGCACAGCCGACTTTCTATACGGATCTGTTGCACGAACAACACCCCCGTGCGATGGTGAACGAGCGCGCCCGTGCCCCATTCGGGGACCCCTATGAGGCACTTTTTCCGGTGAAATTGCTTTCGGTGAAAGGATCAGCGCAAAAATCTGCAGAAAAAGTGCCAGATCCTTGGGGCTCCGCATGGAGGAGGATTGTGATTGGCCTTTCATGGTCGGTCGCTCTCTCTCTCTCTCTCTCTCTCTCTCTCTCTCTCTCTCTTTCTCTCTCTCTCTCTCTCTTTTCCTCTTTCTCTCTCTCTCTTCCTCTTTCCCCCTTCCTTTACAACAAAGTCCGAGCATACACATAGTAACGCGATTGATTGATCGCAAATGAATGTGGGAGATCGCGCGGTTTTCATAACTCCTCTTCACCATCAATATAGAGGGATCATAATCATCCCTCTCCTACTCCTTTTCTATGAAATATAAGCTCTTTTGAATCTAACTCTTCAGACAATCTCTAAAGCTTGAGTTTAATTTAATTAAAAAATTAAGTATCCACACGGTATCATTCAACCGTACGCTACCGATACTACTATTTGACCGATTCATACCGGCGAATTGGCAAATTTAGCTAATTTTAACTATTTCAAACTACCCCCAAAAACGGGGTTTTAACTTACCATTTTAGCTTATCATTAGCACCCGCGGAGAATGTGGAGGATTTCAGCACTTCGCCCATCTCTTCCCGACAGAAGCTGAAATTGTTGATCGTCCACATGTAGCTGAATTTGACCACTTTAACCTGTGTAATGAAAGTAAGAAGAGACAATAGAAAATGGTTGTTAAAAATTGTGTAACACGACTTGTATAGAAATACGAACGAAAAATGTTTCAATTCACTTAAATAGTCAAGTGGTAAGCACCAAGATAGCGTAAGAAATACAAAATGGTGGGATGGCAATAGTTTAAATAACATTGTACAAATCTGTTACAATTATGCATCAGCACGAAATGTTCACGCTGTAACGAAAGTTCACTTCATTTTTACCATGCTCTCTCACTTCCCACTCACCACCCATTGTGTTTTGTTTTTTTTTTGGTTTTTATCAAAATCACACCCAAAACGTGACACAACATCTTCCGCCTTGCCGTGACCTGTGTGGGGTGAAAGGAGCGAGCTCTTCTCTTTTGCAACCCATCCCCCCTCCCCTTCCCATTCATTGCACTACAGCAGCAGCAGCAGCAGCAACCCGAACAAAGCTCCCGTTTGAAAGCAGAAACAATAAAAGAAAACATACAACAACATAAATTACGAAAGGTTACCAGATTTTGGCGCGCATGCGAAAGCAGGAAGCGCTTCGTCGTCCGTCGTGAGGCATTGCGCGCGCCCATACAACATTCGACGCGCGGCGCGAGAGTGAGAGAGTGAAAGGAAAAACCAAATATGAAAGGCCAACATGGCAAACGCAAAGACGGAAGGAAAAGTTTCATATTCCGTTTCAATTTTCGCCATACACGGCAGCACCACCTTCAGGTGCTGGAGGTGAGATGAGAGGGTGGGCGCTTCTTTTCTTTTATTTTTAAATTTCTCTTCATCGGCACCATATACACGCCGCCGCCACCCCCGTCGTCGTCTTGGGCAGCAGGGAGAATATGGTTAAAAGTAGCGCTTGGTAAGAAGCAGGGCTGCCGGTTGGGGGTGTTGGGTTGCTTGCTTGCGCACTGGTGGTGTTAGGTAACCAATATTTTAATTCGCTTCTTCTTGCTCCACACAACAACTCCCTCCCCCCCCCCGCTCCCCAACGACTAACTTTCCATCCTTCCACCCTACACAGCCCCGACACAGAGACGGAAGCCTTTTCCCTGTCCAGGTGTGGCGTACACGAGGTGGTGTAGAGTAAAGCGAGCTGTGGGGAAAGCAAGCCACCGCCGAAAGAGATGAGCGTGAAGAAAGAGAAGAAAGAGAGAGAGAGAAAGAGAAAACATTCCCCCCTCCTCCCTCCTCCGCCACTCCCGAAGAGTCGTGGCGCCCCGTGACACCTTTCGGCGAAACGATAGACGAAGCAGACAGAGAGACACAAACCATCATCTCCTCATTCTGCGATCGGAGCATGTTCAACAAACAATATTAGCCGACAAGTAAGAGAGAAACAAAGAGCGAAATGGTAAACATTAAGCAAAACAAAACAAAATGGACAAAATAAAAACACACACACCCAAACGGAGGACGATCGCGATCGTTTGCAGACTTTTTCCAACGCAGCGCAACGCATTCGGAAGAAAGTGATCGTGTGTGTGAGAGATTCCTTTCTCGCTTCAGCACAAAGAAATGGCGCGGCGCGCAGTGTGACGGAGTTGTTAACGATTATGTAAAAGTAGAGAGTGTGTTGTTGTGGTTGGTAGTGAAAAAGAAATGTCCCGGCCACCTCACCACTCCCCCCCCCCCCACCATTTACGCCAATTTCCTCAACCCTATCGTGGGCACTGGGGGAAAAGAGGCTTGGGGTGAAGCTGCTGCAGTGTCGTCTGGGCTGCTTCACACACCCACCATCTCACCACCGGGCCGGTTTTATCCACCTACCACCCCCCTTTCCCCTCTTTGTTTCACCGTTTATCATCGGGACTATACATCCATCTCCATAATGCTTCCTTTTCTGCATTAACGCGATCACTTCCACAATTGATCCGATCACACACAGCCATTTTGTGGTGGTGTAAGATGGCGCGAGGCGTGAAGAAATAGTACACGTAACAACCGTCATTCCCTTTATTCCCCCCCCCCCCCCCTTCGCTGGAAAGTGGACACTCCCGCCCTTGCAAAAGATGAAAGTGAAAACACCTCTCTCTCTTTCTCTCTCTCTATTATCAATGGAGAGAAGAAAGAAAAAAGGTATACATGAAGATGGAATGGAACCTTTCCTTTCGATAGTTGGTCGTCACTAGGTAGATGTTGCAGTAGTTTAGCTTCATCTTGAACACGTATTTCCGCTCCTCGAGATCATCGTCCGTTTCCTTCGGACCGTCATCGCTCGCATCTGTCATGGTACGGGTGGTGACGGTGGTCGTCGTCGTTGCCGGAGAACGATTTAATCGATCCGCTAGGATTGCTGCGCCGTGCGTAGTTGTACTTGAAGGTAGGTGCTGGTTGGAGGAACTGGAGGACGCGATGGAGGTGTCTGTACTGGCAGGATGATCAGGGCCATCACCAGCACCGGCAGCAACCGATGCCGCATCACCGGGCTTGGCAATGGTCGTCGTGGCCATGTACGTTGCGGTCAGGATACGCCGGCGTGGTGGTCGTGGAGGTATTACAATCGGGGGCACTAGGAACGCGGCACTATTGCTTGTACTTATGGTACTGTTGCTACCACCAGCAACCGATCCGGCCGGAGCCGTTGCAATCGCAATCGTTCTCGTCCGCATTGTGGTGGTTGCCGTTTCCACACATTTGTCACCCATTGTCGTGCGATTCTTGCGAACAACAACTTCAATTCACCAAACACTCTCTTGCAGATGTAACACGATTACACTTTCGCTACATTCGCGAAACGACAGCCTTTAAAAGCGTATGCGCCACACACACGCACTTTCTTTGCTTTGCTTCAAAGATTTATTCTATTCTTTGTCACCTTATGCGCCTAAAGGTAGGCAATACGCATTGCAAAGATGATGTTTTCGCGCAGCCAGATCAAAATAAAACACAATAACAGAACAGAAACACACATAACACAGCTTTGGTAAGGATGGGTAAACTCAGAATTTACGTAATGATACGTTAAAAACAACAAAACACATCACAGCAGTACGCCTAGCGGAAGATGGATAAATGCACACAGGAACGGAAGAGATACCAGACTGAACACATCGGCGGTAGGTGGTAATTGGCGGCAGTGGTAATTCTTAACAGGAGCAGATGAGACGCATCTTTTGGTGGGACAGATCACATACAAGCACGCACACACACACACACTAATGCTGGTGTCCACAATGGAGAGAGACGCGCCAGACAAGCAAAGCTCGCGACGAACGAACAACTGAATGGATAAAACGTAACCTCTAAACCCAACCACAACAAGCTGCCTTCGCAAAAGCTTGCACGCACGCACGAAATTTCCTGCAACAGAGCACACACACGAACGAACAACAGAGCGTGGCAGACCACCAACCGATCGTGTTCGCGCGCACTACACCGGGGACAACTGTTGCGGGCTGCTCCAACACGCTTTGCTGACACACTCGACGAACGACTTCAAGACACTGTTGGGCCTCGCCAGTTTGTTGTAGTGATCGTCCTACTACCGTAGAGCACGCTGCTGTTGCTCCACCGGCCATCTGGGAGTGAGAGTGTGTGCCTTTGGCTTTGCGGTGGCTCCTCTCCAACAGAGGTATGGGAGCTGTGCCTCCCACCGCACAAATGAAGCTTAATACCAAAACATTTCACTCTCACTGGGACTGGGCAATGGTTTCTCTCGCATGCGCTTCCCTCTGGTGCTTTCACGTGCACCACCACCACGATGAAGGAGGAGGTGGGTGGTGGTGGTTGTGAAGCGTGGCGGGCGCTGGTGTTACCGCATTCGATGGCGTCTGGCGTCCCCACCCTTCCGCCAGCCCATCCTTCACCCTACTTCTTCTCCATCGCCGTCAGAGCAGACTCTTTCACTTTCACAACGCATGCAGCAGCAGCAGCAAGCGGTTGATTTGGGATTTCAGAAGAAACTTCCCTCTCCCTTACTAGTGTCTGTTGATCTTCTTGCTGTCTCAGGGTGAAGCGCACATTGTGACCAAAGAAGCAGACACCCTCCTTCAAGCTACCACCACCCCCTTCTTCTTCTTCTTCTTCGTCCATTCCCCATCCCATTTTCGTAAAGGCTAGACAAACAAATGCACTATTACACTTTCATTCACCGATTCATCATCATCAGCAGCGTTTCATTTCGTAGCATTATTTTAACTGGCGAAAAGAAAACTAAGTAGAAGCACCCCCCCCCCCTCCAAAACAGGACAAAAGAAGACGACTCTCCACTAGTTGGTGATCACCACCGCAACACCACAGAGACGACCGCGCGCAGTAACAACCCCCACGGAGCTGTTGCGGAACAGGAAGTGAGAGTGTGTAATCTATTTCCGGTAAAAGTAAGTCACTTCTCCTTCTGACTTGTACAGCAATCCCAATTTGGTCAAACGAACACAGGATATCTCGGGCTTTACTTGACTGATTGCCCGCCCGCCGCATCCCCTTGGTCTGGACCGATCGCTGAAAAAGAAGGGTCGTTTTGGTGTACACCGAAGTACGCCTCGAAAAGAGAANAAGACGACTCTCCACTAGTTGGTGATCACCACCGCAACACCACAGAGACGACCGCGCGCAGTAACAACAACCCCCACGGAGCTGTTGCGGAACAGGAAGTGAGAGTGTGTAATCTATTTCCGGTAAAAGTAAGTCACTTCTCCTTCTGACTTGTACAGCAATCCCAATTTGGTCAAACGAACACAGGATATCTCGGGCTTTACTTGACTGATTGCCCGCCCGCTCGCTTCCCCTTGGTCCGGACCGATCGCTGGAAAAGAAGGGTCGTTTTGGTGTACACCGAAGTACGCCTCGAAAAGAGAAAAGATCAAAGGAGAAAGGAAACACGATCCAGAGCGCTTCAGCTATTGAGAGGATCATTACTTGCGCGAGTAGTCAGCGAAAAGAGAGAAAAAAGAAAACAACCAGCGCCCCAAAACAATGCAAAAAAGGAAACTTCATCTTGCCTCTCTTTCCTACACCGCCTTTCCCCGCATCTTCCTCCTCTCACCACCCCTTACTACCCCACTTGTGATTATGGTCGGCGTTTCACCCTTACACAACACACGCAGCGGTGGGTGCACGCGAGACTTGGCGCGATCATCCAAGTCACACAGCGCTCAAAGCAGGCCTCTCTCTCGCCGGCGACGGCCCCCGAAAGCATTACGTAAGCGGAGAAATGTAGTGGAGAGATAGAGAGAAAACGATAAACAGAAGAAGGTTAAAAACGTGTTACAGCTGCGGGAATTGGCGATCAACAGCGGGCGCCTCCATTTCCCTTTTTTTTTGCATAGCAACTTTCTGCTATAAAACAAAACTAAATGTTAAGCAAATCAATCGCTAAGTAGGACATTATAGGGTTATATCAGTCCACGCCATTTGCTTGGTATTAGTTTTAAATGGACCAATAACAAAACTTCATCTTAATTGTCATCTCAATTTACTTATTTAGTACTAACTTAAAGCCCATAATGTTAGCAATACTGCGTTCGCCGTTCTTTATGAATAAAACAAAATTTAAGACCTTAAAGTTGATAGGCCATATGGAGGTGAGGTCGCTTTGAATGATTCTTTCCACAATTGCTATCTCCATTTGAAAATGAAGTCAAATAAAATCGATTTTTTATCTAATTTCCTCTAACTCGCAAACATACCAAGCTTTTCAACGTGACAGAGATGTGTCAGTATAGAAAATTCTTTAAAAAAATCAATTAATTTTTCATTAACTACAAAACCTGGGAAAGATTCTAGATATTCCTCTACATAATCCCCCTATTGTGCTTGAAAATAATTGTAAAACAGGTCCAACTTTCACACTGTAAAACTCATAATATCCTCCCCCTCCTCCTACTGTGACTTATGTCATATGGCGAGACTTCGGCGAAATCGGTACAAAGCTGCAAAAAGCATAGAGATGCCGGAAATGATGTTAAAAAACCTTCCGGCATATCAAAAATGGCAACACAGAGAAAAACGAAGGCGGCAAAACATTAAACACAACATTCGAGCCTTGAGGAAAGAAAAGCGAAAAGTACACATCCCATCAACGTCATTGCTATTTTACACCTTCCTCAGCAAGGAATTGGCTGTTTGGCCTATTAACTTCTACACATCACAGCTACATCACACAAAAGGCGGCGGTGTGAAAATTAGCACACGATTGGTAATCCAAATCTCAAATTAAGGAATTGTCCCTTTGCATCAATGGCGTTTGATGCGCTGAAGGAACCCTCTTCGGCTAGAGAAAAAGATGCCGACAGATGTTTTGTTGTTGACAGAATGGATTGTATTGTATGGATCAAAGAATGTCCATCTCTGGAAGATCTAATTAGATTAGGCGTTAGATTTAAATGTTGTTTTAGTTAGAAAATGTTGTAAATATAACATGTTGTTTTGCATACGAATCTTTAGTATGCGATATTCATAAAAAAAGGAAACCAAAAGAAACGAAATTAATGTTTTCTTTATTCCATATTCCACAATATGCATGTTGTCTCATTTCTACGTGACAGATGGTGCGCGGTTGTTGTCGTTGTGTGGGAGATATATCAGTTGTCCACAACGTTAGCATATTGGGTAGAGAGGGAGTATGATGATCGCCTTAATCATCCCTTCACTATCCGCGGTACCAAGTACCGAGACCGGAAGGAGATCTCGCACATCCCTCCAGGTCCTCTTCCATTCGCAATCGTTCGGGAAAAAAAGGCGAAAGAAAGTAGTGAATGTTCGTGTTGTACTTTTGCGCCATTTCACTTTCGCTCTCGTTTGCAGACCTCCCCAATATGCCGACAGACAGCATTGAAAGTAGTGTGAGCTAAACAGAGAGAAAAAAAGAGACAGCGAACGAGATGGGTGGTGTGGTATGGTGGTTACTACAAACAGGCCCACACACCGCCTGTTGCACTCGGCCACTACACTCCCCGCACCTTTAGCAACCAAAGCGGAACAAATCATTCGAGTGAAATTCAAGTGGCTGAAGGAAAGTGTGTGTGTAAGTGCATCTAGTATGACCCCGCGCCACCGGTACGACGATTAGCGCATTAAAAGCTGGGACGAGCGAAACGAGATACGAGCTCTGCTGCAGAAGAGCCATGATCGTTTTTGATTATTTCAAATTTAAATAAACACAACCCGGGCGGGTTTGTCAGCGCAAGAGATCGACCGAAAAGGAAATGGTGGGATCCACCTATCATCCAGCCATGATTCATGGGGCGCACCATTATCCCCGAAAGCGATCGTGGCTCTCACCCCCAACCGTTTTGGTTGTTGCAAAATGGAGATGGGGTGGCTGCTACCGATTGACCAAACGAAAGTGAGAGTAACTAACAACAATGGTGTAATGGTTGGTGGGGAGGATGTGAAACACAAAGAGAAGCGTGTGGTACAGTTTTTGGCCAGTGAAAGGTAAATATCGATCGGTCACCAACGCCAAAATGAAGGAAAGTAAAATGCTGTGAAGCTCGGAAATCAAGGGCTTCCTCCTACTGTCCATCTGTTAGCTGACGCACTCTGTTTGTCATAGGGCAAAATCTTATAAAATCTTATAAAATATACTTCTGCTATAATGACAAATTACTTCTACCAATAAATATTGTAACGATTGAACAGGTAATTATGATCCTCTTCGTCTTATACACACAACATAACTGATGTACGTTGTATATCATAAAAGCATTAGACAAATCCAAACGTTAGAACATAAAAATTACACCTAAATTCACCTACGTTCAGGCCTCACGCCGCTAAGCTTCTTTATGGCCATAATCCTTTATGGCTACAATCCTGTGTAATGCAAATTGCATACGCTTACGGCGTAGTGACATGTAGCTTCAAAAACGGTGCGCGTTGTTATTTAAAATTTTAAACACATGTTGATAGGAGAAAATTACCGACAATACAGACAAAATAGAGAGGGACGCGGATAGGAAACTGGCAAAAGGGTCGGGCAAACCTTACCAAAAACCTCATCAACTTGGCGAAATCCGCAACTATGAAACGTATTGTACGGGACCAACTACTCTAGGGCGCCCTTCCTTCTCTCCTTGCTATCCCTTTACTTGAAAATAAACTCTTTCTCTCTCTCTCTCTCCTTCCTTTTCTCTTTCTTAGCTTACTATCAACCATCTTATGCACGCACTTTCGTTTCGTGCTACCACCGAACCTATCCACCGTTCGCTCACTTTCACGCGCTTTTAATACTGCTGCTGTGTGCATGCGTAACAGCAATAACAATGAGCAACCACACCATGCATGCACACACACACACACATCATATGGATGATGATGATGATATGGTGCGATCGTGGGAGGCATGATCATTGATCTTGCGCCCCTTCACTCCTCAACGGTTTTGCATTTGTTTCAATCGTGAAATTGCGATTGCGATTGTTGGCCTGCGGTTCGCCCTTTTCTCTTCCTCCTTTCTATTTCGTATAGCTGTCCATTGTACGTACTACCAATTTGCAAATGGTACACCACAGAGTTGATTTTTTTAAAATGTAATTATACGTTGACATTCGTTGCTTTTCAACAACAACTTCCGTCCTATTCACTTTCTTCCATCCTCGCGACGCGTACAGCAAGATCGGTGCACATTTTTTCCACAAGTTTTCCTTAATCAGCAGTGATATTGTTTATAGGATAGGGGTAAAAAGCATACCTAAGAAACGTGTTGGTTTGTTAAACAAGTACGGAGGAGGCCAGAGTGCACCATACCATGGAGGAGGGCCGGAAGTGTGTACACCGAAAACAGAAAAACAAAAGCCGAAGCATCCGAATTCTTCCTGCAAATTCCCGCTGAAAAAGAAGGCCCTTACCAGCAATTCCACTTATGATGCCATTTGCCCAGCGNAAAAAGCATACCTAAGAAACGTGTTGGTTTGTTAAACAAGTACGGAGGAGGCCAGAGTGCACCATACCATGGAGGAGGGCCGGAAGTGTGTACACCGAAAACAGAAAAACAAAAGCCGAAGCATCCGAATTCTTCCTGCAAATTCCCGCTGAAAAAGAAGGCCCTTACCAGCAATTCCACTTATGATGCCATTTGCCCAGCGCGCAGCAAAAAATAAAGCCCCCCGACGATTATATATCTTTTGCTTCCTATTTTCCACTCACTTGGGAAAGCAACAACAACAACAACAACAACACATTTCTTCTTCGTCCGCTTTTCACCACTCACTTTTACACGCCGGCGTGGCGTAATTCCGTTAGAAAGTGAACGCACAACATGTAGAAGGGCCGACAGACATAGACGGAGGGCGGCCGAACGCCTCAACACACACACACACACAGAGAGAGAGAGAAAGGTAAGAAGGTGGCACACAAAGAGGTGTGTGTATAGGTGTGTTGAGGAGTGTGGAAAAAGCAGCCTTCCAAAGCAACTATGAGATTGCACGACGGAACCGGAGCATAATTGATGGAAAAGCAGCGCACTGCTGCCCGTCTAAACGCACCCCCCTCAACCCTCTCTCTCTCTCTCTTCCCGCTATGATGCCGGTGGTACGCAGCATAAAAAAGTAGTGTTTGTGTGTGCATGTGTACAACAACAAAAAAGCATATTATCTCCTCATTTTTACCTTCCCTTTTTGATACACACACACACACACACGCGTTTATCGACTTCTTATGTTGGCCGACTTCCGGTGTTAATCATCCAGTACAGCAAGTAAACGGAAACGGGGCGACTACCTTTTAATGGTCGTTTAAAAAAGGTAAAATAACCAATGCTCAATGTTTGTACCACCGCATTTCGCACGTAAAAGCATGGTACCTTTTAGCATAAATCACATATAGAAAGCCGGCATAAACACGATGCTTCACTTGGAAATAAACGCAACAAACAGAAAGAAGTGCAAAGGGCTACCCTTTCTTTTACTTTAATAAAGTGTTTCGCCCGTGTATCGTTGCTTCAAAGCCAAATCAAACTCTAAAACCGATTGCTGGCCTCCACCACCACCACACACTATTTTGTTTGAGTTAACTATTTGAATAAATATACTTCCCTACGGGTGTAAGCAAGCAAGCAAGCAAGCAAACAAAACGGCGTATCCAAAGAATGCTCCGCACAAGAAGAGAACAAGAGACTAACGGCAGGGCGGCAACGGTCAACGGCTTCTTGGTTTGCGCCACCAAGTCGTCACTAACACGATCACCCCGGGTCGATGGCCGCCTTATTGATTGGGGGGGGGGGGGGGGGGGGGGGGGGGGGGGGGGGAGGCCGTGTGCTGGGTGGAACTACTGCTAAAAGCACATCGCACCAGAAAGGTGTTTTTAAAGTATTCTGTACGCGTAAATGCCTTCCGCAATTTGAGGTGCAAACGCCGAACACACATGATCGTGTGTGGGGAGAGGATGCGCAAAAACTCAACCCTTACACCCGTGCCACACCCACTTCCATGTGCCGTAAAAAAAATCAAATTAGGAATTTATTAAAATTTGGTTCACTCCATTTGATGAAGCTTTTGGCTTGTTTGTGAAAATGTGCGAGAATTAGAGAATAAAAAACAAATTATTAACCGAAATATGAATGAGGCAGTGAAAAAGGAACAGATCCAGAGAAAATCATCAGAGTGAGTAAGTGAGGTTACAATGCGGAAACAGGTGAGAACAAACACATACACACACACAAGGGAGAGGATATGTATTGCCTTCACATTGACTATCGCACATCAACACAACACACTCGGCTTAACCGTTCTTTTCGGTTATGCTTCGTTACTCCCCCCTTTTACCGAACACCGATTTCATCATTCGGTGCTGAGGGGTGGAGTAGAATTTAATGTTTCTCTTGTTTGTTGTTACTTCAATGAAGGTGCAAGATCGATGACCCGGGGCCCACACTCCGACAGCGTAGAAACACATTTGGTCCATAAGGTGCCAAAAACCATCATCCCAATGATGTTGATGAGCGCAACGAAGCCAAACTTCATCTGCGATCGCGTTGAGAAGGCTCAAGCAGCTGGGGAGGATAACATTTATGATTGAATCGCCATCACAATGTAGTGAATATTCACTGTATTCTCCCACGAAAAAGATCTAGATCTTACGTTTGCTCCACTCATGACTCACTCAAGTACACTTGTTTTACTGATTCTCATCGTTGTTCAACAAGTGGCTGGATTAATTATTGGAAGTATCTTATCTCTACCCTTGTGTTGTCATATCGTCTACTTACACGATCGAACAACACACACAGAAGGACACGATAATCAAACGGATATCTGCATAAAAGATACTCCTCCAGTGGGCATGCACAACCGAACCAACTCGCCATGTCCATAAAGTGCATCCACCCCTTCTCTTCTTCTACTCTTCCCTTTTCCTCTCCCTCCTCCCTTTGCACTCTTCCAACTTTACCTGTCGTGTGATTGGAACTTTATCGACAACTGCATCAATGCCAGCACCAGCACTAGCACCAGCAAACCAACGCTCACGCGCGCTCGCTCGAGACAACAGGAGCATGCATATTTACTCACCCGCAAATGGGGTGTTGTGTGTAACATACCAAAACGCAAGGCGCAGCAGCAGGTTCATAAAACTAATCGAATGCCAACACATGCACACACACACACACAAACACAACGATGGACCGTGCCATCGTCACCATTAGGAGGAGGAGAAGAATGTGTTGCGTTTGTTGTGTGTTGTCGAGCGTGCGACGAGCGCGAGAAAAGATGAAAGAGAGTGTTTGTGGCGAGCAAGCAACTATCATCCACCAACACACGCGCACGGCTGTATAAGAACGGACTGACCTTGAACTCGGGTTGCACACACCACTCGGGTGGACGGCGCAACCCACCACCATCCTCCCATCCCCCAGAGCCAGCCATACACCTCCCCACCTCTCACATGCCCCACGTTCTTCTTTCTCCCCTTCCCCCTCCCCCCGCATCCAATGGAGCCGGGGGGGGTTCGAAGCGGTCATATCATCGCCGGTGTTGTGTTTGGCGTGGGTGTGTGCGTACGCAAATTTAAATAGTCCGTTGGACATTACGTTAGTGTATACATATATATATATATATATATATATATATATATATATAATCAATAGATCATATCATCAGCTAATGATATTAAATGTTTCACTACTGGCGGGTCAGCAGGATGAATTTTGCCATAAAATGACAGATGGTACGGCACACTATTTAAAGCACCTTTCACCCGATTGTAAAAGAATGTGATGAAAAGCTGTTCTGGTGTAAATTCACCACCAACATTCCTACTGAAAACAAAAAAAAACAGATTGCTCCTTCTTCAACGTTATTTTTTTTTCTTCCCCGAATGATTGGAATGTGAAAGCAGATAAGGTTTTGGCATGTCATGGTACTGGTGTTGGTGGTGGTGATGGTGGTGGTGTATGGATGAAGGCAGAAGTCAATTGCTGTGTGTGGGGATATGCAATGCAGTTTTGCGCGGAATGATCATTTATAGCAAAAACATAAAAATAAAAATCCATCCAACCCAACCCACCCCCAAAGACGATGATGATGATGGCCATCGACCTCAAACGCGAAAAGAGCAGATTCCGTTCGCTCTCACTCGCCCCAGCTTGGAACACGTAACAAGCGCCGCATCTTGCCGAAATGCGTAAGGAGGAGAGACCACACCACCGCAAGCCGTGTGTGTGTGTGTGTGTGTGTATAATAAAAGAAGCAACCTTCATATAAATGATGGTTTCGTTCGCCTTTCGCACCGTTTTCCGATGAAGATTACGTTAGAACTTTCTTTACGCTTCTTCCTGCTCTCTGGGGCGCGCGCGCCCGCGCTCGTCTGCCCGTCCGTTCTTGCTGCCTAAAAGCACCGTCCGGCCGCGTATAACTCGTACGCACACCTCTCGCGACTGGTCACGAATCAATATATACATACACGAAACCCGGTACATACACACGTAAGCTCACGGCCGTGTAAAGGTTCAGCTCATATGCTGATCTCGTTCGCCCGCGGTTCCTTTTCTTATGGGGGCACAACCAACAACACAACAGTTGAATCGTTTGTTTCGTGTGTCGTTGCCTTCATTCCTACTCAAAAGCAGAACGGACACGGGGCTGTGGTGTGTGTCTTTCTCCGCTATAACACCGCGGCACCGACACACCGAGAAAGGCAGCCAGCAGTGTCAATAACCCGGCGACATTTTCATATTCTTTCGTGCGGATTTTTACCACTTTTTGCGCCGCCAAAGGTGAAGGGGAGGGAGGTGGGTTTTGGTTTTGCGACTTCGATTTGTGGCTTCATAATTTGGACTAGCCTTAAAAAGCCAAGTTGAGAAAAGAACCAGCCAGCCAATAACAACGACAAACAAAAAAAAAGCCATTTGAAAACGAACACCAAAACCTGACACTTTGTGGAGGTTTTTGATAACAAAACAAAAAAGGAGGAATTGCTGCTAAAAAGCTAGTGAACATCAAAAATGGACCTTGTTTGCAAGTTTTTGCTACATTTATCATTATAAAAATTAATCACAAAACTCGAAGCAGAACCTTCCACAGCGGGATGTGATCGAAAGAACAAAACACAGCTTATTACAAACGTTAATAAAAAAAGACTGCGCTACATAAATTTGATCTGCATTTTTCTAAAGCATCTTCGTCAATCAACTATTCTTCTCGCCTGCATATCGTTTTCTTTTTAACTTTAAAAATTGATTCATCCAAACTCCCGCGTGGTAAAGGGCGTTTTGTGCTGTTTGTGATTTTTCTTCGCTATCCATCTGGCTTTCGAATTGAAGGCCCATGAACTCTCTTTTCTCTCTCTCTCTCTCTCTCTCTCTCTCTCTCTTTCTCACTCTCTCTCTCTCTCTCTCTCTCTCTCTTTCTCTTCCGTGCCCTTTCATTTTCTCTCTGTTTCTCTCTCTCTTAGTGCATTGCAGTGTGCCTCTCCAAAGGGAAAAGCAAACCGATTCGGTTTCTCTCAAGGGCAGAGTGAGAAATGTTTAAAAAGAAAGTCACCTTAGCGTAGCATCGCAAATCGAATTTTGTTTGTTTTAAAACAGAGACAAAAAACAACTTCTAAATCGATTTCTTCTATAATTAATTACATCCTTCGGTTTTTGCGCTTCTGTGATCCATTTTTGGAAGCGGTTATGCAACAAATGTCCTTTCGACGCCCCGGATGGGATTTGAACCGGGTCCGGTCGTGTTGGGACCTAGCGCCGTTTCCAAATACACCACCAGGCCGCGTCCAAACCAAACATGTTGTTAACAATAACTAATCACGATTGCAGCTTAGATTAAGATTGAAAAGTAATGCATCCTGAGCTTGACTCAATTGAATTTACAAGGATTATTTCAATCACAAATTTCCAACAGCTGCTCATATTAAGCAGAGGAATTTGAAAGATTTTGAGAGAAGAATCCGTCTTCATGACAAATATGACACCGCATATTCAAAATCACAATCATTAGTCAAAAATCTAATATTTTATAACAAAACTTTCCCAGAACCGTACTTCTCCACAAAATAAACTTCAAAAAAGAAAATCTGAACAAAACGTGGTGAATCTAACGATGCGTACCAATAACATTGAAGGGCACACATTCTGCCACATATATTTTGGCAAAACCTTCATGCTGTAGCTTTCATTAGGACGCACAAGCTCATAGTAACACGGCGCACGCATCACGGAGAAACAAATAATACTAACAATAAATAATCCATGGCAACTGTGCAAGCGCCGTAAGACAGGTCATCCGTTAGTGTCCTGTAGCTGCACAACATAGCAAACCGTAAAGTAAGTGGTCACCTTCAGCACAGATGGGCGCGCGCGGAGTGAACGGAGCGAGGGTCACCTCATCCCCCCCCCCTACTACCAGAGCATTAAAAGAGAAGAAGCAACAACAAAAAAAATGAACCACTTCTGCAGCAACGGTGGCTAGCACATCAGCAGTTGGCACAGAGCAGCGACAAGTGTCGAGAGGCAAGGATACGCAAAGGACAAATGCATCGAATTCGATTGGAAATCGTATTCGTCCTTCGTCGGGAGACGTCGTATTCCGCATGAGTCAAGGGTAAACGTTTTGCAACCGTACTTGAAAATATGCTTCCTTCTCGTAACAGCAGCAACTATCACCTGCCATGAAATGGAATAAGGTTTTAAACAAAAATAAGGACGGCAAGCAAACGTGGTGTAGAACAATTCTTTCAAAAATACATATAAAACAGACAACAAATGCATTGTTTTTTTGTATTAAAATATCACCCCAATGTATTTTGGAAACCTCAAGTTTAGCTAACAGCAAAAACAGTTAATACAAAACATACCAAGGTGATGATAAAAAATTAAACAATATTTTTCCCATACTTGACCCTCCACATCTTTTGAAGGACGTTACTGTACGCGTCCGTGCTGTGTGTGTGTGTGCAGCAAAATGAGGGAGGCTCTCTCTCTCTCTCTAATCGTTTTTTAATGAAGGTCAAATTTGGCAACGAACGAATGGGAGGAAGATAAAAAAAACACGAAATAAAACCGACATTATCATCGAATCGCTAATCAATCACGGGGCAGAAGATGGATGTGATTGCCCGGGCAACATACACGTACAGCAGCCATGTGCGTATTGCGCAATATGAAAAACGAAGGGAGCCCTCTCTCTATCGGTGGATGAACTTTTGTTTTATTACAACATCTTCGGATTTATTTCATGTATGACTAACTCTTCTGTCTGGGAATAAATCTCCATTTCTTGTTCTATCAGGTGCGTTTGATTCTCAAAAAAAAATAGCAGTACAAGAACAGAAGCTTGAAATATGTACACAAAAAAAGCAACTCTCAACAAGGAAAAACAAGTAACACAAGAGAAGTGGCTCTCGCTCGTCGATGCTAATAAAAACGACACAAATTTCATTTCAATTCCTTTTCCCCTTTGGAGGGCAGCAAGATTGAGTTCAACTAAGCACGGGAGAGACCCACGACGGTATCTCGGGGAGATGGACGAGAAGCCATCGCCGCCACCACAACGGCCAGACACACCACCGCAAGAAGCCAGCCACGGGCAGCTGAGACGGCGGCTACGAGAACTGTGTGTGGAGTTGGTTCAAGAACCTCTCGGCCTTGAAAGTGTCGAGCGATCTTCCTCACCAACCAGAGCCAGAGCAGTAGTAATGCGCGCAGGGGCCTATATAAGAGTGGTAAGCACATAAATGTTCCTCACACCGGGGCCCATCCAGACACTTTCTGGCCGGGAACGGAACGGATCATTCCCCAGATCGGGGCGCGCTTCGCCATCTTGCACAGCAAAAGAAAAGCAGCAAACCAACTCACGAAACGGAACAGACGACGAGTCCCACACAAACATTTTTTTTCCTCTGTTCGTTTTTTTTTTTTATTGAAGGCCCACTACTACAACACAGGCCAACACACACACGCACCAAAAAGCAAGCGGAACTCAATTATCTCGTTGTTACATTCTATCGGGCTTTCTTGGGTCTTGCCCCCGGTGGTGCAAGTACACGTTTGAGGAAGAAACGCTCGCTTTCTCGCTTCTTCACAACCTGTCCATACACAGCACAAAGTATAACGATCCGTAAACTTATTACTTGATGCACGGTCGGCGGCGACTGGCTTATCCCTTAGGAATGGTTTTCATAACGCATACCATAAATGCTCCGAAAAGCAATAGACCCAAAGTGAAGTGGATATATAGCCGAACAAGTAGCTTTGCAGGTGGCATCAAGATTCAAACTCTACTAGCTTCTTTAAACACAGGCAAACAGTACGTAAAGAACAATTATAACCAATTTTCTAATGCTGTTTGGGTAACATAATTTATCCGCATTAGAACGAGATCACTTAATCTCTCTCTTAGACATTGAAGACTTGAATTACCTGGACCAAATCAGGAACTATCGACAGATAGATTGCAATTACAAGACGAACGTCCTATGTTGACAGTATGCGAATTTGTAAGCAGCAAACATTCGGAATGGGGACAACATTCGCTTCGCGAACTCCGCAGGAACATATATGCGCATTTCGTGGCCCAACCCAGCCACCAGCGATCGTTCAGCCGGGAAGAACACGGTTCAACGAATTACCTTGAGTGAATGCTGCTGCTGCTGCTGGGGCACAGTCGACGACTTCCACCCGGCCGCGAACTGAGAGAAGAAAGGTGAACAAGTATTGCAAGAGGGAACTACCGCACTGGGGGTCTTCTCTCGCGTTTCTATAGTTAGTTGGGCCGGTTGAAGGGCGCACACAACACATCGGGACCCTCTCGCAGGGCTCACTGCCAGGTGTGGAACGGAAAGCGAACAGAACCGAAATCGCCTTTTTTATTCTACACCCTTTTTGTGCTCGATTTTCTTCCATCTTTTCCACGCGGAATCGAAGGAGAGTGAGAGAGAGAGATAGATGGGAGGGGGGGGGGGGGGAGAGAAAAGGGAGGTAGAGCAATCTCCCTGAACAGAGTGAGAGAAATCAATGGATGATGATCCTACCATAACCCCCCTACAAGGGAGAAATGAACAAACGGGGCTTACTGTACACACATAATTCGGGACGACGAACTCATCATGCGTCACACCGTCGCACAAAGCAGCAGAACGACCTCCACAGACACAGTCCGGGGGTAACTAACAGCCAGCATACAGCCACAAGCACACACACTGGGAGTTACAATGGGAGCAACATTGAAGAGAAGGACACAGCAACCATCAGTCTCCATTCCATCCATTCGAAGCGATTCAAACACGAACGGCATGACGAAGCGAGAAACCCAGCCCAACCAAAAAGCAACCATTTGCCAGGGGGGAAAAGCTAATGTGTCACATGCTGGGCAAATGGAGAGAGTGTCTGTGAGAGTGAGAGAGACAGAGAGAAAGAGAGAGAGAGAGAAAGAGCAAACATCAGTGCCCAATCTGTTTTTCTCACTGTTCATTCATTTGCACCGCGAGAAGCATATAACGTGCGGCTCGCGGAGCTGTCTGGCACACGAGTAGCTGGACACATATACATAACAACTCCCAACATGGCAAAAAGGGGTAGAACAACCAAAACGCACACACCGGGTGGCTACTCTACAAATAGAACCGAAAACTACTTCGAGGGACGTCTCGCGCGCTTGCGATCGCACACCACACCGCCACCAACTATCGATTAGGGCAGGGGTCTCCAAACTACGGCCCGCGGGCCGCATGCGGCCCGCCAAGCTTTCGATAGATTTTCCCTCAGCTGCAGCTATTCCTTTATTATTATTTTCATCTAAATTTTAGATAATAGCTCAGTCACTAACATTGCGAAACATAATATCAAAAATTTGTACACAAATTTTGATCAGAAAAAGCGGCCCGCAAAACTCTCAATTTTGATTTTTAACGATGATTTTGCTACCAACAATAACAGTTTTCAGCATAACATACATTGTCTCAGGGATCCCTTTCTCTATTAGCACAAACGAAATAGCTACACAGTTTGCGCATTATGTCAATTAGTGGTGGGTCATACTATTCACTTCCCGATTTATGGGAATCCAGCCAGATCCGTGGATGCGTTCGAATCGAGCCGTTGATGCACAGCGAGTTCGGATCGGTGAGCGCGCTCCAGATTTCTTGTACTTATCGGAATCGTTCGCCTACTGCTCGGCTACGGGTTGCTACGCCAGCGAATGCAGTGAGAGCATTATTTCCCACGAATTTTTTTATGCCTTGAATTAGCTGGCTAAACAATGAATTGCATAGTGTTAGTCTTTTCCACGGATACGATATCAGGGGGGATATGTCCCTGCCTCGAATACTCGAGCTAATAGAGTACGATCCACTAAAATTGGCACATTCGCTCTCGCTTCAACTCGTACAAAAAGGAGCAGCAAATTTAAATACCATCGATCGGGGTCGACGCTGAGCGTGAACCATCGGTGTGTGCGTAGCTAATTCGTCGAAAATACCCCGTATGTTCAGGTCACTGGAGTGTTTGAATTTTCTTGATAAATTTTGCGATCGACGGACATGTCTTATTGATTACTTTGCGATGCCTTCCAAAACGCGACAGTTACCCACTACCAGTCAAACAACAAAGTCGAAACCGTACCAACAGCATTTATTTCAATGGCCGAGCGTAAGAGAAGAAAACTTGATGACGAGTGTCGGCAATTTCAAGCAGAATGGAGTTTGAAATATTTTTTTGCAAAACATGGGGAAAAAGCGCTGTGTGTCATCTGTAACGAAACAGTGTCTGTGATGAAGGATTACAACCTACGTCGTCATTATCAAACCAAACATGAGGAGAAATATGGTCAGTTGAAGGGACAAGAACGAACCGAACGGTTTTCCAAGCTACACCACCAAATTTCATCTCAAAAAGCGCTGTTTACCAAATTATCTACTGAAAAAGAATCTGTAACTAACGCCAGTTACAAAGTTGCGTATATCTTGGCTAAAAGAGGTAAACCGTTTACAGATGGTGAACTAGTGAAGGAGTGTATGTTGGAAATAGCACAAGAACTGTGTCCAGATATGCTTAAAAGATTCTCAAATTTGTCTTTAAGTGCCAATACCATTGCACGTCGTGTGGAAGATATCGGTGAAAACATTGTAGATCAACAGAAAAAAAGTGCAAAAAACTTTCGATATTTTTCAATTGCAATGGACGAATCGCTGGACATTTCATCAACCTCGCAGCTTCTTGTGTTCATCAGAGGAGTGGATGAAAACCTGAATGTATTACAAGAATTGGCTGCCATGCATAGCATGTATGGTACTGTTACCGGGGAAGATATTTTCGCCAAGCTGGTTAAAACTTTTTCGGAATACAATTTAGATTGGAGTAATTTTAGTTGTTTAACTGTTGATGGAGGAAAAAATATGAGTGGTGTTAAAAAAGGTTTGGTTGGGCTAGTGAAAGAGGAGTGCAAAAAAAGAAATGTTCCTCAGCCTATGTTCATCCACTGTATGATTCACCAGCAAGCGTTGTGCGCTAAATATTTAGATATTAGCTGTGTACTTCATCCCGTAGTTAAAATAGTGAATTTCATTCGATCACACGGTCTGAGTCATAGACAGTTTAGAAGCTTGTTGAAAGACAATGAATCAGATTATCCAGATATGCCTTATTACACAGCAGTAAGATGGTTAAGTTGTGGAAAACTTTTAACAAGAATGCTTGAACTAAGAAAGGATGTTACGGAGTTTTTAGAAACAAAGGGCAAACCAGAACCGTTGCTACGTGATGAAAACTGGCTATGGAAATTGGCATTTGCAGCAGACATAACAACTCACTTGAATTTACTGAATCTCAAACTTCAAGGACAGGACAATCTTATTTCCGACTTCTACACTCATATTAAGGCATTCAGACTAAAACTCAGGTTATTTTTAGAACAGCTACAGATAATAAACTTAACACATTTTCCAGAGTGTCAAAAATTTAAAGGACAAGCAAAGGCAGAATTCCCAGTTGATTATGCATTTGATTTAATAACCAACCTGCAAAAGCAGTTCAGTGAAAGGTTTTCTGAAGCAGACGAAAAGGCTTCAGAAATTAGAATTTTTCAAAATCCATTCGAAACAAATGTTTTGGATTGTCCCAATGAATTGCAGTTGGAGTTCATCGAAATTCAAGCGAATGATAACCTGAAAGATAAACTCAAAGAAGGACTAATTGATTTTTACAAATTTTTACCGAAAAAAGATTTTCAAAACATGAGGGATTTTGCATGTAAGTACATTTCGCTGTTCGGAACAACATATTTGTGCGAACAAACATTTTCTCGAATGAAATACGTAAAGAATAATTTGAGATCCAACTTAACATGGAATCTCTACTGAAGATAGGAACGTCAAATTTGAAACCTGAATTATCCGCAATTACAGCATCCAAGAAACAATGCCATCATTCGCATTAGTTTCAAAAGATTAATATAGAAAAGTACAAATTGAATTCAACTAAAACGTTTAAGAAATCAAGAAATGTGAACTACAGTGGCAATGTAAAATAAAGAACTATAAAGACACAAATAAAGAACAAATTCGGGAGTATAATTTTGCATTGAACCTATATTATAAAATTATTTCAATTTAGCTATTTCATAATTTAAAATTATAATTATTTTCTCAAACAACCACATCCGACACTACCCTCTCCGCCCCCCCTCCCCTCTACATCCAAATTGAATGCAATATTATTTTTGCTGATGATGGCCCTCAGCTGTGGCTATTCCACTCAATGCGGCCCGCCATCTAAAAAGTTTGGAGACCCCTGGATTAGGGGATGAGTGGGATACACCACCCTACCCCCTTTACCCATCAACATAACGCACACACTTATCATCTTGTATTTATCGCGTTCGGGAACCACCACCCAAGAGAAATGGCCACAGTTCAACTACTTTCTCTTCGCCTTCATTCGCCCTCTCTCTCTCTCTCTCTCTCTCTCGTGCGCGATCCAATTCCTTTGGCGTAGAAAGGAAGTATGGAAATCATCATTACAGGGTGGTGTGTTTGCTTTAATGTGTGATTTCCTCCACCCATTCCAGTCATAACCGGCTAACAGTTTCCATGGTGCGAAACAACAAAACGACGACCATTAACGCTACACAGATAGTGGAAATAGAGTGAAGCAATAGTACACCAATAGCATAACGCTTTTGATCCTTGCCGCCTGTAGATTTAGGAAAATAATGTGCAAATTATTTTAAACATATTTGCTCAATTTTTATTTCTATTTAACCGATTCCACGGCCAACAGGCGGCAGGCATCAAATTCAAATCGCTTTGTCGGAATGCAACAACCACTAACCACTGTGTGTGTGTGTGTGTGTGTGTGTGTTATATGTTGTATGATGGTGGCACACGCATAATTTATGCTCCCGTTTATACTCCCCCCCCCCCCCATTCCCAAGTCACCGGATCGGTCGGTCGTTGTCATTGCCGTTGGGGTCATTGCTCGTGTAACGGATTGTTGTTGTTGTTGTTGTAGAGGGGGTTTTGCCCAGAATTAGATCAATGCATGTGTTGCGACCGGAAAAAGAAATAGCACGAGTGAGTGTGAATTAAATTGAACATAAAAAAGTTGGTTCATACTATGCGTGCGAAGGTTGGTTTCCTATTACACACTTTGGAGTAATCGTAGTCAGTTGACAAGAGCATTTTGCTTGTACCATTTTCGTAAAATAGATTAAAACCCCCATATGACAGCTTAAGGATCAGAAGACTACCCCATTGAGAGGGTGCTATTAAAGTTTTTATTAACAATGTTGATGCTATGGTAGAACTGCTTAATGTTTTTTTTTTTATTTTATGTTAGAACTACCTGGCCGTATTAGACTAATTTTACCACGTAGCAGGCTAGTCAAGACCGTGCTACGGAGGGACGGTCCGAATGAGATTTGAGCCCGGTCCGGCCGTGTTAGGAACTGGCGCCGTTGCCAAATACACCACCGGGTCGCCCCCGCTGCTTAATGTAATTAGGAATCAAAATGACTAATCACCGATTAGTTCTAGTGTTAATGACTTGCATTAATTCGACGTCATCATGCTATCTGTGCAATACAGTTTTAGATAATGTCAAAGTAAATGCCGGGAGGAAAGCTAAACTCTTTTTTTATCGTTGCCTTCTCTTTATCTCCCCCTCTCCCAACCTCTTGTTCTCCCCTCGTTCTCTATCTCTCTCTTGCTCCATCATAGGTCATATAAAAAAGCACATGGAGACACGATATGCCGCCGATTTCAGGGTCCTTCCGCAACAGAAGTTGAACGTTCTCTGCTTGAGAAGGTTAGAGAGTCACGGTGCAACTTGGAGACTCAAGATATCTCAAGGTATATGCATCAATGATTTCATCAACATCCATATGGAGCACCGGTGTGCGATTAATTTTCACACCAAATTTACATGGGAAAATGCGAATGACAAACGTTTGGCGTTAAAAAAAACATAACCGAAAAACTTACATAAATAAATGTTTGCATTGATAACTTATATTTTAATGTAGCAAAATATGCTACGGGCATGCA
This sequence comes from Anopheles rivulorum, assembly GCA_018908115.1. Classification (NCBI taxonomy): domain Eukaryota; kingdom Metazoa; phylum Arthropoda; class Insecta; order Diptera; family Culicidae; genus Anopheles; species Anopheles rivulorum. The sequence continues at coordinate 16,064,942 of CM032177.1, forward strand.
GCATAAGCGGGTTGTGTTTCATGTACTAACCTGAGTGTAACACCAATTTTCCGCCACCGGCGTGTTGACTTCCGGCAGCGGGGGCGAGGGCACCCTACTGTTTGCCATGGTGCTACTGGACGAATGCAGGTTCGATGTAACTCTAGCAGTTTGACCTGCCGGACAGTCACTAACTACCGGCAATCTGAAATGGGAGAAAGCAAGAAAACAAAAACATGGAGCATTCAGTAAACTAAATCACGATTTATTGGAGGAGGAGGAGCATTTTGCTTCGCAGACAAGCTACTTCCGAGCAAAATGAAGCTGTGGAAAGGTTAAAGGCAGTGAACGATAAGTGTACCTCACAGTGTAATAGCTAAGCCAGTTCGTCTCTTCGGAAGTCATCTGACCAGCGACGCAAGGAACACCACCGGAACCGGAATCGAACCCGACATGTGAAAATTCCCTTCACACCCAATGTACTAAAGCGTGTGGGGGGGAGGGGATAAGTTTCGTGAGGGACTTGGTTTTTTTTATTTTATTTTGTTCCACACCCGAACAAGCGCGAACGAAACCAAAACAGAACTCCAAACTACTATTCGCAAAGTAAGACTTCAACACGCTCTTGCACGTTATTTTAAACTGCTGTTGGATGCAATTTAATCATACACAGAAAACAAATTATCCGCACCACTATACCACGACGCTCATTGGGCATCCGAGATTTAACTATTCTCCTAACACTGTCAGCACATTTTGTTCGTATTCGATTTTATTTCTTATTTGCTGACGAGGCACACAAGTAGTGTGTCGATTTTAAATCACTGCTAACAACTTTTTTGTTTTGCAACTAAATGTGCAAAAGGGCTAATGGGAAAGAAAATAGAAAACAATTTTACAAATTAGCTCACGTAAACCGGTCAACAAACACACACAATTTTCTTCATCCCATGCAAATGGTTGCTTTGTGATGCGTTTATCTGAATTTGAAACTGATTTTTAACAAAGTAACACCATTTGCCGACTAACATCCACATAATACACACACTCATGTGTTTCACGAATCCTTCCTTCAAAGCGAACACAAAAACAAACACAACCTAACGAAGGATACAGCATCGTGTGTTATTATACAGAAGGATCTTCTTTTTTAAATTCAGTTCTATAAACGTGTTACACGTTTACTCACACACACACACACACACACACACCCACACTATACGCACACTTTCGTGCACAATCCGTGCCACACAACTTGTTTCTGGATTGCTTCCGTTTTGTTTTATTTTCTTTATCCATGTGATGTGTGACACTACACGCACACATATTCACACACGTGTCTGGACGGACGTACGTAACGTGGAAGCTATCAATATTATAACCACAAAGGTGTACGTACGCAACCTTTCAGCGGACAAAAGCATTCCGAAATTCGTAACATTACTCTACACACACTGCACACATCTGCTTACATCTTCTAATGCCATTTTTCGTTTCCTTTTCTTCATCTCACTTTCTCTTCCGCAAAGGTTTCTTTGATGGACCATCATTTCACGAACAGTTTTACACAATTATACCCGTGGTACGACGTGCGACTCTGTTTCATTCAATTTTATCACCACATTCATTTGCGTAATCCATCGAAACAAGATGATGCGCCGGTGTGAAATAGGATTTGCAAAGGTTTTTTTTTCGAAACGGCACAAACCCTAATACCGCAACGAATCAGTTCTTGGAACTGGAACTGAAATCTTCCGGCACATACTTTCGTGCTAGCCCTTTTCCGTTGACCCGTGTCAATGTTGACGATGTTGTGTTGAAGCAGTGGCAAATTTAGGTATGAATTTTTCACATCATTCCATTTACTCACTCACTATACTGCTTTCTCACTCACTCCCTCTCTTGCTCATCAAGCAATCTGTCACTCTACTGAGGGTGAGTGATTTTCTTTGGGTAACACTTTTTCCTTGGAAAATTCCCATAAAACGAATAAAGGAAGCGCGTGCTTACGTGAAAAACCAATCGACGCAACATTATGCTTTCATAAAAAATGGATACAACAAGCACTCAACTCCATCCTATGTCACGAACTTTGAACTTCTCTGTATGGTGGTGAGAGCGAGACAGATCGATCCGAAGAAAGCAATTCGAAGAACGATTTCAAGATTAATATTGGGATCTACCGGCCATTTTTGTACTCCCTTCCGTTGGTATGCACGACAATCGCATACTACCAAACCATCAGATAACGTACTTTCTTGCTGTAAGTACATTTAAGACAAGTTTCAAGGTTCAACAAATTTCTACAGAATTCAGCGAAACTCACTGTCAGCGATTCTCGGTAACTCAGAGTTGTTACCCATTTCATTCGATGTTCCTTCCCAATCAAAGGGAGAAAGCAAACGATAGCGGTAGAAAGAGTACGAGCAACGCAATGTGCGCGCACCTACGAGATAGTGAGAGACGGATAGTGTGTGAGAGAGCGTGAGAGAGCGTTCCAAGAGTGATGAAGAACGGGAAAGGTTGAANTTTCAAGGTTCAACAAATTTCTACAGAATTCAGCGAAACTCACTGTCAGCGATTCTCGGTAACTCAGAGTTGTTACCCATTTCATTCGATGTTCCTTCCCAATCAAAGGGAGAAAGCAAACGATAGCGGTAGAAAGAGTACGAGCAACGCAATGTGCGCGCACCTACGAGATAGTGAGAGACGGATAGTGTGTGAGAGAGCGTGAGAGAGCGTTCCAAGAGTGATGAAGAACGGGAAAGGTTGAACAATTCCGAACCACACACAGTTGCAAAAACTAGGGGAAAACTGTCAATTTGCCATACAAAGCCGAGCAAAAAGGGGAACAACCACCGAGTCCTTAACAAAAACACGGGAGAAACCAAAATCGCACACCACGGGTTTTCAGAACGTACACGCATACACAAAGGGCAAGCACATACACACACACACACACGCACACCCAGTCGAGACACAATCATCCTTCTATAAACACATCACTCGAATGACTTTTCGAGAGGGCGATGTAACACAAAATGGTTTCTAACGATGTCAAACTGCAAGCAGGACAAAAAGGAATCACATTTGACGTTTGCCTTCTTCCCATGTGCCGCTGGCGAAAACGTTGATTAACGGGGCTCTTTATCTTTCGTTTGCTTCAGTTTGCACGATTTACAATTCACTGGATTATCCAACAAAGCCACACTCAGCGCTTGAATCGAAGCGAATATCAAAGCGAGACTCATCATAGCAGCCACTGCTCTCTTTCCACACACTGTGCACACAGCAGTAGGCATCTTCCCGTTGTTCATCTGTATGTTTCTTTCTCGCCCTTTTTTATATTAAAAGGACTAATTTATATAAGACTACGTATTAACAGCCACTAGTCACAGTGAATTTGGAATACAAAAAAGCACCTTTTACTGCACAAACACGCACGCACACGTTCGCTTCTTGTCAGTAAAGCGGAAACCGTGGACCGGAGGAATGGGCTGGTGGAATGGCGACGAAACGAACCGAACCGAACGAGAATGGGACACGGACAGGCGGACAAGTCACAGCCACTGACCGTCGTCGAAAGCGATACGCACACGCTCGTTAACACTTTGCGAATGAGAACGCAGCGCGAGCGAACGTGCTCGCAGACCTAACCTCTACAGCACCATCTGCTGCCATGGGAGCGAGCGAGCGAGCCAGTGCGCACGCTTGCTGAGAGAGCAAAACAGTTCGGACTGCTGCGACCGAACCGTTGCTTCCCTCCCTCACCAACCAGGCGCAGCGCACCGCAACCGCACTGTTCCGTTCTGTTCTATCACCTTTTTTGTGATCGAAATTCCACGTTTTACTACTGCGTTTACTACTGCCACTATTATTAATGCTCTATCTGTTATCATTGCATGGGCGACCGGGGCCATACGGTGCCTTCTCGCTCGCACCTACACGCGGCGCCTATCATGGTCGCGCGCGCGTTGCTGTGTGTGCGGTGGTTTGTGCGCTCTTGAACTCTCCGAGTCTCATCTGTGTTCCGCAGTGTTGCCATCTCGCGGGGGCCATCTCGTTCGAACCGAATGTCGTGGCGCACGTTGAACTGCTGTCAACTGGCATTTGGTTTTTGCTTGCTTCTTCCAACTTGCTTTCTGCCGAGCAGAACAAGCACCGACCAAGACAAGTTTCTCGGATAACGTATATATGTGTGTGTGTGTGTGTGTGTTTTTGTTGTTGTTGTTGTTGTTCTTGCTCCTGTTGTTCCTTTTGCCACTACCCCACACAGGAGGGTAATATTTGCAATTTTTGGCTGGCAGAATTCCTTCACCACTGTCCCTAATCGCACAAAGGATCGGAACTGCCGTAAAAGAAAACAGCAGCTGTTCCGAGTTTTCGATCCTATTTGCTTCTATTTGGTTTGAGAAAAATGCGATTTTTATGCTACCATTTCTCTTGTAATGGAATATAATTTTTTTTTTATAATCATGCCTGGCGAACTTAATTTCACTAATGCTCCCCAATATGGTCTAGTAGCGACTTGCTTGCAGAAGCCACTGACCTGTCGTTACGTGCGTGTCCTTATTTCCCAACGCGCGCTATTTTCAAGGTAAAGCTACATGTGACCTTGGCTTACGACACACGAGAGCCCATTTACTGGTCCGTATCATGCGACCACTAAATCAAACAATGCTCTCCCAACATTGCACACCGCTTCCGCACTTCTACGTCCGTCTTCCCCTCCCCCGCGGACCGTTATCTAAATGCGTAAATAAATTACATTCTAATAACTTTCCGATACACCACCACCGGGTGATTCGCACCCTTTTCGATCGTCGTTCACTGTAAAGCACCACGGATCAAAGTGTCACCCGCACTTCGGTGGCACTACACCACACCACCACCACTTTGAACGGTGCGCGTGTGAAGTGTGTGTGTGTTTGTGTGTGTTGTTGTGTGGAGCAGAAGGTGGTGTTTGTTCACCTTCCCGTTTATTGTTCTAAGGTCGTTCGGTAACACAGCATAAACTTTATCTAGGTGCGAGAGGCGTGCAAGAAACGGTGCGGAATATATTAGCCGTGCGATGATCTCCAAACCGTCCAACAAATGGCAATGAAATAATTTTCGATGGATGGACGATTGGTGGCCGTTGGTGGTACTTGGCAAACCGATCGATTGTCAACCGAAAAAACCTTGTAAAGAACAGTAAATAGCGTTCGATTTGATTGTTGTTTCATTGAAAAAAAAAAACAACAACAAGAACACCACTTCTGGTCCCTTCCTCCAAAGCGGGGAGGTCAGTGTTGTAAATTCTGTTCAATTACCATGCAAACGTGAGACGAGCAGCGCACGTTCTTGCATTTCATCTCGTTTCCACTTAACGGTGAGCGAAGCACTCGAGCACCGTTCGTTCGCGCGCGCGAGAGCGAGCAGGAGCGCGTGCTGCACACGCTCGGTACAGTGCAAGCGAGAGCTAGTGCGGAACCGAACGTTTGAAGGACGGAAGTTGTACGAGAACACGAGAGCGCACACACCTTGGAAAATGCGATCGCTCTTCCAACAACAACAAAAAGCTGCGTTGAGCGAGAGAGAACCCACACGCGCACGGGCGAGAGTGAGTGAAGCGTAATGCGCGAAGAGCACGAAGAGCAAACGGCAGCTAACAAGTGGATCGAAGGTTGCCTGCTGCTGCTGCTGCTGCTGGTTGGCATGGTGATGACGTTGGAAGTGTCAGCGAACGGCGAACCTTGGCGGATAAGGGCAGCGTACGACGGACCTGGTGCGCGAAACGGCCAAGGCACATGGAGCGGCAGGAACCGACACACCACGCACCAGAAGCTGACATCATGGGCACCTCTAAACCATTCCTCTACCACCCCAAACTTCACCCGTTTCATTCTTAAACGGGAAAAAAGGAGTCTTTTCAGGGTTCATTCTAACGGTCAGGAAACGTTCAGCATTTTGGCCAATTGACCTTTTTAATAGCAAAATAACTACATTGAAAAGAAAATCGTACGCACATCATCTGAGCCATACTTTTGGATACTCAGATACATACAGTGCTCTCCACTGTTGTTCACCCAGCTTAAGCCCCCTTCCGCCACCACTGTATAATCTCCTTCTTGTAAGATCTGTGCTTGTTTGTGCACGGTTCTTGCAAAAGCCAAAGCCCTAGAAATGATGATGAATGCGAAACCATCCAACCATTTGATAAGACACACCCCCGTCGCCGTCGCCTATCCCACACCAATGTGGAGCGACTCCGCTGCCCGCCTTCGCCACCGTTGCTCCATCATTCAAATCTTCTAGCAACACAGAGACGACCTTCAAGGAGCAAATTCGGCTGTTGCGAGACAGGCAAACATACAACAGCACAGCAAACCGATACGACGACGTGTTCGCCGTACCAGACGAACACATTTCTGCTACTTCTTTCTTGCTTTCGTGGAGGCAGACGCAGTCGGACACCGCCTAATATATGTGTGTGTCTTCTTCTCCGTCCTGTTGGATAGATAGCACATGTAAGTTCGTGCGTTTGTTGCTGGTACACATGCATGTGGCACACGCTCACGGTCAAACGTTCGGTTTTCCGTTCCGTTTATCACACTGCTCCGTTGTGCTGATGAAACTTGTTGGGGATCTGCGACAACAATCGTGTCTAATGCACAGCTCACACATACACAGGCTGGAAGGGAAGAAGTGAGGGGAGATGGGTGGCGGGCGGCATGATTCTTCCCGAGGTCGAGAGGACAACAAACGGTTCGAAGGACGTTGACGTCGACACCCGAAAACGCAGCAGCAGCGACGGCAAACGTAGACGCGCGAAATGTGTTCTACGCATCGTGCCATCCTTCTGCGTCACACAACAGCAGGCAGACGCCCGTCTAAGCAGGCGCTGCCTGTATCTCCAGTGCGATCAACCCTGTAACCAAGGGAGGGCTAATTGTTTGACAGGTGTCATCGGTGTTGTTTGGCTGTTTTTTATAGTAGATGCTATAATCATTTTATTACAATCAACCAGCCACTGTTGTCGATTGGTGTGCAGTAATAATAAATAGAACTCTACAACTTTTTTTACTTCACCGTAATCCACTAAAGGTATGTTATGCATGATTGGTGTTTTGTTTTAACCGGGTAACAGAGTTTGCGCTAAATAGTAATACTAAACCGTCTTCGCACAGCATTCATTCGCCTTGAGAATTCACGCAAGGTGTTAAAAAATATCTCTCTCTTGTATTTACTTGTCTCTCTTCTTGGAGGCACTTTCGGCTATTTAAATGTTTCTTTTCGCATTTAATGCCGTGCTATTTTATCTATCCATGCTGCTCTTTCTTTGGTGGTCGTGTTTGCATGGCTGGTTTTCTACACATCTTCCTACAGCAAATCTCAAGGTTAGGTGAGTGGTTTTTTTTTGGTTGTTGTTTTAGTCTTGGACATACTTGCGCAAGTGCACAAGGCTTGTAATGGAGACAACGCAACTAGAAAGAATACATTTGTTATATATGTTGTAGCAAAACGAACAGTGGTTTATTATGTGCTCTGTTTTGTAGGTTATCAAATTTTCGCAAAAACAATGTTCCAATTTTAAAAATCGGGCCATTACCGCAAAATAATCAATGACAAGCATTTATGGTTATCAAAATGTTCTACATTGTTCAATCGTCGTATCAAGTTAACAGCATTTTGTTTTGATTAAAAACATCGGTTGAACTTTATATTACTGTTGGTAAAGAAGTTAGTACATATTTTGTGGAAAAATGTTACGTACATGTATGTTACTTTGTTCATCTCAAAGATTAAGAACGAACGTTTACCTTAAGCGTAAAATACTTCAAAATTAATCAGTAGATTCAGTGAAAATTATCCATCCGAATGCATAATGCAACCGCCCCTTCAACAACTAGTTTGGTCAACTTTAAACAGCTGTTGCCAACGGTAGATTAATCATTTGTTTTCATATTTTTTTCAATCGTCGTTTCTAACTGCTTCTCCTCGAAACGAAAATTTGCCGTCGCAATCCATCCACCAAACGGGGGGGGGTATAATTGTTAATCACCCTCTAAAAGGCGATGACAATAATGCCATGAAAAAAGATGGTTGTCATTCTATGTATTACACCCGAAATGGATTACTTCAAAAACGAAGCTGTACGAAGGGCAAAGTGTGTGTGATTTGCAAGCAAATTTTTGGCCCAAGAAGGGTGAAACGAAGCAGTATTGGTCTGTTTTCTTTGTAAGCACTAGGAATTGTTCCCAAATGTCAGCCCTCCAAAGTCAGCACCACATTATTAGGGGGGAAGGCATAGCATAAGCTGTACCGCGATTGCTTTTGTGTTTATGTGGAATTGAAATGTGTCACGGAATCGAATCGCCCTTTTCGAGTTGTGAGTAACTTTTTCCTTTCCCTAATTTAGATTTTGTGAAAACTGTCTCTTCACGGGAATGTAATGGGGAAAAGAACTTCAAACATAACCACCGATATAGAGAGGGTACGTACCACTGCGCTGCAGTAGTACAGTACAAAGCCTTGTTTGCACGCTGGATGCACGGATGCGTTTCATCAGTGCGTGGGAAATATCAACTTTCCATCCGTCGATGAAGCGGCGGTGCGTCTTCGTTGACGTTCATCACCCTCCGTATCGCTGCTCATTGGCAGTATGCAGTGTGCCCTCATAAATAAAACACACATACCGACCGATCGACCCACACAAAGCAAACCCGAAGCGGATGGGTTCGGGGTTCGGGTCAAAGTGATGAAGCAAAAAGGTAGCGAATGTACGGGAAACACAAGCACAAATAGTGGTTTTCGCTGTCGTTAGGGAGTTTTGGGCGCGTTTGCAGGTCTTCGCCCTGTTTGTCGCCACAGAAAGGGGTGACACCGTACACTATAAACGGATGGAGTTGGACTTACGATCTCCGTAAAACATCCCAAAATAACCCTTACTTTATGGACGAAATTTTACGCCGTGCAAAAGACACTTTCGAGGACCGTAGGGATACATGTGGCAAAAGGAACGGTTAAGGTAAAGAGGCATTGATAAATATTTTTACGACATTTTTCGCTTCTCTGTACACGGGAAGATATAAAATTATAGATTTTGTAGCAAACAGATTGTTTTGAGTAGGGAGACAAAATGCTTATAGACATGAATGTATCTGCCATTCGGTATTCAGATTTAACAAAAAAAAGATACGCTAAAGGGTTTGGATGATAAGAATGCTAAAGGTTTAAGACGGCAGCCGTCACATAACTGAGCAAATTCCAAGATGAATTGCTAAAGGTTTTGATTTTCGATTTGCTTGAAGTTTTCTTGAATTTCTTGAATAATTGAATTAAACAACAAATTTGGGGCTCTTTCTGGATGCTGTTCAAGTTGAACTGGAATATACCAAACAAGAATTCTGTTCACTTTTTGGCACTTCTACTAAGACTAAAAACTGATCTTTCTACCATATACCAAGGAAGCTTAGACTATAATCAGCATCTAGTTCAACTTGAAAAGATTCCAGAAATGACTACGATTTTGCTAGTTGAGATTGAAAATCTGATAAAACATTTAAACTAAAAGCAAAACATTTATCCACACAAAAATGTAATCTAAAAACTATAAAAAAACTTATACATACAAACAAAACAATCCAATAACAATGTGCTTCCACCCCATAACTGACAACGAGTGACCACAGAACAAAGATGTCAAAGACAAGAAGAAAGATTTGTGCACACACCTGGTCCGAACTGATGCCCACATGCCTTGCATAGGTTAGGTCTGGTCTAATCGGCAGACGGCACAAAATATCCCGCTCAATGCAGAACGGCCTGGTATATATCGCAGGAAGCATCAAATCCAATGCGGGACACACAGCGTGAAATGGATTAATGTGTTCTGCCCATTTGCTCCGCGTGCCGAACGAAGTGCCCGGAGACGATCGAGTCGACAACCAACAGGGCAAAGGGCAAGCAAAGGGACGTTTTTTTTTGGCAAGGCACATGATATATTAATCCCTGGCTGCATATGGGAAAGCAGGGCACATTGTTCTTGCCTTGTTTTGATGGTCGGGTAACGAGTCGGGCTACTGTTTTGGGGAGGCGGTACAGGAAGAAAGCGAATCACATTTCAAGCAAAAAAGTAACAACAACAAAAAATGTGTGCCGTCGAACTATTCAGCAATGGATTAACATCCTTCGTAGAAACTGGCCAAGAAGGATGCCTTTGTTGCAGGCTACAAAATGGAATTCTCTAGCGGCTCAAGGATCATCGCTATTTCATTACTTTCATTTACCTCTAAACCCGGTCGCTACTGATCGATCCTTTGATTTTGTATGAAAAAATAGGATCAAATTGGGGGAAAAATTTATAAAAAGCAAGATGCTTTCTACACGTTCAATACTAAATACTAATTACTAAATATATTACATTAAATATTACCCATGAAACATGCTCATATTTAATATTAAGGATCTTTAGCGAACCCACAACCAATGAACGAGGAACGTTGCTGGGAATGGAAGAAATTTACCTGAACGGATGTACGAGCAAAAAATCCATTGCCTGCACCTCGGCCATCGTCATACCTCGCCAAACCGTGCCGGGGGAAAGGTTGAAGCAAGCGCACTGTTGATGAAATCGGATCCTTGCCACCGTGAATTGTTGTTGACTGTCTTTTGGCAGCCCGGCGAACGAATGTATACACATAAATTTTGTTGTTGTTAATTTATTTTTTCCACTCTGCCACGCTGGGGTCTCTGCTCACACCGTCATGGTTGTGGCTGGTTTTCTGTTGCTCTTTTTTTTTTTTGTTTACTTTGGTTCACCTCACAAGTTTAGTAGGGTTTCACGAATTGTTGCTCTCTAGCGACAATATAAAAAGACCAGCTCCCAACATCTGGGGGTCGTCTTACACGGCCGTTCGGAGGTATGCGATCCGCGATGGAAGCAAAGTGCACTATTTTGGGAGTATTTGAAGGCTCTTCAAACAAAAAGCAACAAAATAGGACCGAAAAAAAATCTGGTGGCCTTTTCACTGGGGGGAATGGTGGTCACGTAGTGCAATACACGCTCACACGTGGACTGGCTTGGAGGTTATAGGATACGGTTGGCGCGTAGCACATCTCAGGCGCACCATGCACCGTACACGATACAAGCAAGAAAACTGACACCGCACAACACTGTTCTAACGAGCTTATTTGCACTGTTTGCGCGAAACCTACGTGCTTCGCCCTTTGGGGCGTGTGAACGCGGAAGATCCAAAACACTTGACGCACAGCAATCGTCACACAGTGTAACCGTCCCTCGGTTCGGTGTGCTGTGCGATACGATCGCACAAACACGGTTGGCAAGCTATTCGCGTTTGTCGTGCCAAAACTAGCTTGGGACAATTTCACGTTCGATGAACGTCGCACACGATCGCAACGGTTTCCGTACTCCGAGACGGTACGACGCGACTGCGAGCGGGCGCAGATGTACGAGGATCACAGCCGAAAGGATCGCAGGATCACCGTGCGCATCAACGGTAGAGCAAAACAATACCCAGACAGGCCAGAAGAAAGTGCATCCCTTCCGGGTGATGCGTTTCGTCTATGGAAGCATCAGAGCGGGATGGCGCGTTTGCCCGTGCCCGTGTACGGGAAGGACCGAATTTGAAATCTCAAGAAAAGGAATAGAATCGAACAATGAGCATGACAGATTTTGTTGCATTTTGACAGTCGCTTGCTGCACGGTGGGAATAGTTGGCAGATGCAATTTGATCATGCGTTTAGCGAATATTTCAATATTTACATTTTACTTTGAATTGAAGTTTTTGCCCAACATGTAGCTGACGATATTTAGAGAACGATCCAATAGATACGGTTTTAAAATAATAAAAATAAAATTATATCGAAATTATGACCCACGGTAAACACCATAGTCCAACAGTAGGTAAGGAACGACGAAGATCAGCTACAGTGCTAGAGGTATGCATGATCGGTCTCGGTTTTCAAACCTGATCACCCAAGATGCCACACACGGTGTGCGGGCCGATCCGTACGCACATATTCAATACGCTTGAGCTGCTTCGGTGGCGGTCACCACATGTCGAAGAGCCCGACATTGGGCTCTACCTATCGCTGTCCCGCTCGCTCGAAGCAACTGCCGTTGAAAGCCATACGTTACGGTGTTTGGCCACGCTGCGTGATGTGTGCGTGTGTGTGTGTGTGTATGTATGACAAGCAAGAACCTTGCCAGAGTGCCTTGAAGACCTTCGGACGGAGATATCTCCGTTCTCGCACCGTGGGATGGAGGACATAAAATGTTTGGAATGGACACTGCTAGGGGTTGGCAGTGTTTTGTGCTAATAAATAATAAAGGTGCGGGTTAGCTGGTTAAACGAAATGCTTCATGTAATTGTTTGAATAGGCTGAACTTACGATAATATCTTTACATGCTTAAGATGTTAATTCGTGGCGTTTTATAATAAATTGCCCAAGATATAACTCTCTAACTTCAGCCAGAGTTTTATTAACTATCCCCACAAAGAACTTAGGTTTTGATCGTCGATTTTCCCAAAACCCATAGAATTCATCATAAGAGCTTAAAGCAGAGATGTATAACTGTTGATAATTTCGTAGATCGTTGTGGTATAACAGCAACGATCAGTAAGTCTTTATCGAGTTTGAATTAATAGTTAATACGTTACAACTCGTCGCTGTAGACGCTAACACTTGCCGAAATGTTGAGGATCTGGGAAAACTATTAAGAGCGATTCCACAATGTCATACAAAATATCAATGTCAATTACTGAAAGTGGTCGAAAATAAAGGAACACTTGTAGTTCTGTTCAATAATTTAGCAATTATTTCATTGATATTATTGACCCATGATTCTACTTCCTAGCTTGCTTCTACTGTACGCGGTGTAGAAAGTTTGACAGATGCTGCATCAACGAACTCAACTCGAAAAGATCAACACATCGCGATCGTGTCCTTCGTTACCATCCCTTACCATCTTACTCGTCAGAATGCTCTATCTCTATCGCTGTATCGCGGGAGGTCTAGAAAGATGACAGTATGTTACGCTTTCTTGCCCGGGACACCTTCCTAATGGACCATGTGTGCCCGCGCGCTCGGTCTCTGCCCAATGTTTCGGGACTTGTGCTTGTTCAACGACGAACAGCATGACCCTTGTGGTGAGTCCAACCTTGAACAGTTTCACCAAGCATGGCAAAGAAATCTGACTTCTGGCTCCGGATTCTCTGTTTTAGTGCCACACCAATGTGTATAATTGTTATACGGTGGCCAAAGCGTGCACCTTCCTTTCCTCGGGACCTCTCGCATAGAGGTCTGCACACACCAAAAACCCATTAGCGAAACGACCGATCCACAGTTGGCTCTTGCTGATTTTGTTGAGGCCAACAGAGAGGGATCATAAAAGGATGAGCAAACGTACAGGCACAAAAAGAAGGGAAGAAAGAAGAAACATCCAAATAAGCAAACCACAAAATTATCCCGAGCGTACCGATCGGTAGGGAAAATGGCCCTGCAGGGTTCTGAGCAGCGCGAGCAAACACGCTGCCCGAGGTGCATCACCTTCTAGATGCTCTTTGGTAGGGCCCACTAGATCCGGATCCCTGTGCACGGCTAGACAGACGAACCGGGCAGCGAAAAGAAACGCAACAAAAACTCGGTAGTAAAACTCGGATCGTTCGAGCTAAAATACCTGGAACGGGACGTAAAGAACGCTTTTGACCATGGACGAGATGGAGCAGAAGCGGTTTTACGATCCAATCAAACATATACCTTGCATTTCATCCAGAACGAAACACATTTATGCTTGTCTGGTTCTGGGGAAGCGTCTGGCAGCATATATCGGGTGTTGAAACATCGCCCCGAGCAAGTAACATTTGAGGCTTCGGGGCAATTTGCTGGATAAGCGAGAAGTTGTACCACTGGACGAAGCCGCAATGCTGACTCAAAGATTAGCCTTTTTCAAATTCTTCCAGAGCGGTACAACTGTACGAAATGATGAATTATTATAATTAAACGTAATAAAAATAAGTTTCGTACTGCCAGCGGTAATTAGTTCGTTCGGTTTTTATTAAACATAATTGGACGTTTTGGCGTCATCTAGCGGTGGTTAGCACAACTAAACGAATTCACGTTCGATTTCCGATCAGCAAGCTGGTGGAAGCGTTCAATTGGACAGGAAATGTATTGTAAACTCGTTTTTACTCACTACTACGAAGCATCCGCAGCAGATATTCCTTATAAATGTTTCCGTAACTTTTACGTTCTTACCTATAAAGAGAAAGAAATAAGAAATATTTTAAATATTGTTGTTTTGAAATTATAAATTAGTAAATATATTTTCACCGCATTTACATTTGTAAAACATACAACCTAAAAATATAACCATCTCTGGGATGCAGTTTCGATCGAGATATCCGCAAGTGAAAGAGAAAAACTAACCAGCCAAATGATGTTCAAAGGCAAAGCAGAAAGTGAACGACCATCTTACGGTTGGCAACGAGGCACATGCAGATGAAGATGAAAGGTTTATCGAAGCTGAGCCGATAATTGACCGAGTGTTGAGAAAGTGTTGACCATGCATCAGGTTATCGTTTTCTTTATCGACAGATAATTGGGAAGGAAAGTGAACGATCTTCCACGTGCTATTGCGATACATTTTTAGCATATCGGTGATAGCTGCGGCCAAGGAAAGTACTTTCCAATCAAGAAGATAGACAAGAGGATGCTCGATCAAAGGTCGGTAGAACTGTCAGCTTCAAATTAAAGCAATTCACCCTTTTTAATGCTGTTGTGGTAATGTATACACAGCTACAAGATGGGAATCAGCCACATCAGACACAACCAAAGTGTCTTGTTCGATGATCATGTTCGTTCTTGTGTGTTGTTTGATCGTGCTTATAGAAGGACTTTTATTATTTATTTTGTTGTATTTATTTATTGATTGAGTACACGTATTAATCAGTACTCTCTTAGTTATCTATTGGAGATTGTACTGTTCTGCAGCCTGAATGATAAAATGGTTTGTGCGACGATCTTTACACGAGTCAGGATCATTAACAAATCAACTCTAGACCACCTGCAGGAAAATTAGCAGGCAGGTTGCACTAAATGATGATCATTTAGGTAAGCGCACAAAATCAGGATTGCTTGACCCCGCGCAGCTCCATCGAGGATCGAGGATTTTTAGAAACCAAAATTGATCACTCGTGCGTGCGTTTTTTGGATGCTTAGCGGGGTGAAATGTACACACATGCTAGGGGCAGAGCAAAAAATACATACCCGCCCAATAAACGATGAAACATATCGCTCTTTTTATTAGCACACCAACCCCCCCCCCCACGCCTCCCTCTCCCCCTCCCTCCATGGTTACCCCATTCCTTCCCAGGTGACCTATTTTCCTCGTTTCCCCTTTTTGGTTCGCATCGCGTTTATGATCAGGGCCGGCAGCACACTAAGTAATGTCGAATCTTCTTACAGACGGGCGCGCGCGCGCTTCATTGATCGTTTGCCGGGCGACCTTCGGGAAATTCGGCCAGCTTCGCATTCACACTACGCACCACCTCATCCCAAGGCGCAGATTGTGGAGGACGCTATCAATTGGGGATGCTTTTGGGCCGGCATTCGGGCGCACAGTAACGTGCGACGTCTGGATGGAATCGGTGGCGGTGTTGCTCAAAACAGGCGCCTGCAAGAAGCTGCAACACACCCACATGTCGCAATGGAATGTTGGCGAAAATCGGTGTATTTTTTTTGCTTTCGTCTGTGTGTGCGTGCGCGCACCATTTTTCCGACTGCCAAGTGGTGTGATAATAAAAAGCGGGATGAGAAAAATGGCGCACTTTTATTTGCTCGCTCCTTAGCGCACCGCCGATACAGCGAGCGTGCACTACTAACTGAGGAGATGAAGGTTTCTTCACTACACCACCAATGTGACCGGCTTTCTTGGCGAACCACGGGGTTTGAAAAAGGGTGAATCCATCGGATCCATCTAAAAGGGGGGGAAGGGGGGGGCACACATGTGTCAAGACGGGTGGACAGGGTCGGGGAGTGCCGCGAGTGGTTATATATGTACTTTTTTTTTTCTTCCCATCCTTTTATTCGCCTATCGCTCGCTCCCGGCTTTTACGCTGCCGTTTATGTAGGTGATCTAGTTTCGTTAATAGAAGTGATAAAACAAACCGTCTTTTGGCCGTTTGGTGATCGTGTTCGCGACGCACTGCGGCTGTGGTGGAGAGATTGTTTGTTGCTTTGGTAACCGTTTTATTACTTTTTTTGTTGTTGTTGCTCTTTTTTCCTCTTTTTATTTTGCCTTTGGTCTGCACCACAACGTACGTTTCGTTTCGATCCGCGGATGCATATATGGGACGGCAACAAACGCAACACGACGGGGCAGATTCTTCCACCATATCGCGACGATATGGCGATACGGCGGCTGTGAGATGGACGGCCACAACCACACGCACTCTCACACGCGAGTAGCCTGGCGTCAGCGAATTGATTAAAGCTGCCGCNATTACTTTTTTTGTTGTTGTTGCTCTTTTTTCCTCTTTTTATTTTGCCTTTGGTCTGCACCACAACGTACGTTTCGTTTCGATCCGCGGATGCATATATGGGACGGCAACAAACGCAACACGACGGGGCAGATTCTTCCACCATATCGCGACGATATGGCGATACGGCGGCTGTGAGATGGACGGCCACAACCACACGCACTCTCACACGCGAGTAGCCTGGCGTCAGCGAATTGATTAAAGCTGCCGCAGGGAAAACCACCGAAAAGAAGATAAAACAAAAATGTTTCAAAAGTTTAAATTTAAGGTCAGTACGCCTGCGGGCTGGCGCGCGCGCGCTCGCATCTTCTGGGCGCGACCTCTAATGAACGATAATGAAGAAATGATGTCGCGCGTTAAGTGAAATTCGTTTTTGGTGGGTAGGCAGACAGGGCAGAGAGAAATAAAAAAATTCGGCGTGTTCTATTATCACATTAAGCTATCAAATCGACGGTGCAAGCGTAACCACGGTCCATATTTAGTAAGGTTATAGCTTCCATGCGTTCCATGGGTTTAGGCGTTAGATAATTGCATCGCTTTTAGGGTGATGTGAAGAAAGGAGGTGTATATTGTTTGTACACTAGGGAAATTACTAAATAGCATGCAGTGGGTACGGTTAAAATAGGTATTTTGTTACGCTTTATTGCTTATTATATATCTTCTATAATGCCGTGAAAATAAGAAAAAATATAGCTATTTTAAAAAAAGTTGCTACTTAATCTGCAAAAGTACACTAAATGCTGAGATTTTATTAAAAAAAAACTATTTTACAATATGAAAATAAACCATATAAATAAGTAGGTCGGGGCGGCCCGGTGGAGTATTTGGCAACGGCGCTAGTTCCTAACACGACCGGACCGGGTTCAAATCCAATTCGGACCGTTCCCCCGTAGTGAGCACTGACTATGCAACTACGTGGTATCTAATAGTCTAGTAAGCCATTTGATGGCCGGCATGACCGAGTAGGTCGTTAAGCCAGAGAGAGAGAGAAATAAGTAGGTTCGGTGTCTTCATTAATAAAACAAATTCTTCATTTGCTGGCAGATAAATGAACACATTTCTAAAAGCTACACTTCATGGATCTCAGTTAACATTTTTTCCCCCGTATTTACTATTGTCAACAATTGGTTAATCATTTGTCGATCATTCACTTTTTCACTTCCTGCAATTCGCCGCTTTCTTTGCCGGGGTGTAACTTTCAAATCGTGACCCGCAGTCGCAGATCGTCACCGATTAGACGAACACTCTAACTGCCGTTTTATTTAGATGATCGCTGTTCGATTCAGCACGATTGGCCAGAGCATGGGGCCGCTTTTCTTTCGCCTCTGCCAGCCTGTGCGGCACAGTGTGTGCGAGAGAAAGGAGTGTCTGCCGTTCCGTTTCATTTACTTGAGCATGAGGCTGCGTTCTGGTTTACTTTTTTTTTCCCCGGTGAGCCACTCTCCCCTTTTGCAAATGTCGAGCCAGGCGAATGGGTTTCACGCGCACGACTAGACGACTAGATCGACGTGATTGTGCTGTTTTTTTCTTCTCTTCTTCTGCTGATGGTACTTTGAAATGGTTGTCAAACTATTAACACTCGAGAGAGATCTTTCGTAAAAGTACAATAAATTCCCCCGTTGGTGTACTGGTAATTAGAAATATTTTGCTTAACAAAAGGCGCTTGATGAATATTACAGGGTTTTCAAGTGGTAAAGTTAAAGTCATTTCCGAACGCTTTTCAACTTGAACTGGAATCTGTTCAGGTCAAAACTACTTGACATTTGGTGAAATTTCCGTAAACCATACCGTATTTTGGGGGCTTCTAATCTGTTAAGTAAAGTGTTACATGTGTGTTCACAATGGCAAAGAAGATGTCCTACGCGGCTATCCTGGTTCCGCCATGCTGACTTTCACATCAGACATTTCTCCAAGCGCATGGATGTGTACTCGTGTCGTATTGTTACAAAAATGGAGAAAAAATAGAAATATGATGCTGCTGGTGTACAGCATTCGCAGCCGATTCCCACGCCCGTTTTGGAAAGGGCGATCGCGTTCCGTATCGCGTGTGTGCGTGACATACTTACACAGACGATTACTTTAGCTTTATTTGTTTGTTGTGTTAAGCTGGGTGTATTTCTGCATTGCCCTTTCTTTACGATTTTCTCATCCTCTCCATTAATCAGCGCGTTTGAGAAATTCGTACCGAAAGAATGGTGCGAAATGTATAGTCACAAACCGAGCGATTGTGGTTAAAAGGAAAATCATTGCATCGGTCACAATCTGTGGCAAAGACTGCCTATCCGGAACCGATGAAACACACAAAAACGCAGAAAAAAAACATATTGTTTAAATTTTATCGCCTTTCGCGAGGGTCGAAACGGTTGACGACTTAACCGTGTCACCACGAGTGCCAGATGATTGAGTTCATCGATAAACAAACCAGTTTATTATTCATTACACCATTAAGTATTTTGTGCGTTTTTTACATTTTATTTGGGTTATGATCTCATCACTACCGTAAGCATGTGCCACGATCTTTATGAGAATCGTTTCAATTTATATATGCTTTTTAGACTACTTAACCGTTTTAGCCACCGGAATTATTTTTGCAAAGGCAACAAATTTGCGTTTAGCTGCAGCTGTCTTACAAAAGGTGAAGGAATTTACAACAGCATGAAAAATGCTTCGCTCTGCCATCGGTGGGCGCCAATTGAGAACGGTTGAGTTATTTTTATGGTTGTATCGGTTTTGGCGCGTGCCGGTTTCATTCACAGAAATGTTGCTAAGAAAAACAGAACGCGTAAGAGAGACAATCTAACCTCATGCTAGTGTTGATCTCTGTGACTACAAGGTAGTCATCTCGTACCCACAATCGATACAAGGTGTATCGATTGTGGAGTAGTTGTAGATTCTTACCGTATTGCATATCTTTTATTTGAAATATTTCGCACCATAGTTAAGTTTCCTGCAAATTCGAGATGAGAAGCTAAATTCACATTCATTTCTATATGCTTTTTAACTTTTCAAGTTGTATGGGCTTTTGCAAAGGTAAAATGGATTCTTTGCAAATTGAGCTTGCAAGACATTTTTTTTCTTGACGAAGGTGTCTGTAAGAAATCAATTGCAAACAACTTCCAACAAGTGGGAAAATTTCACATCTATGCTAACATATTCCATTTCTACTTAAAAATTATGCAAAATGGCTGACCTTTTTCACCTTGATTACGCTAGAAAAACCCTGTAATTGGCTGTTTCTGATTTTTCATTGCATAACCTGTAACGAAATAGTGCAGGGAAATAGTGTCCGACACTACTACAAACAAAAGAGCCTAAACAACCCTAAACTCCATATAACACAATTTATTAACAAAATTTAATCATTATCTAACAATTTAAAAAGAGCTTTCTAGCAGCGGCTGAGCTGTTTGAAAAATATTACTACCCTCTATGATGTAACGCGTTTCGCCATGCAAATGGCTAGTTTTTTTGGCATATCTGATTTGATTGGAGGAAATCTAGAAAAAGTTTGCAACGAAGCGAACAATTTATCTTGCGAGAGCAGCCGTTCGGCTTAACCGGGAAGGCACAAAGGTGATTGAAGAAACAGCAACGAAAAAAGAAGGAAAACAAAGTGAGCTGGACAAGAGTGAAAGCGCCCTGCTTCTGATTACCATGATACGGTTTGCCAGCAGGGTGGTGGTGTAGTTGGTTTTTCGTTTTTAGAAAGTTTTTCCACCACACCATTATGAAAAAGCTTACCCTTTCTTCTGCAATGCGTTGCAGAGGTCCCATTCGGTCGCCGCTGGTTAAGCGTTAGGTTTTCCTGTTTCGTGCAATTGCGTTACCATTGGACGTTGACATAATGGAACAGAAGGCTTCAAAATTAAAAGTGCATCCACAACAATCGACTACAAGGGCGCAGAGTCTACCCCGGTCTGGCATAATACGTTTACAACCACTCGACTGGTCTTGTACAGATTGCTTCTTGCCCGCGTTCAGGCGAATTCACTCGCTGATTTATTATGTTTTGATGTTAAATTTAGAAACTTGTTCCCAAGTACTGGATGCCGGTGCACAATGGCTTGCTTCCAGCACAGGAGCTATGTTGTACTTGATGATGGTCGCCGATCCATGATTTCACCAACCGTATTAGACCATCGCCCACACATAAACACGAAAACTTTCCACCTTTCACAACCCGCAGCATTATTGTTGTGCAATCGAGCCCCAGGAAGAGGTGGTTAGTCTCTATGCAAATGTTTGCCTTTCTTTCTACAGCAGAAGTAAGGGATCTTTATGTACGGTGAAACTACATGTCGCAGAAACAGTTCAAAAAGTCGCAATAACGCTTTGTAATAAATTTGATTTGGTATTTATAAAACGAGCTTACATCAGTAGAGGATTTAGATACGGAAAAGCGTTTAAGTTTCGTGCGTAAGTAGACGGTAGTTACAATGTCCTTTTAGAAAAGCAAAACTAAAATCTAAAACTAAAATCAAAACGAAACCTTCCCTGGCTACGAGAGGTGGAGGTGTTTCATTTTCCAATCTGCTTACCGGTGCCGTTGACTGGTCCGGGAGTCCGTTGCCTTTTGGGGGAAAGGTGATCGCCACACCGTCAGGCGAAAGGCCTTTCACGAAACTGCAACCCACAGCCAACCCCCGTTCGGTTGCTGCCTCCCCCCCCCACTCCCACCAGCAACTGGCAGATTTGCGTCCGTCAGATAACGAACCGCGACGATGTCGCCCTCTATACCACCCTATACGATCCGATTTGTACACCGAACACCTTCCAATGGCGAGCAGACCGGGAGAAGATTTTGATCCACCCAATTTGCTGGCGTGCTGGCAGTAAATCGTTCGCGTACTTTCTCCAACCCCACAGAGCACAGGCACGTCTGGGCATGGTGGCGGTAATGGGCGGCAAAGGGTCTTTCCATCACCAACAGCGGAAAAGGGCTCAATAAATTTAGCACGATTTAAGTCGTTGTTTTTTTTCTCTATACCCTCGCACCCACCCTTAGGATTCTCCCTCTCTTACCCCCCCCCCCCCCGGCCCCTCCCTTGTTTCCCCACTCGTTGTGAATTGATGGGAAAGTCATCGACGGTTCTTTGAACGGACGCCGGATGGAAACGAATCGTGACCCAGTATCAGTCAGCGCAGGCAGCAAAAGCGTGCACATGGCATTTGTTTGCCGTGAGCGTGGCTTAACATTTGGCATAAGAGAGATAAAAAAAAACACAAGAGGTACATTGTTCTGGCATCTGTGTCGCTAGCCTCGCGGTTAGGGACAACAGCAAGGACGGCAACGAACGGTGCATTATATCGTTTGTGGTGCACAGCAAATCAAACACGTCCGTAGCAGCCTAACGACATGTAAAGTGGAGAAAAAAAAAACATAGCCAAATGTGACCCCCAAAACCCCAACCGACGGGAGTGTTGGAAGACATTCCGTACAACTGCAAGCCGTACTTGGGGTCGGTGGCGATGAAAATGGTAAAATGGAGAGAAAAACAAATTTCCGCGGCGGTTCGTGTGCCGAATGTACGGTCTAAAAGGTTCACAAGTCGTGACCTTACGACAGTGTGTGCTTCATTGGGGTTTTCCAAAATTCTTACCGAGTATTCTTACTCAGATCTGGTACTGAATGGTACTACTTAAAGGTCCAACCGGATATCTAATATATGATTTGAGTAACTAATAAAAGAAACGAAGCCTTCATAATATGTCGCCCTTTAGTCTGGCCTATTGCGCCCACTGGAAAGAACAATCTGTCCATGTCCAATAGTTTGCTCCAGTGAAGTGAAATGCATGACGCACGTTACATACAACACGCTCAACATCAAGCTGTCCCGTACAGTCGCCTGTTGACCACACTGCACTTATCTTATCACCACGGAACAACAGTGCAGCGTTTCGCGTTTCGCACGCCCAGACAGTTGTTTATCGTTTGTTTGTTTGTGTTTTTTCTTTTTGGTTTGTTTCGTTCGTCAGTACAGATTTACGCGTTTTTTGGCGTTCCATTCGCTTCGCATCCGCTATCAATCTTTATCGGTCAGGCAAATACATACAATCACCACCAAAATGCTGGGCCACCATTTCACCTTTACACAAAGCAAGGTAAAACCATCAAACAAAAGCAAAATGACCGAAAGTATGCTGACACGCGGTGATCACGATGTGTAGCAACCTTGGGCAGCGAACCGGGGATCGTTCCGTGCGTTCCCAGTGTTGCCGGAGTTGCGCACGTAATTTGATAAACGTTATCGAATCACCTCTTATTGCGCACATGATGGTGCGTTACATGATGGTGTGGGTCACCGCCCAATCACCCTGTGTGCCGGTGCCGGATGGAAGCTCGACGGAAGTGTTGTTTTACGTTGCTTCCCGATGGTAAGCCTGTTTTTTTATTTGTTGTTGTTCCACTTCCAGTGGGGATGTGTGATGTGCAAATAATTGTCAAGCCTCAGCAACTGTATGAGAAGTTTTGTGGCCTTCGGTTCGGGTTGGGTTTATGTAAGCAAAAAATAGGTGCACAGGAGGTTTGTCTGATAAAATTCCAAACAGATGACACCTAAAGATATCGCTTAGAATGTGAGTATTTGATTTTAGATAATATTTTCTTAATTTAAAAGATGTTTTCGATTGTGTATCTTAATAAAGCGAAGTAATTACTGAAACACTTATTTTCAACTAAGCAAATATTGCCATGAGTTCCAGCGCTTGACTGTAAAAGCGGTTATGTTGGAATCGTTTCTAGAATCTGTTCAATTTGAACTAGAATTTGTTAAGGTCGTTCTGGAACCATTTTTTTGCAGTCTGTACAAACAATCGGCAAATTGAATGCTTTACAAATGTGGGAATTAAGAAAGATTTGAATAAGAATGATTTCAACTAGCAAAAATAGTCCAAAGAGTTGGAACGATTCCTCTCCTCTACCACCACACAGTCCACATCATCATGCAAAGAATCCAGAAATGGCTAAAAACTTTGCCATTAGCACCCGTTCAAATCCCTTGTAGGTCAATCGGTGTCCGGACATAAACCGAATGATGAACAGAAATTATTCCACCAGGAAAGAATATTCTGCACCATGCAAAAAGGCATACGGAACACGGTTGCGCCGCTATGCGCTTACCATTATAAAAATTCCCGCGTTCCTCGAGTGCATGACCCGAAGGCGATGCAAGGTTGATCGAAATTTCCATCCCTGTGCAAACGCGGTTGGATGTGTAATTTAGCCAAGTTGGTGTTTGCAACGCGCGAACGGAAATAAAATGGTAATTAACGCCACTTAGTTGCTGCCGCGTTGCAACCCAGAGAGAGAGAGCGAGAAAGAGAGAGAGAGAAAGAGAGAGAGAGAGAGAGAGAGAGAGAGAGAAGGAAAGAGAGGATCTAATTTTTTGCCGAGCGTTTCAAACACCAATCGGGTCGGGATCCTCGGNGCAAAACGTTGATAGAACGCGGCACAACAAGCGGCTCAGCGTTGCCGCAAAACATCGCCAAATCGTCGCTTGATATAAATGTGTACGTTGGCTTCCTTCTTGGTCGGTTTTCTTTCCTCGTGCAGTTTGCTCGCGTTTGCGAATAAATCGCGTTCGTTGCTCAAGGTTACGCGCTCGTCTGTGAATTTTCGGACGGATCGATTTAGCAGATTTTTAAACGGTGTCCATTTCCATCCCACAGAGCTTGAAGAAGAAGTATTCGTTTTGCTGAAGGCAAAACCCCCTGTGCAAAACTGGGACGACGACTAGGTCGGGTTAGCGATGGTTAGCAGCAAATTTATGATATAGCGCACAAGCGAAAGCAAACAATCATCGTCATCGGCCTTAGCAACGTGGCCGTGTGGATGATGCATGCGCAAGCAACACTCAGAAGATTCGTACCCGGGGCTTTCTGGTTCGCCAATTGTCTGGGCTGGGTGGATATTTTGGCGAAGCACAACATCCTCTTTTTTTGGGATTGTTTTTCGAGGTTTACTGTTCGTCGAACGTGAACCGTCAGTTATCGTCTGCGCCTTTTCAACCGATATGCCGGCACGAATTATTTACACTAATTTTGTTAGATTAGCCGTGTTGCATCATAAGAAGATTAAGATAGCATCAGAATACACAACGGAATCTGATATGTTGTTGGAGAGCTGAAAGTGGGAAAAAGTTTCCACATTTAAACTTTTTAATACACTTTTTCCCGTTTTTTTTTTGCCAAAACAGCTGTCCCACTCTCTTAACCCTGTTTTAACGTGGGTCATCAAAAATGCTCTAAATAAAAACATTGAATTCTACAATCGCATTGACCTGCCTTCCCACGGAAGCACACATACACACGTAACCAAACATGACCCGATTTCTTCCTCAACCTCACTCTCTTTTCTTTGGTTGTGGTTTTTTTTAAACCATCGCGCCGGACAATGATTTGGGAGTTTGTGGGTTTTGGAGGCCAACAAAGTGCGACACCGGTCCCAACTGTAATGTATGTCAACGAATTCGATGGATGAGTAGCGTCGTGTCGACGCGATTATCCGGAAAGAAGGAAAGAGAGAGCCAGACCAATACCAGACAGAGATCAATCATTATGAACGATTTGATTTTGTGATTTAAATCGAAATCTCCTTCTTCCTTCGGTTGATCATCGTGAAACAGCATAAAAGACGATTTGCGCCGGTGGTCATTTATATACATACACAGCTGAAACATTTCCTACCGAATCCAGATACACGTATTCTTGCTAAACGTATTCGGCGTTACATTAAACATTAATCTTTGCCGAATAGCATTAAGAACGAAGGATGATCATCACGTGCCGATATTGTGACTGCGAAACGTTTGAAGCTCATAAGAGGTACTACTATCGTCGTGATCATCTGGGTTTGGTCTAGCCCGCCCCGTGTGTGTCCCGGCTTCGTGCTTACCTGCAAGAGAGTGGCGAGAAAAAGAATAAGATGCGTTAGAAAATTGGGCCAGTGGGCATCGGCATAATCATGCAAGCATAAGTGGGTTGAATTGGAAAATAGGCGGCGCGTCGGGGTGGTAGACGACGGCGATGTAACGGTAATTGGTTACGTTAATTGATTATGCTAATTTAGAGCGTAGCAAAACACGACCTTTGGGCGTCATTTGGGATTGGATTGCGAGAACGCACATATTAATGGATATATGTGATCGGAAGGACCGTACATCCAGGGAGAGCTTTGAAATATCCGTGCTCGGAACTCAGTGGTTTGAGCAGCTGAATCGACAGTCTTTGCCTTGGTCGGGGTGGTAAAACACATTGTAGTAAGTTTGTAATTAATATTTTAATAGAAGAAAACTTTTCGGAGTTGAACATTGGAATCATCATGGAACATTGGAATCTCACGGGGAAGTGTCTAATTAACATTTGAAGTTTGATTATCATATTTTATTTAATTATCACAGCAAATCACTTAGTTTCTATAATCAACTAAGAATCTGGTTGAAAATCTGTCAATAAATTAGAATCTGGAATTGCTCAATAATTCCTATAGTTATCGCCCTCAATATCCGTTATATCTCAGCTATCAATCTAAAAGGAACTAATACAGAAATCCTTTTTACATAAGACACTAACTGAGCGATACTACCATATCACACCTTTGACTAAAGGACTTAATCCTTCCATTGCTTGGCCTTGTTAGTGTAGCAGCAGTAACAGCAATATCAACATGAGCTCAATGAAGCCTAACATAGGTATTTACCGCACCTGCCCGATTGCGGTTGACGTTCCTTCCAGCTGCCTGAATGCGACTGGATGTCATTTGCCGTTAATTTCTACGATATCTGCACCAAGCGTAAGGAAGAAAGCGCCAGCGGAAACAGAAACCTGCCAGGACAAAGAACGACCCGAAACCTTGGCACTCCCTTTTGCGCGGTAGCTCTTTGTTACCGCCTGGCCCAGCTTGACAGGGCAAGAAGCCATTTGGTCGCTTATTCACTCTCAATTTGTTCCCAAAGTCGTCCCCGATTTCCGGTCGTCTGGACCGATTTAATTTCCACTCACACTCGCTCTCTCTCTCTCTCTCTTTTCGCTAAGCTTGTTGTTGTTAGGTCTCTGTTTGCTCGCCACTGTTCATTGTTTGGTAACTAGCTAAAGATGCATTAAACCTAGTTTCAGGCACCAGACAGGACGGAAATCTCACAGCAAATCCGTTCCGGGGTCCGATGGGCCACTCGAGATATCGGAGGGCTGCACTGGAACTCGAACGACCAACGCTAGCATTCCCGGTGGTCTTAACGGTATGCCTATGCACACATACACCCATACATACAAACTCATACAGGCTACGAACCACGAATGTCCTTATGCAGGCCACTGTGGGTTAGGCAGTGAAACTTGAGCACAAAGCCACATCTACATACTTGCTACGCGCTGATGATGTGGAACGGTGCCACATACGACGGTGTGCTCGTATATATTTTACGTGCCGACGTCTTGTTCTAACAGGGTGGTCCCCTACTCCAGTGCACTGTATCCTTGCTGCCTATTGCAACGGCATGCTCGATACGAACGACGAACTTCGTCTGCAGCAACGGTTCTTCTTGCCAACCAGGAGTTTTATAGTTATACCCGGCTGGATTGTGGTGAAAAATTCCTTCCTTCCCTAAAACTGGAACAACTTTGGAGAGTGGCGTTGAATTTCCCAATCTCGAGAATTGTGTTTGTATTGCAAAACAATGAAAACAGTATATATGTTTGCGTAACAGGGATAAACCAAAATACTGTGTCTGTAATATTGCATCACCAGGATGAGATATTAAACTAACGAGCTTATGTAAACAAAATGTAATGTATTTAAGATTTAAAAAAAGTTGTATTAACGTTTCCTCAAAGAAGAAGCTATCGAATTCTTCATCTATACCAGCATACAGGACAGGAGAAGCTGTTTGTACGACAGCATGGAAAATATGTTTAAAAGAAAGGATATACAGCATGTTGTTGAATTGAATCTGCACCATCCGGAACGTGCTGGGGATTCACCCAACCTACCTACCTACATACCGTACCTCAAACAGAGGACCAAAGTGAAGATGAGCGCAATAAACAATATCATATAAACCGTATCGCAAATATTACTCTCGCACCTCCCATCCACAGGTTGGAGCCAGCAAACATAAATTGCTTTGTGTAAATGGTACGCCAAGATGGGACTCGACTCGCTACAGGGCCAGGTGCTGGTGCGACGAATCTCTTGCACTCCCCGTCTCCTATTGGAGCGATGGTGACGGGAATCTAGCCGCAACAACAGCTGTGGCAGCCCTATTTCACCAACCATAAACGAATGCCTTCGTCGTTTGGCTTGAGAAGAAGCAGTCCATAATTAATCGACTTGGAATTTCCTCGCCCAATCCCTTTCGCTACAGGTTCGCCCACGCTGCGCTCCAATTATAACAGCTTCCTGGTAATGGTAATAATATCGAGACTTGTACCGAAAAAGGATGCTCACTGTTGATCAATATGAAATATCGTAGTCCCTTTCCGTCTAGTTTTGGATATGGTACCGATGCTGGGGATATATAGCATTTGCGAGGTGAGGGAGCATATAAAAGGGACGTCATAAAAGACTCTCTTTATGTGAATGCAAACGGACGAAGGGAACTGAACCCTGTGATCTGGTGCTTCCTCTGGGAAAGGTGGGAAGCCAGAAGATGGGGACGTACAGGGAGGAAAAGGAAATAAAAAGATCACACATAACAGGTTCGTACGGTTCGGTCACAGAATGGGAATGGGATTTATCTGCCTTCATCCAATTCCAACCGGAAGACTGGGCTCCGATATTCACCCTTACGGCTATGAGCGTACGAACGTATCCTCTTTTTTCAGATTCCATTCCGTTGGTTGTGGTGCTAGCAACTGCCATCCTGCCAACCCAACAACAAAGGCAGAACAAACAGCACACTGCTTTTCGTGCCCTTTTTCGTTTCGAGAACGCTGGGACGAGTGTCTTCTGAGAGCATAAAAGAGAAGAAAAACACGGAGAAAGCCTCATGGCTGGCATCAATATGTCGTACTCAGGAACGGCAAACAGTTTACCCTCTGCCGGGCAAGCAGCAGCAAGGGGCAGCCCTGCAATCCGGTGGACACACACACAAGAGAGTGTGTAGGAATAAGTTAATGATGTAGGATTTAAGGTTTTGATGTGAGCAGTATTTTAATTTCGAATCGTAATAGGACGGAAATTTGGCAATTTCAAGGAGCGAATCCGAATGAAGTGCAGATTATGTTGTGGAATGGTACAAATTATCACGCCGTTTGATAAAGGATTATGCGTTTGCTCCACCTTCATACATTGGTGATGAGTCGAATTGCTATTTAAATGGTTCCACACATTCATGGTAAAACATTTAGACGATTGAAAATTAAAATACGCCAGAGTTACAGGGAGCCTACGAGCACGAGATTTTAAGAATCGATAGGAATCCCTTTCATAGTTTGATTTTATTGCGATGCTCGGTTTACTCCATTATGTGTGCCTCCTGAGGCAGTCTTAGACACCACATCTTGCCCCTCTCTTGTTGACGGTTCCAGTTCGTGTGGTGCCACGATTAAACAACGTGCTATACACGCCACAAAAGATAGATCGATTTCCTGCGGCGTAGCAGTTTTGGTCCCATGTTTTTAGACATCTACGCCAACATCATTCTAGCCTGTAGATTCTAAAGGAAAGTTAAACATTACTAGCAAAAGAAATCAATCCTGTGTCGGTTAGATCCTGTTCGGATCGGAAGAATGTAATGTTGGGGGAAGAACACAAAGCAACCGAAGGAGCCCTTTCGTTTTATCCATTTTCCGTTCTCGTTTCGTCCGGGCACAGATCCGGACAGCTGGAAAAACGCTCCAGCAGGAAGGTGTTTAACGAAGCGAAATGGGGAAAATAAAATGATACAAGCTTCATCGTGCAAGGTACGGCACGATGCGAAGGATGCTTCAACTGCGGAGTTTTCCGAACGTTATATCCCTTGTGCCGTTCGAATGTGCTGCGAATGGAGCAAAAGTTTCGGTCCGGAAGATTGCGTCAAGATACGGTGTGGTTGTGCAANCGTCCGGGCACAGATCCGGACAGCTGGAAAAACGCTCCAGCAGGAAGGTGTTTAACGAAGCGAAATGGGGAAAATAAAATGATACAAGCTTCATCGTGCAAGGTACGGCACGATGCGAAGGATGCTTCAACTGCGGAGTTTTCCGAACGTTATATCCCTTGTGCCGTTCGAATGTGCTGCGAATGGAGCAAAAGTTTCGGTCCGGAAGATTGCGTCAAGATACGGTGTGGTTGTGCAATGATATTGATTTTCCGTTCTGAGGAAGGACATTTTGGGATTGTCGAAATTCCGATGCGAAAGAATTGGAAAATTGCTACCCTTTGCTTACACGTTCGTAAATACGGGCGATGGATTTATTGATTTTGGGATATAAGACGATATTTTATTTTTTTCTTGTTTTTTTTTTTGGGGGGAACTACAAGGAGTGAGATATTAGATAGGAAAACATTGGGTTTCGTGGGAAAAATGATCCGATATGCGAGTTTCATCTTTACGCGGGTTATATTATCATTTGGACAATTTTCAGTGGAAGTTAATTAACTACAAAGTACCTCTTTATTTGCTAAAGTACTGAATATTTAAAAATAGGTGCAGAAAGTAAATGTGATACCCAGTGAATAAGATGCTCTTATGTAGTCGATTAAACTGATGTTGAGTGAGTTTGATTTAGAATATTTTATTTCTATTGTTTTTAGAAAGTATTCACGAATCAGTACAATTTTATTAGATTATTTGTAGAATTCATTAATCTGCTTTCTCAAGGGATCTCAAGGGGTTTTTGATCTCCAAGTGTTAACGGACAATCTAGAAGCCGTTAGCCAGTTTTAGGAATCTTTTGATAGTCGATTCGTGATTCGAATGACTCTTCTCAAATGATTCGTTTAGCGCTACACTAGATCAACCGTTTTTAGCATTCACCAAGACTCTCGTTATAGCTGTTTGGGTATGGAAGATTATAACCCACGCTATCACGTAACATTAGACATGTATTATAATTATCTTATCATTCCTTTCATCGTATTTTACAAAATCGATATACCTTATTCCCCATTCCGGATGGTACGAAACACGACAACAAGTATCATCCATTTCAATTCGCACTTGGATGGGGGGCAAAGCGTTCTACGTGCGGTAATGGTGTGTAGGAAAATAATGATATGCAAGGTTTGTAATGCTTGCAGCTTGTTTGAAGTTGCGTAGCAAAATTGTATCCGCTCGCAAGGAAGTACTTGAAATTAAGGGCTCTCAGCTAGGATGGAAAAAGTCATTTCGTACACTTTGGAACAACTTTTCATCATTGCGGAGCGTTGACGAAGAGAAGTCCCTTAGAGTGGGAACATTTTCGTGGAAAACTGTTCCAAAGCTGTAGCGCTACTAATGCGCATCAGAAGTGATGAGCGATGAGGAGTACCGTCAATTTCGCCATATTGACGGCTTTTGCTGCTATGCTTGACAGTCAGGCGAAACACCCTCGAGAGTTGTACCGCCCTGCTGCAACATAAGCAAGGCGTGTTCAGTGAAATCCAAGGTAAACAACGAAAGTAGGAAATTTTCAACAGTACGGAACTGCTGTCTAGGAATTGCAAAGGTTCGTTTTCTTTGTGGTGATGAGGATTATGGTGTATTTTATCTGATAAGTTGTAGAGATACGAGTGGAAACACTGAAACTTCTTTATAAGATACATACACATTATGTAGTTTCATATTTTTTATACAATAGAAATATAGATTATTTTGTGACATAAATCATTGTACTCACGAGTGTAAAATACTATCAGCTTACTACTAGCTCACAACGAATCATATATAATCCATAATAAAGTTACTCATTTGTAATCGATACACACCATATGTCGCTTAGCAGAGTGTGCTTTATCATGCATATTTGAATTGTTATGCAAATCTTCAACGCAACGCGCGATCAAGATCAACAGGAAGCGGCGGATTTATGACAGCTTTATCGACCAGACCAACCGTACAACAAGGAAACGGTTCTTTGGTGAAATACGTTTTAAAGCACCGAATACAACCGGTGCGATCTGAAGGTGACTGCAAATCGCAAAAACCGGTGCCCCAAGTTTGTTGCAAACGTCTAATTTATGCCACTCTCGAACCACTCGCCGAGAGAGTTGGACCTGTTTCATGCGAATGTATTAATGCAACCGCACCAATGCAACTGGTTGAGTTCGATTAGATCACGGGGCAGGCCCACGCGCTCCATCATCCCATCAGCTGTCCGCTGGTAGAACACGAAGCGATTAGAACGCACGGCGTACAAACGAACGTACATCGCACAAATTAACCCTTGGCTTGCCGATCCGATGCCAAAACGGGGGAAGATTGCCGTTAAGTAGAACGATGGCGTCGAGTTTGCGAGCGTTTTGTTCTAAGTGTGTAGCGCGCGAGTTTTAGTACAAATGGCGTTGGTTGCTCGCTCTCACGAGTTCCAGGCTTGCTGCGGGACTGAGTGTTTGAGAGCGAAACGCTCTCGAACGTAATATGGCCATCGCGAGTGCCCGTGGCGCTCTCACAAACACAAACCCATGTAAAGATAGCGCACCGTGGCATTTAAGACGATTAGCGGCAAGCTAACGGTCGGGCAAATGGGATGTAGTTCCGAAGGTTGGAATCGGTTTCGATAGTCACCATTCGTGGTGCGATTAGTGTAGCAAGATAAATGAAAATGACCTTCAATCGCTTCGAAGCGGACGCGGACTGCGGTGGAAGCCCCTCCCGTATTCCTTTTCGCTTTGTAAACCAGCTGGAAGATAGGGACGGGAAAGCGGTGTAGGAAATTGTTTCCAGCAACCTTTCTTTGCCGCTTACCAGTGTGCAGCTGCTCCACAGTAGTACGGGTGACCTTAGCGCGCGCGTTAGATGGCTTTTACGCGTGGTTTCTAGCTTGTAACGCGACCAGCACCAGTTAAATGAAGTGGTCCGCGCGTGTCGTGTTGTTTGCGTCGATTAGAACGCTTTCGCCTTTCTCGGTTTGTGCCCTTTCGCTTCAACTGTGCCCCTACACACGAATGTGTATTGCAATTTGTGACCTCCTGGCCCGTTTGTTCCGTTACATGCGAACGCACGGCCAGAGCTAGAATAATATTTTGAAGGTTTTTGTGTGTGTGTGAATATTTTCACACACACACACACACACACACACACACACACACACACACACACACAAACAGACCGGTTCTATTTTCGCTATGGTTAGATTTTTCGCAATGCCTATACACCACCTAGCAGAGTTTAGAATTGGCTGTTACTAACCGGAGCTACTGGTTGGTTTTGCAGAGTAATATCCAGCCGTATAATAAAGTCGAAATCTAACAGGTAGCTTTATGATTATGACAAAGAATGAGAGAATAAAGGTGTTTTGTTAAAATTGAGGTGAAGGAAGCAATGAAACCGCCAGAATGTTTAATTCTGTTCAAGGTTTTCCGGATCACCATTGCGTTGTCGTCCATTTCCCATGCTTATGTGTTCCATTAACGGTAGGTTAGATTCGAAACAGTATTTATACTACAACATAACATTTTTAAGCTGCCTTAGCCGTCATAATCGAAATTAAATAAAATAACATTTTTAATACTAAAACTACATGATCTGTCAATTTTATTATTATGCTTTTCTTCAATAACATTAATTTTTGGATGTAAATAATTCTACCGTTGAAGGTACACGATCTTTTACATATTCATATTATAGTAAAAAAAGCATTAACCACCACACGTGTCATTTTGTTCTATAGAAACGATTACTTTATGAACAATTTCGAAGAGCTGTATTGGATTATGTGCTGTAATAATTGTTTTGAGTTCATACTATGGAAAATATATGAAAAATGCATCCAATATGGTAGAATGGTTTAGCGTTAAAAACAATTTAACTTGTTTTAATTGCCAAGAATTTCAATGCCATAAAACCAATTTAAATGCCATAAACAATATAAGTTACAAAACTGTCCGGTTAATGCTTCCTATCAATTTGAATTCGCAAACGAATTAAACTAAAATCGCCCGTTCTACATTCCATTTTAACTGTGCTGGTACTGATACTTTCCTCTATATTTCGCATTTAATTTTTCAAATTTTCCTTTCCTACGATTTCACGCTTCGGCATTTGCTTTCACTAGGTGGCCCCACAGTGAATAGGATCCAAACCGTACCGTACGACCAAAACTGGGTCCACACACAAGCCCTCGCTAATAATGGTCTGAAATGGTGTAGATTTGTTTTTGCCCACCTTACCCGATCAAACCCCACCAACGGCCCGAAGCAAACCGATGTGACCCTGTTTGTGAGGTTGAATGTTTTGGATAGTGCGGCCTCGTTTAGGGGACTCCGATACCTTCACACAAAGCGTTTTTGTCTGATGGTCGGTGTGCGGTGTTGTGTTTTTACATTGCACGATGAGTTGGCTTTGTATCATTCTGTACGCATTTTCCACAAACAAATAGAGAAGCAAATGTAAACGTACGAAAGCGGAAACAATGTGGAAAAAAGGGTATGCTGGTGTGATTTTTTTTTTCTTTCCAAACCAAGCCAACCATCCTGACAAACAAATAAACACTAGCGAAATGGGCACAGTTTGGGAAACGTTGGCGAACTTAACCTGAATAGTGGGACGAGAAAAAAAATCAAATAAAAGAGCAACGATGCATACAAGTGTACCTTAAATGCTTGCAGACGATCATGTGATTGAAACATGATTGTGAGCTGTAATTTAAAACAATTCTTTCGTAAACATGTTTGTTTGATTTTCGTATCATTCGTAATAGTATCTGTAAAATTTTTAATTTGTCTTGCTCCGATATGTATGTTCTAGCTAATCACCCATCGGCATTGGCCACCTCATCGCTATTTGCAATTTGGTGTTAAACAACTGACATCATTTCTATTCTAACTCCATGTGGTGGAAAACCTGAAAGCAGTAAGTGATGAGATCACTGTCTTTCTCACAGTGCAACATTTGCATGCCGTGATTTCAGCTAGACAACCAAACATTGCTTGGTGACAAGTATTCAACAATTACTTTGTATCATCGATTGATTGAAGAAAAACGTGTTGGACAATGTGCCGTATTCTCCCCCCAAATAAAACACTTACAGATGACATTTGCACAGCGTGCAAAGGGCCATAAAAAGCCGAAACACTGCACTGGCATTGGTGCACACGAGAAGGGCTCGCATCGCAAGGGATGGAAGTTCGCATTGGATGCGAAGCGAGAATGCACGTGCGCCCGTTTTTACGCCCTCGAAACCACGGCCCGTGTGTTCGTGCACCGATCGGTTTGCAGGAGGTGTATGAAGATCACAACAATTCTCGCCACGGTACTTGATGTGGCACGAAGCGGGACAGAACATGCAGGCAAAATCACACCGTGCAGCAGCACCGAGTCGAGAGCAAACAATCGGACAGCTTCACAATCGGGCACCAATGGCTAGTCTGGCACTTAGCGCGCTGTGAGCAACTCGTACGCCAATAAGCAAGGTACAAGTGTGTATGTGTAAGCTAGCTGATTAACGTCAGATGCAGCATGAGACGCATATACACTTAGCCCAGCGCGCTAAGTGAGCTAACGACATCGAGGCTCACGCAATGTGTGGCACCGCGTTTGGTGAGCGGCAGTGAGTGAACAGTCGTCAAGCGAACGTGGAGCAACAGAGAGACCAGAGCGCGAGAAAGAGAGCTAGGGATGCGGCTTCGTGAACGCGGTCACGCGCGCGCGCTGCCTTTTTCATTGACATACTTTGACGAGCATTAAAGCAAGCCGCAAACGAAACCAATAAATGTTAGGGCATCGTGGTAGGGTTTTCGACTAGGCGCTGCTGGTGGTTGGAGGGGCGTGCATTGGGGAAACATTGAGGGGACCGGGTGACCACGATCGCGTTTTGTGAAGGCGAATTATGCTGGGTTGCGTACGCACGATGATGCTCGACGATCTCACCTTCACACTTTGACTTTCCATCGGATGCAGAGGCATTAAACTAGGTGCTCTTCCGTGCCGAAGGTGAACTTACTTTTTACTGTGGATTCATGTTNAACCAATAAATGTTAGGGCATCGTGGTAGGGTTTTCGACTAGGCGCTGCTGGTGGTTGGAGGGGCGTGCATTGGGGAAACATTGAGGGGACCGGGTGACCACGATCGCGTTTTGTGAAGGCGAATTATGCTGGGTTGCGTACGCACGATGATGCTCGACGATCTCACCTTCACACTTTGACTTTCCATCGGATGCAGAGGCATTAAACTAGGTGCTCTTCCGTGCCGAAGGTGAACTTACTTTTTACTGTGGATTCATGTTGAACACTTACACTACAAAAAGTATGCTTAATTTTTAACAACAAAATCATGTTCACAATTTAATTGATACCGCTAAACGATTATTGTAAATTACTTTACATTCGTTTTACTTGCGAATTTGAAACAAATTGTTGAAGAATTAAAGAAAGGAAACAAACAAAATATGCGTCTATGGGAAGAACGTGTGCTTGTAAAATAGATAAATTAAAATCTGCATTAAATAATCTTAAATTATTTGTTTTGAATGGCTTTAACAACTTGCAATTCGTAGCATAAAAAGCGAATCAATAACGCATACCAGCTCACTATAATGAGCGTTACATCTCACGACGCATCGGTGAGATGACTGAAATCAACTCACTATCGGGTGAGATGAGAGCGAGATGTAATGGTGAGACCAGTACGCAGCTGCGTTCATTTCCGAGACGAATGAATGAGCAAGCTGCCTTCATGCATGCTGTGTGAAACAAGATCGTCACACGCGCTGGTGAACTGGGTCGTGAGCCGAAACGGCGAACGTGAGAAAAGGAAGGAGCACAACGCATATACGCTGCAATTGCAACCGCGGTCTGCATAGCGGACAGAGCGGCCAGCACGAGTAAACCCATTGCATTATTGGGGTTAATATTTATAAATTTATGTCGACAGCTTCGCGTTCTCAAGAGTTTCGGTTCAGTTTCTACACCCCGTTGCTACTTGTTTGATCTGGTTAAAGCGGCTTACGTACATTTCGACACTGTTTCAGGGGTGTGTGTTTAACATTTCCTGACCATTTTCAAGTAGTTGGTAATGGAAATGTCTTTATATTCGAGTATTTGCATTCCGTTTTGAAATGGACTTTCCGATTGAGGAACAGGAAATGTACCAGCTGTTGACAGATTTAATATCGTGAATGCTTTTTAAATGTGATTTTTATGTCTTACTTATTAGATTTGCTTCTAAACGAAATAAGCGTTCAAGAACATTCTTTCAATTGAAATTGTTGTTCCAATCAAAATGGGAGAAAGTTGCTTCCTCTTCATAATGTTTTAAATAACTTTTTGTTAACTGAACTTAACTTTTTGTTCAAATCCGTACACC
The DNA here is from genome assembly GCA_018908115.1 of Anopheles rivulorum. Taxonomy (NCBI): domain Eukaryota; kingdom Metazoa; phylum Arthropoda; class Insecta; order Diptera; family Culicidae; genus Anopheles; species Anopheles rivulorum. Next base: position 16,101,886 of record CM032177.1, read on the forward strand.
CGCTTCAAAGCAAAGAATACATGGGAAGAAATAATAAAATAGACACACCTGAGTGACGGTTTACGTGTGCCTATTAAAAAGTGACTGACACATGATGTACAGTAGTAGATTCCAGCTACTGTGGATTGCTAAGCGTTAACGTAACAGCATAACGCAAGGAATTCACCACACCAGCACAAACGTCCGTTGTATTTTTTCTTTTCTTTTTTTTTTGAAGCCCCCAATTTAATCCCCGCCACCGGCTTTGTTGCGGATGCGTACGGGGATGAACTAAGCCTTCATTCAAGCGGTCGCGCTTGTCTGCACGAAACCGACACCAAATAGGAGAACCATTGGGCCATCGCTGCGGAACGGCCACCCCGATTGTGTACCGAGAGTGAGAGTGTGCGTGTGTGCTGCTCCTCGCGAAAAGGAGGTCGTTGACGGAATTGTGGCAACAGACGCGAACCGAACGCAAACTCCAACGCACAGAGGACCGACCATTCGTCGGTACGATGGAGTAATGCCGTTTACAAACAAGCACACACACACAAACACACATACAAACAGAGCCATTGGCAGCTGCAATCGTGACACAGTTGCAGACGGAGCGAAATCATATTAAGCCACCAGCCGAAGATGGCTCCGTTTTTGGGGAGCTTGAAGCGTACGACACGGCACTTTTGCCAGATTTCCCTCGTCGAATGCACTTGTCAAAATCGAATCCCGCGCTTCTTTTTTCACACATACTGCCGTTGAGAAACGTTGATTTAATAATAATTTAAAGAAAGCCATTAAAAGCTGGTCACACTGGGTCTGGGTCTGGAGAGTTTGCGGAGATCCCACACTTAACGATGGAAAGCATTTTCACTCCGGCCTTTCTCGCCGGGCTTCTTATCGACGTGAGATCCGGATGAGTCTAAAGGAGGTCACCAGGCATGGAGTGGCGATGTTGTGAAAGTTCACGTCTGAAGCTAGCCGGCATCGTCCAGACCAATGCGCCCTCGCTGATGCCGATGCCAAACAGAAATCGAAGCACACACACAAAAATGAAATGTACGAAGGTGAAATTGGATGATATTAGTTAGACCATTGAATGATTTTTCACATACTGTTTTATTTGGTATGTCAATATGATCTTCAAGTTGGGAATAGTTGTAATTATTTGTTAAATATATCCTTGGCACAGTTATGATAAAATCGATACAATGTAAAATTATATTAAAGGAAAGATTGCTCACAATTACTAATCAGCAATAATTAAACAAGCGGCGTGTTGAATCCTCAACAATAGCAAATATATGTTACGCTCGTGCAAACCATTCGTGCCACAAATATTTACACCTTGCGTCATACTGTAACCTTACAAACTGCTGCTGTAAGCTTGTACACATAGCAAAGCCTAGCCGCTTTAGCGCTTGTTGCTCCCGTCCGGCAAGCGAATCATTTCTATTTGCAAATATACAACCGAACGCAGCTGTTCACACTTCATCCAAGTGGAAGCAGCGCTAGAAGGTGTTACTAACCGGCGATCATACAAGTATGGTCCGGGCGATCTTATCATTACATTTTTGCGCTGCAAGTGCATTTGCGTTTTATTAGGGCAGAGTGAAAATAGGACAAACAAATACCAACACAAAAGGGCTAGAGTGTTTCCACGTTTTCCTGGAATCACGTTTCAGATGTGGTTGATTAAATGCTGCATCTGAGTGGTGATAAATCTTCCTTTCGAAACTAGGACAAGGTGAAAATGTTACTCATGATAATAATATGCATAGACGAAGTAAATTTGATTTCATTAATGGCATTTGTTTATCGAATATCGAATGCAACGCGGATAATCCGTATTTTGTGATACACAGTCCTTTCCAGATAAGTGAATAATAAGGTACATCTAGTTTAGAAAATGGATGTTATAATATAATGCGTAATGGTTAAGGGGTTTTTAAGAACAAAATGGATTAACTTTTCAACCCCTAGTTGTAACCATTATTGATTAGAAAGGTAATATGTCAAATCGCCTTTGGAACTGTCATTTCCGAACTGCCCGGATAATCGGATAAGCGTCCGTTTAAATGACAGCCATTTCCAGCGCACTTAAACATTATGTAAATATTCTATGGCAAAAGAACTGTTAAGGCAAGGATAGGAAGGATTTCCCCACTGTACGGTTAATTCACACTTTAAATAAATCCCTCTAACCGAACTTCAAACATCGGGCATGTTGGAACCATTTTGTGGAAGATGTACAACTTTCTTCGTGGGTGTCCATTATGGGCGAAAGATTTACGAACCCCACTTATGACCGAATACACTCCAACCTACTCTGGTACAAAAAAATGGAATATCCCACGCATACAACAACCGGCAAGACCACCCTGTGTACGAAGAGTTTAAAAAGCTCGTTCGTGCAATCGAGATGACATAAATGATTTCCTTTTTTTTCACCCCGTAACAGAAGCTCCCGATGTGGGTGCCATCGGGAACATGCAGCAAACAAGCGCCAGGCAAAAGTGGGATAGAAGGAGCCTTATCAGCCTTGCATCGCAACGACAACAAGTAGCGATTCGATCGTGCACTGAAAAATTACCATGTAGGCGGAAATAACTTGTAAGGATGTGTAATAACTGGCTTGTGCTGGAGAATCTCTAGCTCAAGTGTATCTGTTTTGCACTAAGCTGGGTCGGTAAGTGGCAAGTGGAGCTATGTTTGATCATGTGCATGTTTACGTCAACGCGCGCAGTGGACACGGTTTTGTTGAGAAGTTTTGCATTATACGTTGTTTTGCAACTATTTTATCTTCCTTTTAATGAAGAGGAAATTAACTAACTGCTAAGACACTAAGCAACTGAATAATTTTGTGTTCTATGATTTAGTAATGATCCACCTGAGAGAACCAGTGTCTTGACAGTTGATATTGGTCTTAGTTTTGATTTAATATTCGAAATTTTCATTGTAAGTTAGCATTTCTTATCACGATTTTATTCTCAAACTGCTATAACTTCTCCAGCAATAATGAATGCACAGAATCAATCACCAAACGAATCTTGTCTCCCGCCATGGTGCTCCATAAATCACGCACGATCAAGGTTACCCAGCGCGGCGACAACTGACGACATTCTAAACAAATTACGACACACATCAGCGAACGCAGCGGGCAAACGATTCACCGGAGCGCAGCTGTGCGAGGAAGAAGCTCATCCGTGCTAGGAAACTAACATAATCTGTCAATAAGTTTCAAGGACGATTCTAACGTAAGCAGAACCGTCACACGGTGCCGACAACGAAGCGAACGTTCGTAGCCGTGCTCGTTTGGCACCATAGGCTGTCTGCCAATGTTGACGTGTTGGATGGTAAGACGATAAGTTTTGCGGTTTTTTGGCTATTGTACAGTGTCGTTGCCGTCGCGATATGGATCGAAAAGATTTACGGGAGGAAAAAGCGAGACGAAGTCATTCCTTTTTTCAATGGTGTATTCACGTCTTCCTGCCACGAAGCAGGAAGTTATAGTCTGAAGGCCATATCTATAACAGTACAGGAAATGGTTGCAATACCATACCAGATCAGGACTGGATCGTTAAGAATCACAAATATGACTTGGTTAGAATAGGAAAATAAGGGAAAATAATATTGTGTTAAGTTATGAATTTGTCCTTCAAGAATACTTCATGCTCTTTAGCATGTCAATCATTGTAATCGCGAAATAGGATCCATTTATGGATTATTTTCAGATTGAACTGAGATATGTAGTGGTAGGTGTGGATTTTGTGCAACTTTTTTAAACAATTTGAAATTGATTTTACACAAAGGTTTATCAACTCATATGACATAACGAATTGACAAAACTGTTCTCATTTGAAATCAATTTTGACAAGATCGATAGTATGGGATTCCAGTAGAACACAACTACCAGTTCAACTTTTCAAAATTTACTCGTAAATTACTCAAAACTATGTAAAGCGCTATTTTTGGATTTGTGTCATTATTTCTGGAATTGAAGTAGTATGTTTGCAGAAGTTTTGTGAAGTATTTTATACTTTCTATCCTTTAGAAGATGAAATCGATTTAGTGAAAAGGTTTCCCAACTCACATATGTGAAGAGCTTTCTGACATGATACAACAGCTGAAAATGCTTGATATAAAATTAATTTGAATTTATAGCAAGAATGAAATATTTCAAATCTGCCACAGCTGTCCGCTCCAGATGAAAATCTCGACCTACGACGTTATTAGATTGAATGTGACCGACACTTTTATTTATGTAATATTTGCACCGATATATTATACATTATGATCACCATTAACTTTAAAACAAAGGTTGGTTTTTTTTAAAAAAAGGACAAAAAACAAGGTATCAAATCGTACGTGCTTAAAAATGTGCACCAGAGCTGCGTAAGCTGCACCGGGTGCGTGTTACAAATTGTAACACCTTTTCGGTTGCATAATTTTGTGCTGGTGAGGCACTTTTCTCACCCCATTCACAATAGCATGCAAACAACAACAAAAAAGATGTGGCGATATAAATTGGGACCACCAACAAGAAAGAAACAAAAAAACAAGATCTTCAACCGGGTGAATTCAACGTCGGGAGAGCAAAGCGTTAAATAAGTAGACTAAAATGAATGGCGCAAGCAATAAAAGATGATTTTTTGGCAGAGGAGGACGGCTGGCTACATTTGCTACAGGTAATTTAAATCGCGATAGCAAGGCGGCGAAAATACAAGAAGAGCATGACAAGGCGTGGAATGTACTGTGGCGTACTAGTGGTAGCGACACGAAGGATGGGAATAAAATTTTGCTGCCGGTAATTAATTATGCTGCCCAATGTTCACTCTCTCCCCCCCCCCCCTCCCCACAGGCAGTGAGGTTGTGCAAGGTGGAATGGCAAGTAGAGCTGGGGCTGGTAAGTGAAACGAATGTTGAATTAGCAGCAAAATACACCCTGTAAACTCTAACGTAGAAGGGAAAACAAAACATTCGCAGCAAAGAGTAAAGCGACGAAGGAGCAAAAAAGTATATATACAAATAAAAATGGGCCATGGCGGAAGGAGAACTATAAATATTGGTCGACCACAGAGCGCTGCACCACTCTACCACGACACCACCACCATCATCATCAAACCAGATGGGCCAGTTGACCCCGTGGATAAAGTATGTCACCAAACAGCACCGTAGAAACGCTGACCACCAGGCTGACGGACACACTAGTGGAGCGGATGGTGTCAAGTAACGAGGAAATAAGTCCATGGTCAATTGGGCAGCACTGTGGCGGCACCTTCGCGTGGCAGTGGAATAAAACTGCCGAAAAAGAATGGAACGCGTGCCTGAAAATGTATCCGGCTGTGTGTGTGTGTGTGTGAGTGCGTTGCGAGATGCCTTGGATCGTCTTTTCAAACTCGAGGCCGCTACGATAAAGCCAATGCTTGGGCCAGGTGGAGCTGTATCACCCATCTATTGGCTACGGTAAGGCCGCATGACGAAGGTGAACAGAAGATGATGACGATAAAAATGGTGTCACCAAAAACGAACCACTGATTGTAAGCGATAGTTTTTTGGTTATTGTTACGTGTTGTAAGCAGTATTAGAGCTATGATCTTCGTTTTTAGAGAAAATCCATCATTTGCATACGTGGAATTGTAATACAAATTCACGTAATTGAATAATGTCAACGAGGTTCAAACATTTTTCTGTAAAGCGCGAAAATTACTCCCGGTAAATAAGCGAACCTGATCTGTTGCTGCGTAATATCAAATAGCAATCATTCGCTCCTGTTGGTTTGCAAGTAAAATAAAACCACACACATACAGACAGTGCCAAAACGTTCATGCAATTCCAATCCAAACACTCGCAAGTAAACCAGCAAGCAAACAAAAAAATACTTATCACATTTGCTTATCGCTTGAGATTCAACGCGCAGCGCCCTATTTACGTGCCAATTTTGTTGTTTTTTTTTTTCATTTTTGCCTCTGGCAGCGAATTCATGAATGTAAACAGAATGTGCGCACCGCAATAAACCTCCCCCCCTTTGGCTCCTGTAGCTGTATCGTAAGCTTCGCCATTTAAAGCAGAAATTGTAATGCGGTTAATGAATAATGGACACAGATCGTCTCGCCTTCGGTCGCCTTCGTGCACTAATCTACCTTGGGTGGCAAAGAAGGCAAAGAAAGCTGAATGGGAAAGCTAAATGTTTTTTTTAATTTAAAGAAGAAAAAACGCCATCGCGATATACTGGTCTGGTTTGTAACGACTGTTCGCATCTTCTAATAGTGTGGCAAATAGTCAGTTTTATTGTGGCTGTTTTAACTGGTGGTAGAACGTAGGGATGCAATTGCACCATTGGGCAGTGCACATATTCTACGGCCTGTCCGGGAGAGGCCATCACCAGCCCCGTTTGGCGGTCGTTTCGAGGACGAATTCATGCATATTCATCCGACATTTTCATGTTGGATAGGAGCGCGTTTCACTCTCGCCGAAGGACTGTTGCATCCACATCGGAAATGGAAAGCTCGCATCATCTTTGCTGTACGATCGAATAAGAAAAAAGCATTTTGTAGCTCACATTTCCAAGCGTCGGAAGATCAAAAGTGGTGCTAGTTTCAGTAGCAATATGGTAAAAATGTTTCCGCTGATGTTTTCATTGGTGCACCAGTATAAGTAAATTGATAAGATCACAAAATAATTATTAATATCTAAAATGTTATTGTTAATTATTAATCTATTATTGCTAAAATGTGAATTAAATTGCCCTTCAAGAGCTTCACCATGATTCACATATTTCGGCTCTAAAGAGTTAGATCAAGAATTTAAATAAATTTAAGAATAACGACCTTTTTCTTTTAATCGACTACAGATGAACAAGATTCCAGTGAACAAATGAAATAGCTTCACTCACCATAGTGAGTTTAGGTGCAGTGAGAATAATGTGGATGCGAGTTAAATAGCTCACTATAGAACTTTTGTACACTGACAGTTCACCGTGGTAACGGAAAAAAGCTCCATCAAAAGGACGCTTTTTGCATACTTTTATTGCTTCATTATGTTTGAAGTAACACTTACCTGGCCAGAGCCATCCTAACATGAGAAAGACCACCGAGTGGCAATGCTAAGGTATCCACGGTGAATGATTTTGTTGAACCGGCGTGCCACAAGAAATAGAGGAATGTAAAGCCCGCGGATGGTGTTGGCGGGCGTGACGATCGGCTTCAGCTTGGAGTGATTCAACAATCGTACCAATTATCGCTCTTGCTCTTGCCCACAATCTAGCCTTCCTTTTCTGTTCGATCGCGATCGTCAGATCTAGCGACGCACGACGAATTTTGTTGCTGTAATTTGTACACACATAGGCACACCACCGTCTGGTATCTCTGCCGGTGAGAAAAGCTATCTCACTGAGGACTGCTCACAAAGGTGATTCCACACCTTCACTAACGTTACGGTTACGAGAAGGGCTCGGCTAACAGCTAAGCCTCACACTCGTCGTGCACGGGGTAAGCGACCCTGACACGGAACCGCACGCACGCACGATTGTGGAGGCAACCTTCTTTCTACCTTCTTTCCTTTTATTTTTCACTGCACTGGTTCGTTTGCTGTTTGTTCGCGGCCTGCTTTACTATTATTTCTTTATTTTATTGTAACACTTTCCTTGGGAACCACTTTTCGCACCAATGATTCAGGCGACGAAACGCTCACGGGCGGTAATGCTTTGTTTTGCTGGGCTGGAGGAGGGCACCACATTCATGCGTTGTTTAGCTGCTTTTTGGAGATGAAAGGATTTTTTTTCCATATTATTCCACACTGTAATCAGCTACGTCAAAACGAAACGAACGCCCAACAATCAGCTACACAACACGGGTACCGAAAAGGCTCCAACATCTGGTTTATGTTTGGAAATTATGTTGGGATGTGTTACTTTTCCCTTTACTATCCACAGTACAATCACACATGTACACAATGCAGACACACTTAAAAGTCGCACGCATTTGCTGCGTAAACGGTTTTGCGGTGTTTCAACAAGCGCCGAACACTACAATTCCTTCTCACTTACTCCCGCTTTCTAACACTGTGCTCAGTTTTTCTCTCACTTTGGCACGGGGCTTTGGGGCTTCAAATTGCTTGTGTGTGTGTGTTTTGGTCGATGAGATTTCACTTGCTAGTGTTTCCTCCAGATTCAATCTGCAGCTCCACTCTCTATTTGCTCTCTTTCTCACTCTGTATGTAAAACATGTGGCTTTCTTTTTTTCCTCCCCGAAACAAGCGCTGCTGTAGTACGTCTTCACTCGCAACCTATTTGTTGTACACTCGTTTGTATTTTACTTTTTTTGTCCTCTACCCCAAATGGACTGGCTTCTCACTTTCACATAACTTTTTCATTTGGTGCGCACGTAACATTTTCCATGTGTTTTCTCTGGCTTCATTATTTAAGCTCGATCCGCTGAAAGGGGGGGGGGGGCCTTTTTTTGTTCACCCACCTAGCGATCGCTTTCTCTACTATACTAGCTGTTGCGAGTGTTTTCCTCGCTTATTTTGCCCCAAAATAATCTAACAAAGCCGTCGTAAATACAAACCGACAGCCGATCTCAGCTGTGCAAAGAAAATGACGAAGCTTTACAGCATTTATTCCTACTTGAAGTTTTGGGCCAGGAAAGCTTAACTTTACACGGAAAAGCCGATCGTATAAACAACTCACACTGAAATTCATATAGATACACAACAACTATAGCTGTGCTATAGAAACGCTTTTCCAATGTAACTCAAATGTCCCTGCATAATTTGCTCCACCATCAGTTTGCTCACACTTGGTGCGTTTACTTTCCCTTGGGTGCGTGTTGCTGTGGGCACACGAATTGGCATCCGTTGTGCCAATTTTCACCACTACCATCACAATCTCACTATTGCTTTTCACCTTCACCAGATTGCGCAGCGGCTGCACTCACACCAACGGAAGGCTTTCCAATGGCGCTTAGTTGAGCGTGTCGCGTCTGATCAAGAAGAGCGTGCAAGAAGTTGATGATTTTTTATTTGCTTTGAAGAGTAGGGAAGGCATCGAGCATACACTTTCGAATCACAAGGGCACACAAATTTCTGATACGTTTTCGAGACAATTTTTGTAAAGCGAAAGGACAGACAGTTGTGTTTCTTTTTGTTCCTATTATTTAATTGTTAAATGGTTCACAAAAGCCACAGTTTGAGCACACAAATCACATTAAATTGCTTAGACATTTAACACGAGCTGAAAAATGCTTCTTTTGCTGCATTTGTTTAGGTTGTCAGATAATGTGGCATTGATGGTATTGTGTAGCAAAATTTCGACACACCTACACATGAGCAATCAACCGATCTCATCTCACTCGGTCGTCGCAATCGATCTCACGCAGCTGCTGTTTTACGGGTCACAATGAACGTAGGACGGGGCGTGGATTGTGATCACAACGATCTCAGCTGTTCGCGAGCACTCGCTTATCAGGGAATTAGTTTTATTCACTACGAATTATCGTTGCTACTCGACATTTGCAATTTATTTGACTTTCTTCCCTTGTCAGTAACGTTGCGTTGATGGGTGTGTGTGTATATGTGCGCTGATTACTTAATTAGTTTCTTATCGCGTGTAACAGCTGCGAAGCAAGCGTTGTATTCCATTGCACAATCCATCAAACTTGCATAACGAAAATGACCCCACCGAAACCGATAGAGTAAGGTTAGGAATTTGGAGACACATATGCGGCTCGGGTGTATTGGATCGATCGTACACGCGCGCGCACTTGACACAATTGCACGCGCATGAGATTGTGAGCGGTAACGAACATACACTCAACAGCAAAAGCAAAAGCAACAAACAAAAAAAAAATAGAAAAACAAACTGAAGCAACGGGTCATTCTACAGCACGCGGCAACAAACACTCACCACACCGCACACACTAACCCAGAATAGTAAAGGGCACACCACACTCAGCGAACCACACACACACACACACACACGTTGAGCACAGTAATCGTCGGTTCGAGCCAAGGTTAGTATATAAAAGCTTATAGCACGTTCGTGTGGTTCTCGACACCGCTCGGCAATAGTACACTTGCAAAGCACACACGTGCGCAAGTGAGAAGGATGGAGAGTGAGACTTAGAGCACGACCTCGTTTATTTGCCACTTGGCTAAGCAACTGTGTGCCAGGTACGGTGCCGCCTGCACGTGTACATGTATAAACCTTGAAGCGTCGGTGGCGTCCCCATAGCGGAGAGTAAACCTTGCGCCGCCGAGAGGTGTCACTTGTGAATAGTCGCATGTTATCTTTGCTTCATCCCCTTTTTTTTTGACCCTAGACAGGCATGCTGTTTGATAACGCAATAGATGTGTATAGTATGCTGAAAGTAACATTACCAAACAATGGTACACTGTTGCACTGATCGATATTCACTGCTGGAAATAGCTTTGCAAATGGGCTGACATGCCGCCGCGGTATTGGTACGGTTTGGGAGGAATATGCACCTATGCACTATATCCCGGCGCTCACAGACAACACGACACCACGACTCAAAAGGGGGACACACTCACTCGTAACAAATTGGAGCTCGTGTACGTAATAATCCTTGACCATGAAGGATAAACGAGTACATCCGGAGCCGCACAGGACGACAGAATCGTGTCGTGCCAATGCACAGCAGCAATGGCCATATAAGCGCGCACACACACACACGTACACGCGCACACGCACCAAAGCTTGATCTTTCAAGCACAACAAACGCGTACGACACGATTAGAAACGTAAAAATCTGTAGCGCGCGGGCAACAAAAGCGGCAATAGCACAACACCTCTTTACCGTACATGCAGCGAACGTCGACTAAAGGGGAGGCACGCCGACTCAAGAGCGCGCCATCGCTGCCAGGCAGTCACAGAGAACAGGCAGCGGCTATGCAGCCACCCCAAACTCAACGCACGCGTGTGCATGCTCGCGCTCTTTCTCTCGCTCGAGCTGCACAACGGTACGGGTGAAACGATGGCCAAGCTTTCTGGCTCGCTCTCACCTTCACTTTCGGATCCACTTAAAGTTGACCGACATTACTCGTGGCGAGAGCAATAGAGAGAGAGAGAGCGAAAGAGAGGGAGAGAGAGAGAGAGAGAGAGATGGAGAGAAGAAGAAGTGAAAAATGAAAACGGGAGAATTAAGTGACAGCATGCGTCATTTAAAAAAAAACATACACACGCATGCGAGTCTGTGGAGAAATGTGCTCCAAATAATCCTTTCCTTTTGCATTTCACTGCTCCTTCAGCTGCTGCTGCTGCTGCTCTTTCTCACACTTAATCCTTTCGCTCACTCGTGCGGCGGCTCGAATAAATCGAACCGCGTTTTTGTGTCGGTGCAGTTGCTCCAACGATCGATCGATACGATCGTATAATTATTGTTTTTCACTTCTTGCTAGTAGTGGGTGAAATGAGCGATACGACGAAGAAACACACAGCATCAACACACCGCACAAGCCCCTTAAAGGAAAGCGTTGGTGGAAAGTTGAACTATTTCCTCTTTCCCTTTTCTCCCCCCCATTAATGTCTCTTCCCCCGGCTCTTGACAGCCTTCTGCAGCAGCATCCTTTCGAGATTTGCAGCTCAAGGTTAGCGATGAACTGGATCAGGCATACTTTTTGCTTTCAGTTCCAATCGAAAATGCCACCTTTCTCATAATCTGCTTTTCACTGGATCAGAGAATGGTTGAAACCGCTGTCTTTTTTACTTTTCTTTTTAAAGAGAACACACAAGGCAGCTCTTCGCTGATAGTGAGATTAGGAAGAAAGCTATTTCAACCAAACATGATAACTTTTCTGTTTTTCAAAACACTTGGAATTAACCGTTTAAGAGTTGATCTTATGTTATCAAATAAATATCATATTAATTTTGATTATTTACGTTAGTGGCAGTAGAACTACTTGCTGCAAAAGCAACACTGAATACCCACACGTTTCATGCATTAAGTTCTACCTTCAACATGAGCCAATGTGCAGCTTCCAGCAGTACAAAATCCGACCCAGATCTGGGCGGTGTGTGTGTTTTAATTTTTCCCTTTTCTTTCGAAACCACACGGAAAACGCACATGACGGAGGCCTCGCGTATGGAGAATAATAGGTCGCGCTGATACACGGTGACTTCACTTTCGAAAGAGCTGCTGCAGCCACCCGAAGTATCGCCACAGTTCACAGACCCAGTTCAGGTCTCTGCGGTCTCTACTAGCAGCCCAGTGAAAAAAAAGGTGAGGTTGAAGAAACCGCCAACGAATGGTTACGTGCGAGAGCTAGAGAGAACAGAGGATGTACGAAACATGCAGGCAGTAGGCAAACATTGGTACACGGATTTTCATACCCCCGGTGGTATGCTTTGGAGCAAGACAAAGAGATCAGACGCAGTGACAGCATAAAGGGCTGCCGCGTGAAAAGCGAAAGACGAAGGTGGGAGTCTGTGTATGGACGCGATAGGGAGAAATCTCGCAACAGGCCCGGAAAACAAATCTCATACGCGAAAACGGGGCGCGCGCGTTCGATAAAATGAGGCCTTGCCTGTCGCTCGCAATGAGGGTGGCAACGTAGAAGGGTCACCAAAAAAACCCCCACCGTCACGGAAGGTCCCAGAAGAGGTGGGTAAGAGGTGAGCAGTAAACGGGCAACAACAACAAAAAAAGCCCCAACCCATTTTCCATCCATTGCATGCTGACCTCCGGTGCGTCGAACGTTGGACGCTCTTCGTGTATTTCCGCCGGCAAAATGCGGAAATGAGAACACAGCAGCAGTTTTTGAGTACTTGAGATGCAACTGTAGCAGCGATTGGTGATGACGGTTTTCTTATGGTACATTCTCACAGACTTTCTCATCTATCTCTTCGGCAGCTTCACAATTTGGTCGGCTATAGTTTTCCATGTGTAGGTTTTGCCAGTCAATGTAATAAAATGAGTTTCAACTGCACATTTACACCTGCAACGTCGATCCTAGGGCCAGATCCTGAGCAAGAGCTCGACGATAGACATTTTGTACGCACTAGTACAAAGAAATATTCTTGCATGTCAACAAAAGAATGCAGAACCCTTGTCCCATTCAAAGTTAAAAAAATAATTGAGGAAAGAGAAATGCAGAATGACATAAACGAATTTAAATTAAAGAATGGACACTATTGCTCCAATCCATGATGTTTTATGTCTACATTAGTTTAAGTGCGTACCTTCTTCACTAGAATGTGCTAGCAGGATTTTAAACTAACAAGCAATTTACTATTTTTATAGCTATCAGTTTGAATGAACGGTTCGACATTTTATGGCAAGGGGATATAGAGGCGCAAATCGTACAGACTATTCCGTTCTCTTCTTTTACGACGACACTTTGGTGTGTAATGAAAGAAGGAAGTTATGAAGGAATGTTCTTGTCTGTAGTATTATGTGTTTTATGTATAAGATAATTTTTGGGTCAGCCTTCTCTAAGTTCTTGCTAAAATAGGAGAAATTTAATAGTTTTATCACGACAAGTAATAAATCTACAACCCAGACATGATTAATAGGCAATTAAATAAGATATTCTATACTGGAAATAGTGTTTATTGCTAAACAACTGATGCAATAACTTAAAAAAAGACTTCAATTTCTAATAATAGTTTTATCACGACATGTAACCAATCTACAACCCAGACATGATAAATAAGTAATTAAATAAGATATTCTATACTGGAAATAGTGTTTATTGCTAAACAACTGATGCAATAACTTAAAAAAAGACTTCAATTTCTATAATATTTTCCTAGGAAAAAAAATCTATTTCATCTCTTCCTTCATCTTGGGCTTGTTCTAGTTTCTATCCAACAGTATTGAAATACGAAAACTCTATTTCTATTTATCAGACACCCAAAGTGTCTTCCACAAAGCGAGCGATATATATATATATATAGAGATACAGAGAACAAAAACCAATTGAAACGAAAGCAAATGTAAGTACATAAACATGAAGGGCTGCTGTTGCTTAAAATAGTGTGACCTGCTAAAAACCGGAAGCACACGGCTACGTGCAAGTAGCACACAGTACATGCTCCTTTTCTTTTTACACATTTTTTTCTCTCCCTCTCTCAGTCAGCCCTTTGGTGCATGTTTTTTTTAATGTTTTGTCCAGAAGTTGGTTCCCAGGAGTTTATTTTAATAGTTCGTATCGGGTTTCGAACGATGGTACCGTGCCATGGTACACTTTTATTCGCAAGTAAAATGTGAACAAGTCTTCATGGTCCAAGTTGGTATCCTACTTGAACGGGAGTAGTTCGTGACGTCTGACACGTGATCCTGGCTGGAAAAATAATCCACTGACGTCTAGACGTTTGTGGGTACGAGAGAGTGAGAGACTACTTCCTTGCACGCTTCCACGCACGAATCCTTGAAGTTATGAAGTAAATAAAATTAAATCAAACATTACTTAAGAGTAATGCTTTTCAAATTCGACCCTTTTTCGAAAATATGCAATTTAGATTGTTTTAGCCATGTTTTGATAAGGATAAAAGGATATTTATGAAGAGAAAATGAAAAACGCAGTAGTAAATCAACTTTAGTACACTTTTCACACAGATTACAGATATAACTAACTTTTGTTGGACTCCGACAACTCAGCTATAAAAGAGCTCTTACGATGTACCAAAGTACATTTTGATTGATCTGACATTCTTCTTACTTGTACTATTTTCCATATAATCTTTTGATATGCTTTCGTTTTTTGAATAATTTCATACTTAGAACAGCAAATTAATAAACAGTTTATGCTAAATTTTCAAGACGTGATTGACACAAATGATACAATCATGGTGGGATTAGTAATAAAGCAATTTCGCACTAAAATGTATTACCCTCACCTTAGTACAATCGAACTAAGTCCCAGTTTCCGTATGAAACCCGAAAGCGTATAGAAATCAATCTTCCACTCATATTTCTTCCGCCCACAACATGATTAAGCAGCACCAACCATTTATGCATACATATACACACGCCTCTCCCCAGTTAAGTGAACCTCGCGCTCGTTAGTGACGAAATAATTAATAACGCACGCCACCACCGCTTAATTGGGCCATCTGTGGCAGCACACACCGTGCCTGACCTACTAGTGGTACGGCCCGAAAGGCCACCCCGCCAACGACGGTGGCTTCTTGCAATCATTGCCACAAGTAGTTCAACATTGGCGCAACATTGGTGTGCCCGGGCCAGCGCGCACACAGCAAGCCGTTTGAGCAGAGCAACAACACTGTACACCATCGTGTGCGCTGTCGTTGTTGATGAAGCGGACAAAAACGAGAACTAGGTTCACCACCTAGTTTCCGTCTGGATCGAACGGTTAGGTTACGGGCTCCCGGTACAAACGCCAAATATGGCGTACGGGAGCGTTCGCTTTGTACGCTAGCTAGCCGACAACACGCGTCCAAAATACGACATCTTCAATGGAAAGCACCGAGAATCGTATTGGTAGCCACGGGGAACAGGTTCCGTCTCCCCAAACTTGGGGAAGGCTTTTGCCCACATCATTGAGGTTATTTCCCGTCAGCTTTCCTGTATGATAGCCGAGGAAGCAGATTCTTTTAATGACACTCTGCCAGGCGTGGGGAATAAAAAAAAAGTCGTTACGCATAACGCTTTTGTCACACACGTGCGTTTCGCGTCACGTCCGAGAGAACGGTGAAATGCGTTCTGTTGCGATATAAAAACGGGTCACGGCACAAGCGAAAGTAGCATGNAAAGCACCAGGAATCGTATTGGTAGCCACGGTGAACAGGTTCCGTTTCCCCAAACTTGGGGAAGGCTTTTGCCCACATCATTGAGGTTATTTCCCGTCAGCTTTCCTGTATGATAGCCGAGGAAGCAGATTCTTTTAATGACACTCTGCCAGGCGTGGGGAATAAAAAAAAAGTCGTTACGCATAACGCTTTTGTCACACACGTGCGTTTCGCGTCACGTCCGAGAGAACGGTGAAATGCGTTCTGTTGCGATATAAAAACGGGTCACGGCACAAGCGAAAGTAGCATGTGTCAGCATAATTATTTCTCATCGAGGTCGCAGCCCGCCGGTCGACCAAAGCTGTTTTACAAAGGAAAGTGAAAGTACGTTTTCACGCTGCACCGTGTGGCTAAAGCGCGGAAAATGGTTGCACAAAACCCCGATTCAAGTGGCTTTGAATAGGAGAACAGAACAGAAGATGTTTATGTTTAATGAAGGGAAGAGGAAAGAGGAAACGTTTCTGGCGGATACAGATTATGTGGATTTAGGTTATTGTAAATAGAACATGTTCTGCTTTTCGGGCGTAATGACCTATTAAAAATTTTATTCTGTTGATTCTTGCATATTTTTATGTATTTTTTAAAGGTTTTTCTCTCTTTTTTAATCTGCAAAAAGAATTGTAAAAGTTTTTTTTGCTTCAGTTTAAATAAAGCTAAATCAATATAATTTTTAGTATAAATAAAAAAAAATGAAAAGAAAAAAAAGTACATAATCAAAATTCGCGTTCTATTCTTTACAACGATCACTTCCTTTTCGCTGAGAGCAATAAAATCAGCCACACTGATTGTGTTGTATGGTGGAAGGTGAAATCATTGTTCTAAAGTGCATCGTAAGCTTTCCGATTCATGTACCGGTTACGCGCAGCATATCCTCATTGTCATTGTCCAATTCGCGACTGACTCATGCACTATCTTTGGAACGAGAATACTTGGCGGTTAGCGGATGGCGTAAATGTGCTGGCCGTGCTAGCCATTAGTCAGTGTGACGCGTACACAAACCAGCTCGTTTGATACAATTTTTCCAACAATCGTTCCATATTTTGCCCACAGTTAGTGTGTTGTTTCAGTTGCAAATGTGTATGGCGGTGGGCACTGTCTCTGTGTATTTTTTTTTCCAATTCATCGTCGCCCTACATTTCACGCTCGGCAGGCGTCACAAAGACAATGGCGAACAGCGCCAAGTTTGGCCCTCGACGCGAAACCACGCCGAAACACGGTCAAGCGCCCGGCGATCTTTTCTTTTCTGTGTTTAGTTTAATGCTACGTCCGTTACACAATCGTGCCCGAATGGTGACGGTGCCGGGAAACTCTGATCGAAAGAAAGGGAGGAAAGTGTGATCGTCGATGAAGATGACCTCCCTCTTCCCAGATGTACCGTTTATGCGAAGTTAGTCTCGTTAGCCGGTGAAGCAGTTGACCTCGGCAGGCGCATAGTCTGCCTAAGGGTTGTTTGCATTTCGCATCTCCAGCTCTGCAAGGTGTACGTTGCACACAATAAAGAAAAAGTAATTTAACGCCCATTGGAAGGTGTCCTTCCAGTAAAAAACAGAAAATACGTATCAACGTAGACACATTGCACCGAACATAAAAAAAATGACACATCTTAAAGTTTTTTGTCCGTCCAACACGAAAGAGAAAAGAAATGCCAGCAAATGCTCTGTCTACTCCAATCTAGCCGAGTATCCTGGGAAATAGCCTTATAAGGACATATACTCCACAGCACTATTGCACGTGCTCCGTGTGCCGTCTGCTAACGACGTACCACCTTGAACGATACGTTACGATTATGTGCCTCGTAAATTCGATCGTACCCAGCGTCGTATTGGACGTCCTTTTGCTATCGTCCAAAGGGTTCTTGGTTGGCCATACAGCGTCGCATCGTACGTATTTAGCTGAGGCAGAAGTGCAGCAGCCATCCGTCCAGTAGCAGCGGCGGAACGCCGCCGCGCGTCAAGCTGGTTCGGCATCGGTTGCCCCAACTTCGCTTCGAAAGCTCGGAACTCAGGAAAAGCCGATAGAGCAACGGTTGCGGCAAATGGCAAACACGGGCAAAACTTTACTCCAACTGTGTACGAGCGCACGGCTGAAGGGGCCGGGTGCGAAAAAGGGCAGGAAGAAAAAAGCAGACTATTTCATTTCCGCTCTATTTACCTTGGCATATTAGTACTTCTTCGTTCGTTATACGGTGCCGGGCCCGGCGGGTTGAAGTGTGATTGCCGTGCCGTTGTGCATCTCACCAGCAGCATCGCTGCTAGAGCAGCGCATCGTTTCAGCATTCGTTCGGACAGTTCTTACCGGAAAAGAACCGCCTGGGTAGTGGTTTTCGCAATGGGACGGAGTTTCGTCGAGTATAGTTTTTTTTTTCTCCCCCACCAGTGCAGACTGGTCTGATTTACCAGTTTTCCCATGTACAGTACCCGTATACTATGTGCCGGCTTCAATGTCTGTGAGCTTTTTGGGAACGTATAAGAGGAGGTCGGAACACAAGGATACATAGCAAAAGATTCCAAATCCGACGGAATGGAACAACATGAACGGATGGTTGATCTTGTGGTAGCAGTGTTATGCACCTTATGGAAGTGATGTTAATAATTACAGTTTGATAACACTAATCAGTTTGATAACAAAACGTAACATATTCTTGAACTAATAGTAGAATTCTTGGTGATTAAGTGAAATTATTGTTTTGTTTTTCTAATAATAAACATAAAAAGGGGGCGGCCCAGTGGTGTATTTGGCAACGGCGCCTGTTCCTAACACGACCGGACCGGGTTCAAATCCCATTCGGACCGTCCCCCCGTAGCACGGTCTGACTAGCCTGCTACGTGGTAAAATTAGTCTAATACGGCCAGGCCGTTCTAACATAAATAAAAAAAAAAAAAAATAAACATAAAAAGCATTTTTATCCGAGTATTAATAGTTTTCGTATCGATTATTTGTTGAACATAATATTCTGATTGTTTAATACTGAACTTAAAACGCTTAAAAGCTAAAACAAAAAGGTTCAACATTACATTTCCAACACATCGTAAGCGGCCACCACGGCCAAAAAACGTACACTGGACTGGAGTTCGCCTACGTCAAAGCAAACATTATCCACGCTACAACGACAGAGTTTGCCGGAGCGTGGTGAAATCGTTTGCCGCCTCGAGCCAAACCTTAGTCACATAGCGTCTCATCGGCTTCGACCGTGTCACCAGAGTGAAATGATTACCGCACCGAACCCGGAGTTGAGCAGGGTCTCGTCCGGGTCCCCATCGCCAGCAGGAAGTGGCACATCACCTACTATCTACAGGCAACAAAACCGGCAAGGATTTCTGTACGCGCTTCCGGGATAGACTATGCAACGTGATGATTGCGTACCGTGTCCCAGTCTTTGCCGTGGAGACACTCGTGCATGTCACTTGAACGTTGTGCTGCATGATCGAAATTGGAAAAAAATGTTTACCATGTGCAAAATGCTAATGTTTCGTACGTTTGGAGTTTGCGTGTGGTGACGGAGCGATGCAAATGTTTGTTGCAGCACTTCATGATCTGCTGTCCGAAGGCCAGAGTTCCTGTGGTTTTCCTTCGTCGGACAAAGCGGAACAAAAATTTGCCCTTTGTAAAGCGATAAAATACCGGAAATTTTACATTGTTGCTCTTTTTCAGGATAGGGTAGGAATGTTTATGTTTGGCGTGGGTCATTGGAAGTGTTAAAGGTTATCGTATATAGTGCGAAGCAAGACGAGTTTATGATAATAGATGAAAATTCAAAATTCACAAACACCTTTCTAACCATACAATGCCAAAAATATTTTCTTTATGATATTGGAAAAATTGAGGAGGATTTTAGGCGAGAATATGTTAATAAATCAAATATTCTTAATAATAAATTGTTATGCACAAATAAGAAGAGAAACTATATCTGTTAAAGTTTGCGAGAAACGAACATGTTGGGGAATCATTGTTTAATAGAATTGCAGATATTATAAGCTTCAGTAGAATTCCCATGTGTTGAAGAAATGTTAATTAAATCCTTTGCCCGTAGGTTTTTACAAAAACGAGATTTTCATCTTCTTTTTTGCTAGGTTGTCACTAATTAAATATGGACAGACGTCCAGTCCAGTGGAAATTTTTCCCTAATCTCCTATGTATTAGACTCAGAAAACCAGAAAAGGCCAAGACACCAGAAAACATGGAATTACTTCCATTATCATTAAACCTGATACAACGATATTGAATAACAATAACTCTGGAATTATCTGAAAAATAATCACGGGGTAGTTTAATTGTTGGGTTCCTGTCCAGAAATTCTATCGATCGAGTACTCAGGAAAGAGTTAATACATCAATACAAGAGTTAATATATTTACGATCCCTTCTATCGATCACATTAATCTGTTTATACTGTTCCTTTAAAAAACTATGTTCTGTATGTAAAATAGTATCTTGTAATTAAAAAATAATAATCATGAAAGACGTGACAAATATGACTCATTCGTTGACAAAAAAATTAAAATCTCCCGCAAAGCATCGTGAAACAGTCTTTGGCCTACCAGCAGAGGACGGTACATTCATTAGCAGGCGTCGTCTGCAACCATTGCTATCGTATAAATCGATGTTGTGCGTTAGCGTACCTGCAAGTAGAAAATGCAATAGAAAATGCACATTAGTCACACGGCTGCAGCCACGGTGCTGTATGATCGTGAGCGAAGCGTTTAGGCGCTGTGGATGCGTTTTGCCAGGCCCCAGTTGATTGCCACTTTTTACATGCGACCACATTTTGTGGATCGACCGGTGGGGCTGCTGTGTTGCCACGATCAGCCCACGTTTGATCGTGCACATCAAAAGCAAATTGTGCCTACTGACTACTGAGCTCTATACATATACAGAGAGAGGCCTAATAATCTAATAACGTCGAATTAATCGTTGCCTAGGCAATGACCGCAAAATGCAATGCAATCGACGTAGCGAATCGACCACCAACCCTAAAAACCCGATTAACACACGCAACAACGGTGCTGCTGCTGCTGCTTGCTGGGGGGCTCTTGGCTTGTTGCTATTAGTCGTGGATGCAGAGGAACGAACAAAATCGGTGGCTGCATACACGATATGTGCATAATGTGTTTTTTTTGGTTCGATTAAACTTTTATTGACACGGTTTAATATAACTGTTGTGCTGCGTTCATGACTTTTGGGATTTGAACCTAAAACGTCCAGTGTGGATGTCATGCATGTAAACGATTGTACTACCGGCTCAGTTTTGGACTGCTCGATGTCATAACCATTAGTAAGCAATTATGTTACGGTGCTTGGTGCTTAAGGTACGCACTATTTGGCATCTACCATTTATAAATTAAAAAAAGTATTTAAAACTAAAAAAAAACAAATAGAGCAGGGGCTCAAGCGTTTTCGTGCGTTTCTAACAACAGTGGGTACGTTTTGCAATCGAACCAAACCGAACATACAGTTATTAGTCCAAACTTAACATTAATTCGAGCGGATTAAAGCCACGTAGCTAGGAGTTGGCACGTGTAACACTGTGCTAACTGTGCAGCACCAGCTCCGTCGTACGCCAGGCTCGCAAAAACGGCCATTTCATTCATCAAATTACGCCAAAGTGTGCGCCCAAAAGAAATCAACCGTACGAACGGCGCCGAGAGCTCGTTCGTTTGTTCGATAAATAGCCCACAACCACTAAGGTAGTATGACCACGCCATTTCACTTTTTCCTCTCTTGCTGCAGCAACTTCTGCTGTGCCGTGACGTTCAGAAATGGGAAGACAAAAAGGCGAGCAGTGAGATCGTAAAAAATAAACCGATGCACAGCAACAAAATAACGTACCGCGGTTAATTGGTGAAGCGTGTTGAAAGCGTTTTGTTACCCGAGTTTATGACTACACGCGCTTAAAACGAGAACGGGACAAACAAGCTGCAACACACGCAGGAAAAAGCAGCTGCTGCAGTTCGCGAGGTGCTAGAATCAATTAATAAAGTCCGTCAATAAATATGGCTATTTATTACACCGAAAACGATTGCGGATTGGGGCTTAAGCCTGGTAGCGCTTTTCCTAGCATCCACCGTTGGAGGGCCGTGTTCATTACCGTTTTGCACAAATTTATTATCCCTTTTAGGACGGGATGCTCTAGCAGAGGAAGCGGACACCACAGCATGATCAAGCAATTCCACATGCGGGCGTAACATGGGGGAAAATAGTACTCTTCCCTGTCTTACGACGCTAACTAGGCTAAGCATGCATATAGCATGCATATTGTTCGATCAAAGGCGAGCTACTGACGGTCATCGATGACGGCTATCGTGCTCGCATCGCTGCAGACAGGTTCTTGACGTGATCCATACGTACAAAAACACACCAACGACAGAAACAAAGGCTGCTGCTGGTGATCCCTTATTCGGATCAGGGCCATCGAACCGTCAGCCCACTGGATTCCGGTCACCGCCATCGGCTGCTACTGCTATGTCTCGATGGCTCGCTACCCCTGACCTACTGCCGAAATACCTTCGGGGAGTTTATGCTATCCCGCCTGTCAAGCCTCTTACTGTTGGACCCTGCTTCGACCGTGAGGATGTGGTATCCAACAAAAAAAACTGCAAGCCTCAACATGAGAACATAACAGCCACCGGGAATCGATCCCATCTGGGTGCGGGTATAGTGGGATCTTTTTTTGTTAAAAGGACAGACCACTCTTTTCTGCTCGGCTCTTCCTGTTGCACCGGTTGGTTAGACAGGAGGGTTTTATTTCTGTCGAAGGCCTTTATTTTAGTAAACGATGTATTTTTTTTTGCTTGCTGTTGTTGTTGCTCACTGTGCAATCATTTGCCTTTGGTCACATACAAAACAGACTCACTGAGCTCTGGATGCGTCTGGGAAATCGTAAATGATGGTTGTGGTTGTCCTTAAACCGTACACCGATTCGTCATCGACCACAACAACGAATCGACCGAATGTTGGTGCATTCACGTCTGAACACGTGTGCCGAGCCTTGTAATTGTGTCGATGGGAATGGATGAATCAGCAGCTCAGCGGAAAAGAGAAGGATCCAAACGCATCGCGATGAGTTCGACCGACCGTTGTGCGCGAACGATTCGAAATCGTTCCATTTTGAAAGTAATATTTTCCAGTTCCCGATTCCGACCACGCTCGAGGACCCCATTTTGGAGCGTCGCTCCATTGCTGCTGTCGGTGCTGTGGGACCGCACGATTAAAATCCGTTCCAGCACGCCCGCAAACAGCGTATAGGCAGTCGGTACGCCGTAGCAAAGGACGACAACAACCACTGCGGGCGAGTGGTTCGTGGGTCAAACACACAGTGGGACTTGTTTCGACCGTCCGTTTCAACGCGAAAGCTTGCGAAAGATTATCGGACGCGACCTCAATTTTCACTTCACACACCACCAGGTATATACACGAGTTGGAGCCATCAAGGATTTTTCCATCGTAAGGAGTACGTTTCGCAGAGACGTTTTGTTTGATGGTTCTGATTGGGCCCTGAACTAGGGCCGGGGTGATGCTATAACATTCAACACCTCCATAATGCCACATTTAAATGTTTGCGAAGGGTGTGAATTACTATACGCTCTACCGTAACTGTTCCATTTCGGCATTAGCATAGCGCATTTTCCGTGCTTATCATTGGTCAAAAATTAAGAGTTGCCTCTGATTGGTGACAAAAACCGCTGGGCGATTGCTGTGCCATTGTGGACATTAATCCCCCAGCAAATACGGTTCTGGTGGGAAGCCAGAAAATTAAGGTACAATATAATTAGGCCAGATGGTGGGATTCAAATTGATGGTAATTAAGTATTTAACCTAGAAATGTGTAAATGAAAGGTGACAAAATGGTTAGTACTTCAGATGGAGAGAAGACGAAATTATTTTATTTTCGACTCTTGATCACTGCCAATGTTTCAACTATTTTGTTAATTCTAATCCTTCGTTGAAGTGTTTTATGTATGAACATTTTAATTATCATATTACATTTGCATACTTAATCTAATATCGATCGCAAAGTGTTGCACCCACTTTATCTGCTCACTAATATGCTGTACATCATTTAGCTTTCATTCGCCAGTTTAACACACCGAAGCATCCAATCACGATTATCCATAACGATACCGCCAGAGTTTGCAGACAAATCGTATCGGGCAGCGCCTAAACACACTAAACTGCTCTCACCAGGGCGCTCACCAGCTGGATACGACATGAGCGATTGCCTTCTGTCGCTACGATCGGGCGGTGCGCGCGCCATTATTTATCGCTTTCCTGCCTTTTACCTCTTGGGAAATTTACAAACGATTTGATAGATTGCTTCGCCGTTAAGCTGGACCGTGACGTGACCCGCTTACGGGAGAAGCTTTCTACTCTACGTACGCCCGCCGCACGCTCGTCGTGGCACTATTATTGTGGATGACTATCAGAAGGGCTTGCGCGCGGTCGCTATTAGCGATCATTTTCATAAATTTGCATACGTTCAGTGCAAGCACACGCGACGCCAAAGAAAGTGAACACCGATGAGCAGCGATTGTTCCACCCACGTTTGGGTGCAAGTCGCACATCTTGCCGCTGAAGGATGACAGATGGTTTGTTATACCGTTTCGTGATATAAGAGATAAAAAAGATAATAAATGTGATTTCGTTTAATACTATAGATATGTTGTATACTTTAAGACTGTAATTTTACAAGAAATTAAATAGAATAAATTCGGTAGTTAATCAAGTTCTTTGTAAATTCGTGTTGAAACTGTCAACTCAGATTCAAAGCAAACCACTGCTTGTCGTAAACGAATAACCAGGGGGTACACAGTTGCAAGGTTGGACACAGACGAGCTAGACTAAATCAAACTGTCTTCTTAGATATCTTGTTTGTCTGGCACGTTGACAGAGCACCTCCATATGATTGTATGGGTTTGTTCTTGGTGACTATTGAACTACTTGTTCTCGTATAGGTTGACTCAATAACGGACAGAGCACTGCCTAAATAGTATCGTCGAATATGCACAATACAACAACACACTCGGTGTGGGTTCAAATTCGTGACTTCGTGATCATCCCTACCCAACAACCAGAAGGATCTGACTTTATTTGGTTAATCCTCGAAGACATACAAAAGTTTGGGAAGACTTGCAGAATATCACAGGGGAATGTTTAAAAAATTGGTCATCTTAAAGGACGTTAAAGGTCCTACATCCATACTACTTCATTCAAAACACTCATTAGATAAAGTGAGAATTCGTGTAGACACGTTGGTTGGTGATCTTCAATCATTGTCAAACAGTTCGGATATTGCACCATACGTGAGTCAAGTATCAACAAAAGAATTAAAAAAAAAATCAAGGTTTTTAAATCAACTTAAATAAAGTGTATCAAGTCATATTTCCAGTGTCACCCCCAAGGCCATACCATTGTGAATGTTATCCCGTGAGCACTCATTGATTAACCCAATGAAAACAACTACAAGATAAATACAGTCCTACATGATCCCGACCGCGCGCACCATCCGAGCTGGGGTTCAGGTTGCGTTCGAAATATCGGTCACCTCATGCGCGCTCAAATGCGCTCTCGACGGCCAGTGCGAGTTCGGCGCGAGAGCGCTAATGCGGAGCAATGAACGAATTCTAATTTTACATCTGTGACCTCTTTCGTGCGTCGGGAAGACACACCATACCGCGACTTAACATTCCGAGCGTCGGGAATATCGGGCGATGGCAGGCGGTGACTTCATGGTTACTACAAGACTGACACGATTCTAGGACCCAATGCACATACGCTATCTCAATCTAATCCCATTAAGTTCTGCCAACCTTCTCTATAAGCCAGCTGCTACGGCTATGCTTGGGCCATACAGTGCGCGGGATTGGACTTGGTGTTCCAGATTTGTAGCAAGTCTCCAACTTGACGGCACAAATCAGAAGGACGCAAAAGCTGAAAGAAGCCGCCATCTTTTTAAAAAAAGCCATCTCGACCGGTCGGCGCCCTTGTAAGTGCAAAAGGTACATTATTTCCTTGCTGCCCAGACACAAATTCCGCCTCATACGCTACCACGGGGATGGCGATCGTGGTTGAAATCTTTGAATTCAAATTTCCCTTCTCTTTCACATGCAGGAATCTGGGGATCGTTTAACACAGTTCAACACGGCTAAAGGGAAGCATGTTGGGTGTGGAACGCAATCATGATTCAAGAGCCTAAGCGGATGATCTAGGCCACTGCAGACTATCCGGAGACGATCGAATACAGTAAAAAGCGTGTAAAGCGAGAGTGTATGATGCAGCACGAATGCATCTCATGATGCAGCAGACTGGCAGACAGAATTTCCGAACTTTACCGTAGCGATGTATCGATAATTTCGACATTTTCCAATAAACGTCAGATGACGGACCGGCTATAATTGTAACCATATCTGATCAGGTTTAAAAGACTATAGTTTTTAAATGATTCCTACAGGTTCTTTACCTATACAGTGCACAAAGCAAATGAGTATTGCTACAAGAGTCTGAAGATTGTATGATAAGAAAATAGTTATAGGTGTAAGCGTAACTGGTTTGAATTATTAGGATTAGCGAATACGAAACCAAGTAAAAGACATAAATAAACCGGATGAATTGAATGAAGAAGATTAACTAAAATGAATTTCAAATGAATTTTATACATATTGACTATCTCGTTTATAGATAACGCAAATCTCGCTGAGTAACTGCAGGCAAAAAACCAGCTTAATTTTGAAAAGATTCGTGTTATACAAAATACAAAATATTTTATGTAGTTGACAATGTTTGACAAGCTAATCTACTGCATTGTTTCAAAGCGACGCAGAGAACAAATGTTTATGAATTCAAAATGTTTAAACCCAATTGCCCAACCAAAACAGAGGAAGCATCAATTTAATAAGCTCGCAGCACGGATTTGGGGTCACATGCCACATTAAGTTGGTGTGCTTCATTATTCGATTGTCGTACAAAGGTGAAACCTGCGTAACGTCCAGTCCCAAACAAATGGGAAACGATCGATCAACGGTGGAGTTAGATGATCCAATGGTATTGAACAAAAAAAACCGTGTCGAAATGCAACACTGCGCTGCGGACTGCGCTGTAACGAAACGGTTGCTGTAACGAAACGTCATATAACAGCCGCGGACGCCATCTGACAAATCTAGATCCTCGCAACAACCGGCACACGCGGCGGGCCCGGTGAAACCGATTTACACCTGATGGCTAATTTCTTCCATCCACTTTCGTGTGTGTGTGTGTATTTCTTTTTTGGGTAAGGACGCCACGAAACCGAATCGTTTCCCCAAATATCGGATTCTCTGCTGGTCGGGTTCGGGGCAAGGTTCGTTGCGGGCCCCGGCAACACCAAAGACAAACAATGTCGTGCATGAGATCTAAGGTTTATCTTGCACAGCCTCCCTGTGTTCAGGCTGGCCTACATTTTATGCAGCGTTCCAACCAACCACCGTCGGAACCGTGTCGAAAGCAAATCAAGCAGACGCAGACAGAGTGAGAGAGCTAAGGATGGCCTTAAAACGTAAGATTCGTTTGAGAAGCCAAGTTGCCAAAAAAAAGCCTGGAGACCAACTTTCCACATCTGCTGAATCTGCCCCGAAAGACAACCATCTATCATAGCCACCCCATCATGACATAACCGTTGGCCGTTCGAAAGCCGTGTGACCTCTCCGCGTTTCAAATGTGGGGCGGTATATGGACGAGAGTCGCCGGCGGTGGCGTGAGGTTTACTTACTGAAACGCATAAAAAGACGCACCATAACGTGCATTAGCGATCGGTCGCCTGGAATGGAATGGTTCAGTTGGAGCGCCGTATCGATCGCCGTGTGCGTGCTGGGCGGTGCGATAAGGGCAGATACTGTGTGTTGCAATGAGCGCGAAAATCTTCCATAGTTTACAGTGTTCCGCAGCAGGGCAGGGCACAATCGCAACATAAAATGAAGCGACTATCGCCGAGCTTATTCGTTAGAATATGGGATATCCGATAAGAGTCGTGCTTTTTCCGTTATTGTTATTTATGCTTAGTTTGAAAGATAAAGTAGAAAAACTAGGGAGGGAACATAAAGTCAGTTTCTTCCCAAAACTAAGCGCGCTCAGTACGTGACCTCTTGCTGTATGCATAAGCAAATATTTGAACCGTGTTTGGGTTAGGTAACACTTCGCGCTGTCTCCATCTCTCCGGCCTATCAAAACCTCACCGACCGACTGATGCTGCATAAGAATGACAGCAACAACACACACACACAAAAACCCGGCCCCCGAAGCTGAGTGATTCTAATGCACCGCGGGTTAGTAGGGCCCAAGAGTCTCGTGTCGAAGATTTGACCCAGATATTGTGCGTCTGGGTCCATGCCGTTCGCTGTGTGTCTTTCACTCGACTCGACACCATATTGGCACCACGGCATCGATGGAGCGCGCTCAATAATCCGACAACCAAGCAGCTGATGGGGCTAGCCGGCTAAACGGCGTTGAACCTGCGCCATTTGCCCCCCCACTGTTAGCATACCGGGCGGTTAAGCTGGTGGAGGAAGCCGGGATCAAATTAAACAACATTAAATCCGTACCGTGGAGACGAAAACAGAGAGAGAGAGAGAGAGACTAAAAAAAACAACGATCATGTATTCGGACCCGCGCTAGATGAGCCTCGGACCGATACGGGGAAGTATTAAACGGTACACGTTTTAAGCCATGGGCACATGGTCGCCTGATTTCCTGTCCGCTTCGATCGGCTTACTGTCAATGGATTACAAATCGGAAGAGGTAGATTGGTGCTAGATCGGGAGGCAACGTCTGACATTTGCGTTTCTTTGATGGATGTGGATTAGATTTCAATTTCAAAGACGTTATAGGTGCGTGGATGGTCAAATTTCACTTTATACAAAAAAGCGATTTAAAAAAAATTAGTAACTTTAAAATATTAACTTCATTCGCAGGTATAATTTTCAAATTGACAGTTGTTAGTTTGCCTACACCACGAACAACCCGCCATGGATTGATCATGCTTTACCATGCGTCAAATGCGTACGCATGGTTCCATGTGTACGCACCTAGGAAACAGATTGCGTTTTATCTCCTTCTTCCGCAAGCGTTTCCGTAGTGTAGCGGTTATCACGTCTGCTTCACACGCAGAAGGTCCCCGGTTCGAACCCGGGCGGAAACAGGTAACTTTTTTTTCTTTTCGATTTTTTTGTACTGATATATTTTTTGTGTGTTGTTTTCATAAGCATACTTCACTGTTAACGCATTTTTACGTAAATGTTTTCGCATAAACGTTTAAAATCGCTTCAAACTTTTTTGGTCATTTTAATCTCGCACATTGCATGCGTTCTCCAACGGTAACACATCTACCGTAAAAGGGCAGCATGTGAAAGAAATAAAAGCCAAGGAGGTAACTAATTTCCTTGATCTCAATATGCGCGTACCTAAACCGTGGTTCCCCGGGCCTCCCCCCCCCCCACACACACACACACACACACACACACACACACACACACACATACACACATTACACATTATGTTGATGCATTTTTCCTCGATGCATACGAGCGACAATCACTGGCGCCGTCCATGAAATCGCACACCCACACACAACGCATCTCTGTCTGCCGACTCCGTTCACTCGCATTTGCTCCACGGGTCGCACATCCCCACATTCGGTCGGAATTGTTTCATCCGGTGCCAGCGAGCGCGCCGTTTTGCACGCTGCGGAGGCAGCGGCATCATGATTTCCACGGCTACTGCTACATCGTATCGTTTAAGTACACACTCTATTGACTGTCGCCAGGGTGGTTTAGGCATTACTATGCACCGTCCATTTGTTGCCGTCGGGTTCGATTAACCTCAATGGCAAGTGGGGGTAGCAAATGCACTAAAATGCATGTGCTGCNTTGCTCCACGGGTCGCACATCCCCACATTCGGTCGGAATTGTTTCATCCGGTGCCAGCGAGCGCGCCGTTTTGCACGCTGCGGAGGCAGCGGCATCATGATTTCCACGGCTACTGCTACATCGTATCGTTTAAGTACACACTCTATTGACTGTCGCCAGGGTGGTTTAGGCATTACTATGCACCGTCCATTTGTTGCCGTCGGGTTCGATTAACCTCAATGGCAAGTGGGGGTAGCAAATGCAACTAAAATGCATGTGCTGCCCGATCGGCTCTGCATTGCAGGCTGCCTGCGTCGTTTCGTTTTCAATATTTCAGTATTAAACATTTTACACAGTCAGCAAACACATCATAAACGTTTGACGAGAACACACCATACGTTGGTCGGTTGCTTTACAGATTTTTTGTTGCTGTAATTAACATAAGGAAAACACCTATAGCCACACTTGGAGCTGAATGTAATGATCTTTGCGTATTTATCTTGAACCATTTGCATGTTGATACGTCCAACACAATAACGTTCTCAAGATCGTCTTACGCACGATTGAACGATAGACACAACGCTCTCTTGGTAAGGCGCTGTGCCGAGCCAGACCGAACGCCATCGTGATACAAGGCTGGCAAAGGTAACTCGGCCCTCGCTGCATTCCCTTGCATTCGCCTGGCCCTTGACACCTGCGGCGGGGCAGGTCGGACGAGCATAATCAAAGGTATTTAGAACACACATTTTATGACAAAACCGCTGACATGACACCTGAGGACCAGTGGTCGTAAAATTAGCACCCAATCAGTTGCTACCGCACCGTACACATCTGTTCGCTCGTCAACTGTCACGAACGCATTAAAGCTCTTGGCATGTGTTCTACGGTACGGCTGATGGAAAACCGAAACCGTTGATTGTTGGTAACATTTTTGACAGTGGTTAGCAATGGAATGTTATTAGATGGTTAATTCTAAGGGATAAAGGATAAAACTGTATTCTCATCGAAAAGGTACGTTTTTACACTTACGTAAAGCTAATTGGATATTTAGATTACGAAAGAAATCCAGCAACTTATTACATGTGCTACATAAAACGTAATGCTCGCGCAGAATTTATATCTCTATTATGTGAAATTAAGTAGATTGCTCTATATGTACATCGCTACCGAGTCATTTGCTTTTCCCCACGTAGCGGTTATGCTCGATGAGCAGCTCAAGCTAATGAGGTAATTATTGCCGTATTATAGTAGTTAATTGCTTTACCAGAAGCGACACTCATAGGCGTTTGCACCGTGGATTAAGCGAGCTGAGCAGGCAAATATGTAACGCTTGAGGGGAAGAGTTATTAACAGTAGGAACATTTTGTAAGAGCTTTTCAAGCTGATTTTAATCAGATCGTTCTCCCATACCAAAAGACCTTTTAATTATCCAGCTAGCGTGGTTTTAAATATAGGTTTATTTAAGCCGAAATTGGCTGAACTATATCTGATGAAATATCCTATATCTAGAACTATATCTCCTATATCTAGAACTATATAACTATATCTGAACTATATCTAGTAACCGAATATCCGCAACAACGTCTAAAATTTATGTGAAGTTGTGCCCCTCACTTAAGTATGGTTCTTTTATCGTTGAACAAAAGACGACGAAAATGTTGCACAAAATATTGAAAATATTGAAATAGTGTATTTTAAACAGCTTCCAACACATATAAAACTGTTAAATATACTTGCAGACACTCTCTCTACTTGGCTACGATTATTAGACTTCAGTATCGAAGTACGCCTTCTGAATCTTAAACAGACCACATGTGGTACACCAGCCGAGAACTGTAAGCCCGCAGCCACCTGACGCCTTTTAATACATCCTTTGGTTTGGTCGGATCGTACCAGCAAAAGTGTGCCCAACCAAAGAGGAGTGCAAACATTGGTGGATCGTACAAAAATGCTCCCCATTATTTGCATGATATATCGAATCGTAAATGGATCACGATTGTTGCGTGCACATCGGAAACAATAGGTGCTAAAACAGACCTGGACAGTGCACAACCATTCAGGTTTCAGCCTTTCCTTTGTGCTCGTTTACAGTTCGCGTAGCAATAGTTGGCAAAGGAAGTAAAATCACACATGTCGCCGAACGCTGCTCACCTTTCGGGTGGAAACCTTTTGGCGCCAACGACAGCCACGGTGGTAGGAATGATCCCTCAACTACTACTAAAGCAAAAACAAGCATCATTTTTGTGCCGGTTAATTGGTACGAAAGCGTAGCACAACCCGGATCAGTGTGTACGTGTATGAGTGTCACACTTTGGGCTTTTTTTTGGGGGGGGGAGGGGGGGGGGAGGGGGGGTGTTTCTTCTTGTCACCGGCACAGCGGCTTTTTTTTGTTTTGGAACATAATTTATTCACCAAACATGACACACTTTTGCACCCAGCGAAGACCACAGCCCCCAAATCAAACCACGATGTGACCCGGTAGGAGGGAGTTGGGTTGGAGGTGGTAGAAGAGTAAAGGGCGAGATGTACCCCACAAACTGCCCCCCCTCCCCTCCCTAGCTCTCCCTCCCCCATCCACCATTTGCTGTACGAGGACCCATGGTTTGAGGTTTCATTTCCTTTTTCTGCTTCGGTTTCGGTTGTTACAGTCATGGAGAAACATTAAACGACAACACGTGTTGGGTGGGTGTCCAAACGAGTTCCGAAATCATTCATCATCAGAGCTAAAGCACTATTAAGAAATTGAAAAAGGAAAAAAGTTAGAACGTGCAAAAGTAATTATGTATTCCTGGTGGAAGAATAGAAATAAAATATTTCTTTCTGTAAACCAAATAAAAAGTACATTTTAAAACAACCGAACGTCGGCCTCAACTCGATCAACCGCAATCCGCCATTTGTCATCAGTCGAAAAAAAAATAAACTCGTTCGGCGACATGACATCATCAATTCAGCATTTCGTTTTCGGTGCTTCGACGATGACAGCTTTCGCGCGCCTGGCTGTTTGAACCATTATCGTTCCAGTTTTGTGTGCGAACGCGCTCTGACTGCGTGCTTCATCAATCAAGGATAACCATTTAGGATCAATTTGCTTATCTTTTGGGAGCACATAATTTATAGCAAATCATGTTAGCTTTAAGAGCTTTCGGTTTGACTGGTTGCCTTGTATAGTCAATGAATAATTAAACAACAAACTGAAGAATTGAAGAATATCCGTAAAGATCCAGTTTGATACACTCTTCTACGGCTAAGACAGATGTGGAACATGTTAGAATCGAAAAGAT
This sequence comes from Anopheles rivulorum, assembly GCA_018908115.1. Lineage (NCBI taxonomy): Eukaryota > Metazoa > Arthropoda > Insecta > Diptera > Culicidae > Anopheles > Anopheles rivulorum. The sequence goes on from CM032177.1 coordinate 16,134,779, forward strand.
GCCACGATACTGTATCGCTCAGTAATTTAGGACACAGCGTTTTTTTTTGTGATCTACGTTACCGGCCACATTTTCTTATCTTGCGATGTCAGCTGTGGACATTAGTTATGCATCGCTTCAAAGCAGCAAAACAAAAAAGTAAGCTCCAGTAGCGCAAACTATCTGCCTATCCGTCTGCCTGGAATTGCTTTCCGGCAGCGTACGTTCATTCGCTCATTAGCAAATCCCAGACCCAGACAGTTTTGTTACGGGTGCACGCACAATTTGCTGCTCTTCCATGACCTGCAAAAACGTACGTCTTCGAGCCGGGACGTAGCTCCAGATCAACCCACAGTTTGGGGAAGCCACTACATAACCGGAACGCAGCAGCTGCGTTGTGTGCGTAAATGTTTTGGTGCGAAACCCCTGTTTTGGCCGATTCTGCAGCCGTTTGGATAGTGACAGAAAAGAGGAAAAGCAGTCAATCTTCGCCCGAACCGAGACCACACTATGCCCGGTGCCCGAGTGACAGAGTCGGGTGAGAGTCGTAACCAACGCCATGCGTGTTGCCGGTGGCGAAAAGCCAGCGCTCGCCATTTTCGTAACAACGCGCGCTACACGACCCCAAAAGGCAGACAGACACACGGTGTATGTGCAACGGACACAACGGAGACAATGGGGAAAAATGAAATGTAACTAACAGCAGCAACAGTAACAACAGCAACAACAAAAAAATGGAGGTGAAAGAGAAACGCACGCATCTTTGCGTACGGACGACCCCAAATCCGACCAAAAGAATGAAAGGGTGGAAGAGAAGGGAGAGGCGAAAGGGGAAGGAGAGGTGTCTAAAGTGTGCGAGACGACCTCAAGACCCACAATAAAAACGTGACCGGGTCCGTTTTGTGGTTTTGTGGCGACAATTTTCTGTCCCCGGTGCAGGATAGCGACCTGGTCACGGTCGTTTTGGGAAGTGAAATTTAATGTCGAGCAGTTCGAACCGCTCCACCACGTATGCGTGGAGAGTATTACAATTTATCGTCTAATTTCATTCACTGCTGGGAGGTAAAAAATGAGTAGTGAAAATGGAGAACAAGATACAATTAACAGAATATAGCATGTATATTAATTAAAAAGTATCCTATAACAAACGCATATTACAGGCTAATTCGTTACCTTGTCGAAACCATTTAACGTGCCCATACGAGAAAAAAAATACTGTACCCCAGCAGTAGCTATGTCATTCGAAAACCTAAAACGTCGAAAAGGTCACAAGTTTACGATGGCGATCCAAAAACTCCCATCATCTTGGGCGGTTGGGTTTCACAATTCGGTTTCTTCACGCGCATCCATATCGCGGGTAGGGCGATCTTTCGAACCGTCGTCACCACCCTCATTAAGGGTCACAACAGCACAGCCGCCACACAGGACAGGTCAACAAAACGGCAGCGGAATAAATTAAATAATACAATTGGACGCCCTTTTTCGCTCCTTCGGTTGCACACAAAGAGCCGGCGCAGCTAAACGGCAGCATTTGGCAGTTGTACAAAAAGATACTTAAACAAACCAAACAAATAACCACGCAGTGACTTGGGTTGGCTGGGTTTGCAAACAGCGATCGTCGTTGGAACGAGCGAACGATCATTGCAAGAGCCTCACCCGGGCGCTCATCTCGAACTTGGTTGCCATTTGGTACGACGAAAGTACCTTGAATAGATAATTAGAGGGAAAAACCTTGCGTCGGGCGATGTTCGATTGTTGGGGCCGGTCGGTCGTCGAATGGTTCGAACGGCCATTTAATGTGGAGGGCACGAACATAATTGAAAGTTCTCCATTGCCCAGTGCACATCTGTCGAACGAGTAAAGATCGGGTTGTTTGCTTACCCAAAACTGATATCGAAACCCGCTTTTTTTTTGTTCAATTGTTTCCCGAACACTCGAGTGATAGAGGATTTGTGATGGAAATTAGCATTCGTTGATTGAAAACAAAGAAGAAATTGTTTTTAATGGAATTTTTAACACGCATACGTTTAAAACGGTTGTAAAGAGTAAGTTCCAAACCACGTTTCAGTTGAGTTGAAAATGTAGTAGATGAATTAAAAAATATTATTAACCACCACAACAGACATCAACTTCAAGGATAGCAGATCGCTTAAACAGAGCGACTGAGTGCAAGTGTCGTAAAAAATCGTTTAATAGGAAAAATGACACAACCTTCGCTGCAGTACAACCATTTCCTGTGGGAGAGACGAGTTTGCCTTTCGGTGACAGATCACTGCACACCGCACGAAGCTGCTTCTTCACAGCCGGCACAACCAACACCAACTGCGCTGGCGTTCGTCTTTTCCAGACCAGCGGTTTTACGATTTACCATCCCGGCCGAAACCCTTCACGACAAGCACGACGACTCACAAAACCCTTGCAAAAATCAAAAACCGCTCTTCCTAGACTCATTACGGAATCGAGAATCGTCGCGTAGTTAAAAGTAGGTCGCCTTATGCAGCGTACACCTTGAAACCAAGCAAGATGAAGTCTTTCGCTTGCGGTGGCTTTCTCTTTCGCGCTGCTGCTTCGCTTTACTTCTGGTGCCCTTGTTGATGAGTGTACTTCGTACTACAACCGGACGGGATGGGTTTTGGGGTTTGGCTGTAGATTTTACGTTTCCCCCTTCTGTCCACCATGACCAACCCTGACCACCTTTCATGCAGCACTCGGCACAGTCTACTTCAACTATCTTGTCCCTTTTTCTCACTTCCTTTCGAGCGTGCGGGCAGGGCATTGTCGGGTGCGATTGCATGATATGCTTCCACCACCGTATGTTTCCACAACAACAGTTCCAGGGCCATTCTCAGGGCCCTTGTAGGGAAGTTCTGCCATTGCCTTAGTACCATGTAATTGTGACACCTACGGCACACGGAAACAATGCGTCTTCAACCTCCTTTTCCTTTTCATATACCACAGCTAAACGCACGAGCCCTTTTGGAACATTTGCCGCGCATTAGCGTTTACGCTCTTTTATGCTTGTAAAGAAAGAAAAATCATGTTTTCACCTAAAGGAGATTGCCAAACCTCGAACTGGTAATGATCGGCAAACCAACCGACACATCAAAACGTTACAATCAATCATATCGAAAATGTACTGAAATATTTATGAAGCTCTGGATGTAGAGCGAAATGTAATCCATCAATTTACTATTTCCCCTAGCGGCGTTAATGATCCAGAGCAATATTAGGAAGAAAATAGGTCAACACTGCCCTTTTACTTAGGTTTTATAGGGACTTCAATGGAAGATGTCAACTCAAAAGCATCTAAAGGACATTTTGGGATTTGTAAAGCGTTATAGTAAATTCAGTAACTGATAAAATGGAGAACTAACTTTGTCAATATTTTATCAATATTTGTGGTTACTAAAAACTTACACCGAAGTTTAATAAAACTTGTTCACCTACCAAGAATAATAAGCGAACCCATGGTGCGCATTTTTAGGTCACAGGTCACATATTGCTCCGGTTCTATCCAGGAGGAAGTTATTTTGTTTACATTGTACCAATGTTCTGCTCGTCCTTAATCATTCGCTTTCTATTGGTAAGCATCGAAGCACATAAACCAACCCCGGGTGGGGATTGATCCGACGCTCAATGATTGACCCACTTTAAAACTACTTCAGGCTATATACCAGATCCAACACCCAACTATCGATTTCATCATACAGCTTTCGGGGTGTGATGGATGGTTGGGAGAATGTTGTATAGTTTTGTTTTACGTTAATATGAAAAATAAAGCATTATTCAGTAAAATGTTTTCGATGAAATACCGAGTGATACTTCTTATTATACAAACAGTGTTTTACGTATGGAATTGAGACAAACTCACATTATATCATCGTTTGTTCACGGGGTCAATTAAAGCTTTGTTTTAAAATTTCAAAGTTAATTGAAGAACCCAATCGCTCAAGGACTGGTAATTTGTGCCCACCCACCATAGCCGCAAGGCTAATTGTTTGGCCATCGTGCGAAGAACAATGCCACTAAAATGCCAATGATCTCAGAAGCAGAACAATTCCTCCCACCTCGGGGGCGAAATTATTTCTCAGGTGGTATGAGTAATGGCGAACGTAGGCTTGTCTTTTGATTTCCATTGCACCTTCTATGGAAGAAAATAGGTCAACACTGCCCTTTTACTTAGGTTTTATAGGGACTTCAATGGAAGATGTCAACTCAAAAGCATCTAAAGGACATTTTGGGATTTGTAAAGCGTTATAGTAAATTCAGTAACTGATAAAATGGAGAACTAACTTTGTCAATATTTTATCAATATTTGTGGTTACTAAAAACTTACACCGAAGTTTAATAAAACTTGTTCACCTACCAAGAATAATAAGCGAACCCATGGTGCGCATTTTTAGGTCACAGGTCACATATTGCTCCGGTTCTATCCAGGAGGAAGTTATTTTGTTTACATTGTACCAATGTTCTGCTCGTCCTTAATCATTCGCAGAACACATCAAAACGTTACACTACGTTTGGTAGCCTACGTTCGCCTACAAATAGAAAATTGTCACATTCTCATTTTGTGTATCAATCGAGAAAAATGCTTTATCGAGAGCGTGACTTGGTCTTTTGTTTCTTTGACAAAGGAAAAAGAAAACAAACTAACCCTGGGTGGAACAAGAATCTCTTAGTTGACGAGACAAAGAAATTTTCAAAGATTAATCATAATCGATATCTGCAATTCAAGTCCTTGTGGATATCGCAATACAAATTGCCTTCCTTTAATTAAATAATTGTTTAAAGATATAGACAGGAATTTGTAACTAACGCTACAAACAACCGAATGGTTAAGGCTAACCAAGATCCAGAAATATCGGTACAAAAGTTAGATAAAATAAAAACATTCGATTTTCGATGGAGTCGCCTGGTGTATTACTTTGACGTGGAGTAAAATGATCACATTATTTTATTTATAAACCTCGATCTTATTATTTACAAACCTACAATAATAGTGTTAGAATTAAGACCAAGTACATACAAAAAAAACTCCAACAATTCGGAGCAATAATCTTAAATCCCGAGTTTGAGAGTTCGATGGCTGGTGGTTGGAGCGTATTATAACGCACGCGATATCCAGTACAAATGTCACACTGTTGCGATGAGACCGCGAGAAGCAACTTTGTTCTCTCCGCTTCTCTGCCCGTACAGTCACATTCACTCACTCGAGCCGAAACATGAGCGGTCAAAACCGTATATTCAGCATATCGTAGCCAGGGAGAACGAACGCTTTTTACTGAACGAACGAGAGAATGAATGCTACTGCCGAACCGAGTGGGGAGCGGTCACCAACGGGCAGAAACTGTAAATATTGTATTGTATTTTGAAAACCGCCGCTCTGACCTACTGAGAAACGTCCACAATGTGGATCATGGCCGGATATGCAATACATAATGTTGCGTTCGCTTCGCAGCACCACAGCGAGGAGGACAGAGAAAAGCCAAACCTGAAAGCATGAGCTGCGTTCCATCCAACCGCCACCGATGGCACTTGAGCGTGTTTACAGCGTAGGACGGGGGATAGCTATCGTGGACCTACCCTTGACGGAAGACACTCTCTCCCGTACATATTATTTCGGTTTTGTGTGTTTGTGTAGGTCTGTTTTTTTTCTCTCTCTCTCTCTTTCTCTAGGGAAGGCCATATCATACACAACTACAGCATACCGTCGAGCAGACACATTCAACCGTTCAATAATGGAGCATCAATGTAAGTGAAGCAGAGGCCTGGGACGAGGAGGTCATGTGCGATGTTGTGTTGTAACTTTCGTAATCGATCGAAATTATCGTGCCCCGGCGCACAGGCGAGAAACAACAGACCGCAAGAGAAGGTTGGTCAATAATAATTTAATCAAATCGAAAATATTATTCGATTTTGCTTTCGGATGACAATCACGCCGTACCTGCCCCCGTAAGGAGGAAACAGCAATTCATGGAATCATGGCATTCCATTCGCACAACAACACAGCTCCGTTTCATTCCTTAATGTAATAGAGTAATTTATTTCCGTGCACCTTGTGCAGCATATATATCGTCGATGACAAAAACAGAGACATTTCCGTCCGCGGAAGACAGAGATACAAGAGAGCGAAAGTCTTAAGTACCCTCTTCCCAGTGTACCAATTATGCTCATTCAATCTTTTGGCGCTTATGTTGAGTCTTAGTGGTTTCCTACATATGTCTTAACATACTGCCCAGATTCTGGGGAATGAATTGCTCTTTTGCTGGATTATGTTCACACAAGCGAGAAGCTCCCGTGAGATGGATTGTTAACTTGTTGCCAAACAAATACATTGGTTCAGATGGATCGTCGTATTGCGCTGCCGCTGCTTTAACACGCGTAAGTAAAACAAGGCAACATACCTTACGTTGTCGCTGGCAAATTAATTTCTTAAGTAACTTTTCTGTAAACGCTAAACAACGTTCCTTATAGTACCTAGCTGCGGCTTTACACTCGAATGTGATGAGATTTTTTGTGGTTCATAAGCAAATTTATAATTCATTGCAATTCGCTTGATTAACATATTAGCACAATCAAGATATGAGCAACTCGTTAGCAGAACATTGTGTTCATATGTTTTCCTGGCAAGATACAGTTTGCTGGCTAATTCTTGGTAATTTTGTTAATAGATCACTTAAGAATCGAATAAGTTATAAAATAGCAGCCCAATCGCTTTGTATTGATTTTTGTTTGGGTTGGAAAACAAATGCATATTTAAATTTATTTTGTAATTTGTTTTAAAATCAACGGCGAAGTAAAATCATTCAATATTTTCTATAAGAGAAGTAAATTAAAATTTGAAGCAAGAAACTATTTAACTTGTAGTCTTGAAGGGAGTTATCATTATTAAAAAAAACAACTTACTATAAGATGTTACATATATGCTTGATTGTACGGCAAAGATTGTTTAAAAATAGTTCAGATCTTGAACATAGAAGGAAAACGTAATTAGAATCCGTCATGGGTGAGATTCCGCCTGGATGTTGCCTATGTTATCCACACTACAGCGTTTTTTTTTTCGTTACTGAGATTATCGGGTTATTGTAAAGAAAATCTGCAAAATGTAATTAAATGCTCTTGTGAGAAAATAGGACGGTGTTTAACATTTGTTACAGATAATTACGAAGGTATAAAAAATAAGATCATGTAGTCAAATTAAACCTACTACTACCAGCTCGTTCGCTAGCTGCCTAAATTATGACAAGTCATGTTAAAATCCTAAAAGAACACATTGCTATCGATGTCTTTTCTCTCGCAATTCCTTTGTTTTTTTTTTCGTCACCTTAGTTAGCACACCCACAATCAAATGTCCAGCGTGTGTAACGATGCATATCAAAACAATGTGCGAGATCACGCCTTATGATTCGCACCATTTATGGCGATATTCTGCTGAAGTATTGTCATCAAAAGGTGATTTTTTTTGCTCCGGTACGTCAACTACTCGTCTGTATCGGCCTCCTCCTTGGCGGTCATGAACATTTTCTGGCAAAACTGTGTTACTCGCGCCAGGGCATCGGTGAACGCTTTGGGCTTATTCTTCCAGGCCACACCGACGTAGTAAACCGGAATGCCGGCCAGCGTCAGTGCGACCCCCATGCCCACTTCGTAGGGTGCCACGTAGCAGGGTACGATCAGCAAAAATGCACAGATGATGACAAACACGGTCGGCACCCACAGCGGTACCCGGATCGGCCGATGAATATCGGGCCGGGTGTAACGGAAGTACAGGACCGCACTGACCGACAGCATGATGAAGAACGATTCGACGATACTGCTGTAGGTGATAAGCACATACACGTCGCTGATAAATAGATACAACAGCGATAGTGCACACTGCAAAGACAGCGGAAGAGAGAAACAGGCAAACGCAATCAAACAATACGGAACAAAATACTATAGGACGGATTCACCGGGAAAAATGTCTCCCCAGCGTTACGCGGTTACTGTATGCTCACCAGAAACACGAGCGACGGCATTGGCGTGAAGCGGTTGACATTGATATGGGACAGAATTTCTGGCATGTGACCATTGCGAGCACCCACGAAGCACATGCGGGACGATGTCATAATGTGCACGGAAAGACCGCCGAACGCGGCTATCGCCACCAGGATGGGCATCACGAACGACCCATAGCTCATGGCACGCTGGGCAAACGTCTTTTTGCGGGAACACAGCACCACGGAGAGGAAGCCCATTCACCAAAACCAATCGAAGGAAGAGAAAAGAAGAGAAAAAAGCGATCAAAAACAGGCAGACTTAAGTCGCGCGCGCACGCAAGGCTTTTGCTTACAATCCCAACAAGGATCAACCGTGCTATAGCTGCTGCATATCTCTGCCACGGTTGTTATAATTGGGGTAATAAAACAAAACCACAAACGATTGCAGATTAGAAACACGAACTTACCACGGCAATGGCGTCGGAAGCTAAAATAGCTTGGGGCGTCAGGACGGCCACGTACGCCATATTGGCCAGGACGTAGATGGCCGTCACCAGGGGCAGGGAAATATAAATCGCCCGGGGCAGATTCTTGTACGGATCGCGCAATTCCTCGGTCATGAAGTTGAGATAATTCCTACAGGTTGGAGGGAGATTTGGGTTTTTCGGTTAAATGCCATTGAGCACACTGCGTAGCAAAACAGGCGGACAGGCGCGCATAAGGTAGTTGAAAAGCCTGCGCCTTAGATCAGCAAACTCACCAGCCAGCGTAGGAGAAGATGCCGGAGTAGAAGGCGACCGAAATTTTGCCCGGGTCCGTTTCCGTACCGTCGAACGCGTTCTCGAAATTGTCCATACCACCGTCAGCCACCGCCATCCAGACGATGCCGACCACTATTACCAGCACCAGTGCACCGATTTTGGTAAACATGAACACGTTTTGCATCTTGGTCGTCACCCGCACGTCGTAGGCGTTGATATACGTAAGGGCGCAGATGGTAACGGCAGCAAACAGCTGCAAACCTATCGTCGGTACCGAACAACCGGCGGCGAACAGTGGTTGGAACACGTAGCTTGCAAACGTTAATCCCATGATCGCGTTTGTGCTCGGACTGGTTCATCAGACCAGAACAGTCACAAACCACAAAGCGAATCGGAAATATTGGAGCAACGTCCAAGGACATTCCGGGGTTCCAGGAGTAAAGGATAAGAATAAGAAATTCCATGATTAAAATCGACGCTAGCCATTGTAAACTTTGGGAGTTTCCGAGTCGTGGATCGCTTCGCGTTAGAATATCGCATTGCGCAATGCAATGAGTCTTATTGGAAAAGCTATTTGAACGTTTAAAGCTACATTTAACGCAGGATCCCGACACTCAGAGTTCGACTCCCCATTTGCTACACTTACACAAATATCACAGTTGCGTCCCAAAGGTACAGAAACGCTGGCAGTGGCCCATAAGCTTCGTAGATGTAAGCATAATCGCCACCAGACTTGGGAATGGCCGTCCCTAGCTCTGCATAGCAGAGGGCACCGATCATGGACAGCACGCCGCACAACACCCAGATCACAAGTGACGTTCCGACCGACCCGACCTCTTGCAGGACGCCCTTGGGCGAAATGAAGATACCCGAGCCAAGGATAATGCCCAAAATGATCGCAACACCTTCCAGCAGCCCGAGCGATTGCTTCATTTTCACCTTATCCTGATCCTGTTGATGGTCGGACGAGGCTGCTTTATCGGTGGACGACATCGTGCCGCTACCATTTTCCGCGATGGAACCGAAATCGGTTGCGACCGAACCTATGCTCGGCGACACCAGATTGTCTTCAGTCGGCGAGTGCAGCTCCAACACTGCGTTTCGTTGCTTCAGCGGCATCGTGGCGACCACTCGCGGACACTATTACGTGTTCAGGCTCAGGATACTTCCGGTGGAAGGAGAGAAAATGAAAACAAATAAATTAACAAAACAAAACAATAAGACTACAAACATACACGCACGAGAGCGAAAGTATCGCAGCAAAACTAGGGACAGGTTGGGCGTTCTGTGTGGCACGAAGACCAGAAATTGAATGGACAAGGAAACGTAACCGGGGTTTACTGTTTTCCTGGTGCAGCAATTCGCGCGAAGAACGTTGTTATGAGTAACACCGAATAAATGTTGATCAACAAAATGTTCATTGCCTACATACAGCAACATCGTAGCGTAGCAGAGAGCACACGAACCTACCGGTACGAAACACAATTCCCAACAACTGTAAAGATCCACGCGAATGTTTCACACTTCTGACAAATGTGCCCATACATCACGAGAGCATCCCGTCTACTAGGAACGTCGTCACACGCGCTTTCTGCGCTAGCTTCATGCCGCGTCCACCGAACACGCACTGGTGCCCCCAAATCGCGACACTTAATTTGATAATTGCTCGCTAATCTTACGCGTCTGGAGCAAATCACGCCAGCTCAATGGTGTAAGAGCAGCAACCCACACGGGACATGTAAATGCGAACGATTCTGGAGGCGACCTCGACCTTCTGCTTGAACCGTGCACAACTCGTCTTTTCTTGTGTCACCAGCAGAGAGTGCTGGCTGTCCTTGTACCTTATGCGTTATCTGCCGCATGGTTTATACGCGTTTGAACGCTTTGGACAAACAACGTACCAGCTAGTGGAACCCAATGAAGAAGCTGCCAACAATAACCAGAGCACAGTACGCTTTCGACGCGGATGTTGCCGCTGACGGGGTTGTTAAAAATGATAATATTCCACACACCTTTACACGTGAGCAGTGTTGCGCTGACACTGCAAACTGCGAATGGAACGATCATGCGATTGTACCAGGCAACTGACCATCGGGTAACGAACATTATTTGTGCTTCACCATTAAGGGGTGCTAAACAGAAAGCTGACAATGTTTGTTTCTACAACTGATTTCTATCTAATTGATATGATCAAAGTTTCCTTGAGCGAATGCTTGAGTCTCTCCCACTCGATGGGAAACCGCTCCAAAGGGAATGCATGCGTTCATGTCTTGTACTGAAATTCGACAGCAGAGTGACACAAGTGGTGGAAGAATACAGAGAAGAGTGTTTTTTTAGGTGCTTCGAATGTAGTACATCCCAACCTCACGCAGAAAACTCATCGGACTTTCTCGGTAGACAAAGCTTCCGATCAACCACCGCAGGAACAATCTTTGCGCCCGGTACATACTTCATGCGCAATGAAGCAGTAAGCGAGAACATCCAAGGTTCTCCTCCGGGTCTCTACATCCATTCGGTAGGCTAGTTTACACACGCGCGGGCAAGGGTGTGCTAATTGCATTTCCACAGAATCATACACAATTTCTATTTGCCGCATAATTTGGCGAGTATAACTGATAATTTGGTTATCGCTCGGTAGCTAACGACGCACACGATGGAGGATGAATGAAAGGCGACCGCCGTACGATGTACCACGTCCAGCAGCGATTAGGCACAAGCATATGCTGCTCGATTGTTTATGGGTCAAATCGAATTTCAAGATTATTTTGTGATTTCCGGTTAAAGTCAAGACAATTCCTGTTCGAATTTACTGGATGGAGGAAAAAAACTCACAGCACAAGTTTGTTCTCAATGCATTGGACGCTTATACGAAACAGCACGAATACAAAATAGTTAAGAGAGAGGTATGATTTTATCACTGTTATCACACGCACATCTAAAACAATTCCATCCACAACATCAAATATACGTACAGGGATGCCTACATATACTGTTTGTCGAATGGTTTCACTGATGGTTGATCGCACACTGATGGAGTCAATTAAGGCAGGAGTAGATTGCTCGAGTGCGACGCGAATACCACTATTAAGGCGATCGTTAAAAGCTGAACAAACTGTGCAGAAACATATACGACACATTTCAATATATCAATTTCATTCTCCAATGAGGAGTGAGTGGATGAGTTCTGTAGCAATTAAAATTACCCAAACCATCTTGTCAACACTCGTGGGCGTTCTAACGAAGTGTGTCTTGATCTCCAATTAAAGCCACTTTTAGCCTTCCTTTTGCCTATGTGCGCTTCATCAGTGTGCTGCCTGTGTGAAGCTAATACTGCACCACTGTTGATAGTAAAGTTGACAGCATCAATCATAACGCAAGCCTGGATGCCTGGATTGGATGCTGGCAAATATTTGTGCTTTTGCTACATTAAAAAGCTATCAGAGCTCGAGGAGCAACTGCAAAGACGCGCGTCACAGCGCGCCGGGAACGAGAGTAAGATGTATTTGCTTTGCGTCGTTTGGTGCCTGCCTTGTCTGCTGCCACCGCGCTACAGCTTTCACAGATCTAATTCAAATCGTGCTGATCCGTGCCGATTGCAGTGCCGTCGAATTCTTTGCTCGAGCTGCTTTTCATCCAGTGCGGGAGAGCGGACGGTAAATAGGACAAGGCTTTCTCCATGACCTGTTTTCCATTGCGTTACCGGTCGGTTTTTCTTCGCTGACAAATGATTCACCGGGGGAGCAATATACCGCACGGGCCTATTTGCTGGGTGATTACGAGAAAGGGCCATGGTAAAAACCAAACCGTCGCTCCGTAGCGAGAGCATTGAAGTGTGTTTAGATTTATGCGTAACATTCAACAGTGAGACGCATTTGGCAGCTTCCCAGCATGGTGCGATTATCCATAAACCTTCCATCGTTAGCCAGCTAGCCCCGACGACGTACACTTCGGTAATTAATTGATTTATTCCCGCCGGTTGCTCGGGTGAAACAGGGGCGATGAAATGGAACGCACCGAACGCACGTTCGCGCCCTACACAATGATCACCGGATGCATATGTCGAATCAAATCGGTTCCGTTGCGCTATCGTTTCGCAAATGCATTTATGCACATTGTGCATCCTCCATTTTCCCTTTTCTCGCGTACCGGACTGAGGAAAGTGCAGGAGGTGGTATTGGGTAATAGGGGAATTGCAAATCCACCTTCTACTAAAGCAACCACAATCCTCCCGCATTGCAGTACCACCTCCCCCCCTCCCTCATCGGTTCTCGTTTGCATCAATTATTCCGGAATGCACCAGCAAATCCCGACAAACAAATGCATTTGTTGCAACAAGCTACGCCTCCACCACATTGTACAACAGAACAATCGATACGAGCACCAACCATCTCGACAACATCAACAAATCTCGACGTCAGAGTCCTTGTGTCCACAAACAACAGCAGCAGCCAAGCTTCCGTCCACCTAGCCGTACCGCGATAACTATCGATGCAGCTCGACGGTAGCCAGTTATTTATTGCCGACTTAATTGCTGAAGTCATTATCATTGATTTTATTTGCATGCATTTATAATGTGCTGCTGGTGTGTAAGTGCGATTTATCGTACGGCAAGCGGATGGCATGATCGTGTCAACACAAACTGAGCGTGCGGCCATCGAAGCGATCGCTGCAGCAGGAGAATGGCACCTTACCACACTTCGGTGTGCATTATTTATCCTTCGACAATCCGGAGGGAGCATACGATATCAGTACCATATTGACCTATTGACTTTGATCAATCGGGAAACATGGTGGGGTTGGTGTTTCATCGCTTTTCAACCATAATTCGCTTATTATGGATATTTTTTTTTGTAATTTCACAAGATGAATATTTACGACAAGGGGTTATGGTGTTAACACAAATTATTCTCGCTTGTTGCAACGCTTATGAACGATCGCAGAAAACATTTAACCATATTGATGGTTTTTTAATCCATTCAGACAGTATTATTATGTTTATTTGGTACAATGACACGCAAAGGTTATTAGTGACATATTAGGCTTATTTTTACTACGCAGCTGGAAGGTAAGTCCTTGCTGCAGGAAATCAGTTTAACTAGATTTTGTTACTGGTCCTTTAATTGCCCTTCGATTAAAAATATTATTGAAATATCAACATACAACACTTCAAAAGTCCTAATATGTTATATTTAATTGAAAAATAAGTAATTATCTCAGGACCTCGGGATCGGGACCAAGTTGCTATTAAAACCAGATAATTCTACCTGATATAAATAATATTACACCCTTTTCTTCGATAAATATATGAACGAAAATTTCACCGACAAATTCATATTTATAGCCACACAGGACTGAAACCAATACTTTTGGTACAAAACGAGAACTTTGTTCGCTATCGTCTTGGTTTTCAATTTAGTTTGTTACTATTCAAACAAATTGTTTAATGTTTTTTGTTATAGATACAAACATATTACTAACAATATTTGGTTTAATGAATCATGTATTTGTGCATTGAATATACCTGGTTCTGCTCTCAATTGATGAAACGAAGCGAAGGATGGGTGTATCTGTGAATGAAAGAAAGATCAGCAAACTTTACAAAGGCAGACATTTTATTAAACAAAATTCGATCATAGTAAAAATCAAACAAATCTGGCGTATGTATTCCAAAATTTTAAATTCTTTAAATAACACAGAAAATGTAAAAAAGAGGAACATAGAGCGTAAGATAATGTAAAGCATTTAATAATATTTTTAACCGTATATCCTACTGATACGTAAAATTTTACTACTCGAATAGGCACTTATTTTTCAAGCTTTCCAGTTTTCATAGCCAAACCATTACATTCAGAAAATTTGAAAATTCGTTCACATGACTGTTGGAGCAATCATTCCAATTTGCACGGTGCATCACCAATTCCGGGGCTTGATGGCAAATCCACCGAGGCCTTGGTATGTCATAATCATCTGCTTGGTTTACTACACGACAACAACAGCATCAGCGTCATCGCCAGCACCATCAGCGCGCTGCGTGCATGATGAGATCCGATGGGATAATTAAAATGTAAAACAGCGGGGAGTGGGATCTTGCAATGCCACCTGCACCACCTGCGTCTGTCACAGGATAAAGTGATGCTGAAATGGAAATGCTATCCAGACAGACCGACACACCGACGCTCTAGTCGACGCTCTGTGTTTGACTAGGCAGAAAGCCCCTGTAGCCAAAAGCCTGTCAGCATAAAACAACGCAACGAATTTACGTCAATCCGGAGCGCCGTGAGTGACAATCCTTACCTAACAGTGGAAAAACAGGGCCACGCATACGGGCCCATAGTGGTAGTCGTTTGTTTCTTCACACCGTTGCACAGCACCTATCGACAAGATGATGCTCCAAATCGACCCGTCAAACGCAGATAGCACGGTGGACGGTTCTTTCCACTGCTGCAGCATTGTGCCGACCGTCGGGTCATTCCATTGCAAAACGAAAAGCTCACAAAAAGCGGAATCTCGGCAAAAACCACAAAAACGGCTTTCACTGGCCCAGGCCAAACACTTTTGTGCGCGGTTGACACCACGAAGTAATGCTCTAACCGTCAACCCCGTCATGATCTCTCGAGCATATTTCGAGCGTGGCAGTGGCCTCCCGGTGGTTGTTATGACCATCATCTTCTCGTCCACTGTACAGATGCGAGTGGATGTGGCCACCCGAATGCACCTTTCTCTCCACACAGTAGCGACAACTTCGCTGTCGCTGGAATCAGGCCTATCGGCATGAACTTTTGGCCATCTTTCGAAAGGATTTGTGCGCGGAAAGTAGGGTTATGTACAAAACCAGGAAATTTGCACCGGAAGGGCACGATTGCGACCTGCGTTTGGAAATGAAAATGGATCACATGTCTGCCACATGAGCTCATTCGTGTGGATGATGATGAATAACGAAACGCTGTACCAATACCAAACACCAGGAAAAAGCGACTAATTAATCTCTTCATTTTACAAGGTATCTCAGCAACGTAGACTGATTGAACGTGATGCAAGGATCGTAGGCCAATAGTTCTTTAAGTTAATCAATACGGAGTCAAAAAGCTTTTTCTCATATTTGCATTCTGAACTCTACAAGTGAACAACTGTACCGCGAAATATTGATAAAAGGAATAAAAATGCTTCATTTCTCTAAATTCGAATAACCTTTAAAAGTAGCTTCAATTATAACATCAACTGTAACAAGTCGTCAATGTCTTTATTCGAACACTAACTTGACGTGGCACCGGCATTCTAAGAAGCTTTATATTTGTACTTCGCAAATATATGGAAGAATGGGGGAAAAAAGTGTATATACGCCGCGGATCAAATCGCAAACATCATCTCGTGCGCACACGTGTCAGCTATTTACTGGAACACTGACATTCGACGGGGAGGGTAATTTCCCGGAATATGGTTATTTCACGCTGGTTTCCCAGTGTTTATACTTCCAGCTTCCACCGAGTACGGGTTGCTGCCAACAGCGCCCAGCAAAACGGAATTAGATTATCACATTGCCTGTTGGGGAATTTCGGCATCTGGCAAACAGTTCTCTCGTATTTGTGATAGAAAACTCAAGGCCACAGGAAAAGGTCACAGTAGATAAAACATTATGTGGCAACACATGTGTGATCGAACCCACGTTTGTACCATTCTACGTGGAACGCTTTTTATCGAATTAAAGTTATAATTTTTCCCTAATTATGTTTAACAAATAAAACAAATGAAACACAAACCGAGCATCTCGAAAGTGCGCTTGCAACGACTTTATAGCGCGTGCAATGAGCAGAACATTTATTGATGGTAATATCTTTCCTTTTTCTAGCCGGGTGTGCTCCCAAGTGTACAGAATAAACAGAGTGCGGACCGAAAAAGTACAAACACCCTGAACAGTTCACCTTAACCTCACTCGGAAGGTAAACTGTTGTGTACACACGTAGTACACACAGCATTACTGAAGGGCACAAGGGCGGACACACATCAATAGACCACGATACCTTTCCGACCCACCATCGAATATCCACCACCACCCCGAGGCAATTCGATTCTACAAATCGTCATAGAAGCGCAAAAGGGCTAGTTTGTCCGGTGTAGGAAGCGCGGGCGAACACGCGTTTGCATACCCTGCGCCCTGGGTGCGCGTAGCATAGCGAAGAGAGATGACCTCGACCTGGTGGTCTTTTTTTCCTCCTCTTTTTCCCCTCTTACTAGCCCTTCCCTTACCAGCCAACCCCACCCCGGGAACAACACCCTCCACGATGGCGTATGTTACTGCTGCCCTGTCGCACCCTGGGCGGACTGGGAGTTGGAAACCTTAGCACTGCAACCCTGAACTATATAGTCGGTGGAAATGCCATCAGCGACGTTTAGTTCGTCAATCGTAGCGCGTTCATTTGCACTGCGCTGGTGTACACACGTGTCTCATAGCCTTCCTTGCCTCGCGCGGCCAGAGATGATCGTTGGGCAGTGTACGACCCGGCAGTCATCTCTGGTTACATTTGACGTACGACGCGGCAAGCGTTCCAACAACTTCACCTAACGTTTGGATAATAGATTCTTTCAGCAAGAGCGAAAACGAGTGCACCAGAGCGAAGTATATAGCAGTGTGGGTGTCAAGATTCGTGAGTTCCTTCACTCACTCAACTCACCTTACTGAGGTCCTTTTTATTCGAAACTGTAGTTTGTTCGTTCTCATGCGAAAGCTGTGTGTCGTGCTCAGTAATAATTGAACACATGTTTTGTCCCTGGAACTAAATGCTGGGCAACCGGATCAAGTTGAAGTTGAGAGAATCAATAACAAGTTAGTGCTATTTTAGGCACAACGTCAAGTTTTTGCTGAAAGGAGGTAAACAGCTTTTGATTGGGTTGACACAAAATTCCTGTTTTTGACGAATTACATTAAAATTTGTGCAATATACTATGTTCTTTGTATTTGGTGAGATATAACCTCTCTCTCTCTCTTTGGCTTAACGACCTACCAGGTCATGCCGGCCATCAAATGGCTTACTAGACTATTAGATACCACGTAGTTGCATAGTCAGTGCTCACTACGCGGGAACGGTCCGGATGGGATTTGAACCCGGTCCGGTCGTGGTAGGGACTAGCGCCGTTTCCAACCAACACCACCGAGCCGCCGATATAACCTCTCAGATATATAATACTGACAGCTTTGTAGGTACAAGATATAAATACCTAAATCACACTCATCCACAGTGACTCAACACAAACTCGGTTACTACCTTAGGAAGTGGCCCAACGCTCCGCATCTTGATGGCTGAGATAGTAGCGCAGTGTTGGCCCCCACACCAAATGCAACGGAATGCTGGAACAACACAGATGGGCGATAGGAAATATGTTTGATTGTTTGCATATGCTTACGCCCCGTGCACTGAAGCATGCTCCACTTTAGTTGAATGTAGGTTTTCCGGATCAAGGATTTAGCTTCACACCGGTTGGCATGAAAGAGCGAAACCAATGTCACACAACCAGCAACCACTAACGAGTTGACGCGGAATGGGGAAATTTATAATACATGCCATTGTTAATTGCGCTTCATTACACCAACGGGGACCGAGACAAAACGAAACGTGGCACCAGCGTTTCCTTTNGCGATAGGAAATATGTTTGATTGTTTGCATATGCTTACGCCCCGTGCACTGAAGCATGCTCCACTTTAGTTGAATGTAGGTTTTCCGGATCAAGGATTTAGCTTCACACCGGTTGGCATGAAAGAGCGAAACCAATGTCACACAACCAGCAACCACTAACGAGTTGACGCGGAATGGGGAAATTTATAATACATGCCATTGTTAATTGCGCTTCATTACACCAACGGGGACCGAGACAAAACGAAACGTGGCACCAGCGTTTCCTTCGGCGTAGGAAACCCGAAGGAATGTAAATTGGAATGATGAATTATGATTCTATTAGCTGTTGCAATTCCATATAGTTGTGCCTTACAAGCTTTACTTATGAAACACTACTTGGTGTTATTATGAAAGTTATTAATAAACTATTGTAGAATAAAACAATAAATAAGTAAAACACGTAAACTATACACGATATACATACTTCATTATTATTAATATAATTAAATACATTTAAATCATTGTTCCACAAAAGAAATGTTATAGTTTAGTTATTATTATTTTTTTTATGTTAGAACGGACCAGGCCGTATTAGACTAATTTTTACCACGTAGCCGGCTAGTCAGTCCGTGCTACGGGGGTCCGAATGGGATTTGAACGGATCCGGTCGTGTTGGGACTAGCGCCGCTACCAAATACACCACCGCGCCGCCCCACTTTAGTCATAATGATGTAAATAATTGAAATAAAACACTTTTGTTTCAATTACCGCTAAAGAGGATACAACCCAAATCGTTTCAGTAATAATCTTACCCAAAACATTTAAAACAAAGTTTAACTCATGCACTCGGACGGCACTGGTTCCGCATGGTAGCTTCAACGCCTCGTGCCACAGCAGAGCATGTCGACCGAATTATTGTCCATTTAGATAAACCTTGACCCGTATCTGGAACGGCTAGCCTCGGTGGAATCATCCCCTAACCGTTTGCTTCCATGTCCATCAAACAAAAGGGTGCAAGGACAAATTTACCATAAACGTAATGATCGTATCGCACGCAACGTCACCGAGAGGCAAAGTTTGTAACATTCGCACCCTACTCAAGTTCCATTGAACTTACCAGCTTCGAACGAAACCGTAGTGACAGTATGTATTTGCTAGAATAATAAAAAAAAGGAATGCTCGAATGACTTAGCAAAGGAAACATGACCGTACGTGTTAGTATAAACCATTGAAAGCCTTACTTTTCGATTAAACACGTGCCCCAGATGAAATGGAACCGTGATAAATTACACACAATTAATCACTAACCGGAAATCGAATACGTCGAATACGAAAAAAAAAAAACATTTTCCAAGAGATCCAAGATTCAAACCACTCATTCACTATTACTCATCGCTACACTATATTTCATTATATGCATTATTTTAGTTCAAACAACAGTGTAAATCATTCCATTCGAAATACAAAACAACAAATTGGCTTGTTTCTTTATAAAAACTACACCATCCTGGGAGACACGCGTGTTTCTTTTACGATAACTTAGTGGACGCTGATCGTAAACTACGCCCACATACGGGAGCGTGTGTTCTCCATTAAGGTGACCATTACCAGCAATAATTAACATGAATGGTTAGCTCTCGCGTCGTTATGTCTGCGCCGATCGCACAATGATTTTTATGACAAAATTAATAAAACACCAACTAACCAAAGGTAGAAGAAATCAAGAAATTCAATGCAGATCCAAATTCCTATTTGCCAGCAAATGTCACAGACAGTGAATCACCTTCAAAACCTATATTTTAAAGAAAAGCTAAATCACCTTTTGCAAGCCATTGTTTTGACAGACCGAGAAAGGAAACGCAATTAATGTGACAAACGGCACGCAATGTAAAATTGATTCTGATGAGTCAGTCTAGTTAGTAGAATGTGAACCGATGGTGAAGAGGCCTACGAAGAAAAATGATGTACCACTGTCTATCCCGAATAAAAAAGTAAAACAATTTATGTTAGCTTGTAGCGCTGAATCACGTTTCACAATTCTATCTGACAGAAACCGCTTCAATTCGAATTGTGCTCTCGATATTAATGAACCGTTGACACATGGTGGTAACGCTGTATCGCACTATTATACGTATCGGACAGCAAATTGTTTCACAGCTTTTCTCATACATATTTGGAGCATCGGTGACAACAACAATGGCCAGGCGTCACGAAGGCGTTCAGGGGCGTTTAAGTAGCATAAGCATCCAAGTGCAGACAGTCACCAAAAAACGAAACCCACAAAAAAAAACACAAAACCTGAACGCCAAGCGCTCAAGAGGAGCGGTTGAATTAAAAAATCATTGACCTAGTCTCAGCCTCAATGGCACCCGGGCCAGCAGTTCCCCTGACATTTTTCGTCGCGATCGCTCGGGCCCGATCTCTTCGGTCGTCTTTTTTCGACAGGTTGCAGCGGACCACCGCGGCAAACGCGCTGGCGGCCGGCCTGAGGCCACCGGCACGAGTCCAAGGCACTATCGTTTCATATTTCCTTTCGCACGCGAGCACCATTTAACGAACGTGGACATGGTGCAGTGTGGTCGATGGTCGTGCCGGCAGGTCATTGCTATATCATGTCGCCTGTTAAGTGAGTGTCCAAATTATTCTTCTCTTTTAGCCGGCCGTAAGCGAACGGAGACGACTTCAAAATGCAGCATGCCGCGTAATGGAGTGAAAGAGATTAATCAAAGCCGACCAGTCACCGGATCGGCGGCAGCAGGTGAGTAAATGGTTTAAAAGCGAAAAATGTCCTTAAAACAAACACGCTGGGAGGGGGAAAAGGGTAGATAGAGAGACGTTAGCCTTTCCACACTGCATGGGAACGCACTATCCAATTTGGCTGCCATACTATCAAATTAATAGACATCATTTAGCGAGTGAATGCGATTTTGGAAGATCGTTTCTATTAATGTTACTCTCTCTTTTCCATGAGCATATTTGTCAGAGTTTTCGAATCTGTGATCTACTACTCACTTACAAAATCTATTTTTTCATGCTATCTATGCTCAATCAGTCTGCAGTGATGTTGAACGGACAGCACGAATAAACTAAATACATTTATTTGTAAGCTGAACGTATTAAGACTAAAAATAAACATTTAACTTATTTTCGAAAAATTATTTCCTAAAATGTAGGTTAAAAATAGTTTCCAGTATGTACGGTAACGTTGTAAGTAACCCTTTTTTCCTATGTAAAATTATACATTAGTTCATTATGTCGTACAAATAACATATCTAGTTCAGTTCTCACCATTAAAAATATCAAAGAAATAATTCTTTACTAAATTCTGTTACTTATTTTCATTTGTAAAAAGGGCAAATTTCCTATAAAAAATGTCCGAAAGAGATATGAAAAACTTCCCGTGTCGGAGAATCAAGATGCAAAGGGATATGTCAATTTCGATGAAAACATTACACATTGCAGCTTGAAACCTGATTGATTATCTTGAATTGATTGCCATCGTATCGTTATCGATCGTAGTTGTTTGGGGTGATTTGTTTTGCATCAAATTTTCCCTTGATTGACTGCACCAGGAAGCTATGGAACGACCAACGTAATGATACGATCGATGGAATAGTGACGAGCTACTGCTTCTAGCACTGCAATTGTATTCAGCCGATGGCTGGTCAACCGACGCGGATACCCGTAGCAAACCAGTCAGTAACCGCAGCAGTGTTAACCCCACGTTTGACCCACGCTGTAGACAGTTTAGTAAACGACTACTTGCGTTTGATGTGAATGCACTTCACCTAATTGACTCTCGAATCGTACGGCAACCTCCCGCAACAGAGGCGAGGTGGCTTGCAAATGTCTCTCGAGGTTTACCGCGATTGGACCAATCCAATCGTATGCCGGAAGCGTTTCATCCGAAATTGGGGCCAATGCAAGCGTAAAGGTTCGTGGGCGGTTGACGGTAACTGCAATCATCTCGCGTACCTAGCTCCCGTGGAAAGACTTTATTGAGTCAACAAGCGAGTAAAGGCGGCTCGTTTCTATCGCAGCGTTATTTAGGCAGAAATGTACAATAATCGCAACGAGACAGAATAATTCGATCTTTACTTTTACTGGCGGTCGATACAAAATTGGCTACTGTCTTGTTTGCACTACTTATTTGCCGAAGTTTGTGGTTTGTGTGTGCTGTTGCAGGGTTTTCGAAACTAATTCGTGATCAGATGCACACAACAGACAATGCGTCTTATTTGGTTTACAGTTCATGATTCAACGCTCATATAATTTCTTTTTCGTTTGCCTTGTTTTGTAACAACCTATTTATAAAAACCATGAAACTGGAAATTATTAATATTAGCAAATTATGGTCAATTAATCTCCACAGAGCATAAGACAACGTTACGTCGCTAAGCTGTAAAAGTGTTGCAATAATCGTTAAAAATATATCATAACTTCCTACGAGAATATCATTTAGCTATGGACTTATCTTCACGGCCACACCCTACATCATTCTTTTAGTGAGGTGTTTAATGGCAATAAAATCACTCTAACTACCCTGCAGCCGTGTCTGCGTGTCTGGCACGCGCATTCGAAGGAGAACTTTCGCGTGGGTGGCGCGTGCCACCAGACTGCTGCAACCCAACAGAAGCATGTAATACCAATCTGCACACAATCCGTCCCTCCTTCGTTCCATTGCCTTTCTTTCTCGTTTCATTTCTTCGTGTTTGGCTTTAAGCCTTCGAACTAACAGCATCGTTGGTTGATCTGAATTTTAGGTCAATTTCAAAATAACTGATCTGATCGTAGAAAGAAAAAAAATAAGGCAAAATAAGACAAGCTACACAGCTAGGCGCAATGAATGTGGCCTGCAAGTCGTCCATTAACTAGCGTAACAGTTACAATGAGGCTGCAAACAGTTGACTACAAACATTTGACTGGCCAGTGCAGTGTAGGGCACCACACCACACCAAACACAATCCGTCGTTACGGGTGCAGCGTAGAAAGATTAAATGCACCAGTGGCATTTGCTCCCAGAGATCCGAAAGTTTCGCTTACCTCGAACCATGCCATGGTTCGTAAAATGCTCTGCTATGGCGCTACCGTATTCGAATCGACCAATGTTGCAACGTTGATTGATTGAAATGCACATGCACTTAGAAATGGTTTGCGCCCATTCGGCGTCGGATTATGCTGCAGGCGCAGCGCAGAACAGGCGAACGGTGCAATAAAACTGCACGTTTCCTGATCGCTGCATATTTTATCGCACTTCGACACACATCTGGACAAACCCACTCGGGGCAGTGTGTAGAGATTTTTGACCCCATTGTGTGTCTTTTGGGTTTAAAATTGTAGATCTAATAATGTAAATCGTAACGGCTGATGTCTAATAAGGCCCCAACCGCCACCAGACTAATTGCGACTTGTTGCAGCAACTAAGTCAATAGTTGCAGACATAATGCAGCAAAGTTTTGACCTACGATTTGAGCTTGTATATCCCAAGTTATGCTTTTAACCATTCCATCGTCAAAGTATTGGGTCGTAATTATTATTTGCTTTAGAGTTTGCTTGGCGTAGAATACATCACAGTTTTAGACAACTATTTGTAGCATTATTTCTCTTTGTTTCGTTCCCCTAAAGAGCCTTGTAGTAAAGAAAAAGGAAAAACAATACTTTGGGACACTTTCCACACGGAATCATATATTGCGAATTGAGTGCCTGCAAGTAAACAGAACAATTTCATTAATCAAAACGATGCTTTCTCTCTCCCTCCCATGCATCGGGATTCGAACACAGTTGACCTACATTAGTCAAATGGAATAGAGGACGAAATTAGCTAATAAGATCCACATTTCTGACGGAATGGAGAACGAATGTTGTCACGGGTAACGCACAATTTCTGAAATATTTGCCCCCGATTGACATGTGAAGCGTTTTTTCAGTATGTGGGGCGAGTTTTATGTTCCCCTATGCCAAGTTTGTTTTCAAAAGATGTCCACGGGATACGTACCTACAGCATAAGTCCCTTTTCGTACAAGTGTGATCATTAATGGAAAACAGCCTTGTGTGGTAGAGATAAATAAAAACATACAAATCCCTTGTTCGCACTCTCTCGCTCTCTCTGTCTCTCTCTTCCGAGCTCTGTCTATATATAAACGTTTGTCCTTTTTTCCCTTCCACTGTGGCGAATGCTTCTAGCATTACGGAGATCCTCTTGAACTGCTCGTTAGTGGCTGTGAAGTGTACGTAAGTTGTGACCTATATTTTCCCAGCTGTTCATTCTGGTGCGGAAATGATGATGCCACGGCACTTTTGCTACGGACATTTTCAAACACATCATTTGTTCGTGACAGATTCTACTGGATTTGCTGAAGAATTACCACCCCGATAGGTGGCCACGTAAAATAAACAAGCTTATTTACATTCGTTCTGAGACTTGTACACTAATTACGAGGAAGAGCATGATTTGTAGAGAAACTGTCCCGTTTGTTTAGTAATCGGCATGCTACAAAGCCTTCTGGTGAAGCAATTTAATGTTGTACCCAGAAGCCTGTTTTATGGATCATACTTAACTGCTATCCTTGACTCAAATCTTGGCAGAGTCAAGCATCCCACACATTGTTTTACTATACCCAAGTAAAATAAATTCCAGAAAGTTACAAGGTATAACACACTGTCTGAATCAAGTTTTTCTTCAATCTGTCCTCCTTTTTCATTTACCAACAATATTTTTCAAACAAGATGAGTAGATTGTTATGAAATTCGATTGTTCATGTATCCTCCAAATCCACAGCTGAAAAAAAGAATGGACACGATCATCATGTCGAACGGGAATTTAACTCGATCCGCGACTGACGAAACAATATTGACACATATTTTTTCTCTGTTGCGTGCGTTTGTAAAATTCTAAAATTATCAACCACACGTTTCACCGAATCAGGTTAGAGTAGCGTTCTACAAGTTCTTTTTCAGTTCTTAAAACGTCTGCATATGTTTCGAACAAATCCATTTGAGGATTCATAAAAAAACAATTGATAGTGATAACACAGACATGCATATCTGTCTACATGTAAAAATAATCCATTTCAAATCATTCTCTCGTGGATGACAAACGATCCTGTGACCTGTTTTTACGATGAACTGGCCCTGCTATATTCTAGGGAGAATGAAACCTCCATTCCACCGACGATTGGGATCCGTTTGACCTAATTCGAGAAGCGACGAAATAACCAAATCGGAAGCTTCCCTACTTACGCTGCAGTGTCCTCGAGAACATTTGCAGTCAAAGTGTGTCAACGGTGGTGACTGGTACTGGTGGAATCATGATTATTCTAT
>CM032177.1:16196330-16272292 GCA_018908115.1 Anopheles rivulorum
CACACACACACGCAGACACGTTCGCGAGCTTGAAAAACAAATGCCGAGTCCAAAAATTGCTGACCGTACGACATAAATGTTCCGTACGAGCGTCCCAACCAGGGCGCTGGTAGGAAATGAGCTCAAGCCTCAAACAGTAAGTTTGATTTGAACTTATTAGCACTTTCCAGCCGAACCGATGGCGTTTGGGGAAGGTTTTTTTTCTTTTCTTTTTTTTTTTGGAGGTTACTTACGGAGGGTTCGAGTTTGTAGCAGCCGGCTTAAGCTTGTGTACCAACTCGCTTTACACAAACAACGTTAAACATAAACCGAACAAACAGGAGTTAAGAATAGAAAAACTGACACTAAAAACTACGCAGCCTCGAACCCTTTGCTGTCCTACACACCTGTACGGCTATCCCACCTTTCCCGATATAGGGCACCACAGGATTGTTTATCACGACCCTGTCCCAGGGTCCACCCCCGGTAAGGTGCAGTTCTATTGCACCAAACTATACAGCCACTCGTATCACTGCACACTGTTATCACGAACGATCGGAACGAAAACTTTTCAAAAAAAGGGATGCAACGGCTTTAGGAAGTACAGGATATGGTAACACCAGCACCGAAACCACACAATGAAACGTTACCTTTAGCACTCGTACGGCTAAACGTTGGCGAAAATGCTCGTATGGGTAGATCGTATGGGTACGATCGTCCGCTCGGTTTGCGATCAGTCAGCGCAGTAAACGATGCACGATGGTTGCGCCGGTCTTTTATAAAACATTTCCCTTTAACCTGCGCCTTGCGACGTTCACCCTCGCTCTCCTGCGACCCCCCCCCCCCCCCCCCCCCTTCTTCCGTTCGTCGGGCGGGTCGATTTTCCCACCGCCCGCTAATAGCCACCGTCCGTGCCACCGTTAACGCACTTCTGCTGTCCACCTCTTGCTCATCGGCGATCTCTCTGTATGGGCTTTCTTCGTGCGCTCTCTCCCTCTCTCTCTCTCTCTCTCTCTCTCTCGCTCTCTTTCTTTCTCTCTCGCTCGCTCGCCACAGTATGGTAATGGATTCTCTCGCGCTCGTTCGCGCGAACAGTGGCATTCGCACTGCCGAACACGGGAACATGGACCGCATGTTTGGTGCTTCGCCCTGTGGATGGCCACGCGAGAACGCGAACGAAAAATTCGCCGGGAACATTGTCAACAGTTTGGCCGCAGCACATATGGGACCTAGTGTGCCCCACCCTACTGCCTACCAGTGGTTAACAGCGCCAGTGACAGTTCCTGACACACCAGTCGGGGACACTTTTTCACGCAACGGACGAAACGATTGTCACAAAGCATTTGCCGTGGCGGCGGCGGGGGGGCGGGGAGGGCACTGGACGTCCATTCTGGGATGGACGGTCGGCACGTAGAAGCTTTGCTGCTTAGCACCGATATCGATTCGCGTCGATCAAACATGAGCGCGTGGTGAAGGTCCCTCAAAGTGACCGGTACTTTGATACTGCTCTGCATCTACGAAGTACATTTACCGTAGCGTACAACCTGATTGAACCGTGGTGATGCGACACATCTTCACTATTGTCTTAGCTGCCATTGCCATGCCATGGCTTATTTGTCGTCACGAATGATTCATGCGGTGCGATGTACCTAAACAACATGAAGAATAGATCAATGTCGAACGAAATGGTTCGGCATCAGGAACGCCACAGCATGCTCGTAAGTAGTGTTTTTTTNCTCTCTCTCTCTCTCTCTCTCTCGCTCTCTTTCTTTCTCTCTCACTCACTCGCCACAGTATGGTAATGGATTCTCTCGCGCTCGTTCGCGCGAACAGTGGCATTCGCACTGCCGAACACGGGAACATGGACCGCATGTTTGGTGCTTCGCCCTGTGGATGGCCACGCGAGAACGCGAACGAAAAATTCGCCGGGAACATTGTCAACAGTTTGGCCGCAGCACATATGGGACCTAGTGTGCCCCACCCTACTGCCTACCAGTGGTTAACAGCGCCACTGACAGTTCCTGACACACCAGTCGGGGATACTTTTTCACGCAATGGACGAAACGAATGTCACAAAGCATTTGCCGTGGCGGCGGCGGCGGGGGGGGGGGCAGGGAGGGCACTGGACGTCCATTCTGGGATGGACGGTCGGCACGTAGAAGCTTTGCTGCTTAGCACCGATATCGATTCGCGTCGATCAAACATGAGCGCGTGGTGAAGGTCCCTCAAAGTGACCGGTACTTTGATACTGCTCTGCATCTACGAAGTACATTTACCGTAGCGTACAACCTGATTGAACCGTGGTGATGCGACACATCTTCACTATTGTCTTAGCTGCCATTGCCATGCCATGGCTTATTTGTCGTCACGAATGATTCATGCGGTGCGATGTACCTAAACAACATGAAGAATAGATCAATGTCGAACGAAATGGTTCGGCATCAGGAACGCCACAGCATGCTCGTAAGTAGTGTTTTTTTTATAAAATAACACAATAATTTAAGTTTTGGAACAGAAGTTTCAAAGAAAAGTCCTTCAGAACGAATGTAGAATTAAACTAGTTGGATCTATTCTCCGTAGCAATGGCTCAGACTATTCAACAGGTGAAATACATAAGCCTAGTGCGCCAGAAATGTGTGACACGATGTAGTATCATTTATGTTTTGTTCTATTTAAGCTTACATGCTCACTTATCGGGCCGGTGGTGTATTTGGAAACGGCGCTAGTCCCAACACGTCCGGACCGGTTCAAATCCCATCCGGGCCGTTCCCCCGTAGTGAGCAGTGACTATGCAACTACGTGGTATCTAATAGTCTAGCAAGCCATTTGATGGCCGGCATGAACGGGTAGGCCAAGAGCCTACTCGTAGTCTACTCGTAAGTCTACTAGTAGTAGACCGTTAAACCAAAAAGAAAGAGATAGAGAGAGACTTATCAGGTGCTACAACCGCTTCGCGATCTTTGTATGCTGCTGAAGTCCTCTAAACCGCTCGTGGTCCAGCGCCGTCGTCTTCCAATCCATTGCATTGCAGCTATTTAAGCTTAGCTGAAAGTTGTTCCTTTTTTTTGCATGCTTAACAATTGATCTTGCAAATGCAAAATGATAAACAAAGATTTATATTTAATATTCTCCGCTCCCATACATTTCTACTATCAACTTGCCCCATCGATGTAATATTGACACTGAGACAAACGAGACACTGTACGAAGTACGCATCCCTATAAGCTTTCCAGTTTCTTTCGCGTGACGGCTCTGTTGGTTTAGGGGATACAATGCCGGCTTTTCACCGTGCGCAGGAGTTGATTATCCGACTTTCTACAAATGAGAAATGTTAGAAAATGTAGACGGAAGACTTTCACCTTGTGCTACGGTTTTTTTCGGTTATACTTTGAAGGTTGGACTTGTATGATCTCGTGCTACGGCTTGTTTCTGTTATACTTTGAAGGCTAAACTGAGCTCCCCAGTAGGAAGGACTCTCATTATATTAGAACAGTCTTATACCGTACAATGCCCGATGCTGTTTAATTGCACGATTGTATGTAAACTAAAATGAAGGCAAGCATCGTAGCGATATTGCATTCTTGAGCCAAATGTTATACATCTATAACATTTCTATCCTATCTTACACATTAACTTACCACTTTTTTTATTTATGTTAGAACGGCCTGGCCGTATTAGACTAATTTTACCACGTAACAGGCTAGTCAAACTGTGCTACGGAAGGACGGTCCGAATGGGATTTGAACCCGGTCCGGTCGTGTTAGAGACTAGCGACGTTGTCAAATACACCACCGGGCCGCTCAGTTAACTTACCACTTCAATGTCACCAAAAACAAATTGCTTCCTAGAACCATTTCATGACAATTTACAACAAACACTATTGTTTCCATTGCATCGCTAGCATCTTGCTGTTTTGTCATCAAGCAAACGATACCTAACGAAGGACTACCAACCTTCGAATCATTCAGCAAACCTTTCCCGACCACTCGGCAACTCTAGCGCACGAATTCTTCCTTCGGTGGATTTTCCTTCCCACTTTCATTCATCTTCGGTGCAAAATTTCACACCTTCACACATCGGCATCAAAGCGATGCTCGCAGCACCAAGCGAGCGCCACGAAAATGCACCACGATCAAGTGCGATCAGGTGTGTGCGGTTGTTCCAAAGCATACAAACAACAACCGCAGCAACAAAAAAGAGGAAATTGCAATTGCACGATTGTCGTACGCTGTTTGCACATTGTTTCCTTCGGCCCTGCTGCTGTTGCCGCTTCCAGACAAACAAATTGTACGCGGCGCAAGAAATAGGGAAGATTTATCGTCGATCTACGTCGAGTTGGGGCAAAACAAAACGAAACAAAAAAAAAACACCACGAAGGTACTTAACCAAACTTTCCCCTCCTCCTTTTATTCCGCCTTTTCCTTCCCTTGCCTCTTCACCACACGCTGGGGCAGAGGTAAAAGTTTGCTTGACGTCAGCCAGTCAGTGCCTTTTGACGTGGACATTCATGGGCTGCAACAGCAGCGTGTGTCCTTCTGAGGTCCCAAGGGTCCACTCTTTCCCTAATTGCCATTTGCGTCCACGAGCGTTGACGTGCTGACGGGGAAGTATTAGACGAAACTCACTTGACCGTGCACGTTCCTTTCGGTTGTTGTTTTGATTTGGTTTGGTTTGTTGTTGATGTTGTCTTGATGTACTGTGCACAATAGCGCATTGTACTATTTTTCTTTCCTTGCAATTAATCATCTCGCGATCTCCACGGTGTTAGTATCATACACCGACCAGACCGGGTTAGACTGGGTACTAAAGCTATGATACTATCATCGCTTGCATGACTAATTGGAAATTTTACATGTGCAATCTGTACTCCTTGGATGACACTTTTTTGCCGGCTACTTTCTCACGGGTGCACAACAACGAGCACACATGGTCACGGTACTAAATTTACTCTAGTTATTAGCAATTTTTAACGAGCTCCTCTCTACCATCCGAGATGCGTGGTGGACGTTTTGGAGGTTCGCGTTTTTTTTTTTATCGCTCACTTTACGATGGTTCTTACCGCTACCCTCTGCCTTGGGGCTACCGTACGTATGTGCGCGCGTCATCGAGTACTCGTAAGTAAGTGAAGGCTAGTTTCAGTGCTGCCGGTTGGACATGGATATTATTTCCACCTAATCGACCGACGGAAGAGCTGAGAACGGTGTGTGAGTGTTTGTCGGATTATATTTTTTTTTTTTCGCTCCCCCATACTGCCCACAAATCCAATGTTCGTCACAGGCGATTCAAGGCGATCCCAACGGTAGAGCGGTAGAGATTGTCACACGGTAAACCTCCATTCCGGAGAAGTCGTGCATTGCGTTCTAACACTACGCTAGTCATCAGATAGATCTGCATTAGAGGGAGCTTGGCCAGAAGAGAGAAGAAAAAAAACAGATCATGCCTGACCGTTTAGTGGACACCGCGTTGCAGCGCTGTGCAATAAAACTGTCGAGATTATTTTGGGACGCTTTAATTAGCTGGGGATGAGTGGACGAAACTGATCACAGTTTTTTTTTATTGCAGACGGCTACCGCCGGACACAATAAATGATTAAAGCTGTATTGATCAACGATGAGAACAATCTCATTGTACTGTTCTTCTTGAACCGTACGATCAATCCAATCATGTGCTTTGTATTGAATACATTACATGAAATTAAATGAACATTTCAGAATTTGTTTACTTATTTGTTAAAAAGTCCTAGAACTAGAACATTGGTAATGGAATGGGTTTTTTTTAATAAATTCCACTAAAACCCAATCAACTTTACCTTTGATGCGTCACGGCAAGTGTGTCGCAGTATGCAAATCTACAATGTTTCACCTCTAAACAACGCACAACCCAACCTTTTTCCATTGATTCTGGATGATTGATCTGCTTGACTTAAAAAAAAACACAAACACACACACATTTTTAAACACTTTACCCAAATGTCTTCCACGTGCTTTAGTGTAAGGAACGTACACATCCATCCTTATTCTTGTACCTTGAAGGTTCTGAAGTGTGCGTTACAAAACAAACAATTATGTACTAAACGAACGAAAGCCTTCTGATGAATGATAGCAAACACTATTTTTTCTTTGCCATTTCATTTCATGTCTTCCCCTGGCTGTATCTCTTGTTCCGAAGATAACAAACAACAGAACGTTACGAGGTGAATTACACGGTTCCTTGGCAAGTTTGCACTTTGCGTAAGCGAGCACTTAGCAAACAGTATCTATGAAGGAAATTCACAGAAAAAATAGGATTACGAATCCAAGAGTTACAACAAGGACAGAAAATAGTTTCTATTACTAGCGCCATTCCTTAAAATAACAACTTGAACCAGAACAGAACAGAGTCGGGTAGTTGTTCATCTTCCGTAAATGCAAATGTTTAGAAAATAATTAAAAATAAAATACGAAGTTACATGAGAGTAACATTTTGGAACTAAAACTAAATATAGATGGTTTAAGCACAATCATTGCTTGTTCGTTAAAGCAAATTTTTTTTGATAATTTTTTCACGATCTTCCATCAAGAAAATCAATCAATTGCTCCATACATCCATTTGAAATCATCATGTATAGTGTGTTGTGTTGCGCAATCTTAAATAATAATGGCAAACACTGGAATATGCCGTGTAATTTTGATTATTTCTTCAATTTTATTAAACAATTACATTAGTGCACGAAACTTTCTAACTGACTGGGTTGCTGCTAATCCGACAAAGGTTATACTACTTGCTAATCCGACAAAGGTTATACTACTTAACAAAAGAAAGCGTTTAGAAACGCCTTCCAAGATCTACGAAGTATCGTTCAAAATGGCTAAAATGTTTTAGTATAATTTTACAAATACACTTAATTCAGTGAGTAGCACTGAATCGCAATTCAGCGAATTGCACCAAATCCCAATTCACTGATTAGCACTGCAACTGAAATCGCAAACTACAAAAAATCCAACTTTGGGTTTTATCATCCTAATTCTTAAAAAACAATTCAAATTTGATCTCGCTGAACATTCCGTTACATTACGCGTTGCTACAGTATTTTCACCGGGTTGAAATATTTCAACCGTCCCGCACAACTTGACAGCCCGAATGAAAGAAAAATCATTTTTGTTGTGAAAACAGTTGTGCGCAAATTGTGCGTGGATCTTATCGCGTATTTCCAACCGTCCCATCTTGGGGTGTTATTGCAGCGGTCAGCCTGAGTTTGTATTGCACCTAACTTTCAAAATCATTTGTCATTCCGGCAAAAACACACCAAAAAAAAAAACGAATTACAAAGTGTATCTAAGCATTTGTTTGTTTGTTTCACAGCGATAGCATCAGTTTTAGGCATTAAACAGTGTTTCGCTAGACTCATCGCAATAAAACATGCATTTGTAACAATTAGCACCTTGGCTCTTTTGGCATTTGGATCGGTTCCTCAAGAGCTAGCCGACGGGGTAGGTGTAAAAGTCCCACAAGTGCAATTAACCCCAATCGAAACCAGGGCCCCGATTCCGATCATCCGAAGCGGGTTAGACGTGAATCTGAATTTCATAAAAGTTTCATCCCGTGCACCGTTGCTGCGATGGTTGTTGACCCCGATCTTCAGGAAGCGGAACCATCGTCGCTGACAGCTGGACATGGACGGTCCGGTGTCGTGAAGTACGAGTAAAGTATTGTGCCAATATTTAACCATGATCATGCATCTTGATAAGCGGATGGACGATTCTATGCACCAGCGGCAAACTTTACAGCCTATCGTCAATTGTGCTTCTTGTTTTGTAGATTAGAATGGCAGAACATTATGACGATCGCGAACGAGACAAATCTGCTCCATTTACGGCAGCTGGCCGTACGAGGTGACCTGCGCGCATCTCCATTTCGTAGCGTATGCTGGGCCGTGTTTCTTGGCGTGCTGGAACAGCCTACTTCAAAGAGCTGGCCCCAGCAACGGTCCGATGCAAGGGCTCATTACCGGCGCCTTAAGGATCAGTTTGTACTGAACCCGCACCAGCAAACCACGGATGTGCGGGATGATCCGCTATCCCAATCGAAGCAAAGCCTCTGGAATCAACACTTTTGTGATCAGGAACTATGCGCTGTGATAAAGCAAGACGTCGTACGCACCTTTCCGGGGGTCGACTTCTTTCGCAAACCGACGATACAGGAACTGATGACCAACATTCTTTTCTGCTACGCACGACAATATCCTGCCATGTGCTACCGGCAGGGCATGCATGAAATATTGGCACCACTAATATTCGTCATCCATAGCGACCAGCAAGCACTGGCACATATACAGGAACTACATCCGGACATTGAGTATGGTTCCGTTGCATTTTCGCCAAACGTTCGTATTCAATGTTTTAAAATAAATCTTGTTTTTGTTTGCTTCCAGCCGTAATCTGCTAACAATCCTGGACCCACAGTATCTAGAGGAGGATTCTTAGTAAGTGTAAAATGGAAACATACACAAGCAGAAACAAATATGAATCCTTTTCTCACCCCATTTTTAGTGCACTATTCTCCAAAATTATGTCCCAGATTGAATCGTTCTATCGCATCACGGATGTTGTACCAACGGCTACCGGTTACTTCCCGGCGCAAACTCCGGGAAGCCCGATGAGTTCCAGCCCCGCCGGAACGAAACGGAAGCCAGAAGTTGAGGTTGTGGAGCAGTTAAACTACATCAAGGACAAAATTCTCATCAAAGAAGATCTCCATCTGCACAACCATCTACTCAAGCTCGACATTCCACTAGCCATTTTTGGCATGTAAGTCGATCGTCGTTTAGGGGATCGAGATCGGTTGTACTGATCATGTTTCATTTCCACTTTCAGCCGATGGTTACGTTTGCTTTTTGGGCGTGAATTTGCATTGCAAGACTTGCTGCTGCTGTGGGATGCAATATTCGGTGAAGGAGAAGAACTCGGTCTCATTAATTACGTCGTCGTGGCTATGCTGATACGAATAAGAGATAAGTGTTCGTATCTTGGTCTTATGAACTATTTAGAGAAGGAAGAAAATAATTGTTTGCGTTTGTTATGTTGTAGTAATTTATAGTGACTACACAACCTGCCTTTCGTACCTGATGCGATATCCCAGCAACGTCGACATAGCGCTCGTGATACGCCACGCGCTGCACATGAAATCTCCCAAAGTATACGAACGGCCGGCCGGTGCAATGATCTTCCTTTCGTCTCCAAAGCGTCAACCGCACCAGCAACCCCAGCCAGCGGTCGGGATGCGTTCGAAAACGGTCGAAATGACGCAGCAGAAGTATTCCACACTGCCCACAGTACATCAGCGTCGTGGCCAGATCGTCGTCGATGATCATCCACTTCAAAGCCGATCATCGGGTGTTGCAAGCAAGGCGGACGAACCAGCTCACCGCACTAGCTCACTGCCCCGAAACAGTGGTTCGATGCGGAAGGCAACGGCAGTCGAATTGCGCCAAGCGGCTTGTTTAGCTACTAAAAAAGCGATCACGGATTCAACCCAGCCGGACGTTCGTGATCCAACCGTAACGGATGGCTACCGGGAGGATGTACGTTGTTTAGGTTCAAAATTGTGATTGTATGTTTTCAAAAAGGTTATTTTATCTCCCCCTAAGGATCCCGAGCTGCTCCGAATTGAGCTGCAAAATGCGTACAACATCATGTCCGTCGGTCGGGCAAAGCTGCTCCAATATTTAACCGTGCTGCGACGCAACATTCGACCAACCAATCCTCAAGGTGAGCTGCAGCAATCACTCGAAGGGATAGAGGAAATCTGTTCACTGCTAAAACCACGCTACGATACCGTGTTCCGCGTTCCGGCACCGATCGATGCCGCAACGGAAGCGAACGAAGAGCCTCAACAGGTCCGAAAACCATTGATCCAGCCTGGTGGTGCCAAATTGTTGTCTACCGATGAACAGCAAGCCGCAGGCAGTGTCCAACGCACGCAAACGCCCCCGAACAGTTTAAACCTGACACGATCGTACAACTACGATCTGGACTGCAGGAGAAACAGTGCATCACAACCGAACATCACGCAGTATGAAATCCCGGAAGATCGGTACAGCAAAATAGCGACCAAAAAGCTGGCCAACCGGAAGGAGGTAGAAATGAATGTGTTTACAAAAGATTTCTCCGACCGTAATCGACGGATCGATGACAAGGATCTGCCTAGTACGAATCCGCACGGTAACACGGAAAGATCGGAATGACGGTTCTGAAAGGTGCATCTATATCGTGTGCCGTTACACGGCACGTTTCGTTCGAAATCGTTTATTTTACGAATATTATAAACTAGAGACACTGTTGAGCTGATGTAAAGGCAATTTAACAGCGCATTATGCACTTATAAATGCTTAAAGTTTATGTTTTATTTGCTGTAGTTTAACATAACGTAATTCTTATTGTACGAGAGGAGCGCGGTTCGATCTCGGCTTTGAATGTTTTCATAGAGCTTTCTCTTAACATTGCGGTCACAAGAACTACATGGCGCTGTATGATAAAACGGATGTGATATACATGAAGTACTGAACGGCAGAATAAATTCTCAACAGTAGATATGCGCCTAACAGATTTATATGTGACAATGGAACAAAAGCGCTTAAATATGATGGTTTTAACTAAAACCGTCGTGTAGCAATCACATATTGAAGGGAGAGCGGTGTACGTTTGAGGCTTGTTAACTGAAAACATGATTCATCCGCTTTAACATTTGTTTTTCCAATTTTGATTTGACTCATTTCCTTCATGAAATGTCGACAAAATGTACGACGGAAATCAGAGTATTTATATCTACTTTCGCAAACATATACAATTCTTACAAACTAGTGCAAATTGCAACGACATATTAAAGGAAATTTTATACAAAACATTCAGATCCCTTACAAAAATAGGCTTCTATGAATATGTACAGTATATAGGTACATCGACAACTGCCGAGCATGCTTAAGCATAGGCTACATTACATATCTTTCTAAACAGCAAGGGTATCATACGACTGTTCGTCTTGATGCCTGCATGTATTTGCGGGAATGTTTTGTGATTTGTTCTTCCTGTACCGTAGATATACTATTCCGATATTCAGCATTTGATCGAACTGTATGCTTCGAGTATTCAAGATTGTTCAGAAATAGCTCTTTAACTAATCTATCCTTGCAAATCGGACAAATTGCGGGTTTAGCCATCTTCAAGCACTTCTCGATGCAGCGCTTGCAAAACGAATGGCCACAATTCACTATTACCGGAGCGCTGAAATCTTCGAGACAAATGGGACATTCTTGATCCGAATACTCTACATATCTTGGAGGTCCTAGGAATACGAAACAAAGGCAAACAGTAAGTTCGATGCAACAAGCAGTAATAACCCGATAATCAATCCCAACTACCTTTGCTTCGTAGATTGTATTTGTGCAGAGAACAGAATGTAACCGTTTCTGAACGTTCTATACTTTTTGGTCCCGTGAGCTGGCGATCACGCAGTTCCGTTTTCGGTTTCATTGCGAAAAGCTACGAAGGTTTGTACGATTATTTTATGAACTCCGCTTATTGCGATGTGTGAGCTATTTCCTTGAACTCTTGCTTTACTGACAACTCCAAGCAAAAGGCGGTATTTTTGGAAATTGTGTTGACATTCGATTGCTGACAACTGACTTGACAGCAGCGGGTTTGCTAGCGCAGTGCTGGAAGCATGTGTTGAAACAAACAATCGAACGGACTAAAAATTATTATTTACAATCCACTGTAACGATTGCAATCTTTACAAAAGACTTAGCGATTTTTTGTTGTTGTGGAAGCTTAATTCTTTCATCGCATTCAGTTCGATTTAATACACACAAATATGGTTCTTAACTTTCTCCTCCCGCTGCTTTTGGCAACACTGATCCGAACGCATGCATAAACCTATTTGACATAGAAGGCCATCCGAAGTTTCACAGCAATTCGTCGTGAACGGGCAGTCAGATACGCGAAGAAGAACAATAATCTTCCCTTAACGGGAAGTTACCGCCTACGGACAAATTCTAGCCACTTTTCCTCATCATCATTTCCACCCGGCTGAACGCATATCACACACCAGCAGTGCAGTACGACCACGATGGCCCATATATCCACCACCGAAAAGCCGCAGATGCAGCAAATCGATCTCAACACGCTAAATCTGCAGCAATTGACTCAGCTGAAAAATCAACTAGATCAGGTTGGGGCGATTGTTTGCCGGCCGTAACAGTTCGGTTATAATGCGATGGCTATGATCTCTTTACTTTGTTTTAGGAATTATCAATCTTTCAAGAATCGCTGAACAACATCAAGTTGGCTAGATCGAAATACTCTGCGTCGAAGGATGCTTTGGAACAGATTAAAGAGGACTGGAATGATAAGCATATTCTTGTACCATTGACGGGGTAAGTTTCGCAATGCAAACTCTGCGCCGAGTGTGCTGTATAATGAATTCCATTCCATAGGAGCATGTACGTACCCGGCACGATCAAGGATGCGAACAATGTCATCATTGAAATTGGCACCGGTTACTACGTGGAAAATGTGAGTATAATATGTCGATTGTAAGTCAAACGCGTCTGAACGTTTACATCATTCGTTTGCCAGGATCTGGATAGCGCAAAGGCCTTCTTTAAACGGCGTGTCGAGTACGTGCAGGAGCAGCTAGAAAAGATCGAAACGATTGGCATCGAAAAGTCGAAAATTCGTGATACCATTCGCGAGGTCATGGAGAAGAAACTGACACTGTTTAGCAAAGAGCTGCAAAAGAAGCGCGAAGGCGAATAATCAGCGTACGTCGGATCGGCGCGATCGGCCGTTCGTTAGATTAACATCCAGAACTTCAGCTGTCCGTGTCTCGCAAAGGGACTTAGAAATCAAAACAAAAGCATTACCGATCAACCGCTAATCATGTAAGCAAACCAAAGCCTGAGGGTTTATTTTTGCTTGGTTCATTTCCTTCGTCGGGTATTTTCATCCTGTAATCTTTACACCGCGTCTTAGTTAAGCGTTGGAACCCGACGCTGCATTTACGCAATAATAAATTAACCAATCGAAACGAAACGAAACGAAACGAGCACGCGTTTTGGTGCTTTGCATGCACCATCGTGTCTTTAAGGACTTAACGTTTCCTTCAGTTCTCCTCCCTCCAACAGTTCCTTGATGATGTCCAATCCACCGATAAGCTCGCCATTTACATAAACTTGCGGGTAGGTAGGCCAATTGGAAAACGTTTTCAGTCCTTGTCGTACAGCTTCATCAGTCAGTATATCGAACGTATCGTACTCGACGCTGAAAGCAGCACAACAAAAGCATTTGAATAACAATGTCCAAGTACGGCTGCAATGCAGTCACTTACCCGGTGTCGTTAATGATCGCTATCAGTTGCTTGGAGAAACCACAGCGTGGGGTATTGCGATCGCCCTTCATAAAGATCATCACCTTGGAACGGTTTATGAGTGCTTTCAGTCGTTCCTCCAAATTGCCTGCACCATCGCCCGCCGTGCTCGATGGTATCGTCGTACCGGCATATTTTTTTGCCTTCTGCGTTAGGGTCCCCACATCGACGCCATCGATACGATCGACCGCTTTGCCGGCGCGCAAAAACAAAACCGTCGGTACTGAATCGATCTGATGCCGCATGGACAGCTCCGAGAGATCCTCCGCCGGTACGTCTAGAAACTGTAGCGCTTTAAATTCCGTCTGTTTCGCTAGCTCGTTCATAACATCGCTGATTTGTTTACACTGTTCGGCCCATTCGGCTGAAAATAGCACCACCGACACCGTTGAGGCACTGTTGAAACGAAATAATGAATGAATTTGGAACACTATATGAAACGCAACAGCGACAAACACACTACCCGATCAGCTGCTTGTACTGGTCCTCGGAAGTAATTTTTGTAATGGCCATCTTTCACGACAAAGAACACACTTTATTTCGGCGATAACCTTCCAGGCGACCGCAATGTTGAATGTAATCCTGCTCCACCCGATACCTGTTTTTGTGCTGTCAGTTGCCTTTGATAATCGGGTTGCCCGGTGAAAATTAGATCATACATCTATGAACAGTATTCAAAATGTACCTAATTTTTCCATTCTATTTACTTCTTTCATTTGAGTTAAAATTGTAAAAGGCATTTTATGTTTTTTATTTTGTTGAGGACATTCAATAATTACTATTACCACTTGTTTAGGGATATATTGTACCACTTTCCGAATATTGTTTCCGGAAACAAATCAGCTGTCACAACAAATTCGTATTGTTCGTTTGTATGTAGTGGTAGAATCTGTTTATTGTGTTATTTTTATTATTTTCAACATATTGTAATTTTTATCATCTTTAAGTTCTCCAAACGGTTGTTGATACATTTTACACATATTTTTTTTTCTCCGGTAACGATCACTTGTCAATCGTATAAAGTTCATTCAACTTGTCGTTTTGATAACACGATTGCATAACAACATCGTAGATCATTCTCGGCACAGCGCAGCAGTTCCTGATCGAGCCGGTCAAAGTGCGTTATCGTTTGGGAACGAATTTTGCTCGTTAAATCTTACATTCCTCCGAACGAACGAAATGCTTAAGAACGCAGTCGCGCTCGTAACTGGCGGTGCTTCGGGTCTTGGCCGTGCCACGGTGGAACGGTTCGCGCGTGCCGGGTATAATGTGTTGCTGTGCGATCTACCAACCTCCAAGGGCAACGACGTTGCCAAAGAGCTGGGAGACAAAGTGGTTTACGTGCCGGTCGATGTGCTGTCCGAAAAGGATGTGAGCGGTGCGCTGGACCTGGCGAAAAGTAAATTCGGCCGATTGGATGTATCGGTCAACTGTGCCGGTGTTGCGGTGGCCGTAAAGACGTACAACTTCAACAAGAAGGTAGCGCACAAGCTGGAAGATTTTCAGCGCGTTCTGCTGGTAAACACGGCCGGTACGTTCAACGTGATTCGTCTATCGGCGGGATTGATGGGCGAGAATGAACCGAATGCTGATGGTCAGCGGGGTGTCATCGTGAATACAGCTTCGGTGGCTGCTTATGATGGCCAGATTGGACAGGCGGCTTACGCCGCTTCGAAGGCGGCCGTCGTCGGTATGACGCTTCCGATCGCACGTGATCTCAGCACGCAAGGCATACGGATCGTGACGGTCGCTCCGGGACTGTTCAATACACCGATGTTGCAGGCCTTGCCGGAAAAGGTTCGCGCATTCCTGGCCAAGACGGTACCATTCCCCCAGCGTCTTGGTGAGCCGTCCGAGTACGCTCAGCTGGTTCAGAGCATCGTTGACAATCCGATGCTGAACGGGGAAGTCATTCGCTTGGATGGAGCACTACGTATGATGCCTTAACGGTGAAGGACCCATTCAAAGTAGTGGATTCCACCCTTCAATAACGGATGCATTTATTCAAGTACCTCAATAATGAGACGCCACACAGTCTTCTAGTGAAGTATCGTCAAACGATAAGCGCGAAAGTATAACACCTCCTTTTGTATTCATGTTTCGTATTCGCATGCTAATTTTAAAATAAAAGCAACGGTCTAAAGCATCACAAGCGTATCCTTTGAATACTGCTTTATTTCCTTTCGTGCTTCACTTCTCTACCACAGTCGTTTCGTTGCATGGAAAATGCTCCCGGACTAGTTTCTCACATTGTGGTACATTTTTCAGCTTATTTACTTTGGCATTAAAGCGTGTACCTTTGCCATTGCCTTTTCCCTCCAGCAGGGCACACATTTCCGGCCCCAATTTGGCAACATCTTCCGGTTTGCCCTGCAACACGAGCTGCCCCTTGCCACTACCGTCCGTATCGGCATTCGTGAGAAAGAAAAAGCAATCGGACAGCTTAACCACGCGAAGGAACGTGTTGATAAAATCGGACTCCTGTCCATCGCTTCGATGCAGCAGAACGTACTTCGGTGGACCATTGTCCCGCAATGCGTTTAGTTTTTCCGCCTCAGCCGTGGCCAGTTCCGTGGTCAGCCTTTTAGCAATACGCTGCGTAGTTCGTACGGTGGCTTGCAGCTTCTTCGCCAGTTCAATGTGCGAAGCGGGTCCACCATTCAGCAGGGTATTCAGCTGAACCTCTCGATCGTAGCATTCGGACAATTTTCGAAGTACGCGGCCACCCACCAGGAAATGTACCAGACACTTTCCCTTCGCTTTCTCGACGCTAAGCAGCTTAATTGTTTGCAATTGGCTAAGATTGCGTACGTGAGTTCCGCAACACATGTTACTTTCGATACCGGCTATGGTTACTACCCGCAAAGGACCAGACACATCCTCCGGAAGGCCACGGGTTGCCCGCGTTACATCGGACTTTAGGGCCGGATCGTCCGGTTCATAGACGTTCACCTCGACGGGAGTACAATCGACGATCAGCTGATTGCATATGCTTTCCACCCTTTCCAGTTGCGCGCGGTCAACGTCCTTTGCATCGAGATCTATATACGAACTTTCCGTACCCAACCACCAGGATTTGGTGTTGTACTTGAACTCGCGGTCAAATATAGCTGTTATGAGATGTTGGCCAGAGTGTTGCTGCATGTGATCAAACCGGCGCATCCATTCGACACGTTGGAGGACTTCCTCACCGACAGCAAACGGTGGACTATTGTTGCCATCATCTTCTACGAAGTGAACGGCTATAGCTCCTTTGCGCACAACCGATGTTACTTTCCGACCCGCCACAGTTCCATGGTCGGTAGGTTGTCCGCCACCTTCGGGGAATAGGATGGTATCTTCAAACACTACGTTGTAACCGCCAGTCGCATTCTCGCACGATACGACCTTTGTTCGATATTCTTGCAAAAAGCTATCTTCCTGGCATTTAAAGACCATCTTTGCACAGTCTTTTAAACGTTTTCTATACCGACCGCGAGCGGCTGCAAAGATCTATAAAAGGATTGACATTCCACAATATCAACAAAAACAATACCGGCCTTTACCACAATTTGTCACATGATGCTTAGGTCAGCAAAATATTTTATTGTGCAAGAAAAATCATTTTTCTCTTTCTGAAAATGCTCTGTGGGGTGTAGAAAAGCATGAAACAAAATTTACCCATTTTCAAAATTATTTAACCATTTCAACATTTTGGATTGGCGGTGCTTCGGTAATAACCTTTTCACCGGGCCACTTCCTGTCAACCGTCACAACAGCTTGAACGTTTTGACAGGTGACGTTTGCCGACTGCCAAATTTCTTTCTTTCTCGTGTTTTGCCTCAAGCAGATCGCTTGTACGGAAATCGGTGAAAATTACCGAAATTTGTTCATCCTAGCTCAACATGGACAAGACATTTGTGCTCGCGCGCGTTACCAAGGTACTGGGCCGTACCGGATCGCAGGGACAGTGTACCCAGGTGAAGGTTGAGTTCCTGAACGAGCAAAACCGACAGATCATCCGCAACGTAAAGGGTCCCGTCCGCGAGGGCGACATTCTGACCCTGCTGGAATCTGAACGTGAGGCAAGAAGACTCCGGTAAACATGTTCCAACTTCGCTATGCTTTCCACGGGTAGAACATTCTGCCGCCGCAAGGTAAGACGAAGCAGATGCCGTGATGCTGTGCGGTATGGACAGGCAGAAAAGCGTCATTCTAAACACTGTTGTCTTTTTTCTAGGTTATGTTTCCACTCTGTGTACGTCGGTACAATACAGTCGGGCTGACGATGAAAACTTGATAGAGAAACCACCCACCTGAAGGCGGTTTATAACGAATGTATATCCGTAAAACTCCGTGTTTGTGGAAGTAAAGAATGAGAAGTGAAAGCTAATGAAACGTGAGTTTCGAAGTGTAGCAACAAATCCGAAGATTGTTTATTTCGTTTGTCCAACTAACGGTGCATTGAGCCATCTGGTCGAGAAAACTCATTTGCTTCTAGTTCAAGGCGCTTCCAATTAAGTGCTTTCCATCTGGAACTAGTGTTGGGTAAATTTGTGGAAGATGTTCCGATTTTTTCTTGGCTGTTTGAATTTGTATGTGTTGTAGATTATTGTGGTTTGCTGTAGGAATGTAGATCTTCTATGTATACTGTTTGATAATTAATGCCTGAGACAATGCTTAAATCGCAAATGGTAAGTATTTTGCCTGTAAATACAGCGTCTGGAAGTGTTTTTGGAAACATATTTCTCGTACAAATAATA
Source organism: Anopheles rivulorum (assembly GCA_018908115.1). NCBI lineage: Eukaryota > Metazoa > Arthropoda > Insecta > Diptera > Culicidae > Anopheles > Anopheles rivulorum. The sequence continues at coordinate 16,214,453 of CM032177.1, forward strand.
AGCAGTCCGCCAACTCTCTTTTCCCAAACTATCCTACCTGTTGAGAATTGATTTTTAAGGGCGATTCACGTGGCGGAAGAAATGTTTAACACATTTTAACTATTTTGCAGGGAATAGAGCATCTCAATTCCTTATATTGCGTACTGCAAATTTATAATTGTATTTCGTAGAAAACAACCTCAGAGTAGTACGGTCCGGTATAAGCATTTACTTGCAAGTCACAACGACCACGATGTGGAGTTTGGGATCGACTATTCTAGATACGCGGCCAGTCCAGTCAGGATAACAACTTAATTAAAAATAGCAATGGAGAGGGTACAGGTGAAGGTTTTTCATATATCACATCTAGGTGGCTTCTGTTTAACTGACCTGCACTGCACGCTTACATACTGACACCTGCCCTGTTGTCTCTTTTAGTACGTGTAGATTCAATATGCAAAATACACAGGGAACAATTTGTTTAATATGTAAATGTATTTCGATTGATTGAAATCAATATTCGTACACGAAATCTTCTAAAACAAATACGAACTCTGTACATGTTGCATACATTTCAAATCCGTTGACATTCGCTCTAGTAAATTGAAATCCATTCTGACATTCGCCTTTGACAAGACAAATTCTTGGACTTGTTTTTTTGTTTATTGTTAGCTGCAATTTAAACGCCAAACGATAAAACGCGCGAATTAAATCTCATAAACAACCCAAGGTTTAAGATTTTCATTGGGAATATAATATTCCTGTCGTATCATACCAGCGTTTGGTAGCGTTAAATCTCGAACAGAAACTAATCCTTGTGCTAGCAAAGGACCGCGCGCTTTGGCTTCTTGAAATCGAAGTTAAACATAAACAAAACAGCGTCCATCTTCACCGAGTCCATCAATGGAGTGCACACAAGTGGTGTAAGCTTCTCTATTTTCTAAAGTATTCTTTCTTTCAAATTTTTCGTATAATCAAAAAGGCTTACTGTTGCAGCCCTACTTCCGACGAACGAGATTATTGCCATTTTTGTTTTGGTGCCGCAAATTTACATCTTGTGTTTCCCCTCGTGCGACCGGATTTGCGGAGCATCATCGACAACATAATCGGGATCAGCATTGCCCCGGAAGCATATGAAACGTTCAGTTTGTGCGATGAATGTATCTCCACTGTGGACATGTTTGTCACATTTCGGGACAGATGTCGCTCACACTACGAAAAGGTGCGTGAAGTGAAAATTATGAACCAAGCCGTGAAAAGGATGTTCCCCGTGCTACGGGATGAAATAAACCAAACTTCTTCCCTCGGTTCGTTGGCGGCAAATGGGCCGAATACGAACAATTATAATAATGGAACGAATCCAGACGAATCCTTAATACAAAACACTACTATGTATACCAATATTTCCGGTGAAAACGAAGACTGCAATGGAAGGTAACTAGCATTTTTAAATGTACTGTTGCAAAGCAGTTTAATTTCTTTACATCTTGTTACAGTGCTCGTAAAAGGAATTATAGTCAGCTAACGGTAGACAATAATTCTGACTCGTCGGCTAAGAAGGCACGTATTCAAAGCGAAACAAAGCATAAGACCAAATTTCATCATATCCGGGAGATTATGAATCGCTTTCGGTGTAACAAGTTACAGATTAACGCTGTATCAGCGAGCACGCCTGTTAGTAGCAGGCAGAACAGAATCGATTTTTCAAACGAGAACGTACGCTTAAGTGATCATACTACTAAAAACATTCCAATGTCATGTAAGCCTTGCGTGGTGGTATTAAAGAAATTTGAGGTACAGCAAATTGATCTTTGCAAATCATAGTTTATTATTTAGATTGTACATTACATCATATGTTGAGGACAGTACAAAAAGCAGGTTAGTTATTTCTATGATTATAATTACATCTTGCGAATAAAGGTGCATTGTGTAGAAATTACCAGATCGATAAATCTCACTTCTTCAGTGCTTCTAATAATTTGAAACTGGTACCGTACCGTGCCTCTTCATACTGCTTACGGTGCGCTATGCTAGATTCGCGAATTTTCTTCCAATGTACCAGATGCTCGGCAATCAATTCATCTTTGCTCATCAACGATTTATCTATATCAAAATCATCGGCTGTTTGGGACGTTACCACAAGAAATGGTTCCATGTCCGTGGTTGCTGGTCGTGGCATCTCTTTTATCTCCTGCAGCTCTCCATTAGCTAGCTGATTTACGATATCCGGATTGGGCTCACGCTTTGTGGCAATGCGTGATTTTGTGGTGGTTGAGGCCGTTTCTTCAATCTTCTCCCGCGGATTGTTCTTCACCCAAGCGCGGCACATCGGATAGAGCGGTGAGTTTTCGCGGAAGCGGGCCACATCAATGCCACGGTGAAACAGGTTAATGATGTACGGTTGATGAACGGCGGGTGCCTCTATGCGCTTTCGTTTAACCTGCGTTTCTTCATCACTCTCGTCATAGCTAGTGCTATCGTCCGACGACTTGGTGACGGTTTTCAATGCACCCTTGAGTCGGCCCCGTGCAAGAACTACATTTTGCAGCGCTTTGCCTAATGTACGGTAAACATAATTAGTAATGATTTCAACCATTGGGTATTGGGTACTTACGCTTCTCATCCGAATTAATGAGACTTCTTCTTTTGGCAAGCATTTTTTGCTAATCTTCAAACGGTATTAGTTGTTTACGTTTCAATCGAAGCACAAGCACCAAACAAGCCAAATTTGACATATCACAGTGTTTCATCCACCTGGTAAACTGTACTGACATAGAGTGCGCTTTGTAACGTATACTTAAGTTATTGAATTAAATTGTAACTGTACGAAAGTTTCACGTAATTTTTATTCATTTTTATAAATGACAAAAAGTTGACGATGAGTAAAGAAATTGTTGTTTAAAATAAATACTAAATTAATTAGAAACGTGAACCATAACCAATCCGTGCTGGTCACCCTAAACCTATCTGACAGCGGTTTGTTATGATTTCATCGCTAAAAATACCGTTTTCCAGCGGTGCAAACTTTGTTTGGCCTTGGTGGGTGACGAATATGTGCCGTGTGTTTTCCTTCGTGCAAATCATCATCATACACACCCTTTAGAGGCAACTCGTTAGCCATGAAATAATCGAACCAGTGCATTACAGCAAAACGTTTGAAGCAAACAAAACAAATGCACAGGTTTAGGCGTTAGTTCTTTCTGTGCAGCACACGTCGATCGAGTGCTAAAAAATGAGTACCCGGCCAAGCCCCGCTCCATTTAAACGATCGATCGATGGATTGTTCAACGTTTGGCTTAACCTGCGGAACCAAGGGCATGAAAAGCCACTCCGTAACGCACTGTACAATGTGCTCGTGGTTGCCGTGATCGCGGTCGTCATCGGTGTAACGCTCGTGTTGGCCCCCTTCTTCAAGCCACTTCTGTGGGCCTTCTTGTTCGGGGCGGTACTGTTTCCGGCGAAGAAACATCTTTCCGCTTCGCTGAAGCGTTGGATCGAGCGGATTGAAAAGGATGACAAATACCTGTTGCTCGGTGTGCTGAGCGCACCGCTGTGCTTTGTGGATTCGCTGGGAGAGTTTCTTACCAGCTGGTTGAAAGACCATCTGAAAATAATAACGGGCCTAGTCGGTGGACTAGTTACGTTGCGTTTCATACTGTGGCTAACGCCCAGCGAGGTGTTTTTCTCAATATGGAACTTTATCGTGTGGATTCATTCGCTGTTCCGAACGCTGCTGGGTTCGCTGTCGCTGCAAATGGTGGTCGTTATATTGGTGGTGTACGTCGTAAGCGTATACTTCCTCTGGACACCGGACCATTCCATGCCGTTCCTGGTGATTGGACAGTTTCTGTGGATGGTAATCGTTGGCTATGGTAGCAGTTTTCTCGGTGCGCTACAGGTGCCAGTATTTCTCGGCCTACTAATGTACGGGCTGATCGGTCTGATATACAACCTGCAAAAAGATGAACGAAACGTGCGCTTCATCGACAAGTGGCACAGCCTGCTAGACGTTACTAGCTACCGGTTGGAGGATTCTATGGTTGCTACAAATCCGTCCCATTTGGAAGCATCGCGAATTGAGGAGATTAAAGCAAAGTTGAGACTTGACGTTACCGCAACGCCGCAGCTTTCCAGCACGATGAACGATCCGTCCGTTCACGGAACTACCTACCCATCCAGCATGCTGTCCAACGTGGAATCACTCGAAAGCGACACATATTTTCGGCTGCTGTTCTACGCTTGCGGTGCCACACTGGTTTGGATGCATACGTGGCTGCTGTTTTTGGGCTGCATTCCGATCTTTCTACACATCATACGGAGAGTGGCGGAATTTTTGGGCATCATTGCGTACGTATCGCAGCAATCGCACCACTACTGGCAAGCGCTGAAGCAGTGGCTTTTCCCGCGCCATGCCGCACTGTTGCCGCTATGCTTGCCAGGAATATTGCGGCTTAACACCAACATTCATCGCTACGCATGTGCCAAGCTGCGATCGTACATCGATGACATCACGTCGATCGTGATGATAGGCTTTCTGATCGTGCTCGTAATGCTAATCAGCGTGTTTGCGTTCGCGCAAATCTACTCGGAAGCGATTGCCGTTGCACAGCTTGGATCGAATCTCGTCAACCGCACGCTGATACACCGACCGGAACTGATAGAAATGTTGCCCATCGGTAGGTAAAATCATGAATTTAAAGTTTCCCGTTTGATGACTCCATATCTGATGACGTTCCAGATATGCAATCGATGGATAATATTATCGACAACGCGTACAAGTACGGTCGCTCCCACATCGAGCAGTACGTGGATGGTATCTTCAACGATACCGATCCGACCCAGGCGATCAAGCTGAAGATGCAGATCCTAAGCGTGTGGGATCGATTGATACAAAGCTGGATGGATCGAAGCAACGGTGACGGGATGGTTGGACCACGTGTTCCCGCACAAGCAATACGCATGACGATCGATGAAATTTTTATCAACCCCAGTAAGCACTCGAAATTGGAAAGAGGACCCAAGCGCAGCAACAGGTTGTTCTAAATGGTTTAATTTCTCTTTCTTCATCTTTCAGTTACGAAAGCAGGTCTGATTGGCTTCATAAAGAGCAACTTTGGTATGCTTTGGGAGGTGGCCGATTCCCTGTGGATGCTTTTAAGAACAAATCTTACCCTGCTACTGTCCGCTGTTGGTACGCTTGTATCAGCCATCCTTGGCGGTGGTCATGCGGTTTTGAAATTTTTATTCCATACGGTAAGTTTTTGTTTTGTTTACTTCCTAACCACAATGGATTTCAAATTCTAAGCACATTTTGTTTTGTTTTGCAGATTATTTTCTTTACGACACTGTTTTATCTGCTGCAAAGCAGCCAAGATCGTTACGCACCGACCGCTATTAGCATCAACAATTCCTGGGGACCCCGCATTATACAGGCGCTGGAAGATTCCATATCGAGCGTAGTCGTGGCCACACTAAAGCTGGCCCTCTTTCATGGGCTCTTCACTTGGCTAACGCACACCGTGTTTGGGGCACACATCGTGTATCTGCCGGCGGTGCTGGCATCGATTTTGGCGGCGGCCCCATTCCTGGAGACGTATTGGTGCAGTGCGCCCGCCTTTCTTGACCTGTGGCTGTCGCAGGATCGATTTTGGCTCGGTATCACCCTGGTGATGATACACTTTATCGTCCCGTCCAACTTTAATCCGATCATTCACTCGGAGATAAAAGGGTAATGAATGTTAAAATACGGTGGATTATGATTACGAACTAATGCTTTACATTGTTATTTCAGGGGAGGCCATCCGTACCTGACAGGTCTGTCAATTGCTGGCGGAATGTATTTATTCGGCTTGGAAGGTGCATTGCTGGGTCCGCTGTTACTTTGTTTGCTGGTTGTTTTGTTTGAAGTTACCATTAGCGCTATCCGAGATAGCCCGGCCACGCCACAAACTAGGTAAGTTTGAATGCTTTTCATCCAATACCAATCAAAATTCCCATTAACCCCATCCACACATCATTGTAATCGGTTCCGTCTGCTTCTCTTTTTGTTTTATTAATTAACTAACCTACCCTTGGCCGGTGGCTATATGGATTTGGTTAATTTGGACCGCATCTCAGAAAATCAAGCCTAGATACAAACAACGATATTTACTCTCCCGCGACGACGTAAGTAGATGGGATGAAGTACTGTAGCGGTGTGGTTGTGATGGTTTTCAGTTAGTTTGAGTTCTACTTTAGATGCTTGTTGCCATTATTCGACAAACGTTCATTCGAAAGCTCTTGCAGCGTTTGATAGTTTGGCACCGTAACAGATCTTTGTTACATTTTTATCGTTCTTTATAATAAGTGTAAACGTTTGATGCAGTTTGCTTCCTTATGTGGATTTGTGATAGAGTGTGGTGGCTTTAGTATATGGTAGATGTAAACGAAAAGAAACAATAACATTGTAATAATTACACACTAACATATGCCAAACGTTGATAAACGTAACTAAAAGATTTGTATGTGTGTGTGTGGTAAGAGAAATTATTAGCTAGTTAAAATATCGGCATAATACCTTTTGGTGTTTGGACGTAAAATTCGTTCCTACCTCGACTATTGCGTTCTTTACAAATTGTTTTGTCGATCGTACAAAATTATGGTAGCACTAACGAAAAGGTTGTATGTTAAGCATTTTAAGTATCTAATATGCGCTGCTTTACTGTATATCTAGTAATATGTTATGCGTTTGATTGGTTTGATTTACTGTGCGGAAAAGGGAAGTTAGTTCTTGTTGGGAACTTACTAAATGTGTTTGCTAGCGACTGTCTACAAATGGACAAATTACATTTATACATTCTTGGCATATTTCTTTCTTTTTCCTCTTTTATCGTTCGTGTTTACTGACCAATGTATGTCGATAAAATCGTTATCAAAATTCATTTGCCATAACAAATAAACAAACAAACAAACAAACAAACACTATTGTAACGGGCACAACTTAACGTTCAGTTTGTGCCACGAATGGCAACAATTCGTTCGCCAAGGGAATGTAAGTAACGACCTAGAGTAGTAGTGCTGCTGGGTAGCGTAGTTCTTCCGGTTCACTTCAACCATTCGTCCAATCGATCAAGCTGCAACCTGTATGCGGCATCCCGCAAATATATATTTCCTTTCCGAACACCGGATTTAATGAGCTGTGTGTAGTTTTGAAGCATGAGCATCCCCTTTTCGCGTTTACGTTGCTAGCTGCTTGTTTCAATTTGCAATTCCTCGCATTCTCATCATCGTTCCATTTCCATCGTGTACCACAATTAGCAAACCAACGACCGGTCCATCGGCAGCCTATTTGATACGGACCAAAGATGGCAAGTTTTTAAACTCACCGTTGGCCATGAACTGCACCGCATCGCCCACGTGCATGACTGTCCGTGGTACACCGTTACACTGAACGCCTGGACATAATAACACTACTTCTGCTTCTAATGTTACGCGCACTAAAAACCACATGCTCGATCATTCTCTGTCATTATGCATGAAGATCATTTCATTCTTTTCACTTGGCTCTGCCGAGCAACGTTTGTTAGATTTTGTCGTAATCTACTGTATGTTTTATGCTTGTATCCTTCATTTCACACCCCCCGTTCTCCACCTCTTCCATACGTCCGGTGTGCATGTAATTTGCATCCCACGTTTTCCCCCTTCGCAACGATCGTACGATCATCCCTAATTGGTGACGGCGATGTTGCGGATCGCGCACAGCAACAACTTCCGGTATGCAGCATTCCAGGAGCAGATGAGCGTGGATGGAACAGCGAACGGACGTGCTACGGTACCGGTGACATCGAGCACGACCAATGCCACCGGAAGTGATGCTATTTTACCGACCGGTACGGACCGTTCTACCCTGTCAGCTCTACCTCAACCGAATAGTTCATCTTAATTGGCTTTGTTTCACATTCATCCTTTCAAAGAGTTTTATATGCTATTTATTAAAAATCAATCAATCGTAGGGCAATAACATGGAATCGAATCTGATAGAAAAGGCTTACAGAAGCGACAAAAACCTCGTTGTGATAAAAACAAAATCAAGAATCCATGCAGGAAAAAAAACTTACAGAACTATATGTGTATTTAGCTTAAATGCTGGTTTTGTTGTTAGATGCGTTAGATGAGTAGGAATGGACGCTTACGGCTTTGCAGCACCACACCAACAGATGAAAAGAAGGCAAGCTAACGATGAGAAAGATTATTTTTATCCAAAGCGAATTTATGTATAATTGACATCTAACATTAAGTGTGTAAGAAAGTGGTGAATAAACTGGCAACGTATCGCAACCGTACAAAGTCGTCTAAAATGGAAACTCCGGATGTTTGGTAATGCTAAAAAGAAATAAAATAAATGCAACGTAAAAATACGAAATGTGGGTAATGAATGGTAGCTCTTCACCAAGAGCTCGCTACCTACCCGGGAAAGAACGCAAAGTCACAAATGCGCAAATTTTGATCCAACCCGTTCAGCTGTGCCATATCGTCGTCGGACAGTTCGAAATCGAACAGCGCAATGTTTTGGCGCAATCGGTCCGCGTTCGTGCTTTTCGGAATGGTTGCAATACCGCGCTGCACCAGATGGCGCAGTAAAACCTGTGCCGATGTTTTTTCATGACGTTGGGCCACTTCCTTTACCACTGGGTTGTCCAGTAAATATGGCACCTCACGGCTAACGTAGTGAAAAGAACGTATTGTTAACCTTTCCCATAACGCACATGTGCCATGTGCTGCACACTTACTTCAGTAGCTTCTCAATTCCTTTCGAACCGAGGGGCGAATACGCGGTCACGGTAATGCCGTTCGCTTTGCAAAACTTTACCAGCCCATTCTGCTGCAGATAGATGTGATTCTCGATCTGGTGGTTTGTAGAAAAGGACAAACGAACGAATCCATTTCCAGCGGTCAGTTGATGGGGAGTGAACATCGCGCAAATGTGGCACGGTAGGCATGGCCACGACGGTTTTGACAAAGCTTACCTGCAAGTTGGCCGGCTTAATTCGGCAATTATCGAGCACTCTCTGTATTTGCCGCTGGTTGAAATTCGATAGGCCTATGCTGCGCGCTAGACCGGCATCCGCGATCGCTTCCATGCTCTGTGTAGGTTATATGTGGCCGGAGCAGATAAAAGAGATACACACCGGGAAAAGGAGAAACAAATTAAGATCCGAAAGTAACAGCATCCTAGCACCTTTTTTTTCAGCTCAGGTTCTGCTTGAAGTACCCCTGTCTGTATTGAATGTACGGGAGAGGGTCCCACAGCAAAGTGGCTATTACAACAATGTGGGCTACCGAATGCAGCATGAGTACGCATGGTACAATGGGATGGGTATCGGTTTGCTTTCAAGATTGCTTTGCAGTAGTGCAAAAAGAGCACAAAAAATGGTTCTTTCTATTCTGGATTCTATTTTCGATCGGCATTATTATTGTCCGGAGGAAGTTCAATGGTAATAGTTGCTCTATTTGTTTGTGTACAGTTTGTCTGTGGAGGATTGACTTTTTTTTCGGGGTGCTTCCGACTTACTGCTGTGGCTTTTACAAATTACCGAATCAATGGTGTATCGTTTACTGTGCACAGCGGTGTGTGTCGAACCGTTTCCGGAAGTGGCGAAACAGATCGAACGAAAATCCCGAAGTGAGGCTTGCGTAAATTGAAACCGATGGGATTGGTTCGATGGGTTGTTCCTTCTAGATAGCGGCCGTAACAAATGCGATAGTCAGAAAGGATTTTTGCCAACGAATGCTTCATGGGAATGGGTGTGCACCCCGGAAATGGATTCATTGACGGGGTTTTTGTGTTTCTCTCACTCTCTTCAATGGTTTGATTTAAGAAATTAATTACCTAAAAAGGAAGCAGATTCTGTTACGCGCATATAGCTTTACAACGTTCAGTTATGATAATAGTCTCTCTCTCTCTTTGGCTTAACGACCTACTCGGTCATGCCGGCCATCAAAATGGCTTACTAGACTATTAGATACCACATAGTTGCATAGTCAGTGCTCACTACGGGGGAACGGTCCGGATGGGATTTGAACCCGGTCCGGTCGTGGTAGGGACTAGCGCCGTTTCCGAATACACCACCGAGCCGCCATGATAATAGTAATAGTGATAAAAATATCATAACATATTGGTCATATTGGTCACATTAAACTTGAGCACTCTTTTAACACAAAAGAGCTTCAAAACCCTTAATTTCCAATGGAATTAAGAACAAATGATTTGAGATCTTATTTATCTAAACTTAATAGACAGTTTGTACAAATCACTATACTTGTGGGTTAACTTCAATGTAATACATTTTTACATAAGATCTTTGTCTTTAACATGAGCAGAAGGAACAAAAGAATGTGAAATTTGCAGTGTTATGATTGTTTATCAGTTGGTAGTTGGCCGTTCCAGTCTTTAAAGCGATTAAGGTTGATTTAGGTCCATCGACTTAATTAGTTTACTCTAAACAAGAAGCAAAAAAAAGGAACAAATGAAGCTACAAATTGCTCTATACGCATGTGTAATCATGAGACTTTTCTCCTGATTTGTTTAGGTAACTAAACACAAATATGAAAAAAAGGGAAAAATTCAATGCATCCGATTTCGAATACACACCACTGTACATCCCCACTGGCTTCATTGTAACTCACAACACAGAAATCATTTAAAGTTTGGTGATCTTTAGTGAGATGAAAACATTTAAATTTTACATATATGACCGGACAATTCGCTCAGCATTCGGTGCTGCTTTCACCTAATTAGTGCAACGGGACGGAAGTGGCAATTTACATAAAATGGTCCCATCCTACCGTTGATCGGCTAATGATGGGCAACAAAGTTGGACTGAAATCAACAAAAGATAATAAACCATCCACTCGTTCCGCTTACCTTCCAGAGACTGACATGGTCCGTAGTGGTTTCGAGTACGATTTCTCCATTGTCGTCGGTCAGGAAGGGTCCATCCACTTCGGGTACGGTGAACGGAACGTGCACCAGGTACAGGTCAACGTAATCAAGCTGCAGATCGTTCAGTGATCGTTTGAGAAATTTTTCCACCGTCGCTGCTCGCGTACCTGTGCGTGACACAGTGGACGGTGCATTATTATAAGACTTTTTAACCTCTTTCAAACACACAAACCGGTGTCGGAATGTGGGAAGATGTGGATGTGTGTGATGATTAAACTTAAATAATAAGACTTTAAACACCTTCGGCACACACAACAGCGCTGTCGCGCTTGAGTGAAGTTGAAGTGGGCCGAAAATTTGCTGACACACTCGAAACATGCTGGAAAACAACAAGGAAACGGCGTACGTACCGTGCGGGGGCAATTTGGTAACGATGAACAACTCCTCACGCGTCACCCGGCCACTATCGATCCACTGGCGCAATACACGACCGATCGTCGGCTCGTTCAGATAGACCGGTGCACAGTCGATGTGCCGATAGCCGGCCTCAAGCGCCTCGTTCAGCGCTTTCTCCACCTCATCCTCTGGGGCCTATTTTCGAATGGTACAACAAAACAAAGGCGAGCTGCGATAAGTGAAGAACCGCACAACGTACCGCACAAAACCTTACCCGCCAGGTTCCGAAACCGAGGGCCGGCATTTTGTGGCCATTCTCGAACGTTAGGTCGATCTTACAAGCGGCTGCCATTTCACGGTTGTCCACTTTTTTAAAGGCTACACACACGGATGCACTGTTAACAGAATACACAACACGCCAAATGAAGGAAACGTCTTGCTTCGGGCACGGTGTCGCGTCGACTGTGGCTGCGACGCGCAATTGTATCCCATTTTTGTCCCACGATCATCTCCCGGATAATGTAAACTGCGGCTCCCCACTGCTAAAGGGAGACCAAGGGATCTTTAATAACCGGTTGAATGTATTCTCCTTTGCTTTCGCGTTGTCTCTCAGTCGAGAAAGTGATTGGAGGCACCGCTTACATGTTTGTCTCTCACATGCAGATTTGCGATCGTTGCGATCGACGTCGATCGTCGGAACAGCACAACAAAATCGGAATGCAATTGGGTGCAATGCTGGTGGGTTTAAAATAATTTTAATAATCACATGAGAGCATGAAAAATAAATTTGCTCGTACTTATTACCTTTATTACCTTTATTTAGTGTATTTTAACTGACAATGACAGTAGAAGACATTATACGCAAATATAAATAAATAGTGTATTTTAACTTCAAACTGTAGTACGGTTAGTGTAACATTTTTCAATAAATGCACCCTATAGGTGTACCACCTGGTAATGGTAAATATTTCCCGATGCAGGAAAGAACAGCAGCAGCAATACAAGAAAACGTAAACGCAACGTAAAATAAATGTTTGCTTGTAAAATCCATTACAATCCATTTGCGATGACCGTACATGCACCCGTGTACGGTCGGTTTGTGAGCAAACCACTTGGGTTATGGAGACTAAAATTCTACTTGATTCTCTTGTTTTAGTGCGGGCGAGCAAGATTGAGCAAAACTCGAACGTACACTCGTAGGAGTGCGTACCGAAGTAATTGCAATGTTCAATTTTAGCCTTTTTTAAATTACAGTGTGGATTATGAGTGTTGCACCATACGTAGTTTTGCATTAATTACTATTAATTACAATTGCGCTTTTGCACATTCCGCTTGTCGATGGAAGCGAAAATTACAAATGAACATTTGAAATAAAAATTTAATTTTACAAAACATAAGTATATGTTCCCATGTAACAATACCATTTGAACATTACCTCTTTAGAGTTAATCCGGTAAAAAAGCATATTATCCTTCATCACATGCAACCGCGCGTCGCCACGTACCTATTTTAGTTGGACATCACTGATCTACGGTTTATTAGTCGAAGCTTCGTGGCACAAACCCATAAGATCGCCTCTTAAATAATCTGTTAATAGAAAATGTTATAAGAATAGAATGTTAACTCATATTGATTAAAACCAACTGCTGTATCGATAATAGACTCCTTGGTAAGAGCTGGATTGATAGTTCAAGATTACAAAATTGCACCCAAACCGTACCACCAAACGCAATGAGATCAAACGAAGTCGCTTGCAGCCTCTTAAAACACATCACCACAAACAAACCCTAGCCGATAGTGTACCACGGCCACCGTACAAATATCGACGTCTCAAAAACGTTCGCAAACAATCAACAAACCATCACAAACAGTACAACGTACGTCGGAAATGAAGAAGAATAACAACCCATAAGTATGTCCCGCTTGATTTTACTCCAGTACTCTTTGCCCTAAAACACGTTTCCATCAAGCATGGCTGCCGTTTGGATGGATGGGTTTCTCCCCTCAGAAGAAGAACAACAAATATCCAGTCCAGAATTAAACCGATAAGGGGCGGAGTACCAACAACAGCAGTACCCTTGCGATATTCCCGTTGGACAGTTGCCGTACAATTTCCCTATGGCCAGTAACAGGACCGATTGCAAATGGCCGCAGTAACTGCAGCAGCAGTAACATGAGACGTTTTAATCAAACTTTAATGTAATATTATCCCCCTTCGTTCGAAATCACAAACGTAACTGGGAAATTGGCGATGTTTGGTCCAAGTTTTTCCTCAAATCCCCGTCTGGAACGAGCAAAAACGACGGCTTTGATTAGCTGCATATGGCATTATAAAGCAACGAGCAATCGCAGGGTTAATGGATGATTTAAATAATAAACTAACTACCCTATCTGGGTGGCTTTTGTTAGGATTTAATTAAATTTCCTCGCCGGTACCGTCGGTTAGAGATATATTTACCGTGCTTTTAGTTCCGCTTGTTAGTGGTTACATCTCGTCCACACGATCCACTTGAAATGTATTGCTGTTCGGTGCTGAAAAAAAAATCCGTAATGGATTGGATTTTCTTCCGTATCGACCCTATTCGATTGCTACCTGAACGCAACACACACTGGTGACATCTCGGGATGATGATAATCCTTTCCGCATCTGCCTGCAACACGTTGTGCCTCCGGGTAGAAACGTCCAAATATTACTTCCAAAGATGGTTCCGGTTGATTGTTTCCGTCAGCTGATCGTGTGCAATTTCCGTAACATCCGACATTCTGGTGAGCTGATGCACTGCACTGTAGACGACACAACCATCCGTCTTGCGGGTTGATAGGTTGTTGATGGTTGGTACACACCCATCAACCTACACACTACCAGGTTTGAGAAAGAATTAAACGTTATCTACACCTTTCTTTACGGTTCATCTAAACAAGCTACCGGTAATCGTCGCCTCGGCGGAACAGAACGATCTTTCCAAAAAGAGCACTTGAACGTTTCGGCAACCTTTACAAACGGGCTCACCGATTAGGATCTGGCGATTATCTGGCCACGACTGTGCGGTAAAGTTCAGAGACTTGTGCGCATGGGAAATTGAGGCGATTGAGCCATTGAGATAGATCATTTGTTTCTAGGAAGTGCTTCATTTCAAACATCTATTCAACCGATTTGTTAGCTGTTTCGTTACACACCCAGTAAATACTTGTGTCGTTGAAATGTTGTAATTTTAAGTTATTTCATTATTTTTACCAACTTTTCCATATGTTGGTGGCAATTAACAATTTGTACAACGCCAGTTAAATAGCACGTCTAAAGCATTCCATACAATATTGACGTTTTGCTATCGTTTAAGTTTGCTTGAAAATGTTTAAACCTAACTCTCTATTGTACCCAGGACCTGTGATCCGTTTTGTACAAGAAGTATTGAACAGTGAATTCTTGGTGTTTGGCTATTAAATTTTTGACTTTCTCGAACGAGGTGAAGCATTGGACAGGCCGATGGGGGATAATTAGAAATCGAAAGGTATAACATTTTGTGGGTTTAATATCTGCAAGATACAGTCGATGGAATAACGCTTCTCGTTTGGCAAATTTTAGGAGTAACGACCAGTAGCAAAAATGCCTTGTTGTGTCTTTTCCAAAATTACATATGAGGATGGCTCACGATTTGCTTGAAAGACGATAATTTAGTGAGATACTGAGTTACTGTCATAAAGTTGCTCATAATATCTAACGCTAAGTTGGTCCCACCGTATCGAAACTATCAGTTTGTTTAGCCGTGGCTATCGATGCAAGCAACTTTATCAATTGCAAAAAGTACATAAAAAAGTGTAGCCAGAAAAGGCTACTGACAAGCATCATTCATCAAGTCCGAACGAAGCCGATCAATGGAATTTGTAAACGCTGGCTTGCTGAAAGGAAGTTGTAAGAAACTTGCTTGAGCGTAGCTAATGCCCGTAAGATCCGCACACATCCGCTTTGCCACTTCAGCGTATAAAGGACAATCCGTCGACTGAATGCGGCTTGGCTGGTCCGGATGAGGCACCGAACACCGAACCCAAATCCTGATGTCGCGCAAGCTGAAGCGAAACAAAATGTGCCAGGAAACGAAAAGACCAGCTAGCCCGAGGGCCCATCTATTGTTTGAGGTAAAGAAACAATTTAATCTTCACCATTCATCCCTCATTTACGGTGACAATCGGGAGCTCAAGAATTGTGCTGAACGTCTTACGGTCGTCTTGACATGGCGCGATCGGTTTCCATTCCCATTTCCCCTTTTGCCGACGGTACGGTGACCGCGCAAGGCTACACGGGTCGTTATAAGCAAGGACACTGTTTACCCAGCAAGTGGGGCACAATTCGCCAAAGCTAACAAAAGTAAATCAAAACAACCGTAAACAAGCCTAGCTTGGAGACGTCGGCCGCAGCCAGATTTACCCCTTTTCCAACAACAACAACTGACGCACACGATCTTGGACCCGTGTGGTCCCCGTGTGTGTCGATCGATCCTTCCAGTGCGATCAGTTCAGGCTACCTGTGCCGTGATACCTACTACCAGGCTTACGCTCCACGGGTATTAGGGGTTAGCACCGATCGCACCAGTCTAGTGGCCGGGTGGTAATGTTTCGAATGATTACAAGGATCGCTTGCAAAACAAACCACACTAAGCACCACAAACATGGCCACAGGATCCGCATACAGTCGGAGATAATCCATCCGCTGTGCGTCGCTGTGCATCGGATGGTACGGCTCACGTGTCCGTGACCTTATTTCATTAGCCTTTTCAAGTGTGCGCCTCGAACTGGTCTGAAAGGCATTATTCAAATTCTTCCTTCTGCACGTAGCACGTACCCCGTGTATCGTATAACGTCCCACGAGCAACTTACTTTGCTACCGATTCGCACAAGAACTTTGCCGCACGCTATTGTGCTGACCATGGACGAACCGCCAAAGGACAAACAAGCATCTTCCCTTCGGGAAGATAATCCCGGACACGAAAAGCCGGCTTGTTATTGTTGGTGATCGAGATGGAGAAAACCCGTCCGTCCGTTTGCTGTGCGTATTTCAGTGCTATGGCGTTCGCATACTGCGTGTCCGAACGGTTCGGGTTCTTCTTTCAACCTCAGACCAATTCGCCTTTCCATTTCGCTGCACTGAATTATGTAATAAGGATTAGAATTAGCATCCTACTGGGCCGGTACGGCTTCGGCTCGATTGATGAGTTAATGAGAACGATGGTTCGGTGGACATGGAATAGTACGCTGATGGGCGTATGAAAATTATGTAAATAGTCTAATGCGGTGTGAGGCAGAAAATCCAGGATCTTCACATCGCAGCTGTTCCATAATGGGCGAAATTTTTTATTTGTTTCTAAGAATATTTAAAAGACTCTTTCTCTGATGTTTATGCCACATTTTGTTTGGTTGAAAGTATTGAAAGAAGGTCTGAAATTCAATGTTTGTGTTAAGTTTCTTAGATCGATCTTCTCTCTTAATTAACTATAGCCGGACAGTTTGTCCTATACATTAGAAAGAATGTCTCAATTGTTGATTTCTCTCAGTACGGGAATGATGTCCAGTTATGTGTTACAGCCTTATCCTAGCCAGAATTAACATCCTACTTATGCTGCCTAAACGACCCACTAAAAATGGTTTAATAAACTAATATTTATTACGTGCCTAGATATTCTGGACTAACGAAATTGGATTTGCGATTCTTTTGGTGTTTTAGATTGAATGTAAAGACATGATACCAGAATCGAAATTAATCGATCGACTTCATGTTGTGCAGAATATATGTAGAATTTCAAAACTACTTTAAATCCCCCATCCTTAACTAACCGGCTTGAAATGCTTTGCCATTACCTCACTTTGTCAGCATATGGATTATCTAATAATATGATACATTTGTCGTCCAATGTTAAGACATCATTATTAAAAAGTTGTTCATCATTTTCCCGTAAAAAAAAAAGAATCACCGAAATTGACCTACGATTATCTTGTTTTGAATGTCCGCAAAGAGAATTCGCTCGTCCTTACCAGCAGATGAAGCATCCGCCATCATCGGCAGCTGCAATCTTTCCGCCTGTTGGTTCTAATCCAACTCAAGTGTCCTTAAATAAAAACGAGGGGAGTGAGTCGATGCGTTCGAAACCAGTTGAGCGCAATTGCCATTTAATTATCAACCACAACAAATCATGAGAAACAAATTGTTGGTTGAAAACGGTGCAGAAATGTGATGTGAAGAAAGAAATCGCTTTCAAGCTTGTCTGGACATAATGGTACTGCTAGAAGCGCGTTGAGTTCTTCGTCCTTCATTTTTGTCCGCAGTACAGCAAGATGAATAGGAGAGCGAACTATTTCGTACCAATGCGGTAAACCCCGTAGGGAAACAATACGAATGGCACGCTCCTGCCATCCCGGTAAAGTGGGAGGAGTTTACGGCACCTCAGGCAGCTTCCGATCCTTGGCAAACGATGGGCAAAAGGGACGTGTAAATATTTGGACAGGGATTCAATTTCACCGAAAACAATCGGAAAAAAAGGAAGGGCGGGCTACGAAACGGTTGGTACACCGAAGGGAATAAAAAGGATGTGATCGACTGCTACCGGTGCTCAGTGTGTGATCGGTGCGGGAAAGGACCAGACCAGAGGATAACCATAGATACGCGTGTAATGGCGGCTTCCAGTTGCAAAAGTGTGGCTCCTTTACGGCAAAGTGATTTCAGCATAGAGCATATCCTGACGCGCGCCGGTGAACGGTACAGTAAAAGGCGCAAGCTAACGAATTCTCCGAATTGCCGAAATTGTTGTACGAACAGTGATCCAGGAAGTGATCGTAGTGATGATGGCGATGGCGATGTTGGTCGGTTGCGTGATGAAACTAGCACGGAAGCGGACGAAGAGCTTGATGAAGAAATTGACGTAGGGCAAACGGGCCGAACGGATACGGGATTTTTGCCGACGGCTGCCGGTTGCAGCATGCCCACGTTCGATTGGTTGTACTACACACGATACCATCCACCAAAGTTACCACGTAAGTAGTCGCGATTGCTCTGAACCATCAGACCACCAAACNTCGTAGTGATGATGGCGATGGCGATGTTGGTCGGTTGCGTGATGAAACTAGCACGGAAGCGGACGAAGAGCTTGATGAAGAAATTGACGTAGGGCAAACGGGCCGAACGGATACGGGATTTTTGCCGACGGCTGCCGGTTGCAGCATGCCCACGTTCGATTGGTTGTACTACACACGATACCATCCACCAAAGTTACCACGTAAGTAGTCGCGATTGCTCTGAACCATCAGACCACCAAACCATCAAACAGATCAAACTGATCGATCGTAATACGTTTGCAGGTCCTCAGAAATCGGGTCCCGTCAAGCGAACACCCGGACGTTTACCACGTGTACCATTTACTCCGGCCCAGCTAAGCGCACTGGAGGACGCTTACAAAGTATCCACCTACCTGAGTTCCGAGGAAGCGAATCAGCTCGCGTACAGCCTAGAGTTGACCAACACGCGTGTGAAGATCTGGTTCCAGAATCGGCGTGCTAGGGATCGCCGTGAGAAGCGCGAAGCATCGCTTGCCACCGGTGGTAGCGGCAGCTATACGGATTCTCCCCTCAGTTTGGTACCACATGGTGCGGGCAGTTCGTCAATGCAGGCCAATGTTGCACACGGCCATTCACGCACCGGTAGCCATCCGTCGTCTCCTTCTAGCGTAGAAGCGTCCGCTAGTCGACAGAGCAGAAGTCCCACCACCGACCGAAGCTACTAAGGCTGCGTTGTGTCCTGTGAACGTAAAGCAACAGTTAACTATTAGACATGTTTTTGTGATATCAACCCCCGTCGGCGATCACCGATGATCGTTTTACGAAGGACAATCTTGTACAGTGATTTTGCTAGTACAATTTTACTGGCATATTTGTGTATATATCATGTGTAGGTGTAGTTTAGGTGTAACTTTATCAAACGACCCGACGGGCTGTTTACGACCCGTAAGCCTTACTGTAGAAGTTTTAAACATTACACTACAGGATGCTAGACACTGTAATGCGAAATAATTAGGGCGGAAATGTTTAAATAAACAAGAATATTTACATTGAAGTGATTGACAAATGAGAGTATGAAAGTATTTCCAGTTATCTGTGTGGTTGGAACATAGAAAAACGAAAATAAACTATTCAACGAGAAATTACTGCTTAGATCCGCAACTAAATAATGTCCGCTTTGTTTATGTTGGGCAGACAGCATCGCTACAAACTAATATGACAGATTTATGCCATATGTAAGCCCTAGTGATCATCATTTGCGAAAAGTGTATCTTTTTGTTCTTTAAGCGAACCAATCGGCAATTAAAGCTTATCAGCAACTTGGAACTGATCAACTCTACTTGTGTAGAGAGATGTTTCTGTAAGGTAAACTAAATGTCATGAGTGGTTCCGTCACTTTAACAACGTTAATTGCCGACACGGCAATGGACGGAGGACGTGGAGGACGGCTAAAATCGTTCGAAACCGATAAATTGGTGGGACCGGATCGGTGGAAACTACTATGCGTTATTGAAATCGAATGAAAGTCTCACGCCTTCGAATTAGTAAAATTGAACCTAATACAGCGTGAAAATAAACCGACTTGGCTTAACAAAGTGATTCTGAAACACGTCAACGTTAAGCTTTTTTGTTGCTTAACAGTTGAAAACTTCTTTGGTAACGATAAGATGGGGGATTCCTTTCGTTTATGCTTCATTCTCCTGATATTACACTATCAGTTAATCCTCTGTTCCGTTCGATACCACATAATCTCGCTAAAGATATGAGGAAGAGGTAATAATCGAGACATGGACATCAACAAATGACTAAATTTATGGCTGTTTCGACGATAAGACAAGACTCGTTACTTACTAGGAAACGCGGTATTTGCCAGAAAGACGACAAAAAAAAATTATTAGAATCGATTAACAATGCACTTAGCGACTTAATATTTCATATAAAATTACTATGATTCCAAAATTCTAAAGAAACGGGTATTACTGAGCAGCGAACCTAATACACAATACAACTAATTTGGCTTGTCATCAATCATTCACACATCAACCAGTCCATCAAATATTTCTTTTTTCTTGCATCTTTTTTATAGTATTACTTAATTCCTTTGCGACATCATAATTACAATGTTTGCTTTTGCATCACGGCCAGGACTTTCTTCCTTTCGCATGCTACTGTTACTGTACTGTTAAACATATAAAAAAAGCTAATAAATTTGTTAAAATTCCCGTTAGGCCATTGCAGGGCGTTACTTCTGGTGGTGTTGACCAACTAAATAAAGTATAAAGATGATTTTTTTCCATTTGTATCAAAAATTAAACTGACAAAAAACGTCTAAAAAAAAGTGGTACATTGTAAGGTAAGATTCTAATCAGGATGTCAAAAGGGAAAGAAATTTAAAATTACTCTACAACCACACGCGCACACACTGGTAACAAAAACTTACGTAAATGTTTTGTATCCTTATGGTGCATTTAGTGATTATATATTTATTCTAGAATCTTTGAAATTAGACCATGAAGCAGAGTTCAACATGTGCTGCACATGTGTCTGCTGCACCAAACTAACTGATAAACTGATATGATATGCGGTTGTAAAAAGGGAGTGAACAATAAAACAATTTTGGGGAAAAAAAACCATTAACATTATTGTTTGAAACATTTCTCGCTGAAACAGCACCAATGTTAACTTTAGGAGCAGTTTACGAGACGATGTAAAGGAGAAATTATAATAAACAAAAATCAAGCATCTGTTTGAACCACAGTTCACACACTTCCTCTTCTATTTCAGCTAGTCTTTTTGGCTATCTGCGGGCTATCAATCACATCCTTCTAAGTTCATTTACCTCCCCATACCCTTGCTGAGCAAAACGATATCTGTTTCTTTTAGGTTTCATAATCGACACAATTTTACAGTAAGCATTACAGCATTATATGCTGTGTTCCTGTAATGTACGACCGGGTTTGTTTCGCGCTTCACATATCGCACTCCACTAAAACATGAAATATTGAACAAATTTCTATCTACCATGCTGTGCATTGCTGCATTTATTCTGTTTGCTTGCGTATAAGTGTTCTCTTTTTATACCACTGCGCATTCTAGTGATGTAGGATTGGTTTTTAATGCAAACGGGTTTGCTTCTAAGCTTGTCCTTGCACATACAATTTACGGAAGTTGTATTGAACGGTCCAATAGGTATCCTGCATGCTATAACTGTTTGGGTATATGCTATTAGGCATGCAGTCGATGGTGTTCATTCTTTCTGATCGTACGGTGATCGTAAAATATAAACTTTTGAAGCCAGGTTGCATAGTTTAGGCGGTTATGGGATGAATGCATTGTGCGTAGCCTTTGTCCCTAAAAAATGTTTCCTATTTCTTGCGTTCAACAAGAATACACCTTTTAGCTTCAAATTCCATTTAGGGACATATGGTAAGTTTATTTGCACAAATAGATAAGCTTTGTGAGATACGACTGTGCAATCGAATAACATTAAACACACATATTTGCCATGCTTCGACAGGATGGAATATGACAGCTTAGTCACAAACGCTGTTTCTCACATAGCTCATCTATTTGCAAGGTAATAAGTAAAGCTTATTTTTTACATAAATCACACCACCTTGCGACTCATTTGTGTTTTTGGGACTGGTAGAAGCGCAATTTTTCGTAGTAAACGCGTAGTAGTAGTGGTAGTAGTAGCGTATACAAATATTTCCCAAACATCAAAGCTTCCAACAAGGCAAACAACGCAGTTTTCCTACGTTCAACGTTTGCACAATACTCCTTTCGCGGAATAGCAAAGCAGGAGAGAACGAAGGATAGTTGATAGTTAAACTACAGCTAAATTCAGCTACGTTCGAATTCAGCGTGAATCGAACATAGCTGAATTTACATGTATTTCTGACGATTAAGCTTAGTATGATGTTGATGAAGATGAGGTTGTGTGGTAAGGATGAAATAAAAAAAAAAAGGTTTAACGCATCTGCTACACCCATTACTCATCCCCGCAGACGGCTCGACTTTAATCCTTTACGCAGATAATTGATTCTCGGCCTTTACCGACACCGATCCACTTGACTGGTACGTCCAGATCGTTCTCGATTAATCGTACGTAGTCTTGCGCCTGTGGAGGAAGTTCGGCGAAATCGCGCACATTTTCCGTCGATTGTAGCCACCCTGGCATGGTAATGTAGTTAACCTCCACCTGGCTTAGGTCGGTAATCGAACCGGGGAAATAATCAATTAACTTGCCGTTTAGATTGTAGCTGAAAACGACGATGGGAGAAAAATTAGATTCGTCGGATCGTGCAAATTTGGAAAACGAAAGCCCATACCTGACGGCTACTTTAATTTCCTTGAGCGTATCCAGAATGTCTAGTTTGGTTAGACAAATAGCTGTGTATCCGTTGACAATGGAGGTATACCGCAGCAGAGCCAGATCGAGCCAACCGCACCGGCGAACTCGTTGCGTAGTAACTCCGATTTCAAAGCCACGCTTCTGCAGCAACGAACCAATTTCCTAGGGGAATTAAAACAAAAATAATCAGTAGATGTTCTTTCATCCCAGCAATATCAGCGGAAAATGCATTCCACATCGTTATTTACATCGTGCAATTCCGTTGGGAAGGGTCCATCCCCTACGCGGGTAGTGTAAGCTTTCACAACACCGATCACTTCTCCGATCGCCTGCGGTGGTAAGCCCAGTCCGGTCAGTACACCACCGATACTGCAATTGCTGCTCGTCACGTAAGGATAAGTGCCTGAAAGGAGCGGCAAGCGAAGCGAATGAAATACATGTGTGTTATGTGACCCTTATGGAGGTTTCTCGCTACCTACCAAAATCGATATCCAGCATGGCGGCGTTCGCTCCTTCGACCAGTACGCTTTTGCCTTCCTTGAGCGACGTGTGCAAATACGACACCGAGTCGCGCACCAACGGTCTCAACCGTTCGGCATACTCGCGATATCTATGTAAGAAGCAAAGGTCCAACACAAGTCCAACTGATGCCATCGTCCTCCATCGTCCCACAAACCACGCACGAACGCGTTTTCGGCAGCAGGTTGACGGAGGAGGACGAGTGCGAGTGGTCACCTTTACTTACCGTGCGAGTTCCGCATTTACGTCCACCGAGAAATCGGGATAGAGTCGCTTATACATTGCAACCAGGGCTTCAAACCTAACGTGATCCAACCGCGATCGTTCAGTCCAAACCGGATGTGTATTGGAAGGAAATGTGTAAAGAACAAATTCAAAAGTAATTTTAATATGAATTTTCAATTTCCAAACCACACTGATGAGCTTACTTTTCGCTGAACGTTTTAAAGTCACCCAACAGATCCGACACACGGATACCGTTGCGGGTCGCCTTACTGGAGTAACACGGCCCGATACCTTTCTTTGTTGTGCCGAGCGATTTGCCACCCTTTTCCGCCTCTTGCAGACCATCCACCTGCTGGTGCAGATCCAGCACGAGATGTGCCCGGTTGGAGATTATTAAACGGTCCTGCCAATTCTTTAATCCCTTCGCTTCATTTTTGGCAAGCTCCTCAAAAAGCCCGGGCACGTGAATGACAACACCATTGCCTGTGAAAGAAAGGGGGGAAAAACAGAAAATATGAATATGAATGGTTAGCTTTTATTATAGCAGGAGAATAAAATAAAATTAAAAATTTATAGTATTAATTTATTGTAATAACGCCAACACGATACAGCTGAACGTTGTGAACGCTATACATGTAGGACAAGTACAAACGTTTAAATTAAGAATTATTTCTATTTTATATCTATCTGGTTATAGAACAGTGTAGGAACCGAATATGTAAAAATATTATCACAAACAAAGAAATCTTTCTACTTTATGAAATAAAATAAAATTTGAAACTTCGACCATGTTTTAACCTTGTACAGGACAGCGTTTCCAGTGTTATTGCCACCCAGCGGCAACAACTATTAGTGTATCAATAATTAATACCTATCATAACGCAGGGAGGAACAGGTCACGCAAAAACAAAAGGCCCACACACGTGCCCATGTTTCGTGACCCAAACGATAAAACAACGGCTAAAGCTACTAAGCTGGCCAAATTGACATTTGAGAACTGTTTGTTTATAAAACTTATCGAACGTCCTATCTGTACGCTTTGGGTCGGTGACTGTGCGGACTGGGAAGTTTGTTGATGAGCTTAAAACAAACTACCACCCCCAGCCGTGGCTTGCAAGGTCAATTCGTGATATCCTTAATAAAAACACGTAAACGTCATTCAGTTTAGATATATTTTTGAATGTTTCAGTTTTGTTCAACATCGCTCCACGTGACAGGTGCGGTCCAAAGTTTGGCTATAATGCCGTATGTATAAGAATCATTAATTATAATACATATACAAGTGCAATTATTTCGGCCATGGCTTATGATATTATTGCTTAACAAAAAAAACACACACATCAAACATGAATAAAACCGAAACCTAGGTAGGCACAACCAGGCCCGATTCCAATTATGGTAATAAAAACTTTGAGTCAACGAAACATTTGATCGATAAACACATTTGCCTATGTTTTTGATTTATTTTTTATTAATCTGGAAGAAAAAAAAACTTCCCCTTAGCTATCCTTATGGATATGGCAAGAGCAACAAGAAATGAATTCTTACGGGAGGCAGCAGTACAGAACAACCTTGAACGAAACCGAAACTAACTCAAGGATACACTAGCATTGGCGGGTTACACGTGTTTGTAGTAGCGGCAAAACTTCGTGTACGCAAGAACAATGCGACTCGGCGATGACACAAACTTTCCCGCTATATTTATTGTGGTATCGTAAAGTAATGGATGATTAATCGCTTAGCTTAACCATGAAACTGTAGTATCCAGAGGTACAGCGGGCAGTGGCAAACAACAACGAGAGCTGAGTTTAGAGGAACAAACCGTAACCATCGTTTTCATTTTACAACGAACGGAAGGCAAGGAAGCAAACTGCAACGAACTAAACTCGAAACAACGATTTAATGTTTACTTAATTTCTGCATTCGCTTTCACATTATTGAGCAAAGTTTGTAGCCGTAAAGTTATTCAATATGCAGCTATTGTGTGTGGAAGCATGGTACCGTGGTGGTCTGAAAATGTTTATATCCCATATGCACGAACAATGTCCGATGGAAATGTAGCGTGGCAGCAGCCCTGAACAAACAGAGGAGCGCAGTTAACCTTCTTATAAATTTTGGCAAATAAATGTGTCGGTTTGTTTATATCCTTTCTGTTACTATCAATCAATATAACTGCTTATTGCTTTTTAAATCTTTTAAATATATTTAAAAACGCTATTTTCATATTTCGTTAATGGGTTTAAAAATATAACGACACAAAAAAAAACATGATCATTCATTCTAATCCCAGCCTAAACAGAAGACACGACCAAAGAGCATATCATAAACGTTGCGCCTAGAGCTAACTGTTACTATACCATTCAGCAAATCATTAACCACACACGAATAGAGCAACTCGTTACCACCCCGCTCGAACGTGTGCTAATGATATTGTACAAAAAATATCCCGCGTTCAGTACTGTTAACCGTGATCCGCGTACTACACGGCGATCACGTAAATTGCCGTCATGTGACGATAGAAAATGACGAGATGAGCAACACGATCTCCACCGGTGCATTACGTTCGTTGGTCGTGTTGCCAATGTAAGCGTTTAGCACGATTCAAGATACATTGCTGACGAGATACCATTCAGAACAGCTAGATAACAGCTATGGCTTCAAAAATTTGTCCCAGAGATTAGAAACGGTTTGATGCCCATTACCGAGCGGGCGCGATCGTTACGTATCGAAAGTATTTATTTCGATGACGGGTGACGTCCTTAGTTAGGCCATCGAACATCAACAGTCCCTAGGAGATGCAAGTTTCAATGGCCGTGGGTTGGATTTTGCACTTGAATTTTGTTCATGTCAGCATAGGGGGATCGCAAAGAATACAACCGCGACCATGTCCGACGCGAGGTTACACCCTTCGTGCGTCCTGGTGCTGACCTTATGTCTAAATAAAAATCTTGTCTCGTCAAGGATGGTTGCTGTTCAACTTGAAGCTTCGTTTAGCAGATCGCAACCGCACATGCACAGCCGAAAAGGAAGCGTAAATGAATGGTTGAATGGAACTCCTTTTTAACCATAGCTTTAGCGTTTTATTTAAGTTAATACATGCAATTCATTCATTCGTATGACCCAAGAGTAAAGAACGTGCCGACCACCTACACCCAATGTAGCTGCATTTATAACACTTTTGGTTCTATTTGGCAGGGGAAAACAGCTTAAGGGCAACAACACAAAATGTTTGTTGATTGTTGTGAAATAAAACCATTTAGGTCGAACAAATACAGTTGGGAAGTTAAGGGCAGATATACAGCCAGCGTTATAGTTAGTCAAACATTTACTTGAAGCTTACAATGTTAAGTATATATTGAATTAAATCGAATAAAAACTGACTATTAACATAGAAAAGATAGAACAGAAAACCGATAAACACTGCAACACTTACCAATTACTGAGTTAATATTCTCATGTATAATTCCGCTGGGCAGAAGATGGAAATCGAAATCCTTTCCATTGACGACGACTGTGTGACCTGCATTATTTCCACCCTGCAATGATAGAAGATGGAAAAATTACACTAAACATTAGTACTAGTAGCATAACATCATATATAAAAAAACAGCGTTAACATAAATATACCAGACGCACACACATGTTTATGTGTGTCATACACACATGCGAATCAACATTCTAACTATTATTGCATAAGGAATTGGAACAGAATGTTTTCTCAAAATAAAAAGAACCATTACCAGCTTCCGCCTATTTATTTCGCCTAATTAATACACAATGTTATTGCCATTACATTTGAAGGGTCTAACGAGTAAAACAAAAACAGCCGATCGCCAATCCTCACACCGCATTCATAATTAAATCGATAGGAGAGGATCCGTTTCTCATTACCGGTACAAATTCCGAGAGAAAAAAGGAACGAGAGAGAAAAAAAAACCGATAGGTTGATCGGGGATAACAATTTTTGCAGCAATATATTTTTGGCCAACGGCCAAACACGTTCACCCTCATCCCATACCTGAACGTGCTGTCAGATGAGTTTGCTATCACGGGCAAACGATCATAAAGCAAGCAGTCGCGGGATGGACAGTGGGGGATGGTTTACACCATCCTAGGTTTCTCCCCATCCTCCTACACCGTTTCTTATCTATCCTCGATCCTCATCGTGCGCGGGTGGATGAGTATGAACATGACCGTTTGAGTTTAGTATTTTTTTTTTTTGCTCATCTGCCTTTTGATTCGATCGTTTTTTGGCGGAGGTTTCAAGTGCAACCACAAGCTACAGGGTGCGCCTGCGTACCAGACCGCAACTGTTACAGTGGCCGAAAACCGAAGCCGAGAAAAAATAAAGAAATAGACCGCCTCGATTCACCTCATCTGTCCTGATGGGGTTTTTTTGTTCACCTTGGTTCCACCTCTCGCCGTAACCGCAACAGAGTTCTAGCACGGACAACAAATACACGGTGCTCGCAACACTCTCGTTTTCCTCCACCGTACCAAATCTTCCCGGCCGCTATCATATGGTCAGTGTTGAAAAAGTGACAACCAAAAACGCGGATGAACCGTTGCTATTCTTATCGAATGTGTTAACATGCGCAAATTTCAACTGAGCCCGGGTCATGTGATGGACGTGAGAGGGATATTTCGGCGAAAGAAACGACAAGGGTGGGAAAACTTTTCCCAGCACAACCTTCCCGGACACACCCCACCCATATCTTCGTTCGCACGGGCTGCACTTTATCCGTGGCCTAGTGAGGGTTTTGTTTTTCATACCGGCTCCGAGAGCAAATGCAATAAATTATGCTTAAAGCTGATGCTAAACGTAATTCGGTTCTGAAAACAAAAGCGTAAACATTCGTATACTATGGGGATGTTTTTAAATATTTCTATTACATCATCTGCGCGGTCACGAAGGCCTGTGCGTGAACATTTCGTTGTTTTTTTTTTTGTACAGCTGATGGAAACGATGAG
This sequence comes from Anopheles rivulorum, assembly GCA_018908115.1. NCBI lineage: Eukaryota > Metazoa > Arthropoda > Insecta > Diptera > Culicidae > Anopheles > Anopheles rivulorum. The sequence goes on from CM032177.1 coordinate 16,242,859, forward strand.
TAGATAAACGCGAAAGTACAATTCAGCTTTCGTACGATGCAGCCATTTAATGGATGCACACTGTCAGCCAATTGAACCGAGAACAATATCGATAAAGCTAATTGACTAGTACCGTTGCCCCGTAAAAGACGCAATATGAAGCCATTATGCGTCAGCAACGTGGACGAGCCTCCTCGTGTCGCTTATATTTTTCCGATTTCCGAGTGATAATACTGAAACAATATTAGAACAAAACAAGCGCTCGTGTGTTTAGCGCCATAACTTGGAAGACGACAGTCGAAGGCGAATCGTATATATTTCGGATACGATTACACGTAGGTTCTTATCAGTAACTCAACAACCGGGAGAGGCTCTAGTATAACTCCTTCATCTATCAAGCAGATGGGCTGATGACGTACGTTCGAACCACATGATGCAAAGGAACAAAGGATTGCGGCATTAGCGAAACTATGGAACTGGTTTCCCTAATACCATGGAGCAGCCTTCTATCCGCATGCGATTATCAAAACAAATACAAAAATCGGTTGATATTAAATTCGGTGGAATTATCATCGAATACAGTCCCGACTACCGCGGGTGCGGTTGTCTGGTTTTATTATCTTATCCGGCCTGCAAGCGATCAAACACAGGGACTTCTTCGGGAACGCTAGCTGATACGGTTCGAAAATGGCCAACCCGTTGCACGATATCAGTTTGCTTCAATTATGGGCATGGGGATGTGCATGACGCTGACGAATGCAAGCAATTGAAAAGTGCGCTGGGACGTGTCAACAAGCGCCAGTTCAGCCAATTGAGGTGCGATAAACGATTCAATGACAGGCATAACCGTAGCGCCGTTCAATGATAAATTTCCGACAGCTTCGGCTGCTTATATGGGAATGCTTGCGCTCAACATGCCATTCATTAAGCCTGCAAGCCCGCCAGCCAGATTGGCTTCACTTTCACAACATCATCGCCCTGGTCACATGTTGATGTGTGTATCAACACACCTTGTGCTGGTGTACGGCTGTAAATGAAATGCTAATAATTACACCTTTTCCAAAAGCTTCCAATAGACTCACCTGACAGCGGCACACGATGTCAGCATGAGTGGCCAACATATCGACCACCTTGCCTTTACCTTCGTCACCCCACTGGGCGCCAAGCACCACTGTCACCTTTACGACGTAGGGGTTCTGACGGCGGTTATGCATCTGTTCGTGCTTGTTGTGCTGTGCAGCGGTGTGATTATTTTCACTGCTATGGTGATCGGCTGTGCCGTTCATAGCCATTTGTTGATGCCCTGACATACTGGATGGATTGGTGATGACTTCTGTTTTCGAGCTCGCCCTGCTGGTGGTACTGCTGCTGCTGCTGCTGCGCGGGTGTTTGTTATCTTGATTTCTTCTTCTTCTTCTTGTCTTTTTTTGTTACGTTGCCTTCCTAATGTAATTCACACTCTGGGGCTAGGAAGGTAGGCCAGGACTTGTATTCTGGCGCCAACTGGTTCGTACCACCTCTAAGCAGTGTAGAATGTGACGCCAAAGCAAGATATATCTTTGCTGGCTGCGAAGAGACTGCCGATTATCGAACACACGAGCAGTGCACTAGGTTACACAATCCACTTCCGGTGACAAAGCACTAAAAACTAGAACTATTGCCGATAATTCTGAGGCACGCGCCGTTAAGCTGTAACAGATTGGAACCGAAAATTCCGCGAATAATTCTGGAACACTTGGGGTTGTAACACGCTCGGTGTGTGAGAAAACGCAAACCACGAGGTGCGTAGGATGGCCAAAAACTTTAAACCTGCCGCTGGTCAGCGAATTACTGCGGGAGCTACGCGCACACTGTTAGTCGTTTTAACGCGGACGCGGAATATTTTTTGTCATCAATTCCGACCGAGATCGACGGAAAGATCTTGTAACAACGCCGCCAAGCAGTCGTCGCTAAATACGCGAAACGCCGAAGGAAATGCACCCGAACCTCGTGCGGTTTTCTTACGGAGAAAAATAATAAAAACACTTTGACAGCTGAAACAGATTGCGCTTGAACACCGCCGTTTGAAGTTCGGTATTTGACAGGCACAGATTATCAGTGCATCCTGACAGTACGATACCATTAGGCTAATTCAAAACTGCAGTAAACGACTACAGCGTTTTTATATTTAATTATTTTAGAAAGAAAAACTAGATTTGAATGCGTAAAAAATTGGCAAGAGGAATGATATTTTCAATCTTATAAATAAATGCTTTGAGTCAAAAATATTGGACATTTAAAAATTTCCGACGCAGCATATTGATTTCGAAGGGGCGGCCCGGTGGTGCATTTGGCAACGGCGCCAGTTCCTAACTAATACGGCCTGGTCCGTTCTAACATAGTAAAAAAAAATATATATATTGATTTCGAAATCACATGCCAGCGCTGTATAGCGAAGATTATTGCATTTACAGCATGTACGTAGACAGATTTTGGAAGTGAAATTTTCATGTAACTGTGTTATCGGAAATAACAAGAAGAAAAGAAGCTTATTTCTAGCTTGAATTGGCCTGCTTGGATCGAGGCGATTAAATTTATTGGTGCAACAACAGTATGCAATAATATTTGTGGCTGTAACAAAAAAACGAAAAATTAGTTCAAAGAGAATTTCAATTTAATTGAATTATTATTACAAATACAAAAGTATGTGGTTGCATAGCATCATCATGACAAATACGCTTGGGAGATTGCGTTACGTGTAAAATCAGCTTCATAATTTGCTCGATGTACGAAGGGTGAGAAATTGCAAACCACTTATTATAAACGAAAATATCATTTGACGTACCTTGACCGTTTCCCAGCGGGCAAGCTTTTATGTCATTCTCCTCGTTTCATGCGTTTCCGCCCCTCGGTGGCCTATACTTTGGCGTAGCCACACAGTCTCTCTCTATTTTTTCGTTCGTCAAACATACTCCCGTCTCACTTTTCTCCCATTTAACCAAATTTCTCCCACTTAACCAAATTTCGGAGAGCACAATTCCAATGTAAATACACGACGATCTCATAGAATGTCTATGTGTGTGTAGCAAATTTGTTGACAGCGTCGGTTTTCATTCGCCATCTTATTTTGTTTTAGCTTCGGTCTAGGCAGGCTCATTGTTAAAATGACGCCAGAAAATAAAGTTTGTGGGTGAAATGGTTTCGAATAAACAATCATTTTCCCATAGACAGGATTTGTTGGCCAAGGAAAGTGAACAATATGTTGAGGAGCAGTGGAATAAATACGTCCTACGTTATATGTGGTGCTAGGGAAGGTGGTGCTGAAAATTGTCCCTGGTCATTGGAAAGCTTGGGTAAGCGTGTGAACAATTAAATTGTGTTCTGTTTACNTTGTATTTGATTGTTGTTTATATATATTTTGATTGCTGAGCAAGCCAAACTGGCCAGAATTGGTAATTGAGAAGATATTTTGTTCTGGAATCAATATATTACATCAATATGGGTACGTTGGACTTATACTGGTTGTACGTAAAACTGTTGTGATATGACTAAATTCATTTCAGAAACCTACGGAGAAGTATCGGACGAAATTCGCAATCTGCAAGATGCAGTCGTTACTTTGCGGATGAATATTCCGACACTTTATAAAAAGCTGTTGCTTAAAGAATGCGAAATAGAACATCAACTGATAGTAAGCTATACAACATTCGTTTATTGTACATGTTTCGTTGTGCTTCATTGGGAGTTTCTCTTTGGTTCTGGTTTATATTAGATTGAAACCGATGTTTGTGTGCCAAAACAGCCGGTGCAAGAGTTGAAGAAAATCGCGCGCGCACCGAAACACATATTTCCTTCTTCCATTGGCGCGTCCGATGTTCATGAAGTTAACAATTTGTTGAACATTCTGCACAAACTATTCCCGAAACAAGGCAGCAGCAATCAACGGTCGTCAACAATCCTGGAGCTCGAGGACGGAATGTAGTTCGTGGTAGATAATTTTTAAACACGGTAGTCCCGGTTTAAGATGCTGTATCGTCGGTAGAATTAGGACAACATATTAGACAATGGAAAGCAACAAGCCTGCTATATGATAAAGTACTTACTTGTAATAGACTTATGACTGGTTTTTTGCGAAATAGATGCCCTTTCGTGAGAACTTGCAACACGAAAATTACTTTTAGCTGTAAATGTAGACGACATATTAAGTTAAAAATCTCTTCCCAAGATATCGTTACAAAGTAAGGACGATATTTACGTTATAAAATACTTCGTTGATTACAATATCTTGAACATATTCTATCGGTATAAGAGCGTTGCGCACCGTACCACTGGCGTAGGTGGTTGAACATTGCATCGCAAAATCCTTCACCAACACTAAACTTTCCGATTTTATAACATTACTGTACAGGTAGATAAGTGCCGCAATGGGCACTACAAACAATGCGTGCAGTGTGTTCAATTTGAAGAGGAAAACACAAACCGCGAAGCAAAATAGAGTACCAAGCTCTAGAATCAGCAGTGTATGTCTCTCGCGATGCGCCTCTACATTTTCCACCGAAAGCTGCAAGACGCTGTCCGATTTGTGAACTATTTTAAGATGTATTTGTTTTCCTGCACTTGTCCAAAGGAACACCATTTTGGTCGACGGTCTCAAGGCATTGGACAAGCCAGAAAACAGACGTATGGTTTGCAAATTGTAAACCTACGGAGAACTAATACAGTACCATAGCACGAGAAGAAGAACAAGACAAGTAAGAAAGAGACGCTATACTTTTCCCATTATCCGGGATAACCGGCAAAACACGAATAATCCAACTCCGAGTGATAAATGAGTGAGAAAATAAACGCGAGGAATAAGTTTAATAAAGCTATTAATAAATATGAACAGTATGTAAAACTGAAAACTATTTTCGTGCACAATCAAAAACGACATTTCTTTTGCAATTTTAATAGAATTTCTTTCGAATGATGAAACAGAAATATTCATGTCTTGTCAAAAGCTGCACGAATATTGTGCTCGAAAAAAAGTCTAGCAATGTGTTGGTCGTGGAATTATTTCGAGCAAAAATCGAGCAGTGAATGCAAAAAGCTGAAACCAAAGCGCTGCAGTAGGCGAAAACGAGAAGAAATCCAATATGGCGGTGTAAATGTTGTGATAGCCAGATTCGCGAGTTTTAATTCGGAAAAGAAACCATAACCAGAATTCGTGAAATCCCTTTGCCGGCGTGAGCTAACCGACGAGGCAAGCAGCAAACACCGTGCCAATTCGCATACCGTTGGTGTTCCTGTGCGTGACGGAACGGTGAAGAATTTGTAAAGCAATACAGCACGGAAAAGTGAGCAGGTAGCGTAAGAGACCAGACAAGGTGAGTTTTTTTTCCGAACGGTACGTCCTCGTTGGCAACCGTTTCGCGGAAGGACGTCCGTTTTGGTGAAACGCGCAATCAAACAAAGGACAAGTGTGCGAGTATTCCCCGAGAACCGAACAGCATACGCCGTACTAGCACTAGCGGCCGGCCTGAGGATAGCGGCCGGGTTCATCCGGAGCAGTGCGTCTTCCGTTGCCGAGGTCGAGCGCACGTAGTGTGAGTCTATTTTCTTTGCCAGATCTTCTTGTTCTTCTCTTCCTCACCTTAGGTTAGTGTGTGTCCAAGTAGGAAGGTAGCGTGAAGTAAATTGTCGTTGGTCGTCAAAGATTTCGTGTGGCTAGAGTGAGGTGCTTCCCAATCGATATGTCTAAAATTGATGGTTCCCTTCCGAACAAACAAATTCTGCTGCATTTCGTTCGTGGAATCATTGCTTAGAAACCCTAACCTAATCATTCCAAAATGTTCCATTCTCTGTACTGTGGCATGCGAGGAAATGATGCTTCTTCACGATCGTAAGTTATGTGTGGTGCGGTATGGTGAGCGGGCTGGTTAGCTTGGGTATCGCGTATTTTACAATGCTCACGGTTAGTTCCCGGTGCGTGTGAATGAAGAAGAAAACCTAGCAGAATAATTCAACGTTCACCAATGGCAGTGCGTTTGTGTGAGTGTGTGAGTGCATGGGATGTCTGTGGTGACGCGCGTGTGTTGTGTTTGGTGTGAAGTCTGCGAGCAAGAGCTTGCTGCACAGAAAACGTGCGATAGTGTGTGTGTGTGTGATTGAGCACAACCGGAGCAGTGTGTGTGTACGTGAGAAGGGCATGTTCCAGTAGCGAAAAAGAAGAACTAATTAAATCGGTTTTTGATATGAAAAACTATGGAAGTTTTGGCGAAATACTTTATCTGCTATGGCGATAGAGTAGGCTGAGACGATTTACGTGAAATTACGAGCAAACACATTTCCGCCTACACGTTTATTCTTGTAACGAAGAGGTAGCGAAAATGATGACGGGGTGATTAATCCTGCAACGGTGGTATAGCTCTATTCATGCGTACGGATGTGTTTGTGTGTTATGTGTGGAATGAAGTGAATAAGTTTTCAAGGGATAAGAAGACGTGTGTCACGGCTAGCTGGACCATAGGTGTGACAAGAAGAGTTGATATCCTGAACCTTTCTACCAATTCGTGCAGTCGAACTGACGCTTGCAAAGTTGTGTTTTTCACTGCGAGTTTTGCACTTTGTCCTGCGGTACCGACACGCCGTAGTTTCCGTGGCAGCATGTTACGGCCTACGCGGCAAGAAGAAACAGGACAGAACCTGTATTCGGCGCAGCCTGCTTTGTAAATTATGCAGTACTTTGTGACCAACCACCAACCTCCTTATTTTTGAATATTGTTTCACAAATTCAACTTTGCCACAAGACGTACGTCGTCATCGGGTTTGTGATAACAAACGGAATGCTTTCGGATAGATTTGGCGCCTGTCTATACAATATTGTGCGGAAAAGCAGTGTGGTTAGAGTGTGAATGTGCATCAACATTCGTGACACATTCTTGCAGATTGAGCCAGGCTTCCCAGGTTCCCAAACTGTGGCAAGTTGGATGTGGCCTGGCTTCATGACTTATTGTTAAATAATAAAATTAATAATGTAGCTCCCTAGCTGGAGATTGTTTTGCGAAATATTCACAGTTACATAGGTTTCTATTGGAGCAATACCTAGAACTGGAATTGTTGAAGACCGTTGTCTTACTACAAATTAGAGAAACAGATCAATAGTATACAGTCACACGTTGTGTTGAGTTTTTTTTGGCACAGTAAATTAGCGTTTTTTTATTGGCATAGAAAGTGGCCTCCCGCGCCCTCTAAACATGAGTGTATTGGTGAAGTATTATGAAGTCCTCTTCGTACTGGGGAGAAACTACACGCGCGCGACGCATTTACCGAATTTCTTTTCTCGTATCCCGAACTATCGGCATTATAACCTGAGCTTTAGAACATTTCGCGCTTATTCAACACAACGGCCACCATGATTTTGCCCATTGTGTTGGACGCTTCGAACCGGATCCGATTCAGCGGAATTCTGTGCATGCTTTTGCATGAATCATCTGCAAGAGCCGCGGAAGAGAGAAACATGGGAAACAATGATCCCGTCGTTTCAACGAGAGAAGCGTTGAAATGAATGGCTGTTGGATGTGTGCGTGCGTGACCGGCAACGGTGGAAAGTGCTGTCGGTATGGCTAGGCGCTGTGGGCCACTTTGCTGAATGATGTTGGTGGTGCTCCATTGGAGTGTGTCCGAGCCAGTGTGTTGCCATCTTGTTTTGACGTTGTTTATCAGCTTTGCCTGAAGGTCAGTTGACGTTGGGCGTTTTGTTGCTCTTGTTGGTTTAAAGAAGAAGGGCTGAAATGGAATTGCCTACAAATATTAAACCGGCAACTTTGAGGTTTACTGAAAATAGTCACAATCTAACTAATCTACAAGTATTTTTTAGTGTACGATACTAGTCAATTGTGTTGCGATACTGTTGTATCTAGCAATTCGTGCCTATTATATTCACAGCAAGGGTGTTGGTGTTCTGCCACGAACAATATCAAACACAAACACACACACACACACACACACGTACACGTACATTCTGTCTCTCTCTCCCTCTACTTCTTTTGAAAAATAAAAGAGAAATTTTCCAATGGTTTTGTGATTGCTGGTCAAACTGCATCCATAAAACCTGTTTTGGTTAGTCGAAAGTTTTGGTATCGAGTGACGCATGTGTGCCCTTTGCATTGTTTTACCACAAAACAGGGTCAATTTTTGAAGTTGACTCACCGACATCGAGAATTTACAATAAAAAAATCCTCTAATTGACTTCCTCAAGATGTGCGAACGTTGTCATTTAAAACGTATTTTTGTCACTAAATGAGAATATAACGATAAAACTACTATCTTAGCGCAACATCTTTTCGTTATTATTCCGTCGTGTGTTTATGCTGTTATTGTGGTGTGTGTTTCTACGCTTAATTTAGCAAAACCTGCTGCAACATGTTAACCAGCAGCAGCATGTATGGTGTTTTATCACCTTCATAACAAAATGAACGTTCGATGGCGAATAAATCAGTATAACTATAGTATACTACTAATTTGTTTTCCTCTACATCAATATTTACACTTTGTGCGTATGCCGTTCTCCACGTGAAACAAGTTTCTGTTGAATTATCACTTAGTTTAACTAAAGCTCAATCATGTGAATGAGCACTATCGTCTGCACCGGTTGTATGAATGAGCGAATGAATGAATGAGTGTGACTGTGTGTCATTTTCGCGTGTGTTTTTTTTTCCTCTTCTGCTGTTTGTGCCGCAATGTGCAGAACGGTATCGGCAAATAATAAACAAACCGGCAATCGTAAACAGCCATAGCCCATCTCTCACCAGCAACGCGTCATTTTGGCGTATGCTGTTTTATGATACAGACTGCTACCACTATTCGCTTATAATGCTACTGCAATGTCATGGTGTGGTGTGCATTGAAATGCAGGGCTGTAGGTTTCGCTATTGTTGACATGCACATGTTTCTTTCGCCTCTGTACTCTTTAGTTTCATTTAGTTTTCCAGTGTTTTAGTAGTGCGTGTTTGTCATTCTAATAGAATTTCTTTTCCTTCTTGCAGGACGATCATCCGTTTCATGTCAATCTTCGAATTTACGATTGTTTCGATTGTTGTGTAGTGTTTTTCGAACGCGTGTCACCACATGAGCTACTGGTGGTTGGCTTGGATACGATAAACGGATGTGACTATACGACGACAAAGTGAGGAATTTGTGTGCGTTTGTATGTATGTATCCCCGTTGATTACAATTAATACGCTTTCGACCGTCGCGAGCGACTAAGAAACAACCGAAAGTCCTAGCTGGTAAAAGGGATTTATCAGCTCGCGTATCGGAGAGTAGAGTTCGAGAGATATATTCGATCTTCGTCGTAAGGAAAATTGATTTCCCAACGTTGTACAGAGCATACCAGCAAGTAAAGTAAACGAACGCATCGAGTGCAGGTGAAACGGCAACAATTGATAACAGCGAGAAACCCGTTGACTGCAAAATACTGAAGAAACGAAGGAAAAAACCTTCCTCCCTTTCTACCTTTGATTATTGTACCAACCGGCAACAGGAGCTGCATCGGCAGGTACAAGGACATAAACGGCGTGTTACCGATCGACACCAGCGTAACCTTAATAGGCAGCTTCGACAGCAGCAACGGTTCAATCGTCACCAGCGACCAGTTGCCACAAACGTTGAAGAACAAGTGGGTTGTAGTAGCAATATAGGCAATAACAATACCAAGCGCCTAGGTTCGAACTCGGATTCCTGCAGAAGAAACGGGAGAAATCATAGTAACGGCCCAGTGCAGTACAGTGTTAACAGCAGTCGACGCAACATGACAACCGATACAAGAAGGCGCGTTAAGCTATACGCTTTGAATGCAGATCGCCAGTGGGACGATCGAGGAACGGGTCATGTCACATCCAGCTATGTCGATCGCGTCAAAGGTAAGGATACGAAGACGATGGTACTGTGTGGTAATTGGTTCCGCTCGTACATAACTGTTGTGTTTCTTTTCTGCGTTTGGTAGGTGTGTCACTGCTTGTTCATGCAGAAAATGATGGTTCCATGTTGTTAGAAAGCAAGATCCATCCGGACACAACATATCACAAACAACAGGACACACTCATCGTATGGAGCGAGGGTGATAATTTTGATTTGGCACTCAGCTTCCAAGAAAAGGCAGGATGTGACGAAATATGGGAAAAAATTTGTCAGGTAAGTTGTACTGCACGTTAATGAGTGTCTAGTAAAAGTATTGATTTTTCTAAAAATTCTTCTTGAAATGAGAGCTTCGTTGTTTAGGTTTTTAATTCTGACCGTTCTCTGCATATTCTGTAGGTGCAAGGGAAAGATCCTTCTGTAGAAATCACGCAAGAATCGGTCGAAGAATCGGAAGATGAGCGGTTCGAAGATATGTCCGACTCGGCACCACCGATTGAGCTTCCGCCGTGCGAGCTCAGTCGTCTGGAGGACATTTCGGAGGTAATTGCCAGCGCACTTACTTCGGCAATCCGAAAGGACAAGTTGGCCCAGGCGATCGAATCGGAAAACTACATCAAAAAGTTGCTCGGTTTGTTTCGCGTTTGCGAAGACCTGGACAACCAGGAAGGATTGCACTATTTGTACGAGATCTTCAAAAACATCTTTCTGCTGAACAAAAATAGTCTGTTTGAGATAATGTTCGCCGAGGATACGATATTCGACGTGGTGGGATGCCTCGAGTACGATCCGTCCGGCAATCCACCGAAGAACCATCGTCAATATCTGCGCAAGTTGGTAAAATTTCGCGAAGCAATACCTATCCGCAACACAGACCTGCTGGCAAAGATACACCAGACGTACCGGGTGCAGTACATACAGGATATCGTATTGCCGACGCCGTCCGTCTTTGAGGACAACATGTTGAACACGTTATCATCGTTTATCTTCTTCAACAAGGTGGAAATTGTTACACTGATTCAAGAGGACGACAAGTATCTGGACGATCTGTTTGCGCAGCTGACGGAACCGCAAACGCCCAATTCGAAACGGCGCGATAGTATTCTCTTTCTGAAGGAATTTTGTAACTTTGCGCAGTACTTGCAGCCGCAGGGCAAGGAAACGTTTTTTAAGACCCTTATCAGTCTCGGTGTGCTGCCGGCGCTCGAGATAACACTGGCCATCAACGAAAAGCGAACAAAAGCCGCCTCAATCGATATTCTTTCAACGATAGTTGAATATTCACCGTCCGTTGTACGGGACTACACACTGCAGCAGTACAATAATTCCGATTCCGATGAGGTAACAATCGTGGTGACTTAGTCTTGATAAAAATATTAACATTCCATTATACAAATGTTTCACACTTTTAGGACCAAACGTTGATCAACATTGCGATTGAGCAACTTCTTTCCGACTCAGAACCGGAAGTGGGTGGTGCTGTACAGTTGATAACCGTTTTGCGGATTCTGCTCGACCCCGAAAACATGTTAAGCTCGGCCAATAAGTCCGAAAAGTCGGATTTTCTTAACTTCTTCTACAAGCACAGTATACAAACGTTGATTGGTGAGTTGCTGCTGGATTGATGTCAATTAATGCGTTGTTACGTACTAATCGTACTTTATGTCAATACTTACAGCTCCACTGTTACGACACACGCAATCGGATAAACCGACCAACGAGGACTACCATGTGGTTCAGTTGCTGAGCGTGGTGTTGGACATTTTGTCGTTTTGTGTGGAACATCACACCTACCACATCAAAAACTGTATCATCAATAAGGATCTGCTGCGGAAGGTTTTGGTACTGATGAGCAGCGCACACATGTTCCTCGTTTTGGGAGCGCTCAGATTTCTTCGCAAAATAGTTTCATTAAAGGACGAATTTTACAACAGGCGAGTAGTGTAGTAAACGAAACGAGCAGTTTAACTTCACCTTGCAAGGGTGCGGGGTAGACTTGCTTGTTGTGCTGCTCGTGCTGCTTATAGCAAAACGAGCAACATGCCAGAATATAATGAAATAATAATATTCTGTTTTTTTAATTGTTTGAATGTCTTCTCTCTCCATTTAGGCACATTGTGAAGGGAAATTTGTTCGCTCCGGTTGTGGAGGCGTTTATTCGCAACGAAAGTCGCTACAATCTGCTCGAGTCGGCTATTTTGGAACTGTTCGAGTTCATTCGAATAGAAGACATTAAGTCGCTGTATACGTACTTTGTGGAAAACTATGGGAAGTTCTTCGATGACGTACAGTACGTTCAGACGTTTAAAACACTGAAGAGCAAATACGACCAGCAGATTGACCGATTGAAGGAAAAGGAAAAAGGAAATTTGGAAAGGTTAGTTCATCCGTTTTGTGCGTTAAACATTCATAGTTTGGAACGAACGAGGGGTTAAAACGAAGTAATGGGCTAATTAACTCGAATGCGCTTTCTGTCCATCTAGCGTTCCATCCATATTACGGAACAGTAACCGCTATCGAAGGGACCAGCGACAGATGGACGAGGACGAAGAAATATGGTTCAACGAAGAGGAAGATTATGCTGAGAGTGCTGGTAAATCGGGGACACCGGAGTTAGATTCAACGATCGGTAAGTAATTAAGCGAATGAGCATAGGATGTCACTTGCAGAAGAAGATAGTTTCGCTCAACACACCGTTCTATTTGTGTGCGCAGGGAAAATGTTCGAAAAAAAGGCTATGGAAACAGCCAGTAATCTGAACGGCCCAAAGTACGGCAGTGGTGCAGTCTCGACGGCACAATCCCATCAGCTATCGTCGCAAATGCATGGAGGTGTGACGGCCACCGCAACATCGGCCGATGATGTGGCAGCAACTTCGCACATGCTAAACATTAACAATGGTGCCGAGGGCAACGATGAAAGCGGCAGTTCAGTAGCATCGTCGGCAGCTCATCTGCAGTCCACATCGCTTGATCCAAATTGTCTTTCACATGCAGTGGCACAGGCTGCAGCTGCCGCCGCTGCCGTGGCTGTAGCAAACATTAATGGCCTTCCGTCGGCGTCTGCAGTTTCGGTTGAACATGTCAGTTCACTAGGGGAAGTGAATCACGATCACCTGCACCATAAAGAGCAGCGCGGGTTAGGGGAAGAAGGCACCAGCAGTGCAAATCTGACACCAGCTGACGAATCAGCGTTAGATGATGCCAACAGCCTGGTGGTGAGCGCGCTTGGTGAGAGCGATCTTTCAGCGGTGTACCAACTGCAGTCGACGACTGATTCGGTTGTTGGAGATGTTGAAAGCACTCCTGCCACGATCGCGCCCAATCACAGCAGTAGTGCCTGTGAAACGACAACTTCTTCCACCTTGTCGTCCATTCCGGTCACCGAAACGTGTTCCTCCTATACCGGCGCTACCGCGGCGTCAGACTGTTCGTCGAGTGCTGTAAATGTGGACAGCAGCAATCTCGATAACAGTACGATTGCTATTGACAGCAGTAGTGCGCTAGAAGGTGTCGAATCTCTCGGTGGAAGTGTAGAGGAAACAACTTCCAAGCGATTGTCGGTGGACGGGCTGTCCGATCGTACCGTTCAAGGTGTACAGCTCAACCCGGCTCATGGTACGGATACTGACCTTAGTGCTGGTGTGCCATTTACCACGCTGGCCGGAGATGAGAGTGATACCGATGTGGAACAGCAACGAAACTCTGGGCAATCTGGTGCGGATAAAATTAGGGAAAAGTTACACGATGCTACAAGCGACGAAGCGAATGACGTGGAAATGGTGAACATGCCTTCATCGCTGTTAGCATCTTCAATCCTGGACTCTGCACCTGCCGTCGAACAACCCTCAGAGAGCCTGTCCTCTGCTTCTTCAACAAATACAACCATGGCCAGTGGTTTGAAAAAGGTAAACTCTCTACATACATTCAACCTCTAGTCGAACATGTAAAATTGGACAGTATTCTTCATTGTGGGACTAGGAGAGATCGTGCAGGATGGATGGATGGAATTAAATCGATTATTTTTTCCAGGCTCTCGTTGATTACGAAGGCGATTCTGATGAAGAGGACGAAGACGACGACAGCTGTTGTCCGGCACAAAAGAGGGCGAGAATAGCATAGCACCATTCGGCTTCAACTGCACACCATCCTTATAAACAACGCCATCAATCAGCATCATCTGGGGCGGCGGATAGCATAACTATGAATAATTTTAAAAGTACTATTAGAACCAACATCCCTACTGCGACTGCGGCAGTAACGGTGGTTAACACTACTATCGCCCCCCATAATACCATTGTTTCGGTTGCTGCCAATTCTGCGTCTCCCGAAGAAGAGGTACGTCCGGCGCATTCGCCAGGCGAACTTGAAAAGAGAAAGCGCAAGATGGAAGATTGCGGGGCCGGTAGTGTACTGGCACTGGATAGAATAGACTGTTCGAATATAATGGAAATAGATATTACTCTCACTACAACTAGCAACGATCCGTCTGCCGTGGCCGGTAGTCGTGAATCGAATAGTGCGAACTGAGCAAGGTAAACAGGTGAGAAGGTGGAGGAGAGAGGGTTTGTAAAGATAGGCGGCTTTTTTGTCTCATATATACAGCGGCAAAGGAAATATTTGTATGCTAATTGATCATAACCACCAACCATATAATGTATATTGTATGGTGAAGTAGGACCGCGAACGAATCAATCAGATGAATTGAATGATTTCGTTATATTAATTTTCCACTTTTTTCATTTTCCCTTTTATGCGCCAGCGTTGTTGATGTACGTCCTGCTCCCCGTAACCGTTTCGTGCCGTGAGAAGCACTTTTTTTCGCGTAATGAAATGAATGTACACAGCATATGAAGAATACACTCATCTTGTACAGTTAGTAATCGGACATATTTTTAAAACAAACATGCTATGCTACAAGAAATAATCAGAAATAGATAAAGCACCAGGTCTGTACATTCTTTGGATTGAATATTGGTGGGACTGTTGTGGATTTTTTGCAGAAAAAAACGATGCTGTGTTTTCGATTGTTTCGAAGATTTTTTTTAAATACTATGGACTTTGTAGTGGATAGGCGTCCGTTTAGGTTTATTATACTTTCGCGACTTCGATTGTCTGGCAGACGAGTTTTGCCCAACATGAGTACAAGCGCATGTTCAAACAGGTAATCGTAGACAAGAAGAAAGGCGCGCGCGGTATGGAGGAGAACAAAACAAAAAATTGCACGAGTGTACATTTCTGTTTCGGCCACACAGCCTTGAGGAGGAAAGGGCAGGTGGTGAGCATTTGTAAAAGTAATTGGAAAAATAGAAAAGAAAACACTATTTAAAATTATAAAATTCCCGCAAACGACGAAACACAAAATTACTGTAAAACGTAGGAAGTAAGTAAAAGGAGAGAGAAGGCGTTTAATGATAGGTAAGACATACCCGTAGAAATTTACCGACATCCGTAACCATAAGAACAATCCTACGATATGAGGATAGTTGTGACCTTTTACGAAGTTCTATTTCTGGATGTAGTTGATGTGTTAAATACGTCGTTTGGCACGTGATGTTGCAAATTATCATCGCGTCCTGTTCGTCCGCTGTAGCTACAAACAAGAAATGGACAATAGTAGTAGTGTGCCCATGATTTTGTGCAGCACATGAAGAGTTGCGTGTGTTTGTGTTCATAAATTATGTTTTAGCTTTCATATCATCTCCGCGGAGGTGATAAGCCAGCCTTATTTTGTGTTTTTTTTCTTAACATTTCCTCCATATGCTGCACTTTTGTCGTCCGTTGCAGCTATTTGGCTATTGGTTGGTTGTCCACCGAAAAGAATTTCATTGGTATCCTTTATGAGTTCCGATATGGCAAAAGCACAAAGACGTAATTGAACCTAACAGAAGCTTTCGGTAGTTGTGTTTTTCTCATAAGCGAACAGATTGCAATGAAGAAATGAAGAATCGAACGAAATCAGAATAGTGGACGCTTGAAGGACAAGATTTTGTAGTTTTTCTATCATTATTTAACAAATGCTCTGGTATCTTTCGAGCTTTCCTAGATCGGTAGCAACAAGTAAAGGATGTTTTTTGATGCTATCTATATATACGAAAGCCCTATAAATTGACCATGACTGGGTTGTACAGTGTACAAATACATAATTCCACTCACAAAGGGTAAGATTTTGAACTTTTTTGTTCCAATTCAATAACAATAATGTTCTAACAAAACATTTTTGCTTTTTATTCGTTATTTCTTTTTTCGTTGATTTTGTGATCATTTTTAATGCGATCTACGATCAAAGCGGGAGTGGTAGTGGTACATGCCAAGCAACTCTTTTCGGTGACGCTTGATCACCATCCAAAAGACAACCCTAACAGGAAGGTACAGATTGCCCTAAGGGATGTACAAAACCAATCTAAAATCCCGTAGTTAAGGATTTTTCTTGCTTTTGAAAACATTTCCGTAGTTGTATTACGTGCCTAGCGTGCAGGGACGTCAGCAAGGCGATCGAGGAAAGTAAAAGCAAAAAAACAAAGTTGAAGCAATTAGCGGGAAGCTAAAGCCACAAAACTAATAAGTGTATCAAAGTGACGAGTAAATTATCGGATGCCGAAAATCGGCTTGCGAAAGCGGTAAAAATATAAAGCTAAAAACGGAAGGTGGATGGAATGACAAAATGGTATTGGAATGTTTCGTATCACGATCAATTAACATGATACGTGTGTAATGTGCGTAAGCGTAAACGAAAGGTACAATGTAAACGCGCGTGTACCGAAGCCACACTAATATACACTCCGGCATGGCTAAAGCACTGTAAAACTGCCGTCGCTTTACACAATGGGTCGGTCGCGCGTAAAATAAAAGTGAACTGATTAACAATCGACAAAAAATATAATTTTTTGATCGCATAAATATCCTACAGCAGTAATAATCGAACGGCGGGAAGCGAGAGAACGAAATGTGTACACGAGATTGAAATAAAATATTAAGTAAACATTATATGTTCTGTATAATGTGTAAAAAAAAAACAAGCAGCAGCAGCTTCAAAATTTAATTCTAAGCGTGTTTGACGAACTGTAATGCCGTGCCGCCTAGTGGGGTTGTGTTGGTGGCGGTCGGGTGTTGCGCCGAATTACATCCTTAAAGTTTGAAGTTGGACTATCAACATAATGTAATAAAATGTGGCAAAGGGTCAAACACGTAACAGGCGCATATGCCGAAGGTGGCTACAGATAGATTACAGCAGAAGAGACATACAACTAAACAGCAACAACAACAACACATGGATAATGCGGATGATAACCCTGACGGAGGAGACGACAAGTTCACGATTGTCAAACATAAAACATAATAATGATACATAGATATATAAGTAGTATTTGGAAAATAGTAAGTATCGCGCCGAACC
Organism: Anopheles rivulorum; assembly: GCA_018908115.1. Classification (NCBI taxonomy): domain Eukaryota; kingdom Metazoa; phylum Arthropoda; class Insecta; order Diptera; family Culicidae; genus Anopheles; species Anopheles rivulorum. The sequence continues at coordinate 16,260,109 of CM032177.1, forward strand.
CAAGCCCGGACAAGCTGCCGAAGCGAATGAAATAATATAAAAGGTTTAAAAGTAAAGCAAAGATACAAAACAAAAGTAAAAACAAACAAACAAACAAACAAAAAAACACATAAAAAGAATACAACCACGCGGATGAAAAATGAAAACAATGCAATTGTTTTGCTTTCTTGTGTGTGTGTGCGATTGTTGCGAGAGGAAGGAAGTATTGAGAAAAACAAATGAAAAATTCGTTTCTTTAAAAAAAAATCTCACTTTTATGTACGTACAATAGTTTTAAATAGCAGAGCATTTGTGTCGCAATGGAAAACCGGACGATCGAATGTGGTATGAGTCACACCGGTAAACTGCAGTGCTGCTACTGTAACGTGTTGTCCAAACATGTTCATCGCCATGGCAACGAATGTTGGGAAAACAAAGAGCAATAGACGTTCGTGTTCGTGTAACCCTGCGGTAAATTGTCAGCGTCTTCTATCGGCACCATGACGGTATAGTCACTCACTGGCAAACGGTATGCTACGAACGGACCTGCAACATTGTGATTAAAGATTTTACGTGCTGGGACTAAAGGGAAAGCTGCACATTTCTTTCAGTACTCGTATACATTCAAGTGCAAATGGCGGACGATAATTCGTGGGTGTTTGACTCGTTGGTGTGCTTTCTGCACGGCCCTGTGTGGAATGCTCCACTGCAAACGTTCATCGAGGACAAATCGATTAGTGAGTGTACATCCCGGACGCAAATACCACCGGAGTTTTGATTTAAAACATCTGGCAATTGTTCCTTCCAGTTTTCGATCCAAACCTGCAGCCAGACGAGAACAATCCCGATTTTCGCAAAGTGCACGACGAGTATAAGAATCTGGTCGATTATATGCTCGGTTCGTTCATGGAGGAGATGCAAATAACGCCGGAACAGTTTGAGTTTGCTTGTCTGGAGGGTCGTCATGTGGCCAGCTTGGGTGCACCACGTGCCGCATCCGCCGGTACATCCGGTGAAGACCGGCCGGATCAGTCCGGTGCCAACACGTTTTCGTTTCATCAGGGTTTGTTTCAGCAGATATGGGCCGCAAACGATATCCGCATCTTCATACGCATGATGGTGCAGCGTAACGTGGAGCTTCAGCTGCAGGCGCTAGATTTGATCGAACGGCGCTCGCAAAGCGTGTCGAAGCGCGTTGAAAGTTCGGACGCTGATACACTGCCAGAATTGCAGCTGAATGTGAACCAGGAGCAGAGCGAACCGCCGGAGGCGGTGGGTGAAATCGAGCGGGACATTTTGAAATCGGTGGAGCACGAATTAAATCCACCGGAACCGAGTTCGTGCGAAGGAGTTCCGACGGTTCGACAGTCTGAGTTGGAAAACACGTTGGACGGAGAGCTGTCGGCTGGCGAGAAAGATAAGTTTCAGCGATTAAATTTGTTCTTCGACCAGGAGAAGGTACGGTCTTTATGAAACAATCCTTGCCCGAACACACTCGAGCTAATGGTTGTGTTGTTTCTGGACATCCGTTGCCATTCTGTTTGTTTTTTCACAGATCAATAACGAAGACATGAAAGCGCGTCAGGAATATTTGCGCTCACAACGGGACAAAATTTTAACCATCAAAAAGCAGGCTCGCGCACGTCAGCTGAATGAAACGATTCGCAAAAACGAACGGCCAACTTCGGCACAGGTGGCACAAAAGTTTTTGGAAGGTGAAACGGAATCGGTATCGGTTGAACCACCGGAAGGATCGCTTCAGCTGCGCAAGATGCTGGCCCAGCGACTCCGGAACGAGGTGGCTATCGATAAGGAATAAATTACGTAGCGTTAGGTCCCGGACGGTGCCGGATGATTGTGGTGTTTGCGTGTGTTGGTTGTAAACATCCCTCACTCTACGCTTATCGGTGGTTACGATCGATATCGAGCGCGTGGTGCGCGTGAATAATACATTTAAAAACATGCCGTGGGTGTTGAATGTGCATATAGGTACATATGTAGTGCTTTGTAAGTTCAGATGGATAGTGTGGTTAAGGTTAGGTTCGCGATAAATATAGGATGGATACGCAAGATGATAGTGAACTGAGGTCGAAAAGCAATCGAAATGAATGGTTGTTTGCAACGAAAAAGTAAAAATTCACATTAAATCTTTGGTTTACGAAGCAAACATTAAGCTTGCCATTTGAAGTAAATGAGATAATTTTAAACATTTCTTTTTCAGTTAAATTGGTTTTTGTTCACTACAAAAAGGATTCTCCAAACAATGGGAACCCTATCTGTTCATATTGAACAGCGCCATCTATTGCAGAGTAGCAGCAGTTCTTGCAAATGTGTACTGAATTTTCAAACAAACATTGCTGCACGGTTTAAACTTTCGTTTTATTTGTACTTCTACGAAAAAAAAAAAACATAAAAAATAGTTTAAAAATCATGAGAAAGCAATTTATGAAATGGAATTATCACCAGTTTTTTTTTTAATGTTGCCCTTCTTTCTTTCACAATAAAAAGAGACATTAAAAGACAAACACACACTGATGCGTCATTTATCTGTCCAAAGATTCGTCGTACTTTACTGATTTATTTTGTGTATGTCTCTCTGCTTTCACATGCCACAACACCATACATACTGCACACGCGTGATCGGTGATTTTTTTTTACTTCATTAGTTTAAGTTTGTAAAGTTTGCTCCCCCGTTTTACCCTCGGTTGTTTCTGCACTGGTCTACGTTAAGATTCCTTATCCATTAGTGGTAATGATTCTTCTGCTGTTTTGCCCTAGCCCGAAGCACACGAGCACCGAAACAAGGAGAGATGTTTTCACTGTCGGCTGTTTGTGTCCGGTGTCAGTTTGCACAAAATGGCCGCATAGTGTTTTGCGTTCAGTGTGTTGTATGTTTTTGGGGGGTTTGCTGTTTTGCTGCGTTGGGGAAAGTTGCCATGGGAATGCAAACTGCTCTGATGCAACGTGCAATTATTCTGACAATTATTTCTTTATCCTGTGGTAGCTTGTTTGCTCATGAATGAAGTCCAGTCCGGTTGATGTGATTTATGTTTATATGGCTCCATACCAATTAGCGAAAGATTTATGTTGCTGTCTGCCTTTTTTTTTGTTTTGTTTGCAATGAGTTCTATTAGAATTCGTTCGACTACCTTAAAAGTTTAACATAAGTAAACACATTTTTTGGTTTTGTTTTTTTTCTCTCTCTCTCTCTCTCTCTCTCTCTCTCTCTTATCTATGGGTGCCTTCTTTTCCGGGGGTTGTGTACGTTTAGGGGGGTGAATTGTTGTGATTCAAAGACGTATGACACAAAAACATACATACATACCACTGCACTGGAGCATTAATAATGATAATAATAACAGGACATTCCCTTCGTTACGAAATGTTCAAAATTTATCTCCAAAGTCCAAACACACGGCCGCGATAGCTGGTGCTTTACAATAGGTTTTCCTTTCGGTTTTCTCACACAACACTTCCCCTTCGAAACATTAGCGTTTTTTAACTACTCTTGCTTTACTTGCTGTGAGTTGCTTAACTTATGCAGACTTACATCCTACGGCTACGTGGTTGCGTGTTTTGCAAAGGTTTTGCATTAGCATTGCATTCCTTCTGTTTTTGCTTAATTATTTGCTTTTTCTAGCCCGCCGTGTTTTGCTCTATCTCACTGCAGTATTATATTAGCTCGGTATAGTATACCCCATCGGTCTGCACCACACTTGTGGTTTGCGTGTATTTTTTCTTCTTCTAAATAATTGCGTTTGTAATAATGATAAGCGCGCGCGTGTTTGTATTGGTGTGCTGTGTTAATTTTGTTTTTATCGGTTCAAGGGCTGTCGTCAAACGCGACTGAGATTGATCGTTACTTGTGTCCGTTACTGTAGACCTTGACAGCAATATTCGTTGCCATGGTGCTTTACTTTGATGGGCTGCTTTGGTATCGGATCGCTCAAGGGGTAGGTAATCGTAAGTAGTTTCTGGTAGTAATGGTGGTAGTAATAGTAGTAGTAGTAGTAGCTGTTGCTGTTTTAGTAAAAAGCACAAATCATTCACTGCAGTTACGTGTCCCTATTGCAATGAACAGCACATTGCTTGGTTTTTTTTTTAATTTTTTAGTTGTTTTCTGCCTACAGTACGACAAAAGCACAGTGTGTATGTCAACATCACGTTTACGCCATATCCTTTGACAGGCCGTTTTTTTTCTTCTCCCTAGTCCAATACAATCACATCCAGATACACCATACAGCACAAACAAACGAAAACATGTCACTCACACACACACACTTTATAAATGGACATTTCATGTGTTGCGTGTGTCTATCAAATCATCTACCGTTTGACTTTAGGGATAGCTACTAAGGATCTCTAGTCTAGTTTTAATTTGATCATTCTGTTAAAACGACGGCTGATTTGACTGGGTTGTCGTACAAATACGAGCAAAACTCCGAAAAATGAAAAAAAAAACACTCTCAATGCTTAAATCCAGGCGGTATTACGGTTGTTACATCAAGTTTTAGAAAGTGCTTTTACACTACATGCAGTTTGGTGAATGTTTGCTTCTTCATCATGTGATCATGCGTTGTGGTTGCCTTGAGAAAAGCTCTATGCAAACGTGTTCGTTGGACAGAAAAAGGACAGTCTAGTGGCGAGTTTTTCGAGCATGGCAACCTGGTCGCGATAGTTTCCAACAAAGCAACCTATTCGAAACGATCTTTGCCGAGTTGTCGCATTTCAGCATCGCCCTCATAGCATATGAGAAAATCGATCGATTTATCCAATTTACCGATCAGTCCGGGGCGGTGCAGCAACCTCAATACGCAATCTTTGCTGTTCTTTGATAAATTACATTTAATAACGCACGCGCTGGGGAGTTTTTTTGTTGTTGTTGCTGCTCACACTAGCACTAGAAATCACTACCGCTTAGTAATACTTGTTTTGTTTACTTAACATTCTTGGCCGGCTTAAATTTGTCTGCTTGCTCTATTTTCCACACTCACAACAGCGTTCGGCATGCAACACTCACACACTAGTGCAGCATTTGCAGCAGTAAAGACGGATAGCACTAAAGAAGTGGCTTGGCTTATTATCTAAAAGTTAAGGTTAGTTGTTTTGTTTCTCTGTTTTTTTTTTGTTTTACGCTTTTGGGGTTTCTCTTTCATTTACTCTCTCTCTCTCTCTCTCTCTCTCTTTCTCGCTCTCTTTCTCTCTTTGTAGCATGCTTATCGATGGTAGTTTTGCGTTGAAGGTATTAAAAAGAGCGTACGATTTTATGTTCATGTTTCTAATAGTTTATTTCCAATCGAGTTCAAATATTGTTCGGTGTTGCAAAAAGTTGTTTTTGTTTTTTGGATTTATTTTTTTTTTTACAATAGAAGTTAGTTACATACCGATGCAAATGGAATAAATTTAATCTTCGTAAGCATATGAATTGTTTTGTTTACACGATGTTTTACAATAACGATAACAAATGTCACGCACTTTACAACGCACTTTTTATATAAGGACGGGAATTATTTCTTCGAAGTGGCACACGAGAGAAAGAAAGAAAGAAAGAAAGAGACAAACAGTCGGACTACATTCCGGCGTGAAATATTACGACACATCATCACCACCGTAGACGTGATGTGGGTTTTTGCGTGTTCGGACGGGAAATGGGAGATGATTTGTCTACTATACTTGGGTTTTTTTTTCTTCTTGCTTATATACGTTTGCATTAATCAATACACTCATTCTTACACAATGCTTTAGTGGTTTACAGGTTTGGACTAACAGAACGTTATCGGTTCATCTAACGTATGTTTACTTTGCATTTTTGTTGTTGTTGTTGTTGTGTTGAAAGAAACCTAAAACCAACATAACATGTACTTTAAGACATTCGGTGAAAGAGAGTTTGGAAGAAATCTTAAAGGAACGACACCCTTTTTACGTTTGCTGGTGCAGCTACACTTTAGAACACCAGCAGACGGTCGGCGCTACCCTCCTGGCTGTCGTCATCGTCGTCCGAGTCCTCCGTATCCTCGTCGTCGGAGTTAAGTGTGGTAGCATTGTTAATGATTTCTTCTGTGAAAACAAAAAAAAACACAAAATGAAACATAAGGTTTCGAATATTGCATTCAATTTTCGTGTAACAATTGCCAGACCACGTTATTTAAAAAGTTTACTAACCTAGCTTTAAACTCGATTATTTAAAGGATATTTTCAAACAAAATTAATATTAAAAACACAACACGATGAAAAAAAAACAAACGTAAGAAAAAATATTATTATGCGTATCATGGAGGCGCATGGTCATTTACTAACATTAAAGGAGACGCATGGTACTTCATTCCAAATGGGGACGCATGGTAGTTCATAAAACTTCACAATCATTGTGAATTAATTTCAAAATTAAAAAAAATGTGTTCCACGAAAATAAATTAAAAAGTGAAATCACTTCGTTTAACATCAAAAATATATACAAAAAAAAACTTACCACAGTTGGGTTTTCCTCGGGTACGCGTGTTAGCAAACTCGACACCGTGCTCATCCACACACCAGCACACACCTACCGCCTGATGACATTGGGTCGGCTTATAAAATCCTTGACTGTCACAATCTGGAGCGTAAGAGCCTGTGATGGAAGCGTTGATTAAACTATGTGTAAGGAATTTGATAAATCGCTAACAGGTTTGCAGCAAACCGCTTACCGCTCAGATCGTTACCGAGACGTCGCCGAACCGCAGCACAAGGGCGATCGGTTTTCTCGAAGCAACGGCACCATTCGCGCGGATCGATCGTATTGTCCTGGTCGAGATCGCACGTATCGATGAACGGTTTGATGCACCGTTCGTTCTGATCGTGCTCCAGATCGTACAGTTCCTGCGTCGACAGCTCGCCATCGTTGTTTAGATCCAGATGACCAAACATCCAGCGTGCCTCCAGCTTGCAGGCGGCGGGGAAATGCACCTTGTTCTTCTGCTGCTGATGCTGGCGTCGCTTCTTGCTGTCCGCCATGATTACCGAGAACCAGTCGAGCAGCCGGTTACCGATGGCCGTCAGCTGCTGCGGTTTGCATTCGCTCGATTTCATCGGATAACCTAGTACGGGGAAGGGAAACCGAACCGAAGAACGGAAAACACGATGAGTGGAACGAACCGTACACATCGAACCAGAAAGGGGTTGAACTTTACATTGCGCCCTGAGCATGGGGTAAGAGGGGACGAAACACGACGAATGAGGAAGGTCTTAAATATGCTCGAAACCAAATTGGTGCAAAAGTTATTGCGCTGATTTGCTAATCACCATCGTTAATTAAGCGTTGTCGTTCTGCGAACGGTATAGAGAAAGAGAGAGAGAGAGAAAGCTCACGTGTACCAGGAAGCTGGAGCCGAACCGAACCGAAACGCGTTCAACCTCTTCCGCTTGCCAATCTGAATAGGTAATGACATTTTACAAATACTCTGCTACCTTTTGCGCACAGGTCAAAAAGTTTCATCACCATCAACCATCAACAGTGGCATCGAATGTCGACAGAAGCAGAAGTCTCGCAGCTGGGTAGCGCGGGTGCGGTTTTGAGGGTGCAAAAACTTTAGCAAAACCGTTTCCGTGCGCAGTGTGTCGTGTGGACGTGGTGAACCGTGGATGGATGGGTTGAGATTGTGCGGAAAATACACGCCATGTTCGTGTTCTGCATTAGCAAACAATGAGGGCCTTTTAATTAACGGGGATGAAAAAGCTAGTTAGAATAATTTGTTACAATTCAGAACAGATTGCTTATCCGAACATCGATCGAATTTTGATCCCTCAACAAAATAAAACAAGAAGGACGAACAGTTTGATGATCATTTTAGATATAAAACAGTATTCTTTCCTGTGCATAAAACAAGCGACAAGAAGGTACGCACGAGACACTAATGTGTTGCATTCGTAACCGCTTAGAGAAACTGTTTGTAACTTTAAAAGTAAACTTCATTACGCTTTCACTTTCGAACAGACTCACTTCCGCCGAGAGGTGGGCAGATAAGTCTCCTCCGTGGATGGAAGTTGATGGGTGTGCTTTAAACTTTTTCCAGCCCAAGTTACTTTGCTACCTTCTTGACTTTTTCCCGGGGCTCGCTTCTTAGCTAAACATTGTTTCAAGCCTTACGCTCACCCACCCACCGTAACCCATCCAAGGAAGGTGGACCCCAACCAACGCACCGTACCACGACAATGCCCGTATTGATAGCAGGGTACGTGCGCGACGTGCTCAATAAGGGTGTATTAGTAGCACGCGGGCCCTCTGTTCGCTTTGGCCGTACTGTACACGCGACGGTACGGCATGTACCATGTTAATGCCATGTAGCGTGAAGGGAATTTCACTGTCCTGCTAAGATAAACATTCTCTCCCCAGCCCACCAGCATCATCGCCATACGCCCTATGTACCGCCACGTTGCCTTCAGACTTTCTTCTTTGCCCTGCTTAACGTTGGCGGGGAGGCTCAGTTTGAACTGGGTGTCTGTTTTTGGTTGCACAGAAGGTTAAACAATACTTAATTGCCATAAATCTTTGCTCGTTTCGCGCGCTCACATCGGCGCTAGGAAATGGGCTTACGGTGCATGGAATCCTTTTCCACGGGCACGGCAAGCGAAGGATTAAGGGTTGTACGGATACGTCGCACGGCGGGACAGCACAGAACAGATGGGTGGACATTTAATTTTTTTGGCAGTGTCATATCTTGAAATTTCTAGATGGCCCCACTGTATAATACGTAAATTTTGTGTATGCTAAACGAATTAAAAAATATATATAGTGGCCAAATTGTAAATTTAAATTACACTTTATTTAATTATCATTAAAAATGGCAACAGAGTATTAAAATCAAAACAAATTAAATCGTAATTTGTGCAATGAAATATCAATTCAACAATTTGATAGTAAAATCTTAAATTGTCCTACATTTAAGAAAAAACAGACACACTCTAGCAACTGGTTGAACGAAGTTAGTTAAAGAAATTTTTTGTAATAATATTCATCGCAAAAGAAAAAAAACAATATGTTTGGAGTTATTTTGCACAAAATAATGAGAACAAACTGTTGATCTGCGACAAGAACTGATCGTATTCTTTCCATTTGAAAAAACAAGTGTTACCAAACGCGTAAAATGGAGGATCAAATTTGGCCTTCAAATCATGACAACATGTTGGTGGACATCATCAGAATGCACATTTTTTTCAAAGTTTGACAGCTTGTACCGCATTCATTTTCATATTAATTGAAATCGAAATGTCCATTAACTAATGTATCTCCATTTCTTGAGGGCAATTTTATAATATAAATTTTTTATTTATTTTGAAATGTCCAATCTCCGTCCCATGGTACATAGGTGGGAAATTGCCATTCTGCTACATTCACACTGTGCTATGTCGTTGCCTTTTTGATGCTACTTAGATACGCCGGTTAGCATGAGCAGGAGTAAACTGTGATCGAAGCAAACGCAAGTGAAAGCCGCACAGTGCTGCCATCTGATGGTCGGTCGGGTCCAGGTTGGCTGGTGCTTTTAATTTAATGTTCTGTGCGTACGAACCAGGGAGCGGAATTGGGTGCCCAACGCTACCAATTGGTGATGCTTGAGCGAAACAAAGCACACGCAAAAATGAGAAAGCCGTGATCACAAAAAGCAAGATAAAAGCAAGGTGCGTACGCGAAAGATGTTCACGTGGAGTGCTGCGATGAAACGGAGCAGTTGTATTTCACGTGCGCTTGAACGCGAGTAACATGATGCGGCAAGGGTTCGCTGCAATCAGTATGCTGCCGGTGTACTGTTTCTCGATTAGATAAACGTTGCGGATCAGTATATCGTTGCGCTGTACGCGCACCGGAAGCAGAGAAGCATGTGCTCTTGCAAATGCCGACGGAAGCATTGATATGTTTCTTGCATAAATTAGTGCACGTAAAAGGAATGTTGGCGGCTGAAAGCTTTAAGCTGGTGGCGAAATATATGCTTTTCGTTAGTAATTTATTAATTTTTTGTTTGGAGCTCTGTTCTTGATGATTAAAATTATTTCCTAGACTAGCCACACAGGAAATGTCAATTTTAAATAACACGTGTCACGCAGCATAACGAAAATTCATGTTTCTTCTGCATCCTTCGGTAAACATTGATTGAATTTATGAAAAATATATAAAACCAATAATCTCAAGATATTTAAACACTACTTAAATATCGTGTCTGCTATCGAATATTTAAGATGGAGCAGAATTTTGCATCCTTTTTATGAGAAATACTCCAAATGCACTGGAGGAAATCTTATTTCCCGACACTTATAAACCCGTAATGAATGCACCCGACCAAACAGACGGCATTCGCTCAACAAAGCGCCCGGAAATGGCTGTTTTCAGGTTGCAGCATAGCGAAACACCAGGTCGGACCAGTGTAGCCAGCAATGGCTACACGGCGATTTGTGCCATTTTGTGCCGGGCACAGAGCGTGTAGCATTCAGTAACGGTGTTTCGTGTTTCGAAAGTCAAATTAAGTCCGCCCGGATACGTTTGGCCCGGTGCGCTGCGATGCTTGTGTGACTCGGACACACGGGTGACGTTTGCCGACCTTCCCCCAAGCAGTCGGTGGCCTCCCCCCCCCCCCCACCTGGCTGACGTACCGGGCAAGACCACCGGAACAGCCCAGCCCTGGTTGCCTCGAAAAACGTTCGTTCGTTGCCTCCTTTTACGTCCAATACTTACGTGCCACGCTGCCGGCCAGTTTGGATGGTTTGATGTTACCGGTATTGGTGTTGCCGGTGCTGGTCGGCTTATCGAGTACCTCGTTGTATCCTCGGATTTTGTGCTTGTCCTCGGCTGTCATGCGGGTGGACGAACCACTGGCGGACGAACCGTAACCATCGTACGGACGGGATGCCGACGGCAACGACGACTGAAAGGACAGGACAGACAGGACGAGAATGGAGAACGGAAATGGGTAATGTTATGGTAATGAATATTTTCCAAAACCCTCTCCCTCGTGCTGGGTGGGAGCCGGGGGGAGGGGAGATGGGGAAAGTAGGGGAAAGGATCCACCGGAAGGGTGGATCGCTCAACACCAGCAGCAAATCACACAAATAAACACACAAACACACACACACACAGACGGGTGGGCGAGTGGGTGGTGGTGGAAGAAGGGAGAAAAGGTTCCCGGCAGCGCTTTTATCGGACCTACCTTGCCCTTGTACGTCGTGTACTTGATGTACTTGTAGTGCTTGTTGTCGTACTTGATCTCCTCGGGCGTGAAAGTGTACTGCGAGTTGATGTGGTTGTAGTGACGGTTCTTTTCCTCCTTGAGCTGCTGCTGCCGGTTGTGCCGAGAGCGGTTGAAGAATCGTACGGTCGGACGGTCGGACGGTTGGTTGGTGGGGCGTGGTGCATGTAGAGCATAGGGAGGGAGAAACAAAAAAAAAAAGGAAGAGAAAGGAAACGATAGCTTATAAGCACTGGCACTGGTACTGGCAGGGCGTACACCGTGAAGGAAGTGTGCTATTGTTATTTTATCGTCGATAATGGCCGCACCGAGCACTCGTTGAAGGCTCTTAATTAAGAAACAACTGTAGTCGGGCAGGAACGGAGATATGACAGTAGAACCGACCTCGGGCGATGATTTGGTCAGTGTTGAGGTTGAAACTGGTTTGCTAAAGGTTAGAATACCTTTCATTTAAAAGGAAAATTTCCACATAATTTTTGTGCGCTTTAAAATATAATACCATAGGGTCCAAAAGATCCTATAAAAAAACTTGCTATCTGAATTTAATATGGCAGTGATCCATTTTGCACTCAGCGTTAATATAAAAATCAATGCAGACTGTTCGCTGTTCTAATCTACTTTCATTTTAAGAAAAGATAAACTCCCACCCAAATTCCTTCCGCGGAGTTTTTCTAGGAACTGGTGACTTCAATCATCATCCCACCGCCCCTTAACGCTGTGTTGACACAGATCAGCTTGAAGGAATCTTCCCTGATCCGTAAGTCCAATATTCCCGTTTCAGTGAGGTGCGCTTATCCATTCAAAAGGCTACAAATCGGGACGCAGGGACACTTTGTCGCCTGTCAATCGTTTAACAGTTTAAGGGGATGGCCTTCTTTTTTGTCCTTCTCTCTCTCTCTCTCTCTCTCTCTCTCTCTTTCTGTACTTCCAAAGCCAGCAGATAAACCGTCTCCCGTAACCTCCCCCGAAATGTTCACCCGGTCAAGATATTATCA